>JAPVLO010000133.1:6497500-7697500 GCA_027257055.1 Cephalopachus bancanus
CAGTTTGCTTTCAGGGTTCCCATCTGACAGCATTCGTTTCATGAAGACTTGTTGTGAAATCTCACATTTGCCCCCCCCTTTTTTTCAAGCCCAGTTGTCAGGTGGGCTAAACACCGGGGGGTCAGCCTTCACTGTGCCTCCCCTTGCCAGGCCTCACCCCTCCCACAGGCTGTAGGGCAGCCCTCAAATCCCCAAATTCTTCTGCAGCCACCAGCTGCAGAAGGGCGGGAACAGGGGCAGGGCTTCATCCTCCACAGAAGCTGTCACCCTTCCATCCTCCCAGACTTGGGAAACCCACATCCCACTGCCTAAGCCTCTGCCCCTGCCCCTGCGCCCATCCGGGGTGTGGGGGGGGTCTTGATTTCTTGAAGATCCTATGGTGAGAGATGGGGCTGGGAGGGAGGCCCAACCCAGGTCAGTGCTTCCCAGTCTCACAGACTTGTCCTTCCTAGGTGGCAAGGATGTCTATGGGGAATATCACCTATCTTCACACATAATTGTTTAAAAGGCATAGACGGCCCTGGTATACATGGCCAGGCAATATTATAATTGTTGCATATCATGCAAATAAATTACAATGATGTGGTGTGAAATTCAATGTTGGTATTTGAGAAAGGCTATTCTAGATATCATAGTGAAGTAGTGATTTGCTTGAACCCCTATGTGAAATTTGGAACAGCTACCTATTCAAACTGATTCTGGTGTTTTGTACTGTAATTCAAACACCATGAGCATCATTGCTATGATGAATGGCATTCCAAACTCAGACAAACTCTCAGGCAAGTTCTGAATAAATCAGAGTTCAACCGCACCTTGATTTGTAACCATAGTTGCATTTCTGGAAATGTTCATCTTTATCTAAAATTCAAAAGTATTTTCCATTTATGTAAAACAGAATTAGGTTAGAACTCTATTGTTTTACTTCATCAAAATATCTATTATTACATCAGTACCAAATCTAAGTTTTTTAAATAAATTATTGAATTTTCAAGCATAGAGGAAATTCCAGAAAATATTATAACAGACACCTACATATCATACCCATTCTTGAAATAGATTAGATTTTGCCATATTTGCTTTAGTTTTTATTTTTCCTAAGGAAATTTTTTTTTACATAAGGTCTAGTTCTTTTCTCCTTTCTCTCCTCCTTTTTTTTCTCCACAGAAATTACTATTTTAGAGTTAATGCTTGTCATTGCTTGGTAAATTTTTGATCTTTTACTATTCATATGTACATGCATAAAAATATACATTATTTTGTGTGTTTAAAAACTACATAAATTCCATCCACTTTTGCAACCTGTTTTTGTCAGTCACATTATATTTTTGAGTGGAGAACTGATATTTTTATTTCAACTGCTGAACAGAATTATTCCGTATAATTAAACTACAACTTAGCTCTTCCTTTACTAAGGATGGTAAAGTTGTTTTACCCTTTCCACAATAGCAAATACCTTTCAAAGTGTGCAGTAGTTATCTGAGAGGGTGAAATAGAATTACTGAGAGGTAACATGAAAATTTCCAACCATGTTAAAGTACATGAATTGGTGGTTGTGTCAACTTATTTGTCCATCAGTAGAGTTTAAAGGTTCAAAGTCATTCCCAACACTTGATACTCTCAAGCCTTTAAATATTCGCCAACTAGATGGTATAAAATGGTATTTTTATTTAATTTGTATTCCCCTGGTTACTAGTAGGGTGTATTTTCATATGTTTACCGGACACAGAATCTTACTTGTAAAAATTGCCCATTCATAGCTTCTGCCCATTTTTCTTGTTTATTTGCAAGATGTATAAAAGTTTATTGTGAGGGAAATTACAACTTTATCGAAGGCAAAGGACCTAATTAAATGGAAAGTTTTGCTACGTTCATGGATAGAAAGACTAGTTATTTTAAATATGGCAATTATTCCTGAATTAATCTATAAATTCAATGCAATTCAAACTTTTTTTAAACAAAATTTGCAGAGAGCAAAAAGAACAAATCATTTTTTAAAAAAGAATAAGATGGAAAGAAGAGACAGTAAAGAAGGGGCATTTACCTGACCAGATAGCAAAACAAAGTGTAATTAAAATAGTGCAGTATTGATATATGGAGCAACAGCTAGACCAATCAAATAGAGCATAGAGCCTAGAGACAGATCTACTTATAAAGTGTCTATAATGACAGTTGGGTCGCTAGGGAAACAATGGACAACTTCATAGAGGCGTTAGAGCCAAAGACAGTATTGCAAAAGCACAAATTAGAAGTGTGGTGTGTGGGGGTAAGGGTGGGGGAAGGGAGTGCGTGCTTCGTGTCAGATACATTACAAGCAGGTGAAAAGCTAAATCACAGACTTCTAGCCTAAAAGAGTTGGAGTAGACAGGAATGGGCAATGCTCCGTACTTGGTCACAGTGTCTCGAGTATGCATCCTAATCATGACTCATTTTCCAACTGATTTACATGGGATGGGACAAGCCTGTCCCAGGCTTCTACTAGGACTGTTAGATCCAGGGTTTGTATTAGATCTGAAACACCAGAGTGTAGTGTTTTTGACTTCCCTGCTAGTTTGGCTTGTCTGCATCTCTTCAGTAGCCCTGGGTTTGAGGGAAGAGTGTTATTGCTGTTGCGTGGCTCAGTCTTTCAGCTGGAAGGAGTGAAGTGATCAGCTGCATTGTGTTCTGTTCCTACTCCCTCGATCTCACTTCCTCAAATGTCTGCAGCGAGCTGCCCCTTACCTTGTCAGGGCACAGCGCCCCCTGCTGGGTATACACTCTCAGAATTCAGAGTCCCTTCAAGGATGTCCCCCGTCATTGACTATAGTGCCCCGCACTGAGATTTGCTATTTTATTTTAGGTATATCTAATTTTAGATTTTTTCATTAATTTTGCTGAGAACCAAACTTACCCATTCCATCTCCAAACAAATGCATGTTTTTGAACAAGGGATTTTTTCTTCTACTTCGTTTTGAAATTTCAGTGATATGCAAAAAGAGGACTTTAGGTACTTTCAGTTTTCAACTACAAAACCTTTTTCTGCCTAAAATGTTCACCACCCAATTATCAAGTTGCAGTCATTGCTAAGAAAGCCCCTCACAATATTTTTAAAACTCCAGTCCTCAGATGCATGAATGAGAACATGGTAAATTACCCATGGCTTTCTTAACATCATCTTAAAAAATTACACTTTTCTCAGAAAAAGTATTAAGACAGAGTGAAAAGGTCATAGTCTCACTAATTATGGTGGCCTGCAATGTGTGAGAACTCAAGGGAACTTGCAGGAAATATCACGGTTTAAGAGTAAGGATTTGGAAAGGAATTTGGTTTGATTTACTAACTTCAGGTAGAAGGATAGAATCCTCATTAGCTGTTAGTTGTATCTGAGATGTTTGATTTTTGTTAGTTTATACCTGGTCTCATCAATTGGAACTGCACCTGCCTCAGTTCAAAACAATGCTGGGTTGGTGTCGACTTCTGTGCAGGTAGAAGACAGCATGCTTGTTCAGTATTCTTTTATGAAAACATTAACAGTGTCTGGTATTTTTTGAGCACTCGCTGAAAGTTCTGCATGTATTATCTTGCTTATTACTATCAGAACAAATTATTTAGAAACATCAATTATTCAAAGGTTAGAGCTCATTTTTCCTGTTCAGGGCTTTTCATTTTCTGTGTGTTCAGAAATTGTTTTTCACGTCTGCTTCTTTGTTAAGGATGCAATTTTGTACAATGTCAAGTTTGTTATGAACTGTCACCAAAGCATATTTTCAGCTGGCTGCTTTGTTCAAGCTTCAAATGTGCCCTTTCAATCTACGTTCTACGGTAAATGTATTTTCTTATATCTTCCAAGGTCATGTTTCCAATGAAATCTTGAATAAAATGCCACTTCCCATAAGTCCCCATTTCTCTATTACTCACCTTCTCTAGGGGTTGGAGTTGAGAACTGCCTTCTAGATCAACAAGAACCATTACGCCCTTGCTCTTGTGGACCTCCTCCTTGAAGAGTTATGTCACCCGATGAGATCAGTCTTTATTCCTTCTTAGCCATTATGTTGATGCATAAGTTCATAGTGTTTGTTCTTGGCATGGCAACACTGCAGTGTTGAGAGTGTATCATTTGTCATTTGGAGTGACAATGTTGTGCTTGCGAATACACCTTGCATTTTGCAAATTTGAAGAAAGTGAAGGCTATTTGTGGACGAAAGGAAATGGAGTATCAACTGGGAAAAAACGAACCTTCAGACATCTTCTGTGTGAGTTAACAGAGGAGTGAAGGCAGTGGAGGTGGCTCGAGATGTTTGTGTCATGTGCGAGGAGAATGCCATAGGGAAAGCATGGCAAGAAGATTGTGTTGTCATTTCAAAAAGGGCTACTCTGACCAGAGTTATTCTCCACATTCAGGAAGGCCATCGGGCTTCCATTTAAGCACTTTAATCCACAATGATCCATGTCGATCAGCCCAAGAATTGGCAACTGTGATGAACTGTGACCAGTCCACTATAATGTGATATTTGCATTCCATGAGCAAGAGAAAAAATGCTACAAATTCATGCATCAACTCAATATTTTTTTCAAAACAACAACATTTTATAACACTTTGAAATTAGAATTTTCCATGTGCTAAAGTGAAGTCCTATGGCAGCACAGTCATGTCTCTTCACTCGCAGGTTGTCTGTGGAAGCAACCTAATCTTATAAACTCCCTGTATCTAATAAACCCCCTGTATTTCTGGCATTTTCACTGTAGACACTTCTTTTATGCATTTATTTTTGTAATTACCTGTGTCCTGACATCATCCTGCAAAGCCTTTGTGACTGACCCATCCAACTCACTTGCACCTACAATTCCTAAACCTTCTGGGCAGATTGCATCACATTACTCCAAATCCCACTGACCCTTCCCGCAGGAAATTCCCTGTTCTAGGTTTCCCCATCTCTACTCTGTTGGACTGAGTTTGAGTTGCACACTCTCATCTCTCCCTTACCCTGAGCTAGGTTCTTCATCTCTTCTTTGAGTGTCGATATAGTCTAACTTTTCCCTAGGTTAGGATTGAATCTGGGTAAACTGAATCATACTGTTGCAACAACACTCAACCCTCAGTGGCTTGAAGCAACCGAAGTTTATTTCTCACTGTCACTCACAGTAAGAACACAAGGCACACTGTGGTTTCAGGCGGCAATCCAGAACCTACCTCCCCTGTTCATCTCCCAGGAAGCTGAGTCGTCTGTCTCACAGCTTCATCCGCTTTACCTGAGGTCTGTCCTCGACCACAGCACCACTGGGAGAAACAGGCTTTTCACTGCCTATGCCTGGAAGCAACCCTTACTTCTTTTGTTCTCGCTGTTAGATAGAAAGCTATATGTCGGCTGCAATGAAGGGGATCTAGAAAGTGTGGCTTTCTATGTGCCTGAAGAGGAGAGAACCAGGGACAGGTGGACACTAGTTATTTCTACCACAGCCAAACTGAGCTGAGTTTCTGTGGGTTGCAGTGAAACAAACAAACAAAAAGCACTGACTGCCTCAGTGCCTACATTTACCTTCTCCCTGTCATTTTAGGAAAGAGAGGGCTCTCCTTCATTCAAGACCAGCACCTCCATCTCTTGATGGCTGGCCTGGCAGTGACAAGCTGCTCCATGGCCAATCCTCCACACTGTCTGTCCACAGCCCCCTGTCCTGATGCTGCCATCGCTGTGCGCACATGTGAGCATTTCCCAACTCTATCCTCACAGTTAGATACCCTCCAATTTCTTTCAATCTCCTTTTGGCCAAGCTTTTGGAGGTGTAGTCTCTGCTTTCTGCACCCACGTTCTCACTGCCTGTCCATGCCTCCATCCATCAGGCCTGCCTCTGTCCCCATTACTCCACAGGAACCACTCTGACAAAGGTCCCAGCATCGTCCAGCCAATCATTCCCATCCACGTTCTCCAACCTTCATGGTGCCACATCCCTCTGCTTGCCACATAGAATGGTGTTGAAGATTTGCTCCTTGACATTCTCTTCTTTTCCACGAACTTGAGTGTACTTTTCTCCCACTTACGTCACTCCCTATGCTTCTATGCTTCCCCTTCCCATTGTCTCTTCTTGAAATGTTGTGTTTCACCCTGGGTGTTATCACTTGCTACCTGTGTTTTTTATCTGCACAACCTCCTTGAGCAAGCATAACCACTCTTAATTTTATTTGTGAACAGACAACTCTCAAAATTATATGACCAGTTATACATATGATAAAGGACTTGGATCTACAATGTCTAAAGAACTATTACACATCAATTGTGAAAAGACAAGTAACCTAATGTAAAAATGGGTGAAGTTTATGAACAGGCATTTCTACAACATGCAAATGATTAATAACCACATGAAAAGGTGTTCAATGTCATTAGCTTTCATGGAAATGCAAGTCAAAATTGTAGTTTTATGCCACTTCATATCCAATAGGATGGTGATGATTTTTTTTAAAAAAAGACATAATAACAACAGTTACTAAAAACATGGGGAAATAGGACTCCTCATATACTCATGGTAAGAATGTAAAATGATGCAGCCACTTTGGAAAGCAATACTGCAGTTCCTCAAAAAGCTGGACACAGTGTTACCATGTGACCCAGCAATTCCAGCATTTCTAACATTCCCAGGTATATTTCCAAGAGAAATGAGAACATGCCCACACAAAAACTTGTACCTAAATGTTCATAGCAGCATTAATTATAGTAACCCAAGAGTAGAAACCACTCAAATGTCCATAAACTAATGAATGGATGAATAAAATGGATATCCACACAATAGAATATTATTCATCAATAAAAAGGGATGAAGAACTGATATAGTGCTTTATTTCATTGTTTTAAGAAACAGTGAAAGCCTTATGCAAAGTGAAAGAAACCAGTTACAGAAGACCACTTATTGCATGATTCTATGTATACCGAAAAGTCCAGACTAGATGCGTACATAGAGACAGGAAGTGGACTCATGGTTTCCCGGGTGCAGGCATGTGAGGAACACAGGAGGTGATTAGGCTAGCATGGTTTGCATGCTGGGTAGTGAAGCGCTCTAACGTTTATGTGGTGATGACTGCTTAAACAAGTATTCACCAAGTTTCCATTCTGTACCATCTACTATTCCAGGCTCTGGAAATGCCATAGTAAATCAGACAGACAATGTCACTAACTACATGGAGTAAAGATGATGGGCAAAAAGACTGACTCACACACAGGTGATAAAGAAAGAATAAACCCAGGCAGGTGATGCAAGGTGGTGAGGAAAGAGGATGACATGTTTCACATAAGCCCTCTCTGAGGATGTGACATTTGTGCCCAAAGCAGTGAACCAGTTGAAGATCATGAGAATGGCTTTACTAGCAAAGCAAAGGTTCTGAGACAGAAACGAGACTGATGTGTTCAAAGAACACAAAAAAGAAAGACCCAAGGAAGTAAGGAGCAGAGGGATGATAGGAGATAACACTCGTGAGGCAGCCAAGGTTAGAGAAAGGCAGGCCAGGGAGGTCACAGAAAAGATGCAGGCTGTATTCTAAGTGTGATGGCACCACCAGGAGGGACGTGACCTAATTGGCCTCGTCAAAGGTTCCTCTGGCATGTCGTGTGGAGGCCAGACCACAGAAGAGGAAGCAGGAAGTAGTTGGATGTCTACAGTCATAGTCCAGGAAGAGGTGATGTGGTTTGGGGCAGGGGGCAGGTGCCTTGGTCAGATTCAGGAGAGATTTTGATGGCATTGACAGGTCTTGCTATTGGGAAACCTGAGGTCTGAAGGGATGTGAGGGCACAAAGAAACTTCCAGGCTCTTGGTCTGAGCCCCTGGAGGAGCAGAAGCACTATTCATGGAGATTAGGGTGTTGGAGAGCACAGAGGAAGGGGTGGAAGACAGTTCCATTCTGGGCATGGTAAGTTTGAGAGGATTGCTAACCCACCAGTGGAGACCACTTGTTGTTGGGTAGGCGAGTCTGGAGACTGGGGGAGAGGGCAGGTTGGAGACACACATCTGGACATTAACATCAGTTGATGATATTTGAAGTCATGGGGCCAGATGGGCTCTCCCGGGTTTGAGCTTAGACTGGAAAAGGATGTCTTCAGCTGAGTCCTGGGACTTGCCAACATTTAAACACAGAAAAGCATGGCAGGTGCAGCAAATTAGACTGAATGAAGGTCAGTGAAGAAGTGGAAAACAGCTAGGCTTTATAAATGCTACTAAACTAAACGATTGGTTGGGCACGGTGGCTCACATCTGTAATCCTGGCACTTTGGGAGGCCAAGACGGGAGGATTGCTTGAGCCTAGGAGTTCAAGACCAGCCTAGACAACACCTCTACAGAAAAATTTAAAAATTAGTCAGACATGGTGGTATGCACCTATAGTCCCAGTTACGCAGGAAGCTGAGGTTGGGGGATCGCTTGAATCCAAGAGGTCAAGGCTGCAGTGGGCCGTGATTATGACATTGTACTCCAACCTGGATGACAAAGTAAGACCCCAACTCAAAGACAACAAAAATAACTAAATTCTTTGACTCTTGATTTGTTCTCATGACAAGTTTCTTCAACAGCTACTTGTATTTTGTTAACCATATCAAAAACAGGAAGTAAATATCACAAACTATTTCCCTCTGTCTCCTGAAGCAAATCTTTTTCATATCAAAACATGTCTGCCAACTCCTCAGAATATTGCTTCTCATCCACTGGGAGATGGAATTTTTTTTATAGAGCCTATGTTTATTTATCAGTTTGTTTATTTTTAATTTGCTCAACCTTAAAGAAAAGATAACTTGCTCGACATTCTGTTGGAGAAACACTGAGATGCAGGCACTGAGCTCAGTCACCTTATATTTATTTTATTTTTTATCTTTTTAATTCCAAAAAATCACTGATTAAAATTTAGCCAAGTAACCACTGATAAGACCAAATAACTCAGACTTTAGAAGATGTTCCATTATTAGACTATGTTGAGCTAATCTTGCTGGGCTCATGAAGTCAGACCACATCTTAAGGCTAGGAAGGTGTTTCCACCGAAGGAAATGAATGCTGCTATTATCACTCAACTGAAAAAGAGCTTAATCCCGAGAAAGTTTTTTAAAAGGCTACAAGTTTAAAGAAAATGAATAAGAACTTCTTCCACTTAGGGAGAAAATTCCATTTTCCAGGACTCAGAACAAGGAAGTCTGGACCAATGCCAGGGGTGGTAGTGTGTGCCTGGCTGCCTGGAGGCAGAACTAAAGTGAGATGAGGAGGCAACGAGTGAGAAGGAGAGTGGTGTACACATGGCACTGGGTCAGCAGAAACCAATAGCATGAGCAAATATTAGTCAAGCAGCAGCGGACTTCCCATTTTCAGTGGCAACAGCAGCAAGAGCAGGGATGACAGAGTCCACCTCTTGAGCAGCCAACATCCATGACCAGGACAAAGCCCACCCCACTAGCTGCCAGCATCTGTGACCAGGAATGAAAAATCCTTTGATGCAGAGGCAGTACCTGAGTCCTCTCCACAACCAGTGGCTTCTAGGAAGGACAGTTGCTTGAGCAGAGGTTGTCTCTGCTGAGGATTCGGAGCAGGAGGGGGCACCTGGAGAAAGACCCCCTGCTAACACAAGATGTGGAGGGTCACAGCTGTCTCTTATGAGGGCACCCAAGTGCGGTGCAGTCTGTGTCCCAAGCTGGTGAGACTAAGGCTTGGCGACATGAAGGTCTGGAACTGCACCCCAGGTGAATGGCAGAGGGATGCCATTTTTGCCAGTCCCCTCTGCATTCTTACCTTTATCTCAGTCCGTTGTCTCTTTAGGTCTCATTCCAACTTTGGATAGAACCAGCAGAGGTCTTCAAAATTTCTGTGATCTTGCAGAAGGGCCATTTTAGAGTTATTCTCCCCTGAGTTGTTAGAGTAACATTCCCTCTCTGCCAGGCCAGGGTATTTTTTATGGACTCCAAATTGGACTCATTTGCACCCTCTTCATCACTGATACATCTGGAAGATGGGTAGTGATGAACGATCTGAGAGTACAGTATCCTTTCTCATGCCTTACATGCTGCATGCTGGGAGTTGTACTCTCAGTGACTGTAGACAGATACAGAAGTTAAGGGGAGGGAGAATTTATGTACCCCAAAGTCAGACACTGAATATGTGAGTCAACCTCTTCCTCTAAGTCTTGGGGGAACCTCTTGAGTCAGCCTCTAAGTCTTGAGTCAACCTCTTCCTCTAGGTCTTGGGCAAACCTCTCAAGTCAACCTTTAACTCTTGAGTCACCATCTCCCTCTAAGTCTTGGGGGGAGTCAATCTCTAAGTCTTGAGTTAACCTATCCTCTAATATTTGGGATGACCTCTCAGGTCAACCTCTAAGTCTTGAGTTAACCTCTTCCTCTAGGTCTCGGAGAACCTGTTGAGTCAACCTCTAAGTCTTGAGTCAGCCTCTTCTTTTAAGTATTGGGGAGACGTCTCTGATCAACCTCTAACTCTTGAGTCAATCTCTTCCTCTAGATCTTGGGGGAACCTCTTGAGTCAGTCTCTAAGTTCTGAGTCAACCTCTTCCTCTAGGTCTTGGAGTAAACTCTCAAGTCAACCTCCAAGTCTTGAGTCAACCTCCTCCTCTAAGTCTTGGGGGGACTTCTTGAGTCAATGCTTCCAAGCCAGAGCATCAACCTCTAAGTCTTGAGTCAGTCTCTTCCTCTAGGTCTGGGGGGACCTCTTTACTCAGTCTCTAAGACTTGAATCAACCTCTTCCTCTAAGTCTGTCCATTTTGTTTAAGGGGGTAGAGTGTGTGGCATCACATAAAAAATGTACATCAGAATCCATTCCCTTTGGTGACATACTTAATAGCCATTCCATTCATTTTTTGGTTTATAGTTTGCTCATATATTTAGCTAATATAGCTGTTGCTTAAAGACTTTTTAAGTAAGAGTTTATGTATTTCTACCAGTAATTTCATGGCAGACAGGGAGAGGTGTATTAGCCCAGAAGAACCCTACAATGGCAACGTTATAATGTTGGCAAGAGAATAATTCAAGTAATAGACCAGGAAGCTAAGACTGAGAAGGGAAAGAAATGATGCCAGGAGAACCTGGGAGATCTGAATAAAATGAAGCGCAAGCAGTTGGTGCCATGTCACTGAGAGAATGATGGAGAGACAGGAAGGGAATACTGAAGCATTAGGAAGGGCCAGGACAGGATCAGTAGTGGACAGTGGACCATGGATAGATGACCCTAATGAGGTGAAGGTGGTCAGAGCTGCAGAGGTCAAGGAGCTGAGAGGTGAGTTTGTATTGGTCATCTATGTCCGAATCAAAGTCCATTCTGAATGATGGCAGAACTAGGGGAATGGACCACAACTAAGAGACAGACGACCACACCCTCAGTGGGTCTCAGTAGACAGCATAGGATGGGCAGAACATGAGTGCGTTTGCTTCCTGTTGCTACTGGAAGCACAAACAGAGTGGCTTAAAACAGCACACATGTTATTGTATAGTTCTGTGTTTCCAGAGTCTGACACAAGTCTCTGTGGATGGGATGGTTAATCTTGTATATCAACTTGGCTACATTGGACTGGAGTGTGGTAACTCATGCCTGTGATCCCAGCGCTTTGGGAGGCCAAGGCAGGAGGATCACTTGAGTCCAGGGATTTGAGACCAGCCTGGGCAATATAGCAAGACCCAATCCCTACAAAAAGAAGAAAAAAAGAGCCAGGCATGGTGGTATACACCTGTAGTCCTAACTACCCAGAAGGCTGAGATGGGAGGATTACTTGTGCCCAGGAGGTCAAAGCTGCAGTGAGCTATGATCACGCTTCTGACCCCCAGCTTGAGTAATGGAGTGAGATCTTGGAAGTACCAAAAAATATATACACGTTTTAAAAGATGTCATCTATGCATTACTTTTAGCTCGCCAGCATCAGAAGTGTCTGGATGCTAATGGTGACCACTCTGAACACCTCTTATAATTGCAGAAGTCAAATGTGACTTGTATTCATCTACAATTTTAATACAGTTTTTTCCTTTCTTAAAATGTGTATAAATTTTTTGGCTCCTCTCACTGGGTAATATGGATAATCCAAGATAATCTCCCTATCTCAAAGTTCTTAACCTAATCACATCTACAAACTGCTTTTTATGTTTTTTAGCAGCATCAAGTATCATATTTATGGACTGCAGGGACTAGACGTAGACATCCATGGAGGATCTTTATTCTGCCCACTAATGGTAGAATTTACCCTCGGAAGGTACATGGGAGAGAAGATTGAAGTTCACAGGCTACGCTCAGCTCTCACTGCACCCAGCGAGTCCTCTTCTGGCTGTTGGCCCCAACTTCATGCTTCCAAGTCAGCATTTCCCAAAGCTTGTTCTGGGGCATATTAGCATTGCAAAAGGCGTGAAAAATCCAAGCTCTGTGGTTAAACAAATGCATGGATTCTGTGTATCACTGCATGCTGACAATTCACATGAGCACATGAAAGACCCTGAGAAGTTCTGTGGCGAAGAACTCTGGTTAATCTACCGTGGGCTTTCCTGAACATGTCTGGCCAAGTCATTCTCTCTTTGAAACAACTATTAACAACGTTTAACAGAGGGGACTTGGCAGACACATGTCTAGACCACACGCAGATGCCTGTCCCGGTTCAGGAAGGGGTGGAAGAGCCGGAGTGATCATGAGTCTTGTGGGGGCTCCCCAGCATCAACTTTGATTGTCGACATCCTCATTCTGTGGCTCCGGCTGGGACTCCAAGAAGTTAAATCCTGCCCTAACGTCGGCCGGCAGTGACTGGGGAGTTAAGATCGAGCCCAGGCCGGCTCACTCCAGAGCCCACCCTCTCAAGTGCTGCCCTTGAGATCATCTCTCCCTGTCCAGCCCTGCTTGAGCCCGCCGACTGCCAGCCCCGATCTAACGGGCCGTGGCAGTGAAGGATCAAGTGTGTCAGGACACAGCAGCCTGTGCTTCTCCCCATCCAGGACTGTAAATGGGGCCCCTCTAGAGGGTCGGGGCAGCTTTGCTGACTAGCACGTCCAGTCTACAGTGAGGGATGAGAGTCCCAGAATAAGGCAGCAGGACCAGACCAGGGCAGTCCCAAAACTAACTTACATAAGGGCGGGACTTAGTAGCAATGGGGAGGCAGCACCACCTAGTGGTCAGAATGAGGGCTCCGTGTCGAGGTCACCAAAGCCGGGTCCACCGTGAGGCCACCCGTCAAAAGCTCCGTGTTTTCTTTCATTTGCAAATGAGGGCGACAATGTTTCCCTCAAGGAACAGCTGTGAGGTGAATGGAAACAGGGGTAACATGCCAGGCAGACACAGAAATGCCATGTCTGGGTGTTGTTCATGAGTAAGCACAGCCCGCCTCCCTCTGGGCTCCCTCTGTCTCTTCATCCTGGTCCCACCCCATTGTTTCACTTGGCTTGCAGGACGTGGGCGCACATCCTACCTGGGTACCCAGTTATTTGGTAGGTCCCCTTAGTGGGAGGGCGCCACGAGTCAACAGAGGCCAGGGCTCACTGTCAGTGGGCTTCTAGCCGGGCCTTCCAGGAGTGTGTGGCCGTGGTGGCACCCGGAGGGTTGACTGTTACCTCTTCAGCAGGGAGATGCTTTGTCTCTGGAAAGAGAGAGGGACACTCTTACTCTGTTCCCATTAGCTTTCCGGTGAGCAAAGTCTTCTTTAGAAGGTGGCACACACAGGATTCTCAAGCCACCATTCCCCAAGCTCTCCTCATTTGCCCTGTCTGTGTGTTTTCTTGATTCACTTAATGGAAAACTGTGATTGAGCCTCCGGGGCTTGTTGGATTTCACCGTCTTACCTCCAGATGGGGCCCCTGAGTCTCCTTCTCAGGTTGTTTAGATTATTTTCTGTAAATTATTCCTCACAGAGATTACAAAGAAAGCACTTGCGTTTCTGTTTATAAATCTGATATCTTTTGCCGGAGGGTGTTTAAAATGTTCAAAGGATGATAAGATACAGGCTCCCCTAAATAAGAAACAATTGGAGAAAACAAGCTGATAGGAAAAAAATGAAAGAAAATAATGCAGTCCCAAGGAAAGTCCACCCTTCAATTTTCGCTTTCAGATGCTTCTAGTTACACAACAAAGATGACGTGCACAGGTCAAAGCCTTGGAACACAGTCATAGGTGCCCTTTGATAGTGGAATTTCAGGTCAAGAAAGCCGGTGGCAGAAGGAAGCCTCTGGCATGCATGTGAGAGAAGCTGTGATGACCACCCTTCCCCAAAGACACGCTTGGGAACAGTCTGGGCAGCAGCAAACAGCCCAAACTTGAGAAACTGGACCTGGGGTGGCCATACAGGTGAGACCAGAACAATCAGTGTCTGGAGAAAAAAATCTGCTCCCAGCTAAGCGTGGTGACAGGGATAGTTAAGTCACACCAAGTGGTTTCTGTTATTTTAAACCTTGCTGCATCACACGGCTGGAGGCAGAAATTAGAAATTGATCAAAGTGTTGCTTTAAATGAAAGAGTTTAATTTTCAGGAAATGAGCTAATGGATTTTTAATCTGTCTCTTTCTATCACTTATGTACACCTCTGTTGGAACAGATTCAAGAAGCTCAAATCACGGCATAACGTTTAGAAGAAAGAAACCTGCTTCTGCGTCGAGGCTCTGCTTCGCGATGCTGAACCTTCTTCGTGTCAAGAGATGACAGAATGTGGGCTCACAATCGCCTTGATGGGACACTTTGTGAAGGAAGCATGGACAGTGTGTCATATCTATTAATTAGACACACTCCTCATGTGTCCCCCCATCTTCTTGTATGTGTGTGTGTGTGTGTGTGTGTGTGTGTGTGTGTGTATTTATATATATACACACATATATATTTTTATATATATCTTTCTTGTGTGTATATATATCTTGTGTATATATATATCTTGATTATATATATATATATAAAATCTCCATTTTTTAGAAGAAAAACCTTTATAAACATCTTATGATGGTAAATTTTTTTCCAGCTAATGAGATTTTGATGCTGCATTTAAGCTTCTCTCTCATATAGTAAGTGTCACTTTAGCACTCACTTTATTGTTTAAATAGCCAAATGTCCCAGGAGCGTCAACAGTATACAATTTCCAGCAAGACACTGGGATCGTAATGGACGCAAGCCAAACAGAATTGGGCTTGCCTGAGTGCGACAAGCTGTGTGCACAGAGGCCTTTCTCTGGGGGTCTAATTTTTCATTTTTAAAATGAGGAAAATAACATGCACCTCACATGGTTGTTGCAGGGATTAAATGAAACATTTTCCCTTTGAAGTACCTACATGGCCACACTATGGACGCACAAATCCATGTAAATTTCCTTTCCATTTTCCCCTTCATATGCATACATGCTGGCAACTGCAATTTCCTTTCTATGTGGAGTCGACGCTGTTAACTTTATTAAGCCAGATTTTCCATTAAGCATTTACCCTTATTCATTAACTGGGAGGACAGGCGCACAAAGATATTAAATTATTTACTCAAGTTTAATGAATGAAATTGAAAACCTTTTTCCCCCCGCTTAACTTGGCGGTGCCCTTTTCAGTATGCAGAGCTTTGTTGCATTTATTCAGAAGCAATTGCTGAGTGCTTCACTTGGAACGCAGGATTAATGAGACACAGAGCGGTCGCCATGGCAACCAAACCAGCTTTCCTCCCTTCCAAGCTCAAACAAGGGATGTGGGATGCTTAACGCTGGCCCATAGTCGATATCTGGGTGTTCTTTTCTGCATGTCTGACTCCCCATTTCTGCTTCCAATTACTCCCTGATTCTCTTAGAAAACTAAATAAAAAGGACCTCCCTGCTTCTTCGGGGGTCTACGCTTCCAGCGATCCCACCTAGCCTCTTCCTGGGTGCCTTATCCCCTGCCTGTTTCTCCATAGGCTGAGGTCTGATGCATTTTATTCCTCTCCGCACAAGTTCCTGCCATGCTTCCAGGGATCTTTCATAAACACATGGGAGACCCCCAGTGCCTGGCCTCTCTGTTTCTGGATCTCATTCTCTTGGTGACTTTCTTCTGCCCTCTGACCTTGTAACTACCCCCTACCCCCACCCCTATGCTCTTCCCTGGACAGAGGCATGACCTGAAACTCATGAGTCTCCAGAAATCACTAGTTCACAACCCTACCCTCTCACCACAGCCTTCCAGCTTGTGCCTTGTTTGCTCCATGGCCTCTGGAATCCTGCAGAGCTTCGCCAGATCTCCCTCTGCGTTCTCTCTGTCCACCAGATGGGCCTCACTTTTCTCCTGCTCCATCTCGCTTACTTCCACATTTTATCATTGCAATAACTCTCTTGCTGAAAACTTAAGTTCCCTTCAGCTCTTCCCAGCACCCACTTCACGCTGTCAGCACCCTAATCCTGAGTGAATTCGCTTATCTACTGCAACAGTACCTGCACCCAAGTAGCTGAGTGTGGGGGCAAAAAACAAACAAAAAAGAGAAAAAAAAAAAAGTAACATACTAAGAAAAGAAAAACACTCGCCATACCATGTGTACAAGTCTGGTACTCCCATATTCCCATAGGGTCCAGCAAAGATCACCCGGGTCCTCCGGACTGCATGGCAATCCAATGCTTCTCAGTCTTGCTTGTTTTTCTATTCTCTGCAATAATTATGTGAAGACTCTTGTTTCTCAAATCTTCCACACATCTTCTCTTTTTTCTCTCAGATTTCCTCTCTTTTTACTTTCCATTGAAAATGCCCTTCAATTGAAAACTTTCTGAAAGTCTTTTCTCCCACATAACTCCCACCCTTCAAGCCTTCCCCCACACATCAATTCCCCATCTTTAAAGCATTCTCCCCAACACGCATCAACTGGCTACTATAGTACCCAGCGCCCTCCAAAGCACTCAGTCCAATACATTCAACATACTGGCTCTGTCTGCCGTAGCTAGCACTTTCGATGTCTCCTCCTGCTGACACGGTACACTCTCTCCTATGAGAAAGAAACAGTGAATGTCATGGGACAAGGTTTTGCTGGCAACGGTAAAGGAACTGCACTGGATCCACCACACCCCACTCCCTGGTGTTCAGGCTTCCTCTCAGTGGATGCTCAATGTATTTTTAACGACCAGCACCCTGTAAGTACTATACGCTGGGATCTGCTGGACAAAACAGGTTCTGTGCTCATGAATGAACAATTTAGTGAGGGAGACACTAACCACAGAACTAAACAAATCAACTCTAAGTGCCACAGAAGAAAATGACAATGTGCTACGAGAATGCGGAACATCACATAGGGACTTATCTGAGTTCAGGGAACCGGGGGAGGAATGACCTTCAGGGCTGAAACCTGAACTGAAGCCTTACCCGGGGTAGAAGTTAGTTCTACAGAGAAGGGAGGGCTGAGCACTCTGGACATCTGGCGTGCTCTGTGTGCACTTCCAGCCTTTGCCCTAACTCAGCCCAGGAACAACAGCAGTGAGGTCCGGACTCTCAGGGAAAAGGCAGTTACGTTTTTTCTTTTCTATTTTATTTATTTATTTATTTACTCATTTATTCATTTGAGTCTGGGTCTCTGTTGCCTAGTCTGGAATGCAATGGCACGATCATGGCTCACTGCAACCCTGACCTCCTGCACCCAGGTGATCCTCCTGCATCAGCCCGCATGTCATAGCTGGGACTACAGGTGCATGCTTGTATTTTTTGTGTTTTTTATAAAGAGAAGTTCTCACTATATTGCCCAGGTTGGTCTCAAACTCCTGGACTCAAGCAATACTCCTGCCTGAGCCTCTGAAAGTGCTAGGATTACAAACATGAGCCACCATGCCAGGCCAACTTATTTTTTTTCCCCTTTGGAAAATCTGACCAATCTAAAGAATAAATCTAAACAAATCTCTGGCAAATCTGTCAGAGATTCCCCAGATGAAAGGTCCAGCCAGGTTTTCCACAGTGAAGCTGATAGTCAACAAACCCTCCCTGGACACTTAGACTGCAGGTCAGCTTTTAGTCACTCAAACTAAAATATAGGTAGACAGTCAAGGGTTATAAGACATCTAAGCAAAACCCCTGATAGGGTAAATAGAGACAATAAGAACAGAGGAAAGCAATCACCGGTAAATCTCCCAGAAAGTAGATTGCAAAGATAAAGAAATGTAAAATAGAAACATGATTAGAGAAATAGTCCAGGAGGTTCAATCTCCAAATAACAATAATTCAAGAAGAACACACAGTAAAAAGAAGAAAAGAACGCATGTAGGGAATCAGGAACATGGATTAGAACTGATAGACAAAATTGGGGGTCAAAAGGGGTCAGTACAATGGATGAAGATAAACCCACAAAGGTAGATCATTGTGGAATTTCAGAACACCAAAGAACAACAACAAAAAAAAGTGTTTCAACTCCCCAGACAGGAAAACAAGAGACCATATGTCAAGAATGAAGAAATAAAATGGATTTCAACTTTCCATCTAGAAACTAGACAGCAACGGAATGATGCCTTCATCACACTAAAAGAAAATGCCCATGAATCTAGAATTCTTTCCCAAGTCAAGGTGGAATCAATGTGTCGGGGGCATGTATGGTCTCACACACCCTGTTTCAGAAACCTGCCCAGAAGATATATTCAACCCAAACAGGCAGCACACCAAGACTTAGGAAGATGTGAGATCCAGGAAGCAGGAAATTCAACTCAGGGGAGAGGATAATGGAACATGAGGACCCTGGGGTCATAATGGTACACCAGACGCTCAGCAAGCTGCACCTGATCAGAGCAGGTCTGAAGGCTCCAAAAGGGAACTTTTTCCAGAAAGTAAAATGGATCAAATACCCACTGAGTTTAAATATTGCAGAAAAGATTAAAGCTATTGGTGAAAGGTTTGGCATTAAAATAGCAATGAGTACATATAAAGTACATAAAAGAATGAAATAAGATAATTTACTTGAGGGATAACAACTCATGGCACCAAAGAGAAGGTGTCCTAGTTTGCTAAGAGCATCATAGTCGTAATTAATGCTACCATCCAGATTGGAGACAGGAAGGTACTTGGGGGAGGGGTCCAGATGGGGAGAAGCAACCAGATCTGTGTCTTCCATGACAACCAACTAAGAAATGACCTTAAAGCTGCTTCTAGTGTCACTTAACCTCAAACTGGTCACTAAAAGAAGTAAACGTGGGCTGCCTCCAAGGAAGGAACAATCTACATTTTTCATAATAAGCCTTGAATATGGCATCTTCTTGATGTCTTTTAAAAAGTTCTTAATATTTCTTCTACCTCTTTTGTTAAATATATTTTCCAGGTCCTTTTTATTTCTTGTGGTATTATAAATACCAGGGTTGTCAAAAATGTATGCACATTTTAAGCGATGTTATCTATGTGTGACTTTTAGTTCGCTGTCATCAGAAGTGCCTAGACGATGCCGGTTACCACACCAAGTACCTCTTGCAATTGCGGAAGTCAAATGTGACTTGTACTCTTCTTTTGTTATCAGTACAGATTATTACCATTTTTTCCTTTCTTAAAAAATGTGTATACATTTTTTTGGCACCCTCTGTATATCTTTTCTTACCTTACAATTTCTACTCTAGCTGCTTTTTCCTGGTGTATAGAAATGCAATTGACTTTTGCATATTGACCTTGAATGCAGTACTTCTGCTGAGCTCAATTACTAATTTTAACAATTTAATCGTAGGTTTTCTTGGGTTTTCTATGTATACAGATATACTGAGTTAAATAATGACAGTCTTGCTTCCTTCTTCATATGCTGTCTTCATGCTCTTGTCTTTGGGCTGGCTAGGTCCCTCCCCTAGGACAGGACTGAGAGACCAGGGTAAGAGCACAAAGGTTGTTTCTTTCCTGATTCTCCAGGTGAGACCTTTAGAGTTTCGCCACTAAGTGACCGTCAACTTTATAAAGCACTGCCTGAAGCAAAGTTTCCTGAGGTGTAGGGGGCGTTTACAGGGGCAGGTTTCATGGGGCTGGAGTGTCCGCCATCTGACCGGCTGAGACAGTGCCTGCAAGTCAATCTCAAGTCCACCCCTTCTGAGGAGACACAGCTTCTAGAAAAAGCAGAAACCTGAAGACAAGGCTTTTTTAGAGTCATTTTCTGCAATCTGAGAAGAGAGGGTCTCTGAACAGACCAAGCTCAAGAATTTCACTGCTGATTATTTACTGTTACCTTCTATGTGTGGCGTGAGGGACTTTGGCTTTTCATTTTTCCTGGTGCTACCAAAGTCTCCTTTAAAATTAAATTGATCAAGGAATGCCAACTTGATACAAAAATTAAATACTTATTGTACAGATGGTACTGACAGTGCTGCAGCGGTGGCTACAATCATCAGGGTGGCTTGCACATCATGGACACAGTCTGATTTGTGCTGTTACAACCTAAAACACAAGAAATGAGAGACAGGGGTGGCCAGCCAGAGGATCTCACCACACGAGACATGAAAGATGGGGATAGCTGACCAGAGGGTCTCATAACACGAGAGATGGAGATGGCAGGCCAGGAAGTCTCCCAACATGAGAAAAAAGAAACAGAGATGGCAGGCCAGAGCATCTGTCCAGCAGGCATGTTCACCTCCTGATGAAAATGAAGATGATGCCATCGTGTCTGCTTAAGCCCTGCTTCATGGAGTAGGGAATTTCCTAATGTGTGAGTGACACGTGTCCCTGTCCGACTGAATAGGGGGACAGTCTTTTAGAAGGCAGGGTCACCTCCAGGTCCACCCACACTTACTCTGGAGGGAACACTTGGATGTGCCTGGCCGTCCTGCAGTAATCTCCTCTCCCCCCCACACACACACACGGGTTGGCTTCGTGCGAAATGAGGCAAGCCGCTGTCCTTTGCATCTTAAGAAAGGGAACAAGTAGGAAGAGCACGCGGCCCAGCAGTCACCCTGATCTGCGACTCTGTCCTCACAGGGAAAGACTGGATTGAAGGAGAGGCCATGGTCAGGAGGAAAGCAAGCCCTCTCGGCTGATGGCGCTCTTGGACCATGCTAAAGTGAACAAAGACTGGGAGATGGGGCATTGGTGGAGAGGCAGACAGAGAAATAGCAGACCACTCCAGCATGGGACAAAGCGGGCCTGCCACTCGGAAAAAGCAGAGAAAGTCCTTTAAGAGAAAATCGCATGCAATTTTTGGCCTCAATTAGCCTTTTCCGCAAAAAGCACTTTCCCACAAAGAGCCCATTAAACAGCAGATAAAATGACATGGTTTCAGTTGCCATGGCACTGGCTCTTCCTCTAATGGACTCTCGGCCCGAGCTCAATGCCAGCCTGACTTGTTTGTCTTGTCTGTGTGCTGTCGTGACTCGCTCTGTCCAACCACGAAGTGATGTGTGTGGCTTCTCCCCAGAGTGCCTGCAACATGACCCAAGAGAGAACAGGCAGCCCTCAGCGGTGTCCCTGGAGACGGAGAGGATGGACCTGGCCAAGACGGCCCCAGGGTCTCCAGACCGGAAGACCTGTCTGTAACACTCACCTTCTTCATCTGTAAAATGGGTAAAACCTCCCCCAATTATGTGACTCACAATTTGGATTTTTTATTGACACATTTGCCAGTGGTCACACTTAGAAATATATTATTAGTACTAAGGATCTAACATAATAGATTTGCCTTTTTGAAATTTCTTAGCTACAGTTCAACATTAGCTATTGATATCATTTTGACTCTGATAATTTAGATATTGTTTTCTGACACACAATGTCATTGCAAGTTAAAAAAAAATAAGTCTACACAATTCATACTGTCCTATGAGCTGCTTTTTAAAACCTTTCTATGTCAATGAACATTCTTTTATGACATCATCTGTAATGTGTGTATGGTATGGCAGTAACAACCCGAAAATTTCTGTTAGATAATAGAAAGTATTTTTCAGTTTTTTAGTACTATAAATGACTCTCTGAGAGCAAAAAGAAATCAGGCAATTTTTTTGAAATTCTAAATACAATAAAAACATAAGTGCCAGGATGTATTTTATAAATTGTGGTATATTTTTAAATTATTTCCTTAACCAGTCAAAACTTCTAAAACCAAACTATAAAATAAAATGGATTCCTCTGGAAACTCTTACAGAAGAATAAAGTCTCTTAATTTCTGTGTGCAACAGAGCATGTGACCAAGCACAACTCTGGATTGCATGCCAAGCCTCTCCTTTTTCTTTCTCTTCCCTTATTCCTTTGATTTTATGTATAGCCCTATTCAGAGACAATATCCAAAGCCTGAATTTGAGGGCCGAGACCAACAAGAACCTTGGGGCCAAAGGTCCTCGTACCTGGAGTGGAATTTCTGCGTTAAAAAAGCTTGTAAGCCTTCACGATGAAATATTACACAGCCATAAAGAAGGACAAAATTATTAACTTCACAGCAACTTGGATGGACTCAGAGTCTGTAACACTCAGTGATCTATCACAGAAAAAAAGAACTGAATACCACATGTTCTCACTCATAAGACAACCCCGAACATTTACTATAATACTGTAAGAAAGGGATTGGCAGTAATGGGATACTGCCAGTGGAGGGGGGAGGGGCAGAACATCGATGAGAGTACATGATCTCAAACCAGGCAAAGTGGGGACCAAAGGAAGGCCCCAACTTTACCTGTATAATAACTACTTGTATACCTAATCCTGAATTGCACCCCACATCTTTAAAATAAAATAAATATAAAGAAAAAAGAAAAATCATGAAAAACAAAAAAGCTTGTAAGCCTAGATGTGCGTTATCAGTTTGCCTCCAGCTTGGATCCATTTAAGCTCTGTTAAGAGTGCATGACACTCCTCTCTAGGTGTTTCTAGCGCAGTGTCATCAACTGACATCATACAAAACACAAAAGCATCAATTGCCATTTGAACATCTGATGCCCTCACTTGCTACTGTCCTCTCATTTGGGCCAATGACTTTGCCTCATACATTACTGAGAGGGAGAGTCATCAGATAGGAAGTCTCTGGTCTAATTCATGAAGGCCCTGGCCCTTAGAAGGATCTTTCCTGTTGAAATCGAGGCTGGTCCCATGGTCTCTGGATCCCATCTCATCCTGGCTTCTGAAGGGTGGAGCCTTACAGGCAGCCTGTCTCGTGCATCCTCAGCAGTTTTCTTTTTGTGACTCCTCCCCTCAGGCACATACGCATTTCCTGTCATCTCCAACTGTAGGTAACACCCCCCTGTGAGCCCCCAGACCCTTCCAGCAATCATGCTGTTCTTACACTCACCTGTAGAGCCTCCCTTTTCTAGCAATTGTTTACATATGCCGTGCACACCTTATACTTGCTGGCTTCTATGTGATTTCATCAAAACTTTGCCATCCAGTCTCATTAACTCCTAACTAAGCCTCAGTGGTGGCCATGATGGCGGCCATGCCCTGTCTGAGCCCTCCTGTCTCTCAGGCCCTGTGTTGCCAACCATGCTTGGAGTTCTCTGTCTTACTTGCCCACATCTGACTTCCTTCACTGACTCCTCCCCATCCTTCTAACAGCTCCATGCTAGAATCCTCTGGGTCTGGTTCACACGTTCACTCTTCTCTATATATACTCTTTAACCGGATGATTTCATGGATTTCCTTGGCTTCAAATACAATCTATAAGCCAACAATTCTGAAGTTATGGCTTCTGTCCAGAGCACTCTCCTGAAAAGTGCATTCTTGATTTACTCACTTTAAAATCTCACAAGGGCGCTTTATCTCATCCGTGCCAACCCTGGCATGTCTCTCTTTCTTTTCTCCCTTCTTTCTCAAATAAACTTTGTTTTAAAACTTAAAAAAAAGTCTCAACAAGATATGAAACTTCTCATTTTTAAAACCAATCTTAGCTGGATGTGGTGGCTCACATCTGTAATCCCAGCACTTCGGGTTACTGAGGCAAAAGGATCTCCTAATGCCAGGGGTTCAAGACCAGCCCAGGCAACTTGATAGGACCTCATCTCAAAAATAAATAAAATAACTAGCTCTCTGTGGTGGTTCATGTATGTAGTTCCAGCTACTTGGAAGACTGAGATAGAAGGATCCTCTTAGTTCAGCAGATCAAGGCTATAGTGTATAGTCAAGCAGGTCAAGGCTATTCTCTATACTGGACAACAGAGTGAGACGCTAACTCTAAATTAATTAATTAATTAATTTTAAAAACCAGTCTAGAAGGACTCACTCTACCTGATTTCAAGACGTAATACAAATCTATAGCAATCAGGTCAGTGGAGCATTAGCGAAGAATATAAAACAGACCCATGGAATCAACTAGAGTCCAGAAATAAATCCTAACATATATGACCTACCAAATTTTGATAAAGACACTAAGGAAAGTCAATGATGGAAAAAAAAGTCTTTTCAACAAATGGTCTTGAAACAATTGGGCATCCATTTAAAATGAGATGAACCTTAAACCATATAAAAAATTAACTCAAAGTGAATCCTAGACCTAAAAGTAAAACCTGGAATCACAAAACCTCTAGAAACAAACATAGGGAAAAATATGTGTTACGCAAATGAGTTAGAGATTTCTTAGATAGGACACAAAAGGCACAAGCCATAAGAGGAAAAAGATCGACAAATGGAATTTACCAAAATCAAATACTTCTGCTCTTTGAAAGACATTGTTAGAAAAATGAAAAGTCAAAAAATAAATTTAAAAATGTGCAAATTACATATCTGATAAAGGACTGGTATCCAGCATATGTAAAGAGCTCTCTCAAATCAATAATAACAAAACAAGAGACTCACTTTACAAAAAAGGAATGAGCCGGGCTCGGTGGCTCAACCTGTAATCCCGTGCCTTTGGGAGGCTGAGGTGAGTGGATTGCCTGAGCCTGAGGGTTCGAGACCCACCTGGGCAGCGCAAACTCATCTCTGCAATAAATCAAGAAATCAGCCGGGCGTGGTAGTGCATGCCTGTAATTCCAGCTACTTGGAAGGGTGAGGCGGAAGGATCGCCGGAGTCCAGCAGGTCGAGGCTGCAGTGGCTGGAAGCAGCCACTACACTCCAGTCTGGGCGACAGAATGAGACTCCAACTCAAAAAAAAAAAATAGTTATGAACAAAACAGGTACAGTGGCAGACACCTGTAATCCCAGCACTTTGGGACGCCAAGGCAGAAGATTTTACTTGAGACCAGGAATTTGAAACCAGCTTGGGCAACACAAAAAGACCCTGTCTCTACATAGAAAAGTAATAATAATTTTTAAAAGAGATGTGAACAGACATTTCACCTGACTATACAGTTGGCAAATAAATACATGAAAACATATTCAAATATCCTTAGTCATTAGAGAAATTCAAATTAAACCCTATGAGATACCATTATAAACATGTTAGAGTGGCTAAACTGTATCTCTTTTTAAAAAATCTCACATTATTGAGTCTGGCAAGGATTGGGAGCAACTGGAATTCTCACACGCTGCTGGTAGAAACACACAATGGTATAAGCACTTTGGAAAACCGCATAGCAGTTTTTTATAAATTTACCATACAACTGTCATCCCACTCCTGTATATTTACCCAGGAGAAATAAAAGTATATTCACATAAGAACGTGTACACAAAGGTTTATATCAGATTTTTCTCAAAATTGAAGAAAACTAGGAACATTCCAAAAGTCCCTCTCCAGAGAGTAGATAGATTGCGTTGCACGCATGCAACGGCTTACTGCTCGGCAGTAAAAAGTTCTGATTTTCTGGTCATGCAGCCACGTGGATGAATCTCAGACGCATTGTGCTAAGAGAAAACCAGATTCAAAAGGCTAAGTGGTATGTAATTTAATTTACGTGATGTTCTGAAAAAGGCAGAACTGTAAGAACAGAAAACAAGTCAGTGGTTGTCGGGAGTGGGCAGAGGGGAAAAGGATCCATTAGAAAGAGAGTCAGGGGACTTTTTAGAGGATCATGGTGATGGTTTCACCCCCCAAAAAAGGGTGTTTCACAAAAATAATGAATTTTGACAAGTGAAAATTATCCTTCCATAAGCTGACCTTTAAAAAATGGACTGACTGATCATCCTCTGCATCAGGCATGGTGGCTCACACCTGTCATCCCAGCACTTTAGGAGGCAGAAGTGAGAGAATTGCCTGAGCTCAGGGGTTCAAGACCAGCCTGGGCAACTTAGCGAGATCTCATCTCTACAATAAATAAAAGAATTAGCTGGATGTGGTGGAGCATGCCTGTATTTCCAGCTACTAGGAAGGCTGAGTTAGAAGGATTGTCTGAGCCCAGCAGGTTGAGGCTGTGGTGAATGGAATCACGACACAGCACTCCAGCCTGGGTGACAGAGTGAGACTCTAACTCAAAAAAAAAAAAAAATCATCCCCACACAGATGTTTCTTCCTGGGGTTTCTTTATCTCAAAAAAAAAAAACAAAACAAACAAACAAACAAAAAAACGGCATCACTATCTACCTACTTCCTAAAACCAGAAACCTGGCAATGACACTTGGAGCTTCCTTTTCCTTTGTGCCCCACCCGCATTCTATCCATCCCCAAATTTCATCAGTTCCGCTTCCAAAATCTACTGCAACCCATCTCCTAATCTTCCCGTCCATGCATGCCCCTGAGTGCAGCCACCTCTTTCTGTCTCCTAACCCACCACAATGGCTTCCTGCGGGTCCTCTAGCTTCTTCCTTGCCCCTGCCAACCATTCTCTATATATGACCTTAAGGGAAAATTAAACCATGTCACCTTACTTGAAACCTTTCAATGGCACTATTTCCAAACACTGTACCTTGGCCCCAGAGGCCCCTTGTGAACCAATGAATCCATGTCACCTTGTGGCACTTCCTTGTGCCTCCTATTCTTCACACCCCACCCCACGCCATGATACCCGTCTTCTTCCATTTGTTTAATACTTCAGGTTTTTTGCTTTCCTAGCAATTGTGCTCATGCTGTTCCCTATGCCTAAACACCTCTTCCTCTTGGCAACTTTTTTTTTAAATGGCTGGCTTCTTCTTATTCTTAAAATTTCAGCTTACATATTATATCCCTAGGGAAGTCATTACGCATATTATAATAGTCCCTTCTTATGTTCTCTTTCATAGCTCCCTGTTTCCTCCCTCAAAGCACTTTCTTTGTTTATAATTACATATTTATGAATTTATTGTGTTGATATGTATCTCCCCTGCTAGAGCATAAGCTCTTTGAGGGCCAAAGCTAGTTTTTCTTTTTCACTTACTTAGCACATTACCTAATGCAGAATTGCAGCTAAGTAATTATTTGTTAAGTAAATGAGTCAATTAATGAAGTTCCTACAATTAAAGCATAATGATAGATTCCATGATCACAGATGAATGACCTAGACTAGCAGAACTCAATATCGCCCCAGGTAAGTTGACATCACTGGGTCTTGAGACCCCCAGTGGGTGAGCAAAGAACAACGTAGGCCACCCAGAAAGGCTTACCTCTCCAGACCAACTGCTTGGCACAGAGAATGGAGCTTGGAGTTGTACAGAAGTGCAACGCTGTGTGTCCACTCAGGGAGTAGCAGTTGAGTTTTGCTCCGCGGTCACAGAGGATCTTCACACACTCCAGGTTGGCCATCTCACAAGCCACATGAAGAGGAGTCTTCCCATTGGGTCTACAGTTGATGGTGGCATTGTGGTCCAGGAGCACCAGGAGACACTCCACGTGGCCAAACAAGACAGAGAGATGCAGGCCTGTTGCCCAGGAGGACTTCAGCTTATAACTAGGCAGCCAATAACCTGAAGAAGAAAAGGAAAGAAAGTTTAACCTCTGGGCCTAGGATTTCTCCCTGTCTCATGAAGAGTTCCACAAAGTACTTTATTTTGGTCACATTTAAAAAATTGGGAGCAAAATAACTCAGAGGTTTTAGGCTGGTAGCTGACGGGTCTGCAAATGTCTTGCTTAATAGCATGTTTCGATGCACTTACATGGGGCAACTTCTCAAGTTCTCACTAGCTCTACTATTCTTACTACTGTATCTTGTTCCTTTATCTACTTTACCTTTCTGGGTCTTGAAGGCATTTGAGCTTGGGAAGTTCATTTATGTGTTTGTATTTTATTTTACACGATGAGTTACAGGAGACGCTTCAGGAATTTGTTTTTAAACTTCCAATCATTGAGAGTTTGTTTTGAATGATTCCAATGATTCCACACAAAAAAATTAACTGGCCAGAAACATAGTTGTGTTCAGAACTGAGATCACAGATACATTTTTCCCATTAGTTGCACGCGCGCATGCTCTTTTTATCTCTCTCTCTCTCTCTCACCTATGACTTACACTCTGAAAAACTCTAGTTTATTTTTTAGTCTCCAGTGATTTCTACATGTGACAAACTATAACATTGATGGCTTGATAGACCTTCTGATGTCTATACCTGTGACATCAGCATTTATGCCCTCTATCTGTGGGGAATGGAAAGTAAGCACGGAGAGAAGGCCTAGAAGCAGGAGTGCTGATGGCGAGAAGGTGAAGAGGCAGCTCAGAGTCAGAAGAGACTCAAGGGCTGAGATGATAAAGTAAGACCCCATGGGGATAAAGCAAAAGTTGACTTTCAGCTTAAAAAGTTTCTCCCTACAGGTGAAAGGTAAGCAGAATACTGTTTCACAGTCATTTACTTGAGAAAAATCAAGGGATTTGCATTGACAACAATCTCGAGATGAGCTGACAGTGGGAGGGGGCTGCCAAGACTCTACTAGCACAGTCATGAGCTACATTAATAAAGGTGCACACCCAGAGCGAGAGCTGGAGGAGCTGTGTCCTCCACTACCAAGATGGAGTCAGAGGAAATCTGGGTACCACCCTCGACAAGAAGAGATGCGCAACCTACGGCATGCTGGGGTGATGACTTCAGGGCACCACCCTCTCTGAGAAGGGAATGGGCAACCAAAGGCACACTGGGGTTGATGGCCACATCAGACAGTCTGGTAGCAGGGCTCAAAAATTTCTCACTTAAGGGGAAAAGCACTGAAGATGTGCTGCTCCCGAGTGTCTACCCTACAAGCATGGTCACTCGCATGTGAAGTGTCCTGGAAGACAGCTGAGCTGCCCAACTCCAAGGAACACCATCCACACAGTACTCCATGAGAGGTGCTACCAGGTGTGTAAATCCAGGCTCCACAGCATCATGCATAATGGCTGAACAGCTGGAAACAACTCCATGCTCATTGCCAGGAGACTGGTTAAGTAAATCGTGGTATATCCACACAGTTGAATACCAGACAGTCATTAAAAAGAGTAAGGCAGTTCCAGGTAGAGAAAGAACGCCCCCAGGTGTGCAGTCAGTGCAGCCGCGGCCTTGTGTGCAAGAGCTTGAATAGAAGGCAAAGGCAGACTCTCCCCAGCACAAACCCCACAGGAGGTCTCAGACACAGGCCATGCCTATGTGACGCCATTCTCTCCACAGTCACCACTTGCCTTCTCCAGACCGTGACACGACACGTAAGCTGTTCACACAATTTTGCCTTCATGATTTCCTCATCATCTGCATGCTAGGAACTTAGGGTGCATCTTGGCAATGCCTCCATTGAACAAGTGAAGGTGACTCATTGGAAGAGGCTGAGTAGCACATGGTGCTAATGTTTATGGGGCTCGCACTAACTCAGGCCAACTCTATCTCTGTCTCCCCTAATTTCTCATCAGTCACTTGCAAGCTGAGGGCACATGCAGTTCACCTGCAAGCCCGTGTCCCATGTAGCTAAGTGTTCACAAGGAAGTCTAGAAGTGCTACCCCTGCAAAGACATGCAGACAAATCCTCTCTGTGTGTTTAATTTAAATCTGCAACCAGAAGCAAGGCCAAAGCAGCTAGGTAGATGCCGCCCAGCCCAGGAAGCATGAGAGGGACTTTGCCATCTTCCAGAAGAGGGGACTGGCTCTGCCCAGCATTTGGCAAGGATGTTCACATGTCTAGAAGGCCACCAGCTAAGCCCGGCTCTGAGACAGTTACCAATCACAATGTTATCTGTGTCACAAGAGCCCCACGCCCGAGAAGCCGCTGTTGTCACAGCCAAAGTTTGCACATGCTGCTCGGGGCGGGTTAGCAATCAGTTCCTCTGCCCGTGTCCATGTGTGGACACAGTTCTGAAGGATTATAGGCTGGAGCACAACTCTTGGCAGTTTTTAAAATAGTGAATATTTTCAGGATAACTCTCAAAGTGGTGGGAGGGAAACAAGATTGAAATGTAAAATTAAAAAAAAAAAGATGGAATGCTGAGGAAAGGAAAAGGAGTCCAGGACAGAGAAAGGAAGGCAGGAGAGTGAATTTCCAGCAAAGAGGAAAGTTCGGTGATAAAGAGATTTGTCATTAGGAGAGTAGAAATAAGTGCTTTCAAGAGACCTGGACAATAGTTGCTACTTAGTAGACAGAGGACCTGTCAGAAAGTTCTCAAGTGAAATTATTCATTGGTTATTTTAATAAAAAATATGACTTCCAAGCAAAGAACCAGCAGCTGTGGACCATAGATGAGGGACTTGGCTTGCATTATCCTGATTAACAAAAGGACCCTGATGAACCTGCTGGCGAGGAAATTTCAACCAAGGAGATAAGTATGATATGCTGTCCATTTCCTGAATGAGCCAAAGCTCGTGTAGCTGGAGAGAAGCAAAATGCGTAGCTGGAAAAACTTCTGAAAACCATTTTTCTTGTTGTTGTTGTTGTTGTTGTTGTTGTTGTTCTTGTTGTTTGAGTCAGAGTCTCACTCTGTTGCTTAGGCTGGAGTGTAGTGGCATGCTCACAGCCACTGCAGCCTCGGCCTGCTGGGCTCAGGTGATCTTTCTGCCTCAATCTTCCAAGTCGCTAGAACTATAGGTGCATACCACCATGCCCAGCTAATTTTTTAAATTTATTACAGACACAAGATCTCGCCATGTTGCCCAGGCTAGTCTTAAACAGGCAATCCTCTCACCTCTGCCTCCCAAAGTGCTGCCTCTCACCTCTGCCCCCCAGGCATGAGCCACCATGCCTGACTGGAATTGGTTTCAAAGGCATTTCTTCATGTACATAGATTGCTGGTGAAAGCTGGTATAAAGGAACTTTGCATGTTCTTTAGAGGTTTCTTTTGCATTTGGTTTCGCCCTAAATACTTCATGCTTGCCTCATAATAAATTTCATATCAGTGACTCCCCCCCCCGACTATTCAACTGCTTTTGGCAGTTAAAAAGCTCTTCATGTATTTATTCTTGTGCCTTTCCTATGTTAAAGGGATCATCCAATAAACACAATTTTTGCTCATTTGTTTTTGTTTTTAAGACCCTTTTTCTCTGCCACTCCCTGGGAGGTCTCTCAAATGTCAGCCAGCACATTTTAAATGTTTACTTTACAAAGTACAGGCGAAATTTTTATTATTATTATTAATAAAACATTATTTTATCTGAAGACCTGACTTTGAGGCTTAAAACAACTTGAGAAAGGAAAGTGAGATCTCGCAATCTGTAAGACTCATTATCAGGAGCTGGAGACAGATAGGACCAATGATTTGGACGTGAGGTCTGGAGTCTGGCTGTCAAATCTGTTCTCTGCCAGACTGGCAAGATAAACAGGCCTCGTGCTGTAGGGGAATCAGAAGAGTTCCAGACTTCTTGGTAACCTGATAGCTGTGTCCCATCTTCCTTACGAAAGCCACATTCTGTATTTGCTTATGAGTTCAGCTTTTGATTCTTGACAATAACATTGTCAATTTGGGTGGCCTTTAGGTCTTGAGTGGATTCATTTGCTAGGAGAGTTCTGAGTTACCATTCCAAAAACCATGCACTGGCTTTCATAGTAACCTAGATGTACTATATTTAAGGATGAAATTTAGTCACTTTTTAAATCCTGTGAAAAAAGTCTATAGGTTCCAAAATAAATAAAAATGGTTTAGAATTGATTAGATCACTGTTACTTTTCTGCAGGATGGTCAAATGTTAAATAGAGAATTATATTATTAATTAAGCAAAGAAATTTAAAAGTAGTATGGCATTGGTATGGGTTTCACACATTGTCTTGCTTATTAAACCGAAAGTCACTGAAACATGAAGGTTCCCACACATTAAAAGTAAACAGTAATGTTCCACTCCCTTGTCTGGATGCTGGTAACACAGGTCTGTTTATTATGTAAAAATTAATCAAGCTGCACATTTATGATTTATGCATGCTTCTGTGCAGACCTTTCTAGAAGTCTTTAAAAATCAAAGAGCGGCCGGGCTCGGTGGCTCAGCCTGTAATCCTGCGCCTTTGGGAGGCTGAGGTGAGTGGATTGCCTGAGCCCATGGGTTCGAGACACGCCTGAGCAGCACGACCTCATCTCTATAATAAATCAAAAAATCAGCCGGGTGTGGTAGCGCACACCTGTAATTCCGGCTACTCGGAAGGCTGAGGCAGAAGGATCGCCGGAGCCCAGCAGGTCAAGGCTGCGGTGGCTGGGAGCGGCCACTGCACTCCAGTCTGGGCGACAGAGTAAGACTCCAACTCAAAAACAAATAAATAAGTAAAAAATAAAAAAAATCAAAGGGCAGTGCAGGACATAGCGGTTTGACAGCATCCAATGTCCAAAAGTTCTGCTTGAATTTAATAAAGTCTCACAGAGTTTAAGTCAGACACCCACCCTTCGAGGCCACACGGTCCCATTCCTTAGAACTATTCAGAATAGAGCAAACTCACCAGCCACTGTGGACCACCCTGCTTCACGCCACTCCCTGGAAGTCCTTTATGACTTGAGAGATTGACAGAGCAACCCAGGTCGACAAGCAGCTGGGATGCTATTGATCACTCCCATTCCTAACAGGAGTTTTAAAAGGATCACTAATTAGACAGGAAGCATGTGAAAAAAATGGAAGAGGCTTTGAAGAAAGACGAGGCTTTCACCCAGGTTTAAGACTAAAGCAACAGGTTCTTGCACCACATTCACGCTAAACGGAGTGCACGTATTTCTTTCCACACATGCATGTACAAGCCAAGGATTTCCTGCATAAACCCTGGCGATGCGACCAGAACCTGTCATTTCTGTGTGGACATCTGGCCGCAGGACATGAGTGTGGAGCTGCTCTGTTCTTTTCCCAGAGGGTATAATTCACTGTCCCCCAAGTGGAAGCCACATCCCACGGTTCTAACATTGTGAAAACACCAATTAGTGTGGATATAAATTTTGCTCTGAGGACCATTGGAGGTAGCTCAGATTGACAAAAAGAATTTAAAATGCTTGTTCTCCTCATTCGAGGGCGGTGACACCCCAAGTGAGCTTCCTAGAGAAGCAGCACCTGTTTCCGAGAGCCGGCACCCAGAGCTTCCTTTCTCAGATCCTCAGAAGCTCCGCATGTCTGTGCAACTTGGCTTTCTCGGAGATGAGAGGAGGCGGCCTTTGCAACTCAGGGTCACACAGCCTACCCACTGACTTCAGGCACAAAGATAAGTTGTTAAAAATACCTCTACAGTTAGTTTAGTATTCAGGCATTCATTCACTGAGCAAAGTTATAAGATGAATGCAATCCACTGACATAGGGCTCAACATCGTTCCATCAGCCTAAAAATATACCGAACACTCCCTTGTCTTCCAGGCAAAACAGCAATGACAGTTTATTCCAAAGCCCTCAAGTAAAAATCACAAGCACAGTAATGGCCTTAATGATCTGCATTTCCTTCAGGGCTGGCAAGTTGAGGCTAGTAAATTAATGTGCCATTAGCATGTGTGTCTGGAAATGGGTGGCACTGGTGATTTGTATACAAACAGAAAACATCTTTACACATGAGAAATAATGACCATCCCTCTCTAAAGGCTAGAAACAGGGCCTCGGCTTCCACCCTGCTTAAATGGAGCGATGTGGAGCAGGATTTGTGGTCCACTCAGCTGATGACCTAACTACCCAAGTTCCCAAATGAACTAGTTGATTGGAGCGTCAGAATCAGCACACTTTTCATTTATTTCTGATGTATTTGATATGGGCTCCAGAAAGTTCCTTGATTTTAAAAAAAGTGTTCTAATTTTTTTCCTTACTTCTTTATAAGGCAGGTATTCTGTGTCCAGCTTATTAACGATTTTGAATTATTATGGTAGTTCAGGGAAGGAGAGTTAACTTTTCTGTTTTGCTAAATTCAACTTTTATGCCTGAACTGAAAACATTAAAATGACGAGAACTGTTAAGTTTCCTACGACACAACTTTAACCACGTCTCCTGAATCCCACCGATGCCAGGATCCTCTTTTCATGCATGAGGACAGCGAGGTGACATGTCCGTAAGTGGCCATTAGCTGAGCATGAGAAGCCTGTTCCCACCCAGCTGCACAGTTCAGCTCAGCTCTCAACAACCTGCTAGCTGGAATCAGAAATGTCGTCTTCATTTTTTATCATCATAGTCAGAAAAAAAAAGTTACAAGCAGGCAGTGAGTTACTAAAAAGGACTATCTAGGATTTCAAATCTTAGGCACAGAGGTGGAAAAAGAAAAGACAAATATTTTTATATATACATACATCAGCTCATGACACTTTCTAGTTTAAAAAGACGAAGAGATCTTAAGTTTTAAAAGTCAAGAGTTCTAAACAGTTGCCCAGATGTTCCATGTAAGCTTGTCAATCATTCTGAATTAAAGTGTAATTATTCTATAATCATTTTTTAAAGCATTATATTTCCCCTTTTTTTTCCTTTATATATGTAACACTGTGTTATTATACAATTTCCTTGCCATGATTCCTTGGCACCTGCAAAGTCTGCAAGACAATTACTGTGAATTCTTAATAAACAATGTTTGTTAACAATGTAAAAAAGAAAAAAGAAAAAAAGAAAAAGAAGAAAAGATCAAATTAGGACTATTTTTAAAATCAGTACTTAAAGAAACAGTAAGAGCTACCAGTTTAGAGCAGGTAACTGACACTGGGCATTAACAACAAGTCGTTTTCCTCTGGTTTCACCATTACACCTGTATCTTTTACCTTGTTTATAAGATGCCAGAACCATATTCTCATCTTCAACTTCAAACACTGTGTCCACGTCTATTTGCCTCTGGATTAAAATCGCCTTTAGTTTCCCAAAGTCGTTCAACTTCAGAGCCTCCAGGAAATTTTTCTTGGCTAACCTGGTGGCTCCAGATGTGGTGGCAGGGGCCATGGGGCCATCCATGCTTCCCCTCGTTTGGAGGCTTTGTTGTGACTTCTCAGGAGAGTCGCACCCAGCAAGCAAGGCTGGAGTGGCCACAACCCGTCAGCTAATTTTATCCCAAAGTTATGCTGGTCCGTTCTATTTATACAGGGATCATTTCAAACTTCAAAATATCCTGCCTGGCTGCCACTGCCTCTTGGGTTCTCTACACTGGTTCCGTTTTAACAGACTCGATCACTGATACACAATGTTGGTGTGAGGGAAAGCTTCTGCGATACATTTCAGGACAGGAAATGTCACAATTATTTCTCAGATGAGCAAAGTAGTAACGTAAGATTTAAAAGCTTTCAGTGTTCTTTTTTTTTTCCTCAGTAAAAACATCTGGTGCCTGGCTGGATATCCAGTGTCTTGGTTTGACTAACCCATTGCCAAAAATGAGAATATGTTGTAGTTGTTGATATATGTGCTTCTGGAAAACTCCAATAATTTTGTAATACAAATCTGTAAAATCAAGCATGGTAGTACACATTTGAAAACAAACAGAAGGTTTCCATGAGATCTAGACTTGAAAAAATGTCAGTATCATGAAAAAAGGCAGTGGGGAGGAGATCTTTAGGTAAAAAGAGACTGAAGAGACAAAACAGCTCAGTGCAATGTGTGAATGAACTTTACTAAATTTTGTATTTTCCCAAAAACCAGTTGATAAAAACTGTCTTGGAACAATTGTAGAGCTATTTAATATGGACCAGACATTACTTGAAACTATGGAATTGTTAATTTTTAAGGTACGATAAAGATATTGTTATGTGGAGGGATATTTTTATCCTTAAGTGAATATGCAAGCGTCCATTATGTGATTCTTTCATATTTTCTGTAAGTTTGATATTTTTCAAAACAAAAGTTGGAGAGAAAAAATATACTCACTATTTTTGCTTAAAATTGATAGAAATTAGGAAAATGATGATAGCAAGTACTAAAGAGAATGCAAGTGAATCACATTTTTATATAATGTTGGTAGAAGTGAAAACTGGCTTGAATGTTCTGCAGAATAATTAGAAACATACTTTTTTTTAAATTTTAAATGATACTACTATTTGATTCTTAGAATTTACCTAGGTGTGAAAACATGGTTGCAAATCGCAAGAAAAATTCTATTTTACTTTACTGATGTTGGCATAAATACAAGAAAACAAGTCATCCATACACCACCTTTCAAACTTCCACAAAGTAAATAACTCGTGGAGCCCGCACTGAGGTCGAATCACAGCCAAGTTCAGACTGGCCTGATGTCCCTTCACTCCCTCTCCCAAACAAACACTTCAACCTCCATGACATTACTTTGACTTCTAAGACTGTAGATTAGCTTTTGCTTGTGCTTTAATTTTTTATTTTTAATGCTTAAAATTTGGGGTCAATTTTTAAAATTTTTAAATCATACAATTAAAAAAAATAGTAACAACAGGCTGGGCATGGTGGCTCACGCCTGTAATCCCAGCACTTTGGGAGGCGGAGGCAGGAGGATCACTTGAGATCAGGAGTTCAAGACCAGCCTAGTCAATAATAAGACTTTGTCTCTACAAAAAAATTAAAAAATTAGCCAGTTGTGGTGGTGCATGTCTGTAGTCTCAGCTACTTGGGAGGTTGAGGAAGAAGGAGTGTCTGAGCCCGAGAGGTCAAGCCCATGGGGTGAGCCCTGATTGTGCCATTGCACTCCAGCCTGTGCGACAGAGTGGGATCCTGACTCAAAAAAAAAAATACTAGTATTTAACAATTGGTATGGATTAGAAGAGGTTTTGCCATAAATTACCAGTATGGCCAGACCATGTGTATCAAGGTGTTTACCGGGCAGGGTTACGTGCCGTGTACATGACTTCATGGTGACCAGGGGTCCTCAGATGGCCTCATGGTCCTGGCTGATCTCCATGGCAGAGTGGGTCCTCCCTGCTGTATTCCAGCTCCCAACACCACCTGAAAACGGGAGCCTGGTCACGTGCTTCCATTGCGACGTCCCCAGACACAGTAGTCACTAGGTTGTGCTAGTCAGAGCATCTGGATAGTACCCTTCTCTAGGGACCTCAGGCACAGAGTGTGAGGCCTCGGTAGCTGTCCACTGCCACCTTCCTGTCATCTTCTTGGGACTAGAATGGACGTGACCAAAGCTGGGGACAGGAGTGCTCCAGGGGTCCTCTTCCTCCATGATGCTAAGCCTCTGGCCTCAGTGTCCTTGGACTTCACTGGGCGAATCTGGGGGTTCCCAGACCACTCTTACCTCTCCAGAGCTGCACCCTGAAAGTATGTGTGAGGAGGGATGAGAACATGGCATCCAGTCCCTGCGTCAACCTGTACCTCCTTTGAGACACTGAGACCACCATCCTCCTGGCTAGGGGTCCAACTGGACTGCTTGTCTCTTCTTTCACTTTCCTCTTCCCTGTTGGTCTCCCTCCATGGGTGGGAGGGTTATCATCCCTGCACTGAGGAAGAAACCCTATGACTTGAGCACTCCAGGCATGGGCCCCGGATCTAAATAAGGAGTTGTCAGTTCCTGTCACGCTATGATAAGAGAAAAAAATAAAAATAAAAGAGATTAGCCGGGCATGATAGTGTGTGCCTGTAGTTCCAGCTACTCGGAAGACTGAGGCAGAAAGATCACCTGAGCCCAGCAGGTCGAGACTGCAGTGGCCATGAGCATGCCACTGAACTCCAGCCTGGGTGATGGAGTGAGACTCCAACTCGAAAGAAAGATAGAGAGAAAGAAAGAAAGAGAGAGAGAGAGAGAGAGAAAGGAAGGAAGGAAGGAAAGAAGGAAGGAAGGAAGGAAGGAAGGAAGGAAGAGGAAGGAAGAAGGAAGGAAGGGAGAATATAAAATAGTTTAGAAAAATCCTCATTTCTGAATGACCGTATTGCACAACTATTGTCTTCCTACAAGTCAGCACTGAGACTTAAACTGATGGATGAGTGACCCATTTATCCTAGGGGATCCCACACTTTTTTTGTCCTGGAGGCTCCCTCACTTTTTTCCCTAGGTTGATGAACCTCAAGACTTGGCCCTGAAAGCTAAAGGTTGCAAGGAACATGAGTTAAAGACGAAATATATGTAAGTATATATGTATGCATGCATGTATGTAGTATGCATGTATGTGAGTATACGTGCATGTATGTGTGCACACATGCAAGTATGCATGTATGCATGCATGTAGGTATATATGTAAGTATGTATGCATGTATGAATTTTTTTAGAGACTGTGTCTTGCTCTGTTGCCCAGGATGGAGTGTAGTGTGTGTTCATAGCTCACTGCAGCCCTGAACTCCTAGGCTCAAGTAATCCTCCTGCCTCAACTTCCCCTGTAGCTAAGACTACAGGCACAAGACACCACACCCGACTAATTTAATGTTTTTATTTTTTGTAGAGACAGGGTCTCACTATGTTGCCCAGGTTGATCTCAAATACCTGGCCTCAAGCGGTACTCCTGCTTCAGCCTCCCAAGGACTGAGATTACAGGTATGAGCCATGTCTCAGTGTCTCCTTTACAGGGAGAGGAGGTCAGAATGACTGGGTGAACATGAGGCATCGCTGAGCACTGGCCCACCTGAATTTTGACAGGCTCGGCACTGACTGTTGTCTTTGACTGTGAAAGACAAGGCTTCTCAAGACAGCCATCCCTGCCTTGGGGTACAGGGTCTTCTAGCAACGCCCTGCATCTGCAGGCCTGCCCAAGTCCACACCACGCCAGCCCATGGGCCGCCCACACCCTGTGGTACACTCCACAGCATCCATTCAGGAGATCACAGCCTGTAATTCTGTCTCCCAATTGTGCGCGGCAGCATTTGCACCCTCTTTTCATTTCTGACACATTGATGAAGCAGAAGGTGTCATTAGAGATGAAAACTGCCCTTCCCTTTTAGGCTGGAGGAAGAGGTCAGGCTCGTCCTCCTAATCATCTTTCCTAACACTCCTGAACATCCTCAGAACTTACTGCTGTCAGAAACCAGTGAGCTGTCTGCCCATTGCAAAGATTCATCACCTTTATTTTGTGTTTGTGAAAATCCCTAATGCATGGACTCTGCTGGAGCTGGAGCTATTCTGAAAATGACACATAATCTCTGGGTCCTCATGAAGAACATTTTGCACGATGAATCAGGCAGGCAACGGGTGCTGGGGACGGAAGAGGTGGTGGAGAGAAAGAGTGTGTGTGTTTTCAGGAAAATAACCTACCCAAAGAGAAACAGCCTTCTTGCCTTTTAAAGAACTTGCTTGTTTGTTGAGTAGAATCAGAGACTTATAGCTGAAAACCAGTTCCTCCTCAAGGGCATCGAGTCTGCTCCCTTGGGAAGGCAGGTCCTGAGGTCACATCGCCCGAGTGCATGCTCAGAACTGCAGGGGCGATGAGTGGCCTCACAGAGCTCCCGGGGAGTGCCAGGTGTCCTGGACCATGTGGGCAAACTTGTGTGTCCCTGAGGAAGGCATTCCACTCTTCTTAAAGGGGGCACATGTGTAAAAGCTTTACGAATTTATAAAACGAGCGGTGGCAATGATTATTTTATATGTCGTGCTTTGGATGTGACAAGTGTGTTCCCCAGTGATTCAAAAGCTGACACAGGTTTGATCCCTCGGTGACTTTTTTCAGGACTGAATCAACAGATACAGCTTCACACGACAGGCGCATGTAAAAGCCACAGGAAAGATTTTTCTGGCGAGAACACCATCAGAGCCGCGTACGGAGTCTTCTGGCACTGTCCCCGCTTCCAGCCACATGATGGCACTGTTTCTCGACAAATGAATCGGGGAGAAAACAGCTGCAGTGTCCCGGGAAGAAGAAACATCCAAGGCAGATACAAAGTGATCCAGATTAAATCACAAATATGAATCTAAGGGGGGGCGGGTGTTGATCTGTGTAAGCCATGTCTCACCTGATCACACTTCTCCCCAGTGAATGTCTCTGTCAAGAGCTCACCATGGGTATGACCCTCAGGACGTGTCCCCCAAACACATACAAGTGAATTCAGTGTTGTTGGGGGGGGGTCTTGTCTGTGTATTGTTTGGCTTGGCTGCAAAGACACTAAGAAGAGTGTTGGAAATACATGAATGCGTTATGCACCCCGCATCTGCAGATCCTCTCCAACTCGTATTGTCCCAGGAGTCTCCATCTCTGGGTGAGGGACAGAGAGACGACCTTCCACTCGTGCCCACAGTTTCCCTCTTATACTGAACATATTCCCTGTAAGACTGGAGCAAGGCGACCAGGGTCCCTTGGAAAAGGGCCTGAAGCCACAGAGGAGGCTAAAGCAGCCACCACTGTCACTCAAGGCCCTCTCTCTACACAGTGAAACCATCCAGAAACATACTCCCCACATCTCCACTTGTTAAAGACTGACTGAGGTCAGTGTTGGGAGTCAGGATTTTGGGGAGCGAACCGTGATCCGGTGTCACTAGAATGTAATGGACCCTGACAGGAGAGAGCACAGATGACACTGGGAACGTGATCTTATGAAGAGGACAGCCTTGAATGCAAGCCGGGCAGTTCCTGCTATGCTCACCCCACAGTGGGAGACCCATGCCCGCTGCCAACACTGGCCTGTGAATTTACTTCTGCATTCGGGCTATGGAGAGAAAGATCGTCATTGGATAGAACTAATGGCCCTGCCCTGCCTCGTGGACACTGGATTAAAATCCCTGTTCCCAAATGGGAAGGTGCTTCCCGGTCATCTGAGGGTGGGTACGGCATCTGAGCAAGACCTGAGAATGTGTTCAACGCCAGCATTGCTGGTCTGGGGATTATACATCAAAAACATCTGGCCCATGGGTTCTAGGGAATATTTGCCAGATTATAGAAGTCAGCTTAAGTGTTGTCGCAAACCCCTTCCTAATTATTGTTTCTGTATCTCAGTCATCAGTGACATCAGATACATATCCACGCATATGTTTGGGATAAAACTATTGAAAGCATGTTGTGCATAATAATACAGAAACTCATTTTAAAAAATTATTTAGCCTCCATCAGAAGACTCATGGATATTAAACTATCTGTTCAGAAATCATAAGCAGTTGTTCAGTTGTTTCCATGAAAAGAAATAAACAAAACAAAAACACAAGAAAAAAAATTGAACTAATTATAAGCTAGGTGACTAATTATCTGATGTGGCAGGTTTTTTTTCCTTTAAAAAGATGCACCTTTACCAATCCATCTTCAGCTGATTGAATGTTGTATGATAGCCCTTCTCCAAAGCAGGGTGGAATGTTCTGGTTTTACCACAGATTTTATGCTCATTTCATTTTTGGAATTAGCTTATAGATTCCACGTTTCTTTTTTATATAACCTTTATTCTTTTGCTTTTTAAAAAATAATTTTGTGCCGGGCTCGGTGGCTCAGCCTGTAATCCAGCACCTTTGGGAAGCTGAGGTGATTGCCTGAGCCCGCGGGTTCGAGACCCGCCTGGGCAGCGAGACCTCATCTCTACAATAAATCAAAAAATCAGCCTGGCGTGGTAGCACATGCCTGTAATTCCGGCTACTTGGAAGGCTGAGGCAGAAGGATCGCCGGAGCCCAGCAGGTCGAGGCTGCGGTGGCCGGGAGTGGCCACTGCACTCCAGTCTGGGCGACAGAGTGAGATTCCGACTCAAAAAAATAATAATAATAATTTTGTTTCATCGTATTAGTCAATGATTCATGTTTAGCATTATTTGAACCTTTACAAAAAGAGAAATATTTGTGTTTTAAATAAAACTGGTATGGGGGGAAAGATCAAAACATACAAGTTGTTATTAAGTGCTACCATTCACGTGTATCCTAGTTTTATATTTGACCCCAAAAAAGGAAAATATAAATAGCCAGGAAAAATAAGAAACTGTATAAACTGGCTGGGACAGTTACTAAGTAAAATTCCCAAGAAAAGCGACAGACTGAGGCCTGCACACGTGTGCACTGGAGAGCTTGAGGTCAGGAGACTCTTTCAGCCTGGCTGTGTGATCACCAGTCTGGGTCAGATCAGTTAAGGGTGGGCCCGATTTTTAGCAAATATCACACAAATAAATCTGCTTTTCTGGACAAGGTCGAGGTTCACAAAACATTAAAGCTGGAAGGAATCTTAGAGATAACCTGCAGCTTTATTTTCAGCGAGGAAGGCGAAGCCTAGAGATTTAGAAATGTCCCCAAAGCCTCGGTCTCCTCTTCCGCTCCCTCCAGCCTAACTCCAGGCCAGTGAGTAGATGCCCCACACCCACCCAGGAGACCACAGGGCAGCCTAGGCTTCCGCCAGGTCCTGGTTCGCACGTTGCTCCCCATCTGCTGACTCTGTCTCTCCAACAATGCCCACAAACGCCTCAGAAACAGGAGCCGCTGCTTCACTGGCCTCCTCCATTCCCTGTGGACACATCAAGAGGCTGATTATTCCATTTCTAAGAAAGGAATCTCCAAATTACAAAAGCAGGCATAATGGGATCTGGGTTCTATAGGCTCTTTCAGGTTGCAAGGGAGACCCATCGCGCTTGCCTCATTAGGGGATTTGTTGTGAGGACGGCAGCTGCAAGCTCAGCCGGGCCCTCCCTGCTTGTCATTGTCCTGGGCAAGTCTGTGGCGCCCGCAGCCAGACAGCTGCTCTCCTGACTGGCGGCTCTCAGGCCCTCCACCTCTAAATGGAGATAATAATAGCACGTGTCTCATGGGTCCTTGTGACTCACTAATTGCCTCGTGTGAAGTCCTTGCAAGGGTGTCTGGGCATGCAGGTGCTGGGAGATGGTTTTGGTCCTGGATCAGTGAGTGGGGCCCGGCAGATCTCAAGTGGTGAGACTGTGTCTCCCTGCTGGGTGGAGGTGCAGGATCCCTGCTGGCGTCCATGGAGAGGCTCTTTCCCTCTCATGTTTCTGCTCATTGGGGTCACAACTGCCCTGGTGGGGAAAACCGGCTCACTGCCCATCCCTCTGGAGCTGCTGGAAACTCACACAGGTGAGCCACCATCTACCCCAGGGCTATGTGCTGGATGAGGAGATGGACGGTTTTGCAGATTGGCTTCCCAGTGCGGTGACAACCTGACTTTCTCTTCAAGTCCTGGCAAATCCTAGTTTGATGGTAGCAGGCCTCAGCTGCGCAGACTCTGTGGGCTGGGAAGTACACCTTTCCAGGTGGCCAGAGCTGAAGTTCCACACAGAGACCCATGGGCTTCTCCAAAGTGCTCCTAGGGCAGCTGCACCCAGCTGAGGGTGCCGCATTTCATAGCTCTCATCACTCTGCCGAGGCCCCTTGTGGCTGACCTGCTGGGAGAGCCAGAGCTGGGCCTGAAGCTCTCCACTAGAGGCTGTGCACATGGACCTCAGCAGTACATGGTGGAAAACCCCATTTGTGAGAGCGGCCTTCTTCCCCTGTGAGGAAAGGAATGACATTGCAGCAAAATGCAAATCCACCAATTTGCAGGTATGCAGTACTGTGGCTCAGCGGGGCCTCTGGGAGACAGGGCCTCGCTTCCTCTGGGAGACAGGGCCTCGCTTCCCCTGGCAGCCAGGGTCCTGGAGCCTGCTGAGGGCCAGCGTCCACACAGGATCGGTGACCTACCCTGTGAGGCTGGTGCAAGATTAAAATGCAGGGCCCTTGGTCAAAACTGATGAAGACTTTCGAGAAGGCGATGGCAGGTTTTGGTCTCAGGGTGGGTCATTCCAAGCACAGGGCCGTCCTGACCTCATGGGTCATTCAAAAATGGCACTTTCCACTCTGGGCCCATCACAAGGCCTATGGGCAGGGAGCAGGAGTGCAGGCATACACCTCACTGACCAAATTCCTCTAAACCTGGGTCAGCCATGGACATGGCACGTGAACTCACAGTGGCATGAGTGCTGCCTCCACGCAAAGATGGGCAACCGACAACATGCGTACCCTCCCACACCCATTCACTGCTCATTTGCTGCAAACCTGAGGACACTCTACTCTCCTTTGATCCTTACATCCCCTTTTCTGTATCCAGTAGGAAATGGAACAGCACATTTACTCAAGGGAGCAAGCTTAATACTGTTACTAACTGTGCAAACTAGAGTGAGCTGTTTAACCTCTGTGTGCCTCAGTTTTTTCATCTGTAAAAAAGCAGATTGTAAGAATCCCTGCCCAAGAAAGCATGACGTTAGCACACAAAAACTTACTCAGCTTTGTCCCCGGTACACAGCAAATACTCTGAGGTGTTAGCTGGTGTTAACCTGCCCCCTTTGCCCCAATTACAGTCAGTTTCACTGTGGCCACCCCCATTGTCGTCTAAACTCATAATGTTTGCATTGGGGCATTGCTGATGGGACAAGAGGACATTGACACAAGACCTAAATTTCATTAAAGGTCAAACATTAAAAGCTAGTTTTTATTTCCCAATGAGTTTAGAGGTTAGGCATAGTGACTCATTCTTGGACTCCCAGCCCTTTGGGAGGCTGAGGTGGGAGGATCGCTTGAGCCCAGGAATTCAAGACCAGCCTAGGCAACACAGCAATACTTTGTCTCTACAAAAAATCAAAAATTAGTCAGGTGTGGTGGAGCATGCCTGTAGTCCCAACTATTCAGGAGACTGAGGTGGAAAGATCATCTGAGTCTAGGAGGCCTGAGGCTGCAGTGAGCTGTGATCATGCCACTGTACTCCAGCCTGGGTGACACAGTAAGACTCCGATTTAAAAAAATCAGTACAAACATAAGAGTTTAGATACACACAGCCCAGAGATGTGCTGGAAACCCTGTCTTTCATTCAACACCATCGCTAAGTGTAAACATTTTAATACAACACAATCCTGTTTTGACATTTCTTCATTTTTAAATATATCTGGAGCCTAAAAAAAATCGAGATGACCTGCTAGGAGTGCCAGGTGTCTTTGATGCCTACTTCTGACCTCCCTTCTCTTTCCTTAAGTTAGAAGGATGAGAACAGACTCCACATTGTTTTACCACTAACAGAGGCTGCAGGAAAGAGGCGAGATAATAGCATGGTCCTAGAGCTCTGGGGACACAAACCAGACTCGAATACCAAGGATTTCCCAGGAGGCCAACTGCACGGGGCCACGCGCCTTCTCTTCTGTAGAACAGAGTTGAGTGAGGGCCCTGTCGGTGACACTGGGTGCGCACAGCAGAAACACACTAAGGAACAGGCCAAGGGGGCAGGGAGGGAAACACTTCAAGGAAGTCAACAAGAACTGAATCAATATGGCAAGGAGGATGGCCAAGGAGGGAAGTGTAGCATAGACCAGGAGTGGAATTCAGGGCTCTGAGGAAAGCCAGAGCAAGAGTAGTCAACCTTCTACTGCCATCAGGGAGCCGCACTATGCCGTGGTGGTAGCTAAGGAAGGGGTTTTAAATAAAACCTGGAAATGTCTTTCCTGAAGGGGGAGAAAGAAAACCCCACACTGAGTTTCCAGTGAGCTCATAGATGGGCTGTGGCCTGGAAGGTCCTGTTACGTATTGGCCCCATGATCAGCCTCACGTCTCGGGTGTGGCCATCCCAGCCCGGAGGCCTGTCCACACCGCAAGGTGGAGATGAGCATGGTGCCGACCCCACGCCTTGGTTGGATCTTGCAACCTCCAGGAGGTGTGGGGTGGACAGGGAAGCCAGCACACCTGTGTGCTTTCTGCTTTATTGATAGAAAATGTTATTATAGGAGGTTTATAAATGTGGTCCTTTCAACAAGCATTTTTTCATTCTTTTAAAAACATTCTAATAAAAAGTTACATTTTATTTTATTTTATTTGCTTGGATCTCAGGATTTTAGGAGTTTTTTTTTTTTAATCTAAAAACTTAAAAATTCTTATTGTGGCAAAAGATCAAAGAGGGCTGATGCCCTCCCATGGCTGTTCCTTCAGGTGTGTTTTTTTATGAAAGGTTGTTTTCTTCTTTTTCTTTTCAAAATGGAGCCCAGAATGAACAAGCAATCTGTGTTTAAATGTTTGCATTATATTTCTCTTGCTATTAAAGAAATCATGTGTGCCCTGACATTTAATGGTCATGCTATGCTTACAAGAAAACTAGAACAAATACCCGGAAATTGTATGCCTGTAATTTGGCGGAGTGTGTTTAAAATAAAAAAAATAAAACTTTCCAAGAAGAGGGTCTATGCACAGTAAGAGGATGGGCGCCTCCACTTGGAATCTGTTGCCATGGCAACAGACCTGGGCCTCTGGCTCTGGACGAGAGGCATGTGCGATAATTCGCCGAGCTGAAGAACACCAGGAAGGCGGGCCTGTTGCCCTGCGATTTCTCTGAAACTGCTGTTTTGAGATTCATGCATCATAATGCCCTCTTCTTTTATATGAAAAGCCACCCTTTGGGTATTTTTCTTACATGATCTGATAAGATTGACACAATGGAAAATAAAGCTTTCCACATTCCGAGCATCTGGAGGATGCCAATGAGCCATGTTGTGCACTGATGAATTTGTATCCAACAATTCTATTTTTTCATGATTGGGCAGTGAACCAGCAATTAAACGCCTTGCTGTTTCTCATAATATGCCGTGTGTAACCTCGTCCTTTTCTTTAACATGCAATATATAATAATTATAAAAGTATAAGTGGGCAACTGATTGAAACGATAAATCAATGTCATTTTTAACTAAATAAACAAGCTGAACTGGCTAGGCATGACGTGCAATCAATATATATTTTCCAGTAAAAAAATAGTTATAAGAAGAGGAGTTCATACACATTTCCTCATTCTCTCTCACATTTGCCATCTCATGTTGTCATGCGTGGGTCACAGACCACACTCGCAGGAGGTACTCAACACACAGGAAATTGGTTCCTGATGATGAGGTAACAATATCATTACTTCATTCAACAGATGGTTCCTGGGAGGAGAGCTGGAGATATTTGGTCTCAGGCGAGTCTTTTTGCCTTCTCAGGCCTTCAGTATTCTCACCTTGAGGGTATTATAGGCTTAAAAATCCCATCATTACAGAACTCGCAAAGCAGGCTGTATGTCAGGGATTTTGTACCTTTATTTTTATTTTTTATTAGAGACGGGGTCTTGCTTTTATGCCCAGACTGGTCTCGAACTCCCCGCCTCAAGTGATCATCCTGCCTCGGCCTCCCAAAGTGCTAGTATTACAGGCATGACCCCCTGCCCCCAGCCTGTACTTTTCCTCTGAAGCAAGAAAACAGCTATTCAGTACTGACCACACCTTGGCACTGTGCTAGACATTTTCCCTTATGTTGCCTGTAGCCGTCTAAGGTAGATGCTGATTTCCCATGTAACAAATGAAGAAGGAGTTTAAGTAATTTAGACCTGCCCATGCTGGTGCAGAGCCTCAGCTTCGTCACGAATGGATGACTTTCCGTTATGCTAGAGGAATGGAAAGGATGACTGCATGATGCATCAAAACTCCAAGAGCACTGATGTGTATTATTATTTAAGAACTCTGGAATCAAAGCGACAAAAGACTAAATTGAACTGTCACAAAACGGAGACTTCCAGCCGCACCCAAAGGCCACAGGAGGCAGAAAGTGGAGGCTGGCCGGGCTCGGTGGCTCAGCCTGTAATCCCGTGCCTTGGGAGACTGAGGTGAGTGAATTGCCTGAGCCCGTGGGTTCCAGACCCGCCTGGGCAACTTGGTGAGACTTCATCTCTACAATAAATCAAAAAATTAACCGGATGTGGTAGCGCACTCCTGTAGTTCCGGCTATTTGGAAGGTTGAGGCGGAAGGATCGCCAGAGCCCAGCAGGTCAAGGCTGCGGTGGCCAGGAGTGCCACTGCACTCCAGTCTGGGCGACAGAGTGAGACTCCAACACACGCACACACACACAAAAAGGAAAGTGGAGGCTGCTTATTGCAAGAACAACAATGAAAATAAGACTTGGGCATTGCTCGCTGCTCCTTAACTCCCACTTACGGTCACACTTGAACGAGTCATGGCGGCTCTAGGCCTGACCAATCAAATCCTGTGCAAAATTAAATGATGGTTAAAAATAATCACTGTAGGCATGGTGCGGTGGCTCAAGCCTGTAATCCCAGCACTTTGAGGGGCCGAGGCAAGAGAATTGCCTGAGTCCAGAGGTTCTAGAACAATCTGAGCAACTTGGTGATACCTCGTCTCTACAAGATATCAAAAAATTAGCTGGGAGTGGTGACACACACCTTTCGTTCCAGCTGCTTGGAAGACTGAGGCAGAAGGATTGCCTGAGCCCAGCAGTTCGAGGCTGTGGTGGCTGTGAGTATGCCACTGCACTCTAGCCTGGGTGACAGAGTGAGACTCTGACTCAGAAAAATAAAATAAAAAATAAATCACTGTAATGAGCACTTAAAACGACAGATATGACTTCCTGCTGGCTCTGTCTTCATTAGCTGAGTATTTTTCCCACTGCTCTTCAGAAGGCTCTTTCCATGCTCCCTGCAGTTGGTGATGAGGACAATGATGATGCTACCATTTAGAGTTCACGTTTATTAGTGAGACCATTGTGTGCCCCACAAGCTCCCCCAGGACGTGCATGGTCTTCCACTTGGTAGCCTTATAGACACTTACTGAATTAGTACAGGCTCTTTCCTGTCTTGTGCATAGAGGGGGCCCCTGAATGCTTTACAGTTCAATGGAAGCAACTTGCCTCTTTCTCCTGGAGGCTGCCCTGCCTGAGCACCACTGCTATGCCCCATCCCGGGTTTTGTTGTGTGGAACAGTGGTCACATGACATTTCATTTCCCAGAATGTATCACCTATTGTGCTGATTGCGGCTCATTCACAATGACCCCATCTGTGTTCAGGTTGAATGGGGGGGCCCCACCCGGACCCAATTTAATAAAAAAATAATGAGGCCACTCGTAGCTCATAGATGTGTCAGCGTACAAAAAGTCTCTATAGTTGATGCGAATAGGATGGGCTCCTGCTTTGTGGGGCACCGAGGTTGGAGGCCCGTCTCTTTTGCAGCATCAAACCAGCCTCCCCCTTCGCTTTGAGAATCTAACGAAATGTACAGACTCTCAAAAAAAAAAAAAAAGAAAATGCAATGCCTGTGACGGGGTAATTGATTGGAATGTTAATTGGCAGGTTGTCTCCTGCTCTGTTTCCCCTCTGGGCTGTTCCCAGAGTGTGGTCAAGCCTCTCAGGACAGGAATGATGCCCCAAAGGTTGCTCAGGTCACAACCCACCAATCCGTTCATGGGTCGTCCTCCCACGGGAAATTTCAGGAAGCTTCTCACTGCCCAGGGGTGGGGCTGAGTATCAGTAACGACTAGGCTTGGATTTTCTACCACCCAAGGCGCCATGGGGTCTTGAGGTCAAGTTAACTTTGATTTAAAACGTGTTAAACAATATGGTGTGTTTGCCCACGTGTGTGGGCATGAGTTCACATCCTCTCTGCAGTTCCCTGAACACATACACAATTTCCCGGTGTTTCTGAGTGTTTGTGATTCCTAAGCCCTGACCACCCTACCCACCCTCTGAAGTCAATGGTAGTAAGAACCTTCCTGTATATCAAGTGCTTATTGCTAAGTTTTGGGGGGTTTTTTTAATTTTTTTTTTTTTTGAGTTGGAGTCTCACTGTCGCCCAGACTAGAGTGCTGTGGCCGCTCCCAGCCAGGGCAGCCTCGACTAGCCGGGCTCCGGTGATCCTTCCTCCTCAGCCTTCCGAGTAGCCGGAATTACAGGCACACGCTATCACACCCGGCTGATTTTTGATTTATTGTAGAGATGAGGTCTCGCCAAGTTGCCCAGGCGGGTCTCGAACCCGCAGGCTCAGGCAATCCATTCACCTCAGCCTCTCAAAGGCGCGGAATTACAGGCTGAGCCGCCAAGCCCGGCTTATTACTAAGTTTTAACAAAGAATAATTAATATATTTTCATAAAGAGGAATAAGGGTTAAGAGGTCAAATCACTTCCTCAAAGTCACACAAGCTTTGTTGGAGGCAGGATTCAAATCCAGACACAGACAAGCCACGAAGACTAATGACTCTCTTTCTTTCATCCTCCTTAGCTTCCTAAAAACACCCTTGAATCATCCATAAATCTAACCCAGTCACAACTTACCCACTCCCTATGCAGAGATCTCGAACACATACCCGCTGTCCCGTTAACAGGAGCCACTGGGCAGAATCTAGCACAGAAGTAATTATTTGAGCCAAGGGCCCAAGGAACACCATAGATACTGCATTTCTTATAAATGGCACCCACCCCACTCCTAGTTGTGCCCTGCTCCACCCTGGGTAAGACTAGAATAAAATAGAGTTATAAGAAGAATTATTATGCATGAAAAGAAAAAAAGTCAAGTGCAGTATTTTCAAACCTTTCACCACCTAATATTAATCTTCTAATTCTTCTTCTAAGATGTCATTTAATTTTCTGCTGTAACAGAAAATTTGGAATGCAGCAGTATTCCTAAAGGTATCCAACTGTAAAGTAGACTAAGGATTGTGTTAGATGTTCTTTACAGGATTTAATTTAGAATTTAAGAGTGAGAAAAATAACTCATCATTGCCAATAAATGTAAAGTGTCCTACCTTTCCCTAGTTTGTATAAATTAAGATCTTCATAAGTCAAGGTTGGTAACATAAAATGTCTCAATGCTGCTGCACAGAACTCTTATCCCAGCCATTTAAACAAGCTCTCAAAAAATGCAAAAGAATCTTGATTTTTTTTCAGTTTACTATTGATGCATCTCATGGGGAAATAAATGTCAACTATTAACAGAATAGTCAGACTTGAGGGGAGGTTTCAGGAGAAGATTAAAAGCGTTAAAAATTCAAAAGATAAATCAAGCTTTTAACTTTAGAACAGAACACAATTCAGGCCAGACTAATTTCAAATTTATGATAATTTCATCAACTTCACTGAAGCTGCCTTGATGAAATCTGTGAATGAGTAGCTTGCTAATTAATAATTACAAAATACGGAAGCGTTTAAGGCGTTGTTTTCAAGCACTATTTGCATGTGTTGTCTTCAAGCATCATTTGCTCACAAGCTGCTGTCAATTTAGCTCATTTATCAGTCTAAGCCTAACAGACTCTCTAGTAAGGTTTTTCTGGTCATCTCTAAGTTTATAGAAATTTCTAAAAAGTTCTATAAATGGATTTATGTTCAAATGATACAATTTAGAATTTTAGGGTGCTTAATCTACTGGTACGCGCTATGTGTTAGCTTTCAATGAACTGGAAAAGGTTTCACAGACAACTTCTAAATGCATTTTCTCTACCCATATAGTCAAGGATTGGACTGTTAGGAAGAAAGTAAGTAAATAAAGTATTCTTACAGACATGTCGGAAACCTGTCAGAAGGATTTTTTTTAACTAAGCTACAAGATTCGTATCCATCTGTCTTAAATTCCCACTCATTAGATAAAATACTATGTCTAAACCATCTAATGCAGTAGAACACCTTTTCCAGTCTAATGAAAAAATCCTTACATCTCCACAGCTGTCTTAATATTACTGTCTATGTTAATTTAAACGGTAAAGGGATAAGTAGTAGTAATTATTCTAGTAGATATTTAGGTTGAAGACAATGTCCAGGGCTGCTTTTCAAAATGATTCTATTTTGTTCTGAATCAAAAGTTGTAAGGAGCTCACAGATCCTCTAGTCTTTCTCTTAAACCCCTGACAAATCTCAGAAGCTCTCCTGGCTGGGCATAGTAGCTCGCACCTATAATTTCAAGCATTTGGAAACCTGAGACAGGAGGATTGTTTGAGGCCAGGGGTTTGAGACCAGCATGGGCAACATAGTAAGACCTCATCTCTACCTCAAATTAAAAACTTAGCTGAATGTGGTGGTGTGTGTCTGTGGTCCCAGCTACTCAAGAGGCTGGGGTAGGAGGACTGCTTGAGTCTAGGAGTTTGAGGCTGCAGTGAGCTATGACTGTGTGTCCCTGCCTTCCAGCCTGGGCAACAGAACCAGATTCAAAAAAAAAGGAAACAAAAGGAAGAAGAAGAAGTCTACTGTGGCCTTCCTTCCTTCTCTTTTCCCTGAGTTTCCCTTGAGAGTCTCACCTACATTTTCTTCCTTCTCTCTTCTCATTCACCTTTTGTATTATCCCAACTGCTATGGCATTCACCACAGTAACTATTCCCAAATTATCAGCTGTCTGATATCTCACAAATAGCTCGGTCCAATAGTTCATTTTGTGTCTGTGATATTTCTTCATGTATACATATGAAATCAGAAAAATCCTAGTTTAATTGTCCAGATGCTATATTAACTGATGCATACATTTTTGCTGACATAAGCATTTCTTTGAATATGATTTGTAATTCTCAGTAAGCATGCTTGGTTAAATGAGTTTCAAAAGATTTAATTTCTATATTTTGTAAGCCTTTTACGTTCACAGGAAAAAGCATTCTTTATCTTCTGGTTATAGATGACACTGAATAACTAGAAATAACAGAAAAAATATATCATTTTAAAATATATTGTCACAGAGGAAAACATGAATGGATACCCTTGGAGGAATCCTAGAAAGATACAAGAAGTATGGATGTAAATGTGAGGGAGAAACCTGGTACAGCATAAACAGGAACAAGCTATTATGAGGTCCTGCTCTGACGGCTTCTGGTTACAGGCAAAATCAAGTAGACACTTTCCATTTTATACGTCCCACTAACCACAACAAAATATCCTGGACAAAAGACTATGACACAGAAGACTCTAGAAGGAGAAGCAGAGAAGGTGGGCAAACTAGGAGACTCGGGACACGAGAAACAACCTGGCGGTGAGTTCCCTGAGTTTTTTTGTTTTCTTGTAAATATCTTGCCCTGGTGCTGCAGAAGACCACAACCCAGAAACGGTAATAATCACAAGCAGAAAACAGCTCTAAGGAAAGTCTGCTTTCTCTAGCTGGAGGATGGAAAAGGTGGCCCAGAAGACAGGAATCCTTTAACTCTATCTGCCTGTTCTTGGGGTGAGCATCAAGAAAAATACCACACCTCTCCCCCATTGAGAGGACACTGACATGGCAGAACCTTGTCCCCCACTCCTCCATAGTCATAAGGAGTTCCTACGGTCCTGTGGGCAGGACTCCGACCTCCACATGCCGCTTGAAGCAACAGGCAGCTCTCCTCCCTGTAGAGGGTTTGGCTAGAACTTTGATTTTAGCTCTTTCCTGCAGTAACAGGGTGATCTCCTTGCCAATAGAGCTCATAGAGTGTAAAACTCTGACTTGTAACCCCCCCTTCAGTAACAGGGAGGTGACCCTCTCCTGCTGAGTCAGAAGGTGAAAGCTTGCTTTGAAGTCTGCCATGCAGGAAAGAGTGGCACCCCTCCAACTACCCAGCCAGTGCTGAGACAATGGGGTGCAGTGCTGTCATCTGGGTAAGAAGTGCAGAATATCAGAAGTAGAACATGGTAGAGTCTTATTAAATTAAGCTGGTATCTGACCTACAGCACACAAAGAGAGTATTGGGATATGCACTTTAAATCTCAACAGGTTGCTAAAGCAGAAGACTCAATAAGATGCAGGGTCTTAAAGCAATGTACAAAATGTCCAGGAGAGTACAAAATTATCAGTCATACCAAGAACTAGAACAATTTAAATTCAAATGAGAAAAGACAGTATTTTGTGTATGTGTTTGACTGAGTGGCCAATGGGGTGGAACTACTATCTGGGAGATTGTGACTAAACACCTAGCGTCAGAATCTGGCCCAGAAGGAACAATATGGCAGCTCTGTGGAGCCCCAGTTGGCCTCAGTGGGTTCCCCACCATTTCCATATTTTAAATATTTTATACATACACACAAGCATGCATGCAAATGAGTGCAAGTAAAACTGGGAAAATCTGAACAAAATCAATGGATTTTATCAATTTCAACATCCTAGTTATAAAATTATACTATACTTTTGTAAAATATTACCATTGAGGGAAACTGGGCAAAGTGTGCAGGGCACTCTCTGTGATATTTCTCACCATTGTGTGTAAATCTGTGGGATGCAGCTAAAGCAGTGCTCAGAGGAAATTCATAGCTGCAAGAAGCTCATGCTTTAGCCCAAATGTCCAGTAACTTTTACTCAGAAATCCCTGACTGTTCAAAAACACAAAAATATTAGTTGTAGTCAGGACAAATAGATCATAGAGTTAAATACAAAATACATAACTATAAAGCTTTTAGTAGAAAGCATAGGAGGACATTATTGTGATCTAGGGTTAGGTGAAGAGTTAGACATGACACCAAGGACAAGAGACAAGAGTCATAAAAGAAACACTCAACAAATTATATATAGTCCATCAGAATTTACAATGTTTACAAAATACATTATGAAGAGGACAAAGAGACAAGTCAAAGACTGGGAGAAATATTTGCAAATCATATGCAATAAAACACTGAAATCCAGAATATATATAGAAAATGCTAAATGCAACAGTGAACTAAACAAGTCAATTGCTAATGTGTAAATGATATGAACAGACACTGCACCAAAGGAGATATGTAGGTGGAAAATAAGTTTATTAAAAAATATTCAATAGCATGAGTGTAATAGGCAGAATAACGCCCCCTCCCCGCCGCCCCCAAGAGGTCTACCTCCTAGTTCCCGGAACCTGTGAATATGTTATCTTGCTTAACAAATGGGACTTTGCAGATGTGACTGGGGTTAAGGACCTGGAGATGGGGCAACTGTCCTGGAGTACCCAAACAGGCTCCGTCTCATCACAGGAGCCATTTCAAGGTAACAATTTCCCCTGGTTGCAGTCAGAGCTATGCAAGAACAAAAGAAGGGTCAGAGAGATGTGACATTACTGCCTTTGAAGATGAAAGAAGTGGTACCAGAAGGAGAAGGGATGCCAGGGGCATCTAGAAGCTAGAAAAAGCCAGAAAAACAGATTGTCCTCTACATCCTCCAGAAAGAAACTCAGCCCAGCCCACACTGTAGTTTCAGCCCAGCAAGACAAGTGTCGAACTTCTGATCTATAGACAATAAAATAATAAATTCAAGTTGTTTGAAACTGCTGTCGTTGTGGTAATTTGTCACAGCAACAGTAGAATACTGCTACTATTAGTCATTACAGAAATGCAAATAACACCATGATGAGATCCACCACATGCCTATTAGAAGAGTTTAAGTAAAATTACTGATGACACCAGACACTGGGGAGGACACAGATGGAATGAGTCTTTCTAGGTTGCTGGGGAGAATGTAAGATGACAGTGCTGTGGGTAACAGTTCAGCAGCTTCTTAAAGAACTAAACACCCAGCGGCCACATGACCCAGCAATTGCATTCCTGGGCATTTATCCTAGAGAAAGGAAAACAAATGTTTACACAAAAACCTGTAAAGGAATGTTCATAGCAGTCTTATTTCTAATAGCCCCAAACTGGAAACAATCCAGGTATTCTCAAAGATAGATTCATGAGCTGGGGTACACCCAAACTATGGACAATTCGGCAATCAGTGGAAGCAACACACAGACACACACAGCAACTCGGTGGTGCTCGGGAACACAGTCCTGAGAGAAGGTCAGCCTTATGGGAGCTAGAGACGCATGATTCCATTTCCAAGACCTTCTCAAAATGACAAACTGGAGGCTGGAGAGCAGATGGGTGCTTCCAGGGGTTAGAGTGGGGGAAACTATGACTATAAGGGGTGACATGAAGGACCTTATTTGTCATGACAGAACAGTTCTGTGTCCTAGTTGTAGTGATACTTATTTGAATCCAAGTGATAAAATTTTATAGCACTTCCTTCCCCTAAAGGGATATTCAGCATTACACATAATAACCAAGAATCGGAAACAGCCCAAATGTCCAACAGATGACTGGATACTCAAGGTGTGGTTGTTGATAGGATGAAATTATCTAGCAATGAAAAGAATGAAGTCCCGACAGGTGCTACCATGTAGACAAAGACATTGGGCACATCCCTGGAGATGCAGTTAGAACAGAAGCTGCCAGGGACTGGGTGGAACAGAATCAAGACCTACCGCTGATGCACACTCTCCTTCTGGAGTTGATGAGAGTGTTCTAAAACAGAATTGCTGAACTCATTGAATACACCAAACACTATTGAACTGTACACTTTAGATGGATGAATTCTGTGGGATGAGGATTGCATGGCCTATGGTATGTGAGTCACATCTCAACAAGGCTGTTTAGAAAGCAAAGGACTGTCCATGAGATATAAAAGTGGCAGAGAGTCAGGAGTGGTGGCACCTGTCTGTAGTCCCGGCTCTTCAGAGACTGAAGTGAGAGGACTCCAGGAGTTCAAGTCCAGCCCGGGCAACAAAGTGAGATCCTGTCTCAAAAAAAAGAGGGAGTATTTTTGGGGGGCGGGGATCCTGGTGGACTCTGAATAAATCCATACCTGAGTTAATGGTATTGTACCAACAGGAGCTTTCTGCCCCTGCAGAGCACAGTCAGACAACACAAGGCTCCATCTAAGTGGGCAGAAGGCAGGTGACAGTGTGAGGGCCAGCACAAGATCCCATCTAAGTGAGCAGGACACAGGTGGTGTAGACAGTATGTGCTGAGTCAGGAGATGATTCACCTGCGGGCAGGGCAGAGTGTGTCAGCATGAGACCCCATCAAGCTACTCAGCGTGGTGTGCAATTATAAACTGATGTGTTGTTTATTTCTGGAAATGTCCATGTAATGCTTCTGGACCTGGTTTACCGTGGATAACGGAAACTCCAGGAAGTGAACTCCGAGTCACAGAGGCCCACTGTCATCACCACTATTACTAGGCGACCAGCGCCCTTCTTCCAGGGATGGAGAAAAAACCAAAACCAAAAGCATAAACACACACGTCTTGAAGGATATTTAACCTATCTTGAATGCCTTATTTGGTTTTAAATCTTCCTAGGCTAAAATGGAGATCACAAGAGAAATTATTAGAGGTTTAGAATGATAAGACATCTGTAGCATTATAGATCAAATTTAAAGGATGCAACTAAAGCCATATTTATAAAATTTAGAACACAAAAAGTTGAAAAGTAATGAACCAAAGCTCAACTTAAAAAAGGAAAAAAGGAAAGCAAACCCAAAGAAAATAGAAAGGAATATTGAAGCTAAGAGAAAAATGTAATGGCATAATAAAAAAAGAGTGAGAGAGATGGGCAACAAGCTAAACTTGATCATCTGAAGAATTTTTTCAGGTAGATAAATCTTGGGTCAGATGGTGAAAAAAAAGAGAGAAGACAAAAACAAATAGCATGAGTCAAAAAGGGAATAAAATTGTAGTTACAATGGACAGTTTTAAACACTAGAAAATAATGTAAGCAATTTCAAACCAATAAACTTGAAAACCTAGACAAAGTGGACATTTTTTTCCAGAAAGTATGTTATTATTGTTTACTGAAAAAAAAAAAAGCAAAAACCAGAAGGGGCAAGTAACCATTAGAGAAAACAAAGCCATGATCAAATCCCTGTATCAGACATACACATTTCCCCATAAAATTGAAAACAAGGAAAAGATATGCAGTTATTTTATTGTAAGGCTAACATGATTTCAAAACAGAAACAAGACAAGTACTGCCCAAGAAATAAGATTAAGAGGTCAGTCTCACTTAAGAAATATAGAGGCAGATTCTTAATTTTTTTATTTTTATTTGTTTGTTTTTTAATGAATATTTTTTATGATGATATTGTGGGGTACAGTTAAGGGTTAGGTATACAAATATGCTTCTTTCAGGCACCCTTGTTGATAAGAGGTGTCTCCCCATCCACAGACAGATATTTACTACCATTAAATCCCATCTCCCTTCCCCTCCCGCGCCCTATAGTTTCCCACCACTGTCAGTCATTTTCTTATAGTATTATGTTGGATGTTCAAGGTCCACTATATGAGTGAGAACATGTGATACTTAGATATTTGTTTCTGTGAGAGATCACTCAGTATTATATACTCTAGTTCCATCCAGGTTGCTGCAAAATTCATGATTTTGTTCTTTTTTATGGCTGCATAGTATTCCATCATGTATATGTACCACATTTTTTTAATCCAGTCCTCTTTGGATGGACAGCATGGTTGTTTCCAGGTTCTTGCTATTGTGAATAATGCTGCAATAAACTTACGTGTGCAGGTATCTTTTTTACAGAGTGAGTTGAGTTCTTCAGGGTATGTTCCCAGTAGAGTGATTGTGGGGTCATATGGGAGGTCAATATTTAGAGCTTTTAAGAATCACCATACTGTTTTCCACAGAGGTTGCACTAGTTTGCACTCCCACTAACAGTGTAGAAGTGTTCCCTTTTCGCCATACCCTCTCCAGCAACTGTTAATTTTTGAGTTATTAATAATTGCCATTCTGACTGGAGTTAGGTGGTATCTCAGTGTGGTTTTGATTTGCATCTCTCTGATGATTACTGAGGTTGAACATTTTTTCATGTGTCTGTTGGCTACTTGGATATCTTCCTTTGAGAAGTGTCTGTTCATATCTTTTGCCCATTTTATAATGGGGTTGTTTTTTTTTTCTTTTCAGCACATTTGAGTTCCTTGTAGATCCAAGTTGTTAAGCCTTTGTCAGACCTGGAGTTGGCAAATACTTTTCCCAGTCTGTAGGCTGTCTCCCTGATCTCTTGATGGTTTCTTTGGCTTTGAAGAAGCTTGTCTGTTTAATGAGGTCCCACTTGTCTATCTTATCTCTTATGGCCTGTGGGTTTCGGGTTTTGTTCAGGAATTGGATGCCAGTTCCAATTTCCATGAGGGTATATCCTTCATTTTCTAAGGTTCTTATGGTTTGAGGTTTTACATTTAGTCTCTGATCCATTTAGAGTTAATTTTTGTGTATGGGGATAGATAGGGGTCCTGTTTCAATCTTCTGCATGTGGTCAGCCAGTTTTCCCAGCACCATTTACTGAATAGGTTCTCCTCTCCCCAGTGGTAGTTGGTGGAGGCTTTGTCGAAGATGAGTTGGTTGAGAAATTGAAGTTTTGCTTCTGGAATCTCAATTCTATTCCATTGGTCTATATGCCTGTTCCTATACCAATACCAAGCTGTTTTGATGATTGTAGCTTTATAGTAAAGTTTGAAGTCTGGTAATGTGATACCACCTGCTTTGCTTTTTTTGCTGATGATTGTTCTGGCTATTCTTGGTCGTTTATGTTTCCATATGAATTCCTGTGTTGCTTTTTCTGGTCTGAGAAGAATGTTGCTGGTAATTTGATGGGTATTGCATTAAATCTGTTGATTGCCTTAGGTAAGATGGACATCTTCACAATGTTGATTCTTCCAAAGCATGAGCATGGGATATTTTTCCTCTTGTTTGTGTCACCTTTGATTTCTTTGAGCAGTGTTTTGTAGTTTTCATTGTAAAGGTCTTTCACGTTTCTGGTTAGGAAGATGCCAAGGTATTTCATTTTTTTGGTGGCTATTGTGAATGGAATTGTGCTTTTTATTTGGGTTTCTGTTTATTATTGGTGTAAAGAAATGTGATTGTCTTTTGCACATTTATTTTATATCCTGAGACTTTACCAAAGGCCTTTATCAGTGAAAGGAGGTTTTTGATAGATTCTCTTGGGTTTTCAAGGTACACGCTCATGTCATCTGCAAAGAGAGATAACTTGACTTCCTCTTTTTCTGTTGAATACCCCTGATTGCCTTCTCTTCTCTGATTGCTGTAGCCAGGACTTCCAATACTATATTGAACAGGAGGGGTGAGAGTGGGCATCCTTGTCTTGTTCCAGTTTTCTGCTGAAATTAGGGTTTTTGTGGTCTTGCTTTTCCAGCTTTTTTAGGTGGTTTCTTAGGCTGTTAATTTGTGATCCTTCCATTTTCTTCATGTGCGTTTGTAGGGATATAAATTCCCCTCTTACTATAGCTTTCATCTCATCCCAGAGATTTTGGTAAGATGTTTCTTCATTTTCATTTGTTTCCAGGTATCTTTTAATCTCTATTTTGATTTCATCAACAACCCAGGAGTTGTTTAGCATCATGCTGTTTAGTGTCCATGTCTTTGTGGGTTTTGGGAGGGACCTTGTTGGTGTTAATGATTATTTTTATTCCACTGTGGTCCAAGAAGGTGCATGGTAAAATTTCAGTCCTTTTAAATTTGCTTATGCTTGATTTATGGTCAAGTATGTGGTCGATCTTAAAGTTCGTTCCATGTGGTGATGAGTAGAATGTGTATTCTGTGGTCTTTGGATTAGGGTTCTGTAGGTATCAATTAAGTCCATTTGGTCAAGAGTCACATTGCGGTTTCGGATCTTGTTGCTCATTTTTTGTCCTGATGATCTGTCTAGGGTTGTGAGTGGGGTATTAAAGTCCCCAGCTATGATGGTATTGGGGTCAATATCTTTTTTTAGTTTACCTAGGAGCTGCTTTATGAAAGTTGGTGCTCCTATGTTTGGTGCATATATGTTTAGGATGGATATTTCTTGTTGATGGATTGAAACTTTTATCATTATGTAGTGGCCTTCTGTATCTTTTTTAATTTTTGATAGCTTAAAGGGTATTTTGTCTGAGATTAAGATCATGACTCCTCCTTTCTTTTGTGTTCCATTCGCCTGAAAATTTGTTTGCCATCCTCTTACTTTGAATCTGTGAGTGTCCTTTCTAGTGAGGTGAGTCTCTTGAAGGCAATAGATTGTTGCCTGGTGATATTTTATCCATTTTGCCATTCTATGTCTTTTCAGTGGTGAATTTAGTCTGTTCACATTCAAACTATTATTGAAATGTGAGAGTTGATCCCTATCATAATGTTCTTGCAGAGTTGTTGTTCTTCCTGTTTGTGTGTTGTCTTTCTTTTGGTTTTAGAGTTGGATCATGTGTGTTTTTAATCTTTTGCCTGTACTCTTGTGAAGAACGTTGCTGTTTTTTTTTCCTTTTCTTCTGTGTTCAATACTTTCTTAAGTGTTTCTTATAGAGGTTGTCTTGTGGCAGCGTAGGTTCTTAGGGATTGGATATCTGGGAAAGATTTCAATTCTCCCTCACTGATGAAGCTTAGCTTGGCTGGGTAGGTTATTCTCAGTTGAAATTGTTTATCTTATAGAAATTTGAAGATAGGGCTCCAAGCTCTCCTAGCCTGGAGGGTTTCTGTAGATAAGTTTGCTGCTATTCTAATTGGTCTTCCCTGGTATGTAGTCTGACCTTTTTCTCTTGCAGCCATTAGGATTTTTTCTTTTATACCTACTTTGTTTAGGTGAATTATTATACGTCTGGGGGTTGGTCTTCTCATTTGTTGTCTTGCAGGGGTCCTCTGAATCTCTTGTGTTTGAATTTTTTCATCCTTGATGAGATGAGGGAAGTTTTCTTGAATGATTTCATGAAACGTTTGTTCCAGTGTGGGCTCTGTTTCTCTCCCTGCCTCAGGAAGGCCAGTTACTCTTAGGTTCGGTCTCTTGAAGTGATCATACATCTCTTGAAGGTTTTGTTCTGTCTTTTTGAGCTTCTTTTCTATGCTTTTGACAGTTTGGGTTAGTTCTGTGTTTTGGTCTTCGAACTCTGAGATTCTTTCTTCTGCTTGGCTAATTCTGCTTTCCATGCTTATTAGTTTGTTATTTATTTCCATCACAGTATTCTTTACTGCTGTTATTTCTGACATCAGCTCCTTCCTATTTTCCTCTTGTCTCTCTTTAATTTTTTTAATTCTCTCTATTAATGTCTTGATGTCTGGGTTTGTTGCATGTGACCAGTCATTCTGGGGGCTCTTCATTGTTTGTGTTCCAGAATCTGTTTTCTCAGTGTCTGATCTTCCAGGAGTCTGTGTGAGATCTATATTCTTCTTTTGGTTTTTCTTAATTTGTGTGGTTTTTTCCCCCCTCCCTACTTTTTCCTTCCCTCCACGTCACCATCTTATTTAATTCTGTTATTCAGGGGCAGAGGGATTGCTTTTACTTCTGTTTGTTCAATCTCCTATTCTTTATGTATGCCCTCTTACTTTGTTCAATTCTGGAGTTGCACTGTAGGTTGGGGGTGGTCTTTTTTGCAGTTTTGAGATTTACTTAAGGGGGGCGCTGTGATTCAAAATCTATCTGCAGGTCCTGGTATTTACCGACAGTTGTATGGATAATCTGAAACACACTTCCCACTGCCTTGGAATCTGTCTGTGCAGTGGGGCTGTAGGTTTACTCCCTGAAATAAAATGTGGTTAGCAGAGGGAAGAGAATGGAGCAGACAGTGGGGGGGAGAGGGAGGTGGAGAGAGAGAGGAGTAAGGGTGGAAACAGATGAGTATACCAACAAACGGAGAGAGAGACCTAAACTGAAACAGATAAAAACAATAGACCACAGCTACAGACTACCAACTCCCATACAAAAAATAAAAAAATAAAGCATACAATAATGCTAACATACAAGCTAACCAACCACCTTATTGGTGTGCTGTTCCTCTATACAAATATATGGTTGACAGAGGGGAGAAAAGAGAAGAAAAGGAAGAGGAAAAGAAAAAAAAGGAACAAAAAAGTAGGAATAGAATTAAGTCATTAAACTAACAGAACCAATCGAGCACACTCTTTGTGACTTTTTGTTTAAGTCCAATGTCCTTTCAGCTCTGATTTCTAGCTATCTTTTCAAGCTAGTAAATTAGTTCACAGCCGGGCTCGGTGGCTCAGTCTGTAATCCCGCACCTTTGGGAGGCTGAGGTGAGTGGATTGCCTGAGTCCGCAGGTTTGAGACCTGCCTGGGCAGCGAGACCTCATCTCTTCAATAAATCAAAAAATAAGCCGGGCGTGGTAGTGCATGCCTCTAATTCCGGCTACTTGGAAGGCTGAGGTGGAAGGATCACCGGAGCCCAGCAGGTCGAGGCTGCGGTGGCCGGAAGCAGCCACTGCACTCCAGTCTGGGCGACAGAGACTCCAACTCAAAAAAAAAATTAGTTCGCAGTTAGGGTCAGTTGGCCCTGGCCTGCTGTGAAGGACAGTTCAGATCACCCTCAGGTCACCATTCAAATCTGGCCTGTGTCTGTTTTTCAAGCTTGTTTCTCCCATTTCAGTGTTGTTACCTTGAATCGCCAGCAGGTGGCGCTGCCCCAGATGCTCGCCCCAGAGTGGGTAGAGCCGGAGATGAGACCCTGCTTCAGGGCACATAGGAGGAGACCCACGGCCAGCAGGACATCACGGGGGCAGCAGAGGTGGCAGCCATCCCAGCAGATCTTACCTGCAGGGGCTTCAAGGACTGAAGTCGTAGATCTCCTCAGGCATGGGTGGCGTGATGCGCTATGGCCGCCAGGGAGACGGCAGTGGTGCGGCAGCTGCTGTGTCTGTGGCTGCAGTGGCTGTCCAGACCTCTGCAGTGCCCAGCGGTGGTGACGGCTGAGCTCCATGTGAGGAGCAGGTTGCCGACATTGGGATCCGCAGCCCCCAGGGAGACAGCCAGAGACCCTCTGCATTCTCCTTTGCAGAGGGTTTCATAGACCAGGCTGCTCTGTCGCCATCTTGCCGGAAGTTCCCAGATTCTTAATTAATGAATCAAAATTAGCAATGTATTTAAATAAGAAATGACCACACGGAGTTCACCTCTGTATATTAACATGGTGCATTACTTTTAAAAACAATACATGTAACTTATGGTGTTTGGTTAAAGATGAGGCAATATGATTTTGCCAAATAATATAAGTAAAACTTTGAGTAGAAGTCAACATTCATTTATATCTTTTTTTAAAAGATAAAATAAAGAGATGTCTCAAGGAAGGCTTCCAGAAGACATGTAAACAAACAGGAGGTGAGACAGGAAAGGGACAGGAGTTGAGGGAAGGTATGACTCTCAGTGAAGTCAGTCCTTGCTTGGTCTTAGCTGAGCTCTTGGGCATCCATTCCTCCTAAGAGCGTGTTATTCCTTGAGGTAAGGGACCAGGTGTGGTGGCTCACGCCTGTAATACCAGCACTTTGGGAGTTTGAGACCAACCTGGGCAACATAGCAAGGGCTCTTTTCTACAAAAAATAAAAAATTAGGAGTCTAGATAACTATATTTATAAATTGGGCTTAATATTAATCAAGAACTTCTTACAAATGATTGTTGAAATTTGGTTTTATATCCTATAACTTCAATAAACTATTAATGTTTAAAACCAAAGATAATCTCTAAAGACTGTTTCTATGACAAAAAAGTCATGGTCAAGGCACCAAAAAAATTAGTTGACAATATTGCTCAGTAAACACACACACACTAATACAGTATGTGTCTACAGGTACATATATTAAAATTATATATATACACATATACATGAAAATTAGATAATAAAATAAGAAAATGATAATAAGTAAGAAATAAGATGACAACCAAAAGAATATATATGACACTGAGAATAGTGCTTTCCTCTGGAAAAAAGCCAGGAGACTTCCATTTCACCAGTAACCTTTGAAAATTTTGCAATGGGAAAGCATTCATGTAGCACTTGTGTAAGGAAAAAATAAAGTGCTTGATCCAACTGCCAGGGGAGGCAAGGGCACATCTCATCAACAAGGGTGCCTGCACAATGAACATTTGTATACCTACCCCTGAATTGTACCCCACATCATTAAAATTAAAATTTTTTTTTAAAAAGTGTTTGATCAGCCGGGCTCGGTGGCTCAGCCTGTAATCCCGCGCCTTTGGGAGGCTGAGGTGAGTGGATTGCCTGAGCCCGCGGGTTCGAGACCCGCCTGGGCAGCGAGACCTCATCTCTACAATAAATCAAAGAAATCAGCCGGGCGTGGTAGCGCATGCCTGTAATTCCAGCTACTGGGAAGGCTGAGGCGGAAGGATCGCCGGAGCCCAGCAGGTCGAGGCTGCGGTGGCCGGAAGCAGCCACTGCACTCCAGTCTGGGCGACAGAGTGAGACTCCAATTCAAAAAAAAAAAACAAAAAAACAAAAAGTGTTTGATCCAGTCATGTGCTGCCATTTTGGATTCAGTAATCAGGGACCACATACTCCGAGACTCTGCCTGGTCTCCCGCAGATCTGTGTCAAGAGGGTCAGCCTGTCTGTTCTCGTTGTCAACAGAAAGCTATTCTGGTGCAATGGTACCAACCATCGTTCTACTTAAGCAGCTTCATAGAATGGGTAAAACTGAAAACACAAACAAGATTCAGAATATCATTTTGGCACCAGTGTTGAGTGTTGAGTTTTATTTGATAATATGACCACGATGAGGAACAAAACATCTTCACTGGTTTAGGAAATGTTAGTGAGAGACGTGGAACAGTGTACTCGCAGGGGATGTGGGAGAGGGAGCCGTCTCATCCAAGACCCTGCTTTTCAAATACAGCCTGGAGGTAGCACTTGCTATTTTCAAAGAATAAAGGTAGATTCCTCTTGAGGAGCTAAGGCTCCTGTTTGTGTGGGAGCGAAAGGACCTGCACACAGATGGGGTGTGATGTGATTGTCACCGGGGCACATTCTGGATGACCAGGCAGATAGAGGGAGGGGTGACATTCTTGGCACAAAGATTTCATCCTAGGAAGAAACTGGGAAGATCCTGATATCAAAACTGAATGTCCTTGAATCAAGATCCTTTTAAAATTTCCTCTTTGAGCCGGGCTCGGTGGCTCAGCCTGTAATCCCATGACTTTGGGAGGCTGAGGTGAGTGGATTGCCTGAGCCCGTGGGTTCGAGACCCCCCCCCCGGGTAGGCGAGACCTCATCTCTACAATACATAAAAAAATCAGCCGGGCATGGTCGCACATGCCTGTAATTCCAGCTACTTGGAAGGCTGAGCCACCGAGCCCAGCTGAGGCAATGGTTCTTGATGAGAAGCTGGGCGTCAAAGCAGGGTCAGAGAATTTTCAAAAGTGGAGTGCTGGAGGGCCTGGGCTAGCAAAATGAGAGGTGGTGGTTGGAAAGTGGAGACTGGAGTGGTGTCATCGTGACCAGCAATGGCAACTTCTTCAAGCACAACCGCAGCAGTGGCTGTCAGAGTGGGGGTGGTGGGGGTGGGGGGATGTAGACGAGAGGAGGTACGGGAGGGGGAGGACGATGACAAGGAGGGAAGGAGGACCAAGAACTGAAGCGTTAGGGGGAGAACTCCTGTGGATGGATGGAAAACCCGCCAGGAATGTTGATGGTGAGCCAGGAGTGAGAATCTTCTAGAATAGATGGGCAAGTGTCCTGACATTGGGGGTCAGCAGAGAACATAAGGAGCTGAAGAGAAGATTGAGAGATCCTGGGTCTGTGAGGGGTCTCGTGGATGACAATGAGTCCCAGAGACACACAGCAGAAATGTGAAGAGCTGGGGACTTGGGAGAGGGGAAGTACCCACCGCGGGGGAGAGGCTGAGGGTGGCTGAGAGGTCTGGGCTTCAGAAGACAGGGATGCAGGGCCCATGAGGTCCCACAGACAGGGGCGTGAGAAGAATGCTCGCCAGAGGGTGCTTCTGGGCTGACGACACTCCTGCTGGTGGCGGTTAAGAGGCCAGAGGGGCCACCTGGCGCCCAGCCCAAGGTCCAGGGCTCACTTCCAAGCCTGATCCCCACCTTTCTCTTCCTCACAGCTCCGTCTCTGCAGAGGGACAGCAGGCAGGCTTCACGCACTGTGGACAGGAGCAACGGCGGGTGCACTGTGGCCCAAAGAATATCCAGACTTGGGAGAGGGAAGGGGAGGCTGCCTCTGCATCAGGGTCTGCTCCTGCTGGCTTAGAACAACTCGGAAGCTCAGGGTCCCAAGTCTCCAGACCACCCTCCAAATTCTACCCCACCTCCCGGCCACTCGCTGGTCCATGAAGCCCTTAAGTTTCTACACTGCCACTTTACTTCAGGCTAGACAGCAAAACTTCCTGCAGGCCATCTACTCAGTCTGCTGCACCCTCTGGTCATGATTCCCAAGTCTCTATCTCTAGACTAGACCTCCTTCCTGGTTGGGCATGGTGACTCACACCTGTAATCCCAGCACGTTGGGAGGCTGGGGCGGGAGGATTGTTTGAGACCAGGAGTTCAAGACCAGCATGGACAATAGAGGGAGACCCCAACTCTACCAAAAATTTTAAAAATTAACTAGGCATGGTGGTGTGCACCTGTAGTCCCAGCTACTTGGGAGGCCAAAGAGGGAGGAGCGCTTGAGACCAGGAGGTGTAGAGGCTGCAGTGAGCTATGATTACACTACTGCATTCCAGTCTGGGTAACAGAGCAAGATCCTCGGGGGGGAGGGAGTGCGGAAGAAAAGACCTCATTCCTGACCACCAGAAACTCATGTGCAGCTATCTCCTGGGCCTTGAGCCCATCAGATGTGCCCTGTCCCAAGCTGGTCTGGTTATCCTGTCCTGTCCATACCACTCCAGCCTGTTCCTCCCCCATATAGTCCCTGTGCCCCCATTCACCCACTGGAACAACCCAAGTCATCTTAAACTCCTTCCCCCCATATTTTGAAAAGAGATGGGATCTCACTATGTTGCCCAGGCTGTACTGAAACTGCTGGGCTCCTGCCTCAGCCTTTCCTATAGGTCCCTGCATTTTATTGACCACTTATTTCCATTCAATTGCCGAGATTCCCCAGATCCTCTCCTCCCTGTCCTTGGCTCTGCCTTGTACACGTCTGTAATTACCTCCAATGGACTCTGGCCCAACATCCCTGTGGCTGTCAGAGTGACCTTTGGTAATACAAATGTGCTCCTTTCCTTCAAGGTCCTCCATGGCTTCACATCACATATAGGAGAGAGATCAAAGTCCCCAGACCCTGACATATGGCACTATGTGTCTGTCCAGCTGCCTCTTCCTCTCACTAGACTGTGACCACCACCAAAGCAGTGATCTCTGCCTCCTTGTCTCTGAATCCCCAGTCACTCAGACACAGACCAAAATAAGTATTAAGTGAATATTAATGCAAGCAAATCAAGGAACAATATGAGAAGCAACAAGAACTTCATTGGGTTTCTTTTTTGGTTTTGTTTTTTTAGATAGGGTCTGGCTCTGCCACCAAGGCTAGAGTGTAGTGGTGTGATCATAGCTAACTGCAGCCTCAAACTCCTGGGCTCAAGGGATCCTCAGACCTCTGACCTCAGCCTCCCAGGTAGCTAGGATTACAGGCACACACCATTACACCTGGCATCACCTAGTTTTAAGCTCTCTTATGCAAGTTTACACGTCATCATTTCCTACAACTTTCACTCCCAGCTCACTTATCTCAGCTCTTAGCTTGAATAGCAAAGAAAGAAGAAATCTTTTAATCTGACAATTAACAGAAGACATAGGGTGGCAAGGGGGTCTGAGCATAATTTTTCTTATAGTGGGTCCTGATGTCATCATTTCCAGGTGAGACAAGTATCTTTCCTGGGCACGATACCTAATCTATGGCCTCAGTTTCACCACTTGTGCACTAGGGATAATGTCAGTTGCTAATTTGATTGACTGTCACGTGGAGTCATGTGTGGGTTAGTGTTCAGTGGTTGACAGCTGTGGTTGTGACATCAGCCCTCCCCTTTGCCAAGTTTTCTTCATCAAGTCTTCATGAAGGCTGCTGAAAAGAGCTGTTCACACAGCTCACTCATGGATCCTATAGACAATGTAGCTTTGGACAATGGAAAACATGCATATATTTCCTAGATTAGGATGAAACACAGTTCTACTTTTTCCTTGGAGTTCAGACTCAGATGGAGGCTGAAGAGCTTCTGCTTCTCTCTTTCACCTCCCCTTTCTCCTTCGTGTTTTCTATGCCTCTATTCCCTACCCCCAGGGTCCAGTGGATCCAGGGAGAAAAGCAGTAAAGCTTGCAGTTCTATGCAGAAGCAGGCTGGTCTCCTGGGGACAGGCAGGCAACCTGTCCTAGGTGTCAAGTTCACAAAGGACCCTTAGATGTTGACTTTCAGCATTATCTCAGAATTCACTTATTCTTGCATCATAAAGACACATGGACCAAACTGAAATAAAGTTCATTCATTTTAAACTTGGGTTCCATGACTGGCCCACTCTTCTTACACTAAGCCAGGAATTCATATTTTTATAAATCTCATAATCATTCTGTGACCCACACATTTCATTGCATTTTATATGTATGTGTGCATGACTGTGACCTCTACAGACAACAGGTACATATCATTCAGTCTAGTATTTAAAGATGTTAGTTTGTTGGATGTAAAAATTACATGTTTTTTGCATTTCTGTTAAGGGATTTCTTTACTTTTTAATATATTGGCCTGGCTGGAGGAGCCTTTCTCTTACTCTCTGAGAAGTTGAGTCGTGAAGCAACGACAAGACCGATATTTCTCTGGCTGATAACGACCATCTTGAATAATGGCTCTTTAGTGCCTTTTTGTGTTAAAGATCTGTGCCTTATTTAAGACAGAGGTAAGGAGAGGAAGGCATTAAAGGGGTGTGGAGGGCCCAACTCCTGTCACATATTATATTATATAAAATTACAATAATCATAAGTCACCTATTTCACAAATCACCATGGGCATCTCATGTGATGACACACTACAAAGAGCTTTAAAGAGTTAAAAGTGCAGTCATGAAAGGCAATGTGCCCCAAGGAGCACTTTCAGCCTGTGAACGCTTTGTTTCTGGCCCATGGTGAGATACAAGTATGAAAAAATTGAAAGTAAGCATTTAGAAATTGTTATCACAATTTGACAAAGTAATTTTATGTCTGTTGAACCAAATCATAAAAGATTTGGGCTTGTATTTTTGTATGCCTGATTTTTTACTTCATCTTCCAGTAATTCATGTTCATTGTATTTTTACAAAGGCAGAGAAAAACCTGTCCTTCACCACACATAGTTTGAGAAGCTGTGATAAAAGGCATTATTATTTCTGAAATTTTGCTTAAGAACTACTAAATGTCTAATTATAAACTAATCATGAGTCATTATTTAGAAACACTGTTGCAGACCAAGTCTAGGAGTTGCCTTTCTTTGTGCCAGTTCCGGAACAAGTTTGTTTTGTGTTGAGCAATTGACTGGTTGATATTCAGAAACCACTTTCCCCGGGAAACAACACACACTGAGTGATGTTCTTGGTGTAGCCCATACATTGTCGACCTAAAAAAGAAGAAACTGAGGAGAAATTCATCTGAGAGAGTTTATTTGGGCCAAGCTTGAGGACTGCAACCAGGAGCATGGATTCACAATTCCCTGAAGACATGCTCTAAGGAACAACAGTTATAAGGGGGTTTTTAAGGGAAGAGGCCATTCCTAAGCTGTCTAATCCTGAATTGTATCCCACATTCTTAAAATAAAAAGAAAAAAGGAAAACATGTATCAACAAATGCAAATTAAACATATGAACAAACTAAAAAAAAAGTAAATCTGTTTAGTTATCCCAAAAGACAGCTAAACCATACTACAGAATTTAATAGCAGTGTGATATTCTTCCAAGGTGAAGAGAGGCTTCTGATTTCCAAGTCAGAAAACATCCCTCAGCCTATCCCCACGTGGGAGTAACTCCTGTCCCTGGCGTGGTGGCCGGGCTGAGGTTGGGGGTGGAGAAGAGGCCTGGGAGGTTCAACATGATGTTCAGAAGGAGGGACAGCATGGGCTGAAGATCCCCCACACTGTCATGGGAGATCTTGCTATCGTGCTGGTAAAATTACAGCGAGTTTCTGTTGCTTGAAGCATCTCAGCGTGAGGGTAGGTAGCTTTCACTGGACAGGAAGCCCTGGTTCTTAACCATCAATATTTTCACCCTAAACCCCAGGATGTTGTTCCCTGCAAGCACCCAGCACCAAGATGGCAAACAGGCTTAATCCTGCAATGAAATCTATCAGGGCCTAGGGCAGGGATTCTCATTGCCCTTTTATTGTGGTTGTTTGAAAAGATTGTTTTTTAATTTTTGTTGTTGTTGTTGTTGTTTTTAAGTCAAGTCTCATTTGCTCACCTGGGCTGGAATGCAGTGGCATGATCACAATTCACTGTAGTCTCAACTTCTTGGGCTCAGGTGATCCTCATGCCTCAGTCTCCTGAGCAGTCCCAGCTACAGGTACATGCCACAACTAATTTTTTTTTTATTTTTATTTTTGGAGAGATGAGATCCCACTATGTTGCCCAGGCTGGACTCAAACTCCTGGCCTCAATAGTCCTCCCTCCTCAGCTTCCCAAATTGCTGAGATTGCAGGCATGAACCACAAATCTGGACTTAGCAAGAAACATTGCCAACATTGAGTAATGGCCTCTGCCATGGGCAAGGGAAGAAGGGGGTCAGCACTACTGCTAGGTTTTGCTACCCTGAGCCCAGCCTAGAGACAAAGACGTCCAGTCCTTTCATTCAACTAAAACCAGGCTGAGTTACTCAGAACACGACTTTTTTTTTTCTTAAGCTTGAGAATAGCAAAAGGGAAACAGTCATAGAGAATGGCACTGCCAGGTCATCTTATTTGCCATCTATGGTTTCCTTGTGTGTGACACTCATGGGAAGGCATCACAGCCCGGCTCTCGCCCTAGAGTCCAGGAAGCATTTAAGACCTTCCTCACCCAAGAGTCCTTGCAACCGACCCTCGGGCCAAGAGTACAACCCAGACACAGCCCCAGCCCCCTGTGCCAGGTCTTTCTTCTAAGCTCTGATGTCATATGGGAGACCCTTCTCTTCCCCAATGGCCGACACCAAAATATCCCTTGGAGGAGGTCCCACCCTTGTCTACACTGTCATAGCACTGTCCTTGGTTGGGAGTTCTTAACCCAAGGAGTTCATTGATAGCATGGGGGGGATGAACAATCTTGGATAAGAAAAGCACATCTTGATTTCAAATGGAATTTAGCATTTTCTTCAGTTATGAAAATAGGACACAATTCAGAAGCATTCGTAGCACTTGAGACTTTGTTACTAATGGAAGTAGCAGCGATTTTCATTATTTCATTACAGTTGTGCAGGTATCTTGAAAATAACATTTATGCTGCTCGTGATTTGAAAAAGTGTTGCTAGGTGTTTTATGTGTTTAGTAATGTTGTACATACACATTATATTACTGTATTACTATAGCAAAATTCGTTTTTTAAATATACTGATAATTGCATTTCAATTGCTGACCTAAAAGGAAGAAACTGAGGCGAAATTCATTTGAGAGAGTCTATTTGAACCAAGCTTGAGAACTGCAACCCAGGAGCATGGATTCATGGTTCCCTGGTTATATACTCATATGAGCAGCAGTTACAAGTGGGTTTTTATTTGGGAGGCTGAGGTGAGGCTGGGTTTTTATTTGGGAGGCTGAGCCCACGGGTTTGAGATCCGCCTGGGCAACTTGGTAAGACCTCATCTCTACAATAAATCAAAAAATTAGCCGCATGTGGTAGCGCGCGCCTGTAGCTCCAGCTACTTGGAAGGCTGAGGCGGAAGGATCGCCGGAGCCCAGCAGGTCGAGGCTGCAGTGACCGGGAGCTAGGCTACAGAGTGAGACTGTAGCCCAGTCTGGGCTACAGAGTGAGACTCCAACTCAAAAAAAAAAGTGGCTTTTTAAAGGAAGAGATACTTCCTAAGCTGTTTACCAAGAATTCCCATCAAAATAACATATGCTGTTGTGATATGGAGACCCACTGTTGTCTGTCCATATTGCCACATCCCCTAGAGAAGGGCATGGCAAGTGTTCCAGCAGGATTGCAGGTACCCACATTCCTGAGAGTTAACAAAAGGCGTGCTTCCCCTTATCTCCTATGCACCTCCAGTAAATAACTTCAAAGAATCCTTAACTTCCCTGCAGACTGTGTCCAATTAACTGAGAGATGTAAATTCCCACTTACTCTCTTTGCTTGGTAGTCACAGGTTTAAATAATATAGCATCAAGGTAATCATAGGTCTTGTGATTTGTATAACTTTTGCATACATATAATGGTAATTCTTGTGACTTGTATAACTTTTGTATAAATGTAATCATTAGCCTTGTGATTTGTATAATTTTGGGTATATCAGCATGTAATGATGTATGATGTCTCAGGCCTTGTTAACTCCCTTTACTCTATGGCAAGCTTGATTATTGCTTCTGCAAGGTGTAACAAATAAGAAGTTGTAAGATACCTCTGGTAACTGGGGCCAGAAATGTAGGCCATAAATTTCATTATTGACAAAATGTGGCTGTAACTTAAGTTCTATACAATGCTCTGCCAGTCATGTAGTCAATGTATAGGCACCAAAAACCCTGAACTTATAAAAGCAGACTGTAAAACTTGAAGGGGGAGCAGAACCTTTTCAGAAAGCCCAGGAGCCCGGCTCTGATCCCTGGATTCGAATTCAGAAATAAACTTCTTTCTACCAGTTTCTGCCTTTTGATTTTACTTGTATGGAGGGTTAGCAGCCAAGCATTACTCCATTGTTGTTTGGATCATAAATTCCAAGAACTTGAAGATAATGGGTGAGATAGTCAGTCAGGAACAGAATGCCTCTAAATAATTGCCCAGGCATGTGTGTGGGGGCTTGACTGAAATCCACACCAACATCCTCTGGGCCTGATAAACTTCACTTACCTCACACAACTCAGACATTGCTCACATCACTTGAGCTATTTTTTTTTTTTTTTTTTTACTGGCAGTCTAGTGGGTTTTCTTTGCAGTTCTATGCATTCTACTGCATGCACGTATAGACATTATTCTGGCATGGTATCTACAGGGTCACTTCTGCCAGGAGGGTCCCTGACGTACAAAAGGTAATGTCTTCTGACTTTCAAGGCACAATTCTCTGACTCTCCATCTGCTTCCAGCATCATCCAGGTCCCCCAGGACTGAATCAGGATTGCATGCAGAAGCAGAGGGAGCTTTTTCTTTCTTTCTGGTGGGGGGCAGGTGCAAAACTGGCCTCTGCTTTTATTCACTGGTTGTTTATAAAACTGATGTTTGGTGACAACTGACAATTGTGACAATTTCTGCCTCCATCTTGTAGGGTGGCAATTAAACACTGAGAACCATTAGAAGCTGATTTCAGATGTAACCCTTGATTGCAACTGTCTCGATCTTAGTGGGTAAGCGTCCCTGTTACGCATTTCTCCTCTTTATTTCTTGTTACAGCTGTTAGTTGAGCTCGGGTCCACAGGAGTGTCTGTGTCCCGGGGCCCTGTCCAGGTAAGCATTGCTGGAAACAGGTTGTCCTTCCCCTCCGTGGGCATCCTGCTGTGAAGGTGGTGATTCCAACGTGGACTATTGACCAGACACATCCGGTGACCTTTTCCCCAGTAAAAAATAATAATAATCTGTGCTCTAGACGGTTCTTCTGGAACAGCATTGAGAAATGTCTTAGGAGACTGGTAGACGAGAAGATCCCCGGGGCAAGGGGTCTGTGGGGTCGCTGCTTGGGGAGGAGGTGAGGGCTTTACACCGCGGGAGCTACCCCGGAGGGGGAGGGGGGAGTGGCTTTCGTCCCGGACAAGGAGTCTGGGTGCAGGGGGGCCAAAGGCCAAGGTCAGGCCGGGGCGGGGCCTTGGAGGCCAGGAACAGGGCCGCGAAGGACGGAGGCGCGCAGAGGGGCGGGGCGGGGGCGCGCGAGGGGGTCGGGAGCGCGCCGAGGGGCGGGGACGGGGTCAGGGCGCGCGGCGTGGGCGGGAGCGGGCACCGCCCACTGCGCTGCGGCCAGGCCCCGCGAGGCGACCCGGTCCTGGCATGGCGCGGCTGGTGGCCTTGAGCCTACTGGGGGTAGCGCTGGCACTGCTGGGAGAGAGGTTCCTGGCGCTCAGGTGGGTGGGACCGCGCCCTACTGGCGGGTCTCCGGGCGGGGGTGGCCGCGGGGCGCGCGGACCGGGGAGGGCTCTGGACCCTGGACGGCCGGGGTGGGGACCTCGAGGCACCGTCTGCTCCCGGCTGGTCGACCCTCCCCCCACCCCCACTCTACCCAGCTTCTAGCCGGGACCGAGTCGCGACACGGCAGAAGTTCTCCAGCCCGCGGCTGCCGGCTCTCCAGGCCCGGCGGGCTCCAGCCGGAACCCAGAACTTGGGCCAGGCCTGCCCGCGTCCCGCCCCGCCCTTCTTCAGCAAGTTCTCCTCCGTCCCCCGCGCGGCTGGAGCAACTCTCTCGGGCCTCCGGGTGATCCGAGGCAGGAGCGACGCGGCTCCGGCTCCGGCCTCACTTCCTGGTCGGTCCCTCCCGGGAGCCGAGGAAAGAGCGCGGACCCAGACGGGCACGGGCCCCCTCGCTCGTTGTAGGGGACGCCCCTGCTGCGTAGACTCCCCGTGTCTAGGTCACCCATTCGGGGCGTAACCTCGTGCAGAACAGTGCGGGAAAGTTGAGCGGCGTCGCGCACGGTGCGTGGTGTGCTCGCTCGGGCTCCCGGAATGGAGAGGATTCTTAGGGAGTTCGCCCGGCCGCAGGGGAGGGGAAATACAATGCAGGAAGTGTGTGAGTCAGGGTGTCCTGAGGATGGGGACGTTGACCCCTAGGCCTAAAAAGGAGATTGTCTTCCTGGAAGGAGGAGTTCAGGAGGGAGGAAGAGACGTCTGGCCTTGGCCTTGAGGACTGGGACACACACACACACACACACACACACACACACACACACACACAGACGGCAGGGACCCTCTCATGGGATGGCATGTGTGTGTAAAGGGGCTCGCGTGAGGTCCGGAGACAGGCCCTGGACCAATGTGTAGGGACAGAAGGTGCCGGGCTGGCAGTTATGGGTGCGCAGAGGGACAGCGAGGCTGGTGATGCACACTGGACCACCGGCCCTGGGCAGAGGGCCCGATTCTTGTCAGATAGGAAAGGCTCCCGGTTTTGTTTTGCTTTTCAGCAAGGACTCTTTGTAACCCACTGTGCTTTCTAGAGGTGAATCAGGGTGGTTTGGAGTACAGCAAGGGGCTGTCATCTGCCAGAGCCCTGCAGGTCCAGTGCTTGGGAGGCGCCGCTGGATGCAGAGGATGTTGGGGAGGGGACACAGGCAAGGGTATATTTTATTTTTAAAAACTCCCCTGGTAATTCTCATGTGCTGTCAGGGTTGAAAACTGCAGGAATAGAGTGGACATGGGAAGTCAGGAGTGACAGGAGGTTAGACAAGGGGCAGGGACCTAAACACTGAGACCTCAGGACATGAGGAGTCCAAGGTGATCCCAGGGCTGGGGGAGTCCAAGGTGACCCAGGGGTGGGAGGATTCCGATGTGACCCCAGCATTTCCACGAATGCTCCCCTGTCCCATGGCTGTGGCTTCATCTGCAAGGGGGAATGGTGTGGGGTCAGACTGAGGAAGGACACTTGCGGGTGGGACATGGAGGTTGCACCTGAATTGTCCCACTGTGAATGTGCTGTCCTGCTCTGCCGTACAGCCATGAGTTGGGTGACATAGTGCTCCCAGTGCCGTCTCCTGGCTCTTGAATTCTCAGGCACGGCCACCAAATTCCACAAGATGATGAGTAAGGTGTCACTAATGTCAACTGCCTGTGTTCCACAATTAACAGTCAAATTTTTTGGTTACTAATCTTAAGGTTTTATATTCAGGCTATAGTTGCAAACCTCAGAAAAAGTAAGGCTGTTGCTGTAGATGTACCTGTAGGTTAGTGTACAATTGAGTGCACATCCTCACTCAGCTTAGGACTGGAACTTCACCTGTTTATAGCATTTGATGGAATGCTCACATGCATAGCACTTCTCTGTTCAGATGTTTTGTAGATATTTCAGAAAGCAGTGTGGCCCCGCCTCTCCATAGGAAAGACTCTTCAGAGGAAGGGGAAAGGTTTTTGCTGGAATCTGGTGCCTACTATTTAATTGTTAATATTTATTTGTTTACCTATTTATGTATTTATTTATTCAGTGAGTTGAGGGTCTCACTGTCATCCAGGCTGGAGTGCAGTGGCACAGTCACGACTCACTGCTGCCTTAACCTCCTGGGAACCAGGGATCCTTCAATCTCAGCCTTCCAAGTGGCTGGGACTATGGGCACTTGCCACCATGCACAATTTTTTAAAATTTTCCTTAGAGTTGGGATCTCACTGTCTTGTCCAGACTGGTCTCTATCTCCTGGACTCAAACAGTCTTCCTGCCTCAGCCTCCCAAAGTACTGGGATTACAGGCCTGAGCCCCTGCACCCTGACAATCAAGTTATTTCTCTCCCTAGATTACCACTTACGTTTCAACTTGCATTTCAGATAAATAGTGGATGATTTTTCACATAAGCACATCCCAGGTGGAGAAATGTCCTTCAAGTTGTCTTTTTCCTTCTGAGCTGTGACTAGTTAGGGTTCCCAGAGGAGGACAGCGTCCCACGCCTGCCTCCCCATCCCTCCCTAGTTGAGCAGCGAAGGAGAAACTAGAAACACACATGTCCCAGGCTGGTTGTTCCCTGTTGGAACGACGAAGACTTGGAAGCGCCATTAGGGGCTGGAGGCGCAGGCACCTGTCAGCTTCTGAGCACTCTGCAATCCCGGGCCTGTGATGTCAGCTTCTGCAGGAGGTAGTGCGGCCTGTTTTGGATCACTTCTGAAGGAGCAGCCTTTTTTCAAATCACCATCCTCCTTGTCCAAGTCACATCCTTCTTGTAATTAACTACCGTGTGCTTGTTATTATGTCAAAAGCGTCAAAAGTTTGTTCTGTTCACCCCAGATGTACGTCTCCTGACACACAGGAGGCAGGCCCTTTGCTTCCATGCCTCTCTGTTCAGTCTTCCTATACACTGTCCTGTGCACACATGTACCTCCCAAGGTTGAGAGGTTCAGTAGTCAGTCAACAGGCAGCCCGTCAGTGCTGAGCCTGGACTTCAGCTGGGCCCTCTGCCTCTAGTTGGTGCTTGCCCAACTTCCCCAGCCTCCCGGCTTCTCTGCCGGTGGGGTAAGCAGCTTGACTTCCCAAAGTGCTGGGACTGCAGGTGTGAGCCACTATCCTAACCAAGTGTTAGCTTTAATAGACTGGCCGGGGGCGGGTCCGTGGGTTAAGGGCAGGAGGGCCAGGATGGATCAGCGGTGTCTATGACGGCAGAATGGCCAGGGCCACATGTCTCGGCCCCAGGATGTTTGTAAGCACGTGAGGACATAAAGTGGTAGGAAACAAATTGCCTCTCGCAAAGGTTAGATTTTCCTCACCTCATATCATCACTTCATGTGCTGGCACCGCTTGTCTTACACATGTCTGCTTTTAGGGTTATTGATCTGCGACTCCAGAAAGGCTTGTCCAGCTTTCTGTGCACTCCCCAAGCTTCTCAAACCTTATGTCAATTAGGAGCTTTCAGTTAGAAGCCTTCAGCCATAAGTATTGTACATCGCGTCGATGGGAACTTATTTAAATAGGGATTTGTTTTTCTCACATGGCAAACACTCTGCAGGTGGCTGATCCAGAACTTGTCACTGAGTCAGTGACCACATCAAGGGGCTGGGCTCTTCCCAGATTTTCACTCTTATCCTTCACTGTTGACTTTACAGCCTCCTCTTCATCAAGGATGCAGACGGCTTCACATCATGGAGAAGGACTCTCTCGTGTCTGCCCTTTCTGTCAGGGTCAAAAATATCTGTCCCTAAAACCGGGGTCATGTGCTTACAGCTCAGTGCAAAGCAGGCCAGGAAACCAGGGTTTGCTTAGCCCACCTGTGCCATGGAGGAAGAAGAGGGAGACTGGGTGGGGATGGCTTGCTTTTGTCAGCCGCTGAGGTCTCCCTCCCAGAATTAAGAAGTCCGCAACCAAGCAATAGCTGAGGGATCCACCAGGGAAAAAACCCCTCAGTGGTCTGTGAAGGAATTCAGAAGTCTTGACACACACAGTATTGAAGCAAAATTCTCTTTTCCTTTATTCAGGAAGAAAGCCAAGAAGGAGTTACCTAATGAGTAGGAGTCATGCAGCTTTGGGGTTTTGCCAGCAGGTAGTTGGCTTGTGGAAAGATGCTGTTGTACAAGTGGCCAGTCGATGAGGGTCACTCCATCTAGCAAACATCATCCCAGTCCTTCATGCAGACTTTAGGTGACTCTGAAACAATGTCCCATGGTAAATGGTTCAAACACATCTAAGTGTGCTGCTTTGGACAGATTTCATTTTATCCATAGAGATTATCTTTGAAAACAAAATAGACAGTAATCATCATTATCCCTATTTGTGTATAGTCAAATCGGTGTCGTAGCTGGTTGTATAAAATTGACACCTGGGCCAACGCGTTACCCAGAACTTGGAGAAGCCGCAGCTGTGATCCATTGCTTTGTGTCTATGTCTGTTTCTGGAGTCATGTAACACCTTGGAGGTCTCTGAGTTCATCCTCATTTTATCCAAAAAGAAGTGAGGCCTGGAGACTAACTGACATGCTGAGAGCCAGGGCAGTCTTGCTGCAAAGACAAGAACACAGGTCTCTTCACCCCTTTCTGAGAAGAGTGCAGAGTGGAGAGGAAAAGCTGTGTATCCTGCTCACCTGAACCTTGAGACATTGTTTTGCCCCTCTGCATCAGTTTCCTCATCTTTAGAATGGGAATAGTGGCACCTGATATGTAGGGTTGCTTGAAGAATTGAATGAACCCATGCAGGCAAATCCCTTAGAACAATGGGAAGTTGCAGCTCCTTTTATTGTCTGTTTCTTTTGACACCTGTGAATATCGTCAGTGTCACCCTCATGGTCACTGTCATAGCTGCTACTAGATTAGGCCACATACATGTTTTCTTTTTTTAATTACTCCTGGGATACTAGGAGTGAGATTTATTATATTTTTATCGCATTGTTTTACATTTTTATTATTAATGCATTTTCTTACATTTATACATTTAAATATTTACTATTGATTTATTTACATTTATTGCTATTTTGTTCAAAAAATGTAATACTATCTGAGTTGTATGATCTCAGGTATATACAGATGCACACTTTAGGTGGAGACTTTGCATATGATATGAATTACCAAACTGTACAGTTGGCAAAACTCCTGGTAGTCCTGGGTCCGTAGGCCTGGGCGTCCGTCTGTGCTACTGAGAAGCCAGTAGCCTGCCGTGTATTCTAGAAGCCTCCCAGTGTCACACTGTCAGGGATGCGAATAGAGAGGGACATGCAGCAAATTGCCCTTTTGTTGCTTAAATGTGTGGCATGTGGGAGCCACTCGGAAGAGTGTAAAGCTCCCTCCATATGCCACTGCTGTTGCTTCTGGCTCTGGAGCGACAGTCCCCAACCCTTTTGGCATCAGGGACCAATTTTGTGGAAGACAACTTTTCCACAGACCAGGGTGGGGAGGAATGGTTTTGGGATATTTCACACACGTTGCATTTATTGAACCCTAACTTTTATTGCTATTATTATTACATTGTAATATATAATGAAATAATTACACAACTCACCATCATGCAGAATCAGTGGGAGCCCTGGGCTTGTTTTTCTACAACTAGACAATTCCATCTGGGGGTGATGGGAGGCAGTGACACCCAAAGTGTGTTGCTTGTGTCCAGTCTACTCCATAATCTTGTTTTGGTGGTTGTCACTGCAGAAAACCCTGTTTCACAAAGACAGGATATTGGTCATGGAAGCAGGCTTCTTAGTGCTGATCTGATAGGAGGTAGAGTTCAGGCGGTCATGTGAATGATGGGAAATGGCTGTGAATACAGATGAAACCTGGCTTGCCCCCGCCTCTCCTCTCCTGCTATGGGACCCAGTTCCTAACAGGACCAGTTCATGACCCAGGGGCTGCAGACCCCTGCTCTAGAAAGCAGAGAGAAGGTGAGAGGGTGCAGGGAGAGAAAGGGGTTCTCTCGGTAGACAGGAGGGGAGGATGGCCTGTCCAAGGTCAGCATCCTCTCCTTACTTCTTCCTTTTAATGTTCTGATGTAACAGCAGCAAGTGATTTTGCTAAAATGGCTGGTGCTGTCCGTCCTCCCCTCTGGTAAATGTTGTAGGGGAGGGACCTTCTCCTCTGGTGTCTCGGTGACTATCTGTGGGCCGTCTTCTGTGAGCCAGGCTCCAGGCATGGCCTCTCAGTTGCTGTGTGAGCTTGATGGTCGTTCCTCACTGGCTCTTCAGAAGGGAGACAGGGTCACCTGGAGCTTCTTCAGTGATTCCAGAGCTCTGCGAAATGGCACGCTGTTGTTTGCATTTGCAGAACTTGCATTCCAAGTTGTATCTGCTGATTGCTGGCTTTTGTTTTCATAACCCGGGTCAGCATGCAGAACTCTGTGATGCATGTTTTTGTTTGAGCTTCCTGGCTTCTCTGTTTTCCTGCCCTTGTTCTTCTGTCTCCTCCTTCATCTGGCCTAGATCTGTGCTGTTTGGTTTTTTTTTTTTTGCAATTCTCTTTAAACCTTTTCTGAAACAAAGCAGGACATCCATAAACAAATAGTTTTTTGTTGTTTTTTTTTTTAACAGAAATCGACTTAAAGCCTCCAGAGAAGTGGACTCCGTAGACCTTCCCAACTGCCACCTGATTAAAGGAATTGGTATGTATAAAAAAGTGTTCTTTGGACACACTGTGTCGTGTGGCCACCAACATTAAAACAACAAAAATACCATTCATGGTATTGTGGCACACAGTTGCATTGGATAAATCGGATTATATCAATAGAGGTCTCTCTGTCAGCCTCTTGATCCCGTGCTCTGTATTTCCTCTCCTTTCTTACTCTCACTGTAATTTTTGCCTGTTCGTTTTGTTTTATTTTTTGATTCAGGGTCTTGCCCTGTCACCCAGTCTGCAGTGCAGTGGCACAATCATGGCTCATTATAGCCTTGAATTCCTGGACTCAGGCAATCCTCCCACTTCAGCCTCCCGAGTAGCAGGACTACAGGTGCATGACACCATGCTGGCTAAGTTTTTTTGGTTTTTTTTGAGGACGAGGTCTCACTGTGTTGTTCAGGCTGGTCTGGAACTCCTGGCCTCTAGAGATTCACCCACCTTGGCCTCCCAAGGTGCTAGGATTTCAGGAGGAGCTACTGTGCCTAGCCACCTCACTGTAATTATTAGCTTTTTTGTGTGTAATCCTGTGTTTTAGTGTGTGATTTCCTGCTTGCTTAGTGACTTCTCTGGACAATTTTTGTAGCATCTATATTCTCTGTTGTGTATGGTCACTGAAGTCAGTGTTCCATGAGCTGCGTGGCCAACCATAGATGTAGCTCCATGCAAGGGGTGTTGGTGTTCACTGTCTGCCGTGCTCACTGCCCCATGACCACCATCTGGTCTTGTAGCTCACACATGACTGACCTTCCACAATAGGTATTATCTTCCAAACCATGATGGTAGAGAGGGAGACAGTGGGATCTCCTGTCCCCTGGCCTTTATGCAGGATGTCTGAACCGTTGAGGAGGGCACCTGAGGACAGGCCCTGGATCTGCCATGGACAGTGGGCCTTCTGCCCGGCTCTCCCCTTGCGCCCGGGGCCTCTCCAGCTGGCCTGCAATTTCCCCAGGACAGTGCCATGTCATACTGTCTTTTACTCTGTGTCATCTATCAAGTGCGTGTCCCCAGTACCTGATGAACTCTCAGCAAGTATTGCTGAATTGTCAATAAACAATAAATGTTGGCTTTTCTTATAGATGGTTCATGGTACGATTAGAAGCAAACAGAGAAGTTAAAAATACCTAGTTTCTGGTTCTGTCTGCCACAAACTTGCAGAGCAACCTTGGCCAAAGCTGGCCTTTGTATGTTTGGCCCATAATGACGAGTTTGTGATTCCATTGAAGGTGTTCAGATTCTGAAAAATCTCAGGCCACTTCTTTATAGTGTCACCCTGAGACCCACAGTGTGGAAATATCTGAATCATTGTCTGGTCCCTTCTGGTTCTTATAGCAACATCCTTCTCTAGGGATGTAAGAGGCAATTCGATGTTTTATTTTGCTTTTAAGAAGTGAAAACCAGCCGGGCTCTGTGGCTCAGCCTATAATCCCGCGCCTTTGGGAGGCTGAGGTGAGCGGATTGCCTGAGCCCGTGGGTTCGAGACCCGCCTGGGCAGCGAGACCTCATCTCTACAATAAATCAAAAAATCAGCCGGGCATGGTAGCGCGTGCCTGTAATTCCGGCTACCCGGAAGGCTGAGGCGGAAGGATCGCCGGAGCCCAGCAGGTCGAGGCTGCCGTGGCCGGGAGCGGCCGCTGCACTCCAGTCTGAGCGACAGAGTGAGACTCCAACTCAAAAAAAAAAAAAAAAAAGAAGTGAAAACCCAGGACACAGGGCAGTGTTCTGTTCCTTTCCTAAGAGGCGATGTTGCTCAACATGTTCAGAGTGTCCATCCACGATTTTTCTGTCTATGTATGAATATTCTCACACACATAATATTAAAAACTTAAGTGGGGTCAATTTGTACCACATATTTTAGAATTAACTTTTTGCACTGAATACTCTGTTTTGGAAATTTACAGAGTTTTGTTTTGTTTTGAGTTGGGGTCTCACTCTGCCATCCAGGCTGGAGTGCAGTAGCATGATCATGGCTCACAGCAGTCTCGATGTCCTAGGCGCAGGCAATCTTTTCACCTCAGCCTCCAAGTAACTGGTACTACAGGTGTGCACCACCATGGTGAGCTAATTTTTAAATTTATTTTTAGAGACAGGGTCTTGCTATGTTGACTAGACTGATCTTGAGCTCCTGATCTCAAGTAATCCTCCCACCTCAACCTCCCAATGTGCGGGGATTGCAGGTGTGAGCCACCATGCCCAGTCTGAAACTTATTTTAGTACACTGAATTGTCTTTTTGTAACAGTGGCACGATATGTTTCTGTGCCAAGTTTACATAAGCAGTATATATTCAAATAACATAGAAAGATACAAAATGGAGACCAAAAATCTCTCAACAAACTCTCCATTTCCCCACAGACAGACCCTCAAAGATAAAGCCTCTTTTTGTCCTTACTGGTATGTCCGTGCACATGCAATAAATATCTACCTTTACATATGTCTGGTTTTTTCACAGGTAGATATTGGTGTAAATATTCCACAGCTTGCTTCATTCCTAAGACGGCATGAGCAGCTTTCCTCATCAGCACATGTGGTTGCCTTGCTCTTTTTAAAGTGTCATGTTGCATGATTTCTTTAACAGATCCCCTTCAACACACATGGGGGTGTTGTAGAGTTTTGTAACTACAGACTTGTCCATGAACAACTATGCTTTTGCATTTGTCTCTGTAGAATATGTACATCCTGCCAGGCTCGGTAGCTCAGCCTGTAATCCCGCGCCTTTGGGAGGCTGAGGTGAGTGGATTGCCTGAGTCCACAGGTTCAAGACCCACCTGTGCAGCGAGACCTCATCTCTACAATAAATCAAAAAATCAGCCGGGCGTGGTAGCGCATGCCTGTAATTCTGGCTACTCGGAAGGCTGAGGCGGAAGGATCACCCAAGCCCAGCAGGTCGAGGCTGCGGTGGCCGGGAGTGGCCACTGCACTCCAGTCTGGGTGACAGTGAGACTCCAACTCAAAAAAAAACAAACAAAAAAAGAATATGTACATCCTTCACAGTGGGGGTGTTGTTCAGTTAGGATATGCGTTTAAAGTTTTGGTGGTTAGTCATTGCTAGATTGCCTGGAGTTGGTGACACTGGTAAACTCGACCCTTTCAGGTGTGGCCACACTCACTCCCGACGGGGTTCACGGCATTCTCAGCAAAACAAGCCACAGTTGTAGGTGCAAGCTTTTCCCCAGGCATGTCCTTGCCGATCTCTCTTGCCTCTGGTCCTTTCGACGTGCTTCCTGTGTCCTCCATCCTCTTCTTCATCTCTGTTTCTTTCATGTCCCTTTCTCTCTCCCCACCGTAGATCCGCTGACACTCCTGCGGTTTCTGCTCTTTCTTTCAGTTGCCCAAATGCTTAGTGGGAGGGGCAGACTCAGTCTCCCACAGACAACTGACGAGGTCTACAGTAGGTAACATAGATAGCTCTGGACCAGAGCAGTTCTGGAGCCCCAAGTGACCTGGCAGCGTTAGTGTCACTCTCCCTGCACAGCAGCCAGAACATCCCCAGGACTGGTCCCTCAGCATAGGCCTGAGGGAACCTGGGAGGGATGCTGGACAAGGTTGGGAGGCAGCCAGGGGCCGTACAGGCATCTCTTGCTTCTGTGTTAACAATTGTCACAGTATCAGACAGCCCTTGGCTGGGGAAGCCCACCTTCTGTGAATTCAAGCCTCAGGGTGGACCCCAGGGCATAGCCAGACACATTTTAGGACAAACTGCCAAGCATGTTCCTGTCACAAGTCCCTGGGATGCAGGAGTACTCCTCGCACCACATCTGTATTTGGGACAGGCATCTGTCTGTGTGGTGACCTTTTTGTTGTGATGTGTGAGCGGCTGTCTGGAATTGGAAGGAAGGAGGCAATCTGTCACCTGTGGCCTCTCTTGTGAAGTGCTTAATACCTCAGAGGCACTCAGAAGGCAGCGGAGCAGAGAGGATGAGTGATTAGAAGCACATTTGGGATACATTTTTAGATCTAATTAGAATCGTGCTTTTTTTCTTTTTTTTTGCTTGCTTTTGCCCCGTGGTTAGCGCATACCATATGAGCATTTGCTGAATGCTATGCTGGTGATGCGTCATGGTTAATAATAACTTGTGGTTGTACATTGTTAACACCGTGGCTTATTTGGTGGCCTTTAGGTGTAAGGAGGAGCACTGTGTTGGACTGGCATTCCCCTGCAGCAAAAGCAACTCAGGCAGGCAGCAAGGGCAAAGAGGACTGTTGTTGTTTGTTTGTTTTTCTTTTCTTTTTCTTTCTTTTTTTTTGAGTTGGAGTCTCACTCTATCACCCAGGCTGGAGTGCCATGGCAAGTTCTTGTTCACCCCAGCATGTTGGCTATCCTTCCAAGTAGCCGGAACTACAGGTGCTCGCTACCACCCCCAGTGAATTTTTCATTTATTGTAGATATGAGGTCTCGCCAAGTTGCCTGGGCTGGTCTTGAACCCGCGGGCTCAAGCAACCCACTTGCCTCGGCCTTCCAAAGTGCTGGGATTACAGGCTGAGTCATCAAGTTCAGCCTCTTTACTTTTTTTAAAAGTTGGAGTCTCACTCTGTCACCCAGGCTAGAGTGTACTGGCACGATCATGGCTTACCACAACCTCAACCTCCTGGCCTCAGGAGATCCTCCCAACTTGACCTCTCAAGTAGCTGTGACTGCAAGAGTATGCCACCACACCTGGCTAGTTTTTTGATTTGTAGAAAGGAGATCTCACTGTGTTGTACATTCTAGTCTCAAACTCCTGGGCTCAAGCAGTCCTCCTGCCTTGGCCCCCCAAAGTGCCGAGATTACATGCTTGGCCTCTGTTTTTCATTTTTTATTTTAGAAACAGTAATAGCTACTCACTTGAGGCCAGCCAATGCCTCCAAGAGGTGAGACTTCTGCCCCCTTGTCCTCTATTTGCCTCAGCATCACACACAAACACACACACACACACAACAATGCCATGGCCATGATCCCTGGAAGTGGACTCTGCAACTCCCAGGTGCTTTGTATCTCTCATATCATCTCATGTCTTTCTGTTTTAATGAGCCACAGTTGTCGACCACGTACCATCTGGGATGTGTATCTTCTGTGGACAGAGTGCATCTTGCTGTTTGTTCTACTTTTCTGTTCCTTTCCAGTCTATCTTACAGACAGAAGCTAGGCTTTTCCACACCCAAGATTTGGCATAATGTCAACATCTACTTAATAAAAATTAGAATGACAAGAGCGAGTTACCTTTATTTGAGACTTAAAAGTAAAACAAACAAACAAAAACTTATTTTCTAAATGTCTGGCCTTCAGAGTCCTTGACTAAAACAAACATGTGAACGAACTGCCTCTCTTGAGTTAACTGACAGTTTATTTTGCACTCAAGATCTTTATAATAATTGCTGCCTGGGAGATTGAAAAAAATTCATTGAAGTCTATAGCCCTTGACATCTACTTTACAGTGGACCTGTGGAGGTGGGGACAAAACCAAAATAAAAAGGACGGTGGGATGAAAACACATTGTTTCTTGTGATAAGGAGCAGATAAGGACCCCAGGCTGGAGGAAGCTAAGTAATTTGTGAAAATTCTCCTTTTAGTGTAGTATCTTTTTCCAGGGTGATTAATGTACCTAACTAGTGAGCCAAAGTAAGTGGAAAATAACACGCTACATGACATACTGGAGACTCTGCTGGGTACTGCAGAAGTTGATTTTCTATTACTAAGAGAGACTTCTGTTTTTCTTTGTTTCTAACCTATCAGTCTTGCTGCAGGCAAATGCCTAGGGCCATTAGATGGCGGTTCCCTGTGGTCATTCAGGAACAAAGGATGATCATGAAGCCACACTCCTGTCCCTGGCTCACTGCTTCCAGTTTCATCCAGAAAGGAACTGGGGCTGTTGCTGTTTCCTGGCAGGGTGGGGTAGATGGAACATTTGCATGGGCATTATCGGTCTCGGTCTCCAGTAGTTGCAAACACCTTGTACCCCCATGTCCTAATGACCACATCTGTCAGTGGGAAAGGGTGAGGATGGCATTTGTCTCCATGCTATCGCAGACCCCTGCTGAGAAGGACTAGAGGAACATGGATACATGTGATCACTTGGCCGGTCTGACATGGACAAGTGCTAAGCAACAAGATGGGATCCAAATCAGGGGTCTAAGCTAGAAGACTTTCCAAAGAGACGGTTTTGGGAGAGGTTCCCAGAAAAGTACAGATGTAAGCTTGGTTAAGAACAAAACTTTGTGGGGAAAGCAAACTTGAGAAATTGACCACGGTTGAATAGACAGAGCCATGGGTCTTTTTTTTTGAGTTGAAGTCTCACTCTGTCACCCAGACTGGAGTGCAGTGGCCGCTCCCGGCCCCCACAGCCTCGACCTGCTGGGCTCCGGCGATCCTTCCGCCTCAGCCTTCCAAGTAGCTGGAACTATGGGTGCGCACTACCACGCCCAGCTAATTTTTGATTTATTATAGAGATGAGGTCTCGCATTTTCTTTGTGCCTCTAATTCAGAAGAAAGAACCTGAGTCCCAGATTCCCAGCTGATAACCCTGAGCACGTTGCCTTTCGTAGTCTCGGCGCTGTCACTCTGAAACAAGGGATGAGAATCCCGCCTGTTGGTGTTATAGGTTCTGTGAGATAGTGTAGGGAAGGTGTTTACAAAGAGCCTAGTGTTTGGTAAGCACTTGATGTATATTGGTAGCTGTTATTGTTGCTGTTGTTATTATTATTGAATTAGATGAGAAAAAGTTTCCCCGGCATTGATTGCTCTGGCTGTCATCACACCAAAAAGGTGGCAGGAGAGGGCAAAACCTACTGCGGTGGCCATGACAGTGGAGGGGAGAAGCAGATCTGGAAAATATTCCCAAGGCTATGGGTAGGACACCATTTTTTTTCCCCATTGGAATTAGCAGTGGAATTAGAGTTAAGTGACAAGGTAGTTGAAATGAAAGCATCTTTTATAAAAAGATTATTCTTTTCTTAGTTATGAATGCAATATTATTATTGGTAGAAATTCTAAGAAAAGTATAAAGAAGAAAATAAAAATCACTTAAAACCCTACCATTCAGAGAAACAATGTTAATTGTTGTCTGTAAATCCTTTCTTTTCCTGTGTGTGTGAGCATGTGCACGTTGAACTAAATTTTCTTAAATAATTGTTCATAAAAAATAAATTTTAATTAATTGAGCTTCTACCAAATGGGTCCAAAAAGCAAAACTTGGACTACGGTTGTGTGCATGTATGTGTGTGTCCCCCTGGTCCTTGCTCCTTCCCAATGGAGACCCCCCTTGGAACCTAGTGGTTCTTAACCCCTTTTGAGAATCACACACCCTTTTTGTATTTGCTGAAAGTCAAGGATCGTTTCCACAGGAAAGTTCTCATCTGCACATATGTGAGACATTTTGCGTCACACAGAATTCCAGAGAGTTCTCAGATCCTCTGAAGCCCATGCATGGCTCCTCAGGGGCCCACAGACCTCGGGCTGAGACCCTCCACTATACCATGCTTAAGCAAATTCACATAGATCTTTCTAGGACCAGGCAGATGGGTAATCTTGACACAATATTTCTTGGCATTTTTTATTTTGTTTTGCTTCTCTGCACTATGACAGAACAAGCCACTCTGGAGGCAACTAACTTAATGCAAACGCATGAATCAAAACCCAAATGCTGGATAGATTGATGCTGTTTGGTTTTGACAACCTAGAAATAATCTTGAAGAAATTCTTTGGAGAAGTCTTAAAGAGAAAGATTGGATTTAGTGGACTCAAAGAATGTGTCATGATTTGGCTTAATCTAAGCCATTTTTATTCCTTTTTTCTTGTGTTTGGGTCTATTATCTGTCTGCAAAATTTATACCGCAAGACCACTGGGAAGGTCTTATGTCTAGTTATTTGCTGTGCTGTGTGGAATGGACTGCAGATAATCGATAAACCATCAATAGTCGTTGTAGCCTGACTCAGAGACAGGGGCTAGAAGCTTCAACTGGCTTAAGAGCGTGATATTTTTGATGAATTTTCTTTTGCTAGTTTTTTTTTCCTGCAATTAAGCCTATATTTAAAGATTAAATGGAAAGCTTTCTTTACCTATGAGAATAAGTAGACACTAGTTTTTAAAGAGGGAATATGTAATCCCAGGTGTTCTATCTCTGTTAATGAGAGAAATGTCTGTTGGCTTCAGATTGAATGAGCACAGAATAGGACAAGGATATTTGCATGGTTAAATGACTGTGAGCCCTTCCTTCAGAAAGGAATATTCCCCTGATGTCAATTACTTTTATACAGACATCTGGATGTTTATCATCAGAGTGTACAGATGTCAACTTTTTCTGCATTATAGCTGGAAACGTGGTGATAACTTGACTTTGATTTGAGTAAATATAACATTTCAAGTCAGAAGTTCACTTCAGGAAGGGGTTTAAACTGACGTTTATTAAAAAGAGTCATTCCTTGGGAGAAAAAATTGGAATGATCCCTAAAGATACAGACACTTTGATAAAGTAAACAAAGTCCCAGTTATGCTCTATCTAACACATAGAATTTGAATGTGACACTTATCTGTCCTTGAACCTACAGAGGCTGGCGCTGAAGACATTGACATACTTCCCAACGGTCTGGCTTTCTTCAGTGTGGTGAGTGGCTTCTCCTCCCCCAAGTCAGCAGCTTAGCTATGAAGGGTTTGATTAGATCTGCACAATAGTAACTTGTTTTCAAAATTTCTCATTTTCCAAAACACGTCCTGAAAAAAAGGCAGGTCAGACAAGGTCTTGGAGGGCCTCCCCAAGCCTTTCTTCTAAATAGGAAGATGAGGACTCTCTGCCAGCTGATATATGGGTCTTCATTCTCTTCCTGCACAATCTGTGTTTTAAAAGTGCGTCATTGAAAAGGATATTTGATGCACCACTGGGCCCTCCAGTACTGCCTTTGTATTGTTTTCAATGCAGCATCCACCTTTCTTTCCACTCCGTACTCAACTTTAAACCAATGTTCTTGCCACTATTATTTTTCAAACAATATATCAATTTTTTCATGCTGAGACCAGTGCTTTTTCTTTCTTTCTTTTGCCCATGAACGGCCTAAGTGGGCAGTCATTGTCTGGGCTGATTCACACCCTTCACTTTGCTTGATTCTTATAACTGAAAAATCGTGTCCTTTCTGGGCACACAGTAGAAAGACTAGAATTACTTGGCTTGTATGCGGCTGGCTTGGACAGTATCCATTCTGGTGGGAAATCTGGGCAAGGGGCAGATGAAGAAGTCCCTACCCCCGGCCTCCTGTCAAGGGCTGAGGTCAGCTCTGGCACCACCACGGTCCAGTTCTTCTTGAGGTAGAAGCATCCATCTCTGAATGCTGCCTGCAATGATTCGATTCCCTCTTAACAGCCATTACTTTCAGACTCTGAGACTCAGGAAAACTGGGAGACACTTTAGAAGAGAGTTGCTGCTCTAATAAGATAGTAATCAGACCTACACTAAAGGTGAGAAAACGCGACTTGGGAGGAAGTGAGCGTCAGGACACTTGTGGGCTCCTCCTGGCTTTTGTAGGAAGGACTGTGAGCAGCTGGTTATTACCACCAGGGAAAAAAGAAATGCCATGAGCTTTAACAGAAACACCAATGTGTATATTTAATTTAAAAATAAGATTTCAAGAGAAAAGTTGTATTTGATCGCCTGCACAGAATGGATCAAATGGTATTTATAGTCAAATTATGGGTTTGTATGGAAGTGCACGCTTGCGCATATAGATAGGTTTAGGGAAACACTGGACCCACCAGTCCAAATCACTCTTAAGAAGAGATGTGAAAATTCTGAGTAAAGTAGAAGGCAGGGGCATTGGTTATTTGTTGTTGTTTGTTTGTTTATCTTCAAGGATGTGTTCTTGGAGATTTATATAATCAAGAATTTACCTACTTCAAGACTTCTCCCAGCCCCCATGGGAATAAATCTGAACTAAGAGAGATGACATCTCCAGGCACGTGCATGGATAGCCATTTCAGCTATGGGCCGTGATCCCATAACACATGGAGAGCCGTCTCAGCTAGGATAGGATCTTGTAACCACAACAAGAGCCATCTCAGCTAGGTGACGGGATCCCGTGGGCACATGGAGAGCCATCTCAGCTAGGGGCCAGGATCTCGTAGCACATGGAAAGCCATCTCAGCCAGGGGCCAGGATCCTGTAATACATCGAGAGGCATCTCAGCTAGGGGCCAGGAACTCGTAACCATGGCAGCAGAAGTTTCTTTTGTTTTCTTTCCTTGGTTATTTGACCTTTTATTCTCATTTCACTGTTGTTTCTTGTGGACTCAGGACTCGGCCGTCGTCTCTAACACACCTAGAGTGCACTTGCTCATGAATGAAGAGTTCACACATGGTGGGATTTGTTCTTTTTCTAATGTTTGGGCTCATCTAACCCAACCTATTCCACATCTATGGGTTTGAGGGTCACCTCAGAACCAGCATCACACTTGATGAGAGATTGGATGGCATTGAATAAAATATTTAAAAAATTAAACTACAATGTGAATGTACTTAACACTACTGAACTATACTATTAGGAAATGGTAGAGATGGTGGATTTTATGTTAAGTGTATTTTGTCACAATCAAAAATAAAAAATTTAAAAGAGAAAACAAGATTTAAAGAATAGGAGGTGCTAAAATAGTCATGCATCATTTTTCCATCTGACAGGGTGTTGTGTGCGTGTGAGCCATGCTGTTGTTTTTAGGATTCTGGCAGGGAGCAGGCGATGTTAACATGTGAGGTGGCATGGCCATACGCATGGCACTCCTGGTGCCTGCCAGTCATGAGCATACACATCTGTAGGTAGATTTTTTAAAATTAGAGGATTTCCTGTTAGGTACGATTTCATACATAAAGTGAGTCTTGATTTTATATAGTATCTTAAATTTGCATAAATGTGATTGCATTGTATTAATAAACTGAATAAGATAGTGCTTTCAAATAACATTTATTATCACCTAGAAGGCTTTACTTGAGAATGCAAGGATGAATCATAGATAGATAGATAGGTAATCTATTAATTAACTGATTTAAAAGAGAAAAGACTAGATCATCTCAGTGAGTGCAGAAAAATATTTAATAAAGTTCAATACTCATTCTTGATTAAAGGCTTCAAGCAAACAAGCAAGAAAAGGAGAATTCCCAGAAACCTGCAGTAAGCATCACTTTTAGTGGTGAAACAGCTGCATTCCCATTAATGTTCAGAACAGAAAGAAAATGCCCAATAGAGCCATAACCATCAGTAATCTACTAGTGTTCTTAAGAATTTAGAAAATAAGAAAGAAATGTGAGATGGGGGAAAAAAAGAAAGAAAACTGGCTGGGCACAGTGGCTGATGCCTATAATTCTGGCACTTTGGGAGACCAGGGCAGGAGGATTGCTTGAGGCCAGAAGTTTAAGACCAGTTTGGACAACATAGCAAGACCATGTCTCTAAAAAAAAAATTGAAAAGTTAGCCAGACATGGTCTCACACGCTTGTAGTCCCAGCTACTCGAGAGGCCGAGGCACAAGGATTCCTTGAGCCCAGGAGTTCAAGGCTCAGTGAGCTATGATTGCATACTGCACTCCAGCCTGTGTGATAGAGCAAGACCCTGTCTCTGTCTAAAAAAAAAAAGAAAGGAAAAAAACTACAAAACTGCCATTATTTTCAGATGATGAAATAATTAACTGTTTTATAAACAAGCCAAGAAATTCAACTAACAGACTAGTAGAACAGGAGAGTTCAATGAAATGGTTGGATTCAAAATGAACATACAAAACCCAGTGGCTTCCCCAAGCACTGGAAAAAAACAGGTGAAATAATAATATCTTCTAAAGCATTGGGGCGCTTCGAGTGGACACCTTGGATTTTGGCTTCTCTTTATTACCCACAGTAATATAGACTGAATGCATGTTTTTGCCACAAAAATATGCAGATAAATATTTCAGAAGTACCCCAAACCTATCTATCTCTGAAAAATAATGGCATTACCTATAAAAAAAGAAATAATAGCAATAATAAAAATATTCCATTCAGAATAGCAATTTAATCTCCCATATATATGATACTTATACATATATCCTATATGTAAATGTAAAGCTATGGTAATATAAAAAGCAGTATATTGGCACAGGAATAGGCATGAGACATCAACAAACAAGACAGCGAGTTCCCGAATAGACCAGTAAGTAAGTGGGGCCCACCACACAAAAGGTAACGCTTCAAGTCAGTAGCAGGAGATGGACTGTATTGCCAGGCACCATTCCAGGCACCAGGGTCTGGCAGGAGACAGAGCAGACAGTGGCCTGGCCTGTGTCCTAAGGGGCTTGTGAGTTTGTGTCTAATGGTGACAACATTCTAACAAAATAAAGGAAGGTAGGGCAGCAGAGGGTGACAGTTGTGGACAAGTAGTGTCATGCGCCACTTCTGAGATGGTAAGCTGATGGCTCCCTGATGAGTGACATCTGCCCAGAGGTCAGGTGGCAGGAAGGAGGGAGTCCTGCAGATCTGGGAGCAGAGACCCACCAGCAGGAGGAGAAGCAGCATGGAGAGCCAGGGGAGGAGGCCACCAGATGGGACTTCCTTACCACCTGCCTACGTCAGCCCATAGCCCTATGTGTAGAGCATTCTTATGGACATGAGCGTCTGTACACATCAGATGGCAGCAGGGCGGTGGAAAAGAGCCAGCCTGGGGAAGGAGGACAGGCTGTGCCAGGGCAGGGTAGCCTCAGGGAGGTGACACGTGGCACTGACATAAGGAATCAAGGGAAGGAGGCCTTGTCCTCTGAGGGGACATACCCCGGGCAGAGGCAACCATGTGTCAAAGCCCTGTGGCCAGAGTGTACCTGGCTTGTTGAAGAACATCAAGTAAGCCAGGCTGACAAAGTCACGTGTATGAGAAGGAGTCTTAGGGGCTGAGGATAGGGGGTTGAGTGGGAGGCAGAAGGTCGGTCCCACAGGGCCTCGGGCTTTCCATGGGTGGACTAGAGGACACTGTTAGAGCGTGTCATTGTTTTTTGAGTTGGGTTCTCACTCTGTGGTCCAGGCTAGAATGCAGTGATACCATCATGGGCTACCACAGCCTTGACCTCTCCCACCTCAACCTCTGAGTAGCTGAGACTACAGGTGGACACCACCACACTTGGCTACTTTTTTGATTGTTATTATTGTTATTGCTGTTGTTGGAAAGACAAGGTCTTGCTGTTTGCCCAGGCTGGCCTCGAACTCCCGGGCTCAAGCAATGCTCCTGTCTTGGCCTCTCAAAGTGTGGGATTACAGGCATGGAGAGCAGGCTGTGCCAGGGCAGGGTAGCCTCGTTGGGGAGGTGACACTTGGCACTAACATAAGGAATCAAGGGAAGGAGGTCACTGTGCCTGACCCGTTAGAGGGTTTGATGAATGCTGTGTCAGGACCTGCCGTCCTCAGGATGCTGAGGTAGAAGCAGAAACCAGCCAGTGAGGGACGACTGTCCTGATCCAAGTAGAGTTCTGGACCAGGGCCACTGTGGAGGAAGAGGTGAGAGCCACCCGCATCTTCATGAGGGGGATTCTTTCAAGGTGCGTCATCATGGACTACTGATGGGCTGCAGAGAACATGCAGGCCAGGAGGGCCCAACCACACTGCTGCTCAGGACCCTGGCACCGTGGAAGTTGAGCACATTCCACAGCCAAGACTGGCTGTCCACTTGTGGCCACCTTAGCTCTCCTGGACTCTCCTGTCATCCCATGAGGGATCGCCTCCCTGACCTCTGCCCCATTCAGCAAGACCCGGCATTGCTCAGCTCCAAAGCTCCAGTAACCTTCTGCTCTGTGCTCTTCTCTGTCTGCTTTGAGCTTGTAGTTTGATTCCTCCCCCCACCCCATGTCCATAGTCTATTGCTTATGTAGGGTTCCCATGTGAGTCCATGGAAACACTCAGGATTTTTCTCACTGTCTTGGAAAAGGGTCTCAAGTTTCCTGGCCTCCACAGCTTCGCCCCCGACAAGCCTGGAGGAATACTGCTGATGGACCTGAAGGAAGAGAGGCCGAGGGCGCTGGAGCTGAGGGTCAGCCGCGGGTTCGACCTGGCCTCATTCAATCCACATGGCATCAGCACATTCGTCGACCGCGGTGAGAGATGCTCTGATGTGGACGCAGACTTGATGCTATTCCGCAGGAGAGGCCCATTGCCCCATGAGTTCTTTCTTTCTTTCTTTTTTCTTTTTTGAGTCGGAGTCTCACTCTGTGGCCCAGACTGGAGTGCAGTGACATCCTCACGGACACTGCAGCCTCAACTTGCTGGCAATCCTCTCTCCTCTGCCTCTCAAAGTGTTAGGATGACAGGCATGAGCCACCACACCCATCTCCTTTTTTTAATTTATTATAGAGATAAGATCTCGCCAAGTTGCCCAGGCTGGTCTCAAACCCCTGGGCTCAGGCAATCCTCTTGCCTCTGCCTCCCAGAGTGCTGGGATGACAGGCGTGAGCCACCACACCAGGTCACTCATGAGTTATTTCTGTATTCTTCAAACAACCAGGTTGTTCCTTTGCCACTAACCAACAGTTAGTTGTGCTGTGTTTTGAATTTTCCAACAGCCCTGAAAGCATGTTTATACTTTGTAACCTTTTCCTATACCTATGATCATCACAGTAAAAAGAGCTGTATGTAGGAATTAAACTGTAAGCAGAGTGTGCATGGATTCTGTATCTAGAGCAGAAAACACTCTTGCTGAAAGGTCAGGGGACCAATAGTCAGAAATCACAGCAGACAGACAGGACAGAGAAGACTGGTCGTCAGGTTATAGCTCAGCCTCTCCCTACTTGGGTGTTAAAATGTCAGCGTCTGCCCTAAGGTCCTGCGGGCATCTGCCATGTCTTGCACATTAGCTGTTTTTTCTATTCTTTAGATGACACAGTGTATCTCTTCGTTGTAAACCACCCAGAATTCAAAAATACTGTGGAAATTTTTAAATTTGAAGAAGAAGAAAATTCTTTGTTGCATTTGAAAACAATCAGACATGAGCTTCTTCCAAGGTACTGTCTCATCTTGTTCATTCTAGCATTTTTCAATACTCCTCGGGGCAGGTAGTCCTTCACTTTCATAAGAGCTAATGTACACCTAACGGCCAGAATAAAAGAACTATCTATGATACATACCATGTGTAACACAAGAGTTTATATCTATAACTTACAAATACATATTTATGTATGTACGCACCACATCTTCCCTGTAGCCGGGGAGAGCACAGCACATGGAGTCGCTGTCACTCCTTGTAACAGTCGGCACTCCATACAGGCTCCCTTGAGAGGTGATGAGATGCTGACGACAGGGCAAAAGACAGACCTGGCTTGCTTTTCCTACTGTCACCCTCCTTTGTAGACGACTTGTCACCTGAATAATAGCAACACCCATTCCGCCAAGGAAGCGTAACCTACTATGTACTGGCCTTGTGTGGGACTTCACATGGGGTGCTTTCACAGGGTTGGTGGGGGCCAGGGGCTCACGGCCCCTAGAAGGAGGCCTTGGGGCTGAAGCGGGGTCACTGCTGCGTGAGAAACCTCAGGCTGGGAGTGGACAGCTGAAGGAGTTGTCGGCATCTCCCAGTCTGGCTCACCTTGACCTGCTGCTCTTTGAGTTTAAACTTAATGGTTCTTTTAAATTTCTGCTTCCCTGTCTTAGACATAAGCACGTAGCTTCTGATGATTCCTTCCAGAAAGGCCCTTCATCAGAAGCAGGAGCACAGATGCCACGCAGGGCCCCTGAAGTGCAGCTCCTTAGGGAAGGAGACCCCCTCCCTCCACAGCGCTGTGTTGTTCATTTAACTAAGAATTAAGCAGTCCTTTCAGACGTCTCTGCACAGTGTAATTGGAATTCAGATTTAAAAGCACTCTCGCCTACCTGGCTTTAAAGATGTCATTGTTCTTAGCGTGTGAGTCTCTCCTGAGCACTGTGTGTGGCCGTGTCATCGCCCATCTCTGCAAGTGCTCACTGAGTGCCTGTTCTTTCTTGACATGCCGACTTCACGAGGCAGGGAGAAACTGAATAGTCAGCCTAAGTCTAATGAACAACTAAGCAAGGAAACTTGGTAAGACCCAGCAACTGAGCCCGTGGAGGCTGGTGAATGTTGCCGACAGCCTCAGAACTGGCAGGCTTACACCAGCTCTGCACTGAGGACAGCTCAGTCTTCACCTGGGGACTTTTTCCTTTTTTTTTTTGGAGTGAGGCCTCACTCTGTTGCTCAGGCTGAATGTGGTGGCATGATCCTGGCTCACCGCAGCCTCGACCCTCTGGGCTGAAGTGATCCTCCTTCCTAAGCCTCCTGAGTAGCTGAGACTACAGGCACACATCACCATGCCTGGCTAATTTTTAATATTTTTTTTGTAGAGACAAGTCTTTGCTATGTTGCCTGGGCTGATCTCTAGCTTCTGGGCTCAAGCAGTCCTCTTGCCTCAGCCTCCCAGAATGCTAGGATGACAGGCGTGAGCCACTGTGCCTGGCTCATCACATGTAATTGTTAAACCCTACATGTTTTGCTGTCAAAAAGCATGCCCTAGTGGCACTAAATCCTCTCTCCTTTTCTTTTTTTTTTTTTTTTTGAGTTGGAGTCTCACTCCATCACCCAGGTTGGAGTGCGATGGCACACTCACAGCCACCCTAGCATCAACCTGCTGGGCTCCGGCGATCCTTCTGCCTCAGCCTTCCAAGTAGTAGCTGAAACTACAGGCACATTCCACCATGCCCAGCTAATTTTTTTTATTTTATTGTGGAGACGAGGTCTTGCCAAGTTGCCCGGGCTGGTCTTGAACCCATGGACTCAGGCAGTTCACTCGCCTCTGCCTCCCAAAGTGCTGGGATTAGAGGCTGAGCCACCAAGCCCGGTCCCTCTCTCCGTTTATAATAATCCTGCCATAATTGCTAAATGACCTGGTACCATATAAAAGTGCTCTTGGCACACACTATTCTAGTGTTCTACCTATGACTGTAGTCATGTGATTGAGCTCACCCTTTCCTGGAAAACTTCTCACCAGAAGTATAGCCCACATGTTGTATCAGCCTCACTTAATCCCTGCCATGGAGACCAGTGAGACGTCTCACTGTCTCCCACATGTCATGTTTCTCTTCCAGCGTGAATGATGTCACAGCTGTGGGACCCACACATTTCTATGCCACCAATGACCACTACTTCTCCGATCCTTTCTTGAAGTATTTGGAAACGTACTTGAACTTACGCTGGGCCAACGTTGTTTACTACAGTCCAAATGAAGTTAAAGTGGTAGCAGAAGGGTTTGACTCAGCAAATGGAATCAATATTTCGCCTGATAATAAGTATGACCCCTTCCAGAATATCTTCATTTTTTCTTAGTTATGGTGCCGATCAATTCATTATTTTGCTTTTTTTTCCAATGTGAAAATGGCTTTCTTGACATTTTAAGTATATTGTATATATACTGTATGCACACTATATATAATTATATATAATAAAAAAATATATATGTCCATATATCTACATTATATATATACTGTATATAATTATATATATTATGTAGATATATGGACATATAGTATATTCTTATATGTATCACATGTATTTACATATAAGTATATATTATATGAATGTGTATACAATATATAAAGCTTGGTGTATATTGTAGATTTAATTTCATAAATGTAAATTTTGAAGTATGATCATATTGAGGTATACACATTAAAGTATTGGGTAGGTATTTTCTTTTAAATAAATATATCATGGTTCTTATTGGCTATATATTATTTCATTATAAGGATGATCTTAAGCTAATTTAACCAATTCATTATTGATGGGTATGTAGGTCTTTTTCTGTATAAAAACAATTTTATACTTATAATTTACCACTGAAATTTAAACAAATGTTTATTAAGGAAAAACTCCCTCAGAGAGCATTATAACATAATAGCTCAACTTGCTGATTTGGACCTCCTTCAGGCCTGGGTTCAAATCCCAGTGTGGGCACTGATTGAGTGGTATTATGTTCCCCTCTGAACATTTGTACAACGTTTTTGTGGAACAGACTCCAAGAAAATAGAACTGTTTGCTCAAACAGTGTGAATCCTGGAAATGTTAACTTCAGTAAGTATTGCCCAATTGTCCCAAAATTATCTCACTTTTTTTTTTTTTTGAGTTAGGGTTTCACTCTGTTGTCCAGCCTGGAGTGTGGTGGCATGGTCATGGCTAACCACAGCCTTACCTCCTGGGCTCAGGATCCTTCTGCATCAACCTTCTGAGTAACTGGGACTACAGGCATATGCTACCATGACCGGCTAATTGTTTTGTTTTTCTGTAGAGATGAGATCCTGCTATGTTGCCCAGGCTGGTCTCAAGTGATCCTCGGCCTCCCAAATTGTTGGGATTACAGGCGTGAGCCACTCCACCCAGCCTCAATTTGTTTTCTCTCTACCCCCATTTTTTGCACTTGTGCCAATCTTGTCGCTTTGTCCGTTAGCATGACAGGGCTCCCTGGCGTGGGAGCACTGCCTTCCTCCCCTTGGGCTCCTTGTGGGGGACCCAGGGCTAGGCGCAAAACAAATGCATAGTGATGGTTGAACAGCACTGACCATCCGTTCTGATGCCACTCTGTTGTTCTAAAAATCCAATGGAATCCAGTTGCTTGTCACTATAAGGCCGGCTAAGTGCTTGAAAGGACCAGCTTCCTCCTCCCTCGTCCCTGTGGGCCCCAGCTCCCTCCTTCCTCGTCCCTGTGGGCACACTTCCACACTCTGGACAAAGCGCTCATTGTTTTAAAAACCCTCCCCCATCCTGCCCCTGTACCCCTGCCCTGCACTCGCCTCTGCCCAGCGACTGTAGCCTCAGCGCCTCAGTCTCTGTCTGCCCCTCTGGCCTGCAGGAACCTTCTGCATGCACAAAAGTGGGACATTTCTCCAGTCTCTAGGCCAGCACCATTTCCTTGGTCCCCGTCAGGCTGTCTTGGGTGTTGAACGTGTGCAGACCCATGTGGCTGGCCCCCACGCTATAAACTCTCAAAGAGGGAGGCTGAGTCTTCTACATGTCTGTGTCTGCCACAGCTCCGAGTTCACGACTTTCTTCACAGGGTCTGTACTCAACAGGGCGGTTGCCATGGAGCTGTCCATCAATGAGTAAACTCCCCTTTAAGGAGTCCATTAAGGCACTCCATGCCATGCAGGCAGGTTCTTCTGAGTACACACTTATCTCTTACTCTTCAAATTCTCCATGTGTTAGTAAATGCTATATTGAATAAGTATTTTAATAAAATGTGTTCTGTACCATGTATTTCTATATGTAAGTGATACTTAGAAACAGCAAATTATATTGTGGAATATAAAGACCTTTCTTATAAAGCTAAATATTTGTCTTATTGTCATTTCAGTGGAAAATATCAAGGACTTTATATTCAAAATGATGTGCTATATTATTTTCCTTATGATCCTTTGAAAAATAATTTAATAATTCCATGATTGTTGTAGTACCACTGAGTTGATTTTGAAAGCTTACGTTTTAAATAAAAATTGACCTTTATCAAGTGTTCCTTGAGGGCCCATCATTGATTAACTCCTTGGCAGGTTATTGAGTCTTACTCTTTCATACTGTATTAATGAAGTGGGGTATTGCCACAGAACCCTGATCAGTGTGTCCTTTCTGCAAAGGTTTATCTATGTGGCTGACATATTGGCTCACGAAATTCACGTTTTGGAAAAACACCCTAATATGAATTTAACTCAACGGAAGGTAAGATATTTATTTTTACATATAGATATTAATCTACTATGCTTTGCCATTACATGGTTATACTCTATGGTAACAGTACCACACTTAGAATGTGAATGCCAATGTACCTACTCGGGTTTTAAAAGATTTCTTCCCAGCCAGGCACGGTGGCTCACACCTGTAATCCCAGCACTTTGGGTGGTGGGGGCAAGAGGATTGCCTGAGTCTGGGGCTCAAGAACAGCCCGAGACTCATCTTTACAGTAAATAAGAAAACTGGCCTGGTGCAGTGGCACATTCCTGTAGTTCCAGCTACTTGGAAGGCTGAGATGGAAAGATCACCTGAGTTCAGCAGGTCAAGAGTACAGTGGCCATGAGTGTGCCACTGCACTCCAGCCTGAGCAACAGAGTAAGACTCCAACTCAAAATATATATATTTCTTCCCACAACTAGAGTACACTCCTGTTCCCAGCAACCACAAGAACTGGCCGTGGTTACACACAGTGGCTGGTGGGGAGTGGGATCCCCATCAGATTTAGGGCTCACTCCATAGGTGGCAATTAATTCCAGGAAGAACATTCACAACTGAAAGGACTAACAGATGGATTCTCAAATGAAAATCCATGCCGTCGTTGTCAGTCTTCTCAGTAGTAAATGAAGGTAGAAGTAGAGTTCCACACCAGTCTCACTGTCCTCCTGCCCAACAACACATATTTTAGGTTGATTAAGAATCTCTTGTCTTGCTTTGGTTGAGTTCCTTGAGCCTAATTGATCATTGGGCATCACTGAAGAGAGAAGGGGCTCTTTTTAAAGAGATTTTCAGAAAGACTGATGATTACTCTGTCCTAATTCCGGGAAAGATGAAAAGTGGCTTTAAACCAGTGTGTTGCATTTATGTGAAACAATATCGGTGTGAGAGGTGGGGACGGGGGCTGTGTCATTTCCCCTTGTCACAGAGGTGGCTGTGAATCATGGAGTCAAGCTTCTCATGCCATTCAGATATTGTCGTTTCTTTCGGAAGGTCCTCGAGTTGGATACGCTGGTGGATAACTTGTCTATTGACCCTTCCTCAGGGGACATCTGGGCAGGCTGTCATCCCAACGGCCAGAAGCTCTTCATTTACGACCCCAGCAACCCACCCTCATCAGAGGTTTTCACATGTTTAGTTTTTCAGCCTTAAGTATTTAAGTTCTGTTAAACTAATAATTGAGTAGACTGTCATGGGGATGGTTTATTTAGTTCTTTTAAACCAATAATACAATAAACTTATGTAGTGGGTTTATAATTGCTTTAAGCCAATAATTGGCAGAAGGTTACTTTGTTCAAACACTTTAAGAAAGGTAATCTTTTGATGTGTTAAATTATGGAGGAAACTAGTCAAAAGGCATTTTTATAAAGACATGTGCCCTTCTTGGGTGGCATACTGGCAATATTAAAATATCTGGTTTATTGTCAGCTCACTTCATGACTTGACTTTTGTTCACACTGAAGTAGGTGGGAAAATATTTCTGTTAATGCTGAATTGCTATAATAGCACTGAATCCTGTGTTGGCATGGAATAACTAGATGGCCCAAGAAAGTACTTTTCTTGAAGGTCTGTAAAGTTCTTTAAAGATACTGATAACTGCAATTTTTGACAGCCTGTCCTCTGAATCAGTGTGTCACTGGGGGAGACAGGGCTTATGGGTGTTTGCATGACACCAGTGTATGGTGGTCTTACACTGATACTTTGTATCTCCTGAATAGGTCCTCCGCATCCAGAACATTCTATCTGAGAAGCCTACCGTGACGACAGTTTTTGCCAACAACGGGTCTGTCCTGCAGGGAAGCTCTGTGGCCTCGGTGTTTGATGGGAGGCTGCTTGTAGGCACGTTGTACCACAGAGCCTTATACTGCAAGCTCTGAGAGTGTGCAGTGGGTGTGCGAGTGCCATACCTTCTCTCCCAGGTCATTTCCTAGTAATTGCTAATCCTGAAGGAATTTACCCAGTGACACTGACTCAGAGAGGTGTAGTATATATTGTTACTACTGGAATAACAGTAGGGAAGGACCCCTTCAGTTCTTATAGCACTGTTAACACAAAAGGAAAGTGAACAGTTGTTTTAAATGCCAAGCAAAGGAGAGACGAGAATGCTGCTTTCCAGTAAAGTGGAGACACTTGGTGCCACATAAGCCACGCCCTTGCCTTCCCATGGCCAGAACACGGGTGCCGCCAAGACAGGATGAGCTGTGTCCACTTAAAATGTGAGTGACCTCGGTTCCAGCACTGTGACCACTATCACTGTCCAGAACTACTGACAGATAACACATATCTTGATGTTTTGTACTGACATCTTTGTTTACTGTTAAAAAATTGGAGTAATATTAAAGACTAACCAAAATCCAAGTCTAGTGTGTGTTGAATTCTCAAGGTGTGTCCTGGGTGGATGGGAAAGTGGCTGCTTCCTGTGAGGCCTATATGGACAGGCAGGCATTGCCATGCTAATCTCTCTCATCAAAAGTGAACTGGCTGGGCACGGTGGCTTATGCCTGTAATCCCAGCACTTTGGGAGGCCAAGGTGGGACGATTTCTTGAGCCCAGGAGTTAGAGGTCACAGTGAACCATGATCACGCCACTGCGCTCCAGCCTAGTAAGACCCTGACTCAAAAAAATAAAAAAGAGAAAAAGAAAGTGGACTGTGAATGAGTTTATATGAAAACAACAACAAATAAAAACAAAAATTTGCATGAAACACTCAATCCAAGTTCTCAGTTCTCAGGCAGTGTCCTGTCAGCTCTTCCCCTCATGGGAGCCCCTCTTGGGTGTGAAGAGGAGATCAGAGGTTGTAGATGGAAGGTCACGCCACCCCCTCCTTGAGTGGAACTGGGGACCAAAGCCAGCAGAGATTAGTCCAGGCCCAAGGCCATGGGGTTGAGGAGCCACAAGCCTGGGAGGGGGCCCAGGTGCCTCACACCAGCAGGAGAGAGTACTTTCTGCTTAAGTACTTTCCATGAAGTCATGGTAAGCCCAGAGAGAGACTTGTATGTGTTTCTTTGCTCTGTAAACGCAGCAAAGTGCATCATGTCTCATACCTTCCTCCATCATCATCAAAACACTTGTCAGTTAATGACAGTATGCCCAGCCATGCACTAAAAACCTTACATTCATTGTTTCATTTACTGGCTGCAACCTGGAGTGATTAGGTTTCAAAGTGATACCACTGTCGTTTCACAGAGGCTCACGTTTACACAACCGGTAAGGGGTGAATTCCAATTTTCCGATGCAAGAGCCTGAACCTATAACCACAGCGTGATGCCTGACCTCTCCCCATGGTCCTCATCACCATTTGCTTATTTAGAGTTGGGGGTTTCTGTCGTCTAGGCTGGAGTGCAGTGGCACAATCATGGCTCCCTGCAGCCTCTTACTCCTGGGCTCAGATGATATTCCCACCTCAGCCTCCCAAGCAGCTGGAACTGTAGGCGTGTGCCACCACACCAGGCTAATTTTTTAATTTTTGTAGAGATGAGGTCTCACTATGTTGCCCAGGCTGGTCTCAAACCCCTGGGCTCAAGTGATCCTCCTGCCTCAGCCTCCCTAATTGGAATTGCAAGCGTGAGCCACCATGCCTGGCCTACATGTTTAAACTGTGTGTCACCATCACTTTATAATCATTAAATTTTTTAAGTTGAAAAGATCATTTGCATTAGTAAATCTTGCCTAGAAGAAGAGGCAGAAGGAGCAACAAATCAAAAGAAGACAGCATCATATGCAATACATCTGTCTCTTCAGCAGAGGATGCAGACTTTAGCACATTAGGAGACAGCCTTGCCACAGAGACTGGGTCTTAAAAACTGGGCATGAACTGCTGCACATCACTGATGCATGTCTTGTGTCTCTTTTCTCTGTGCTAGTGGACCATAGCTTTGTGTTGTTTTAGGAGATGATTTATATTATCTAGAACAGGTATTGTTTTAAATGTGTAATAATTTAAGCATTTTAGGTATACTTGAATTTGTGTTTATTTATTTGAGTTGGAGTCTCACTCTGTTGTCCAGGCTGGATTGCAGTGGTACGCTCACAGCCACCGCAGCCTTCACCTGCTGGGCTCAGGTGATCCTTCTGTTTCAGCCTTCCAAGTAGCTGGAACCACAGGTGCAGCCACCACTAAATTTATTGTAGCGATAAGGTCTCACCAAGTTGTGTAAGCTGGTCTCAAACCCCTGGACTCAGGCAATCCTCTTGCCTCTGCCTCCCAAAGTACTAGGATTACAGGTGTGAGCCACTGTGCCTGACCAATGCAGCTGTTTCTTAAGCAAAGAATATAGCTTTTAGAACATTAGGAGACATCCTCACCTTAGAGACCAGGATTTCAAACCCGGACACAGACTCCTGCTTGTCACTGATGCATGTCTTGTGTCTTGTATCTGTTTCCTCTGTGCTGGAGCACCACAGATTTGTGTTATTTTAGGAGATGATTTACATTATCTAGAGCAGGTATTATTTTAAATATGTACTTATTTAAGTATTTTAGGTATGCTTGAATTTTTAAAAAATTTATTATTATTTTATTTTTTTAGTCAGAGTCTCACTCTGCCACCCAGGCTTGAGTGCAGTGGCTTGCTCACAGGCACCGCAGGCAGCATCGACCTGCTGTGTTCAGATGATTCTTCCACCTCAGTCTTCCAAGAGACTGGAACCACAGGCACATGCTACCATGCCTGGCTAATTTTTTGATTTATTGTAGAGATGAGGTCTCGCCATGTTGCTCAGACTCGTCTCGAACCCCTGAGCTCAGGCAAACCTCTCGCCTCTGCCTCCCAAAGTGCTGGGATTATAGGCATGAGCCACCGTACCCAATTAGGGTAGGCTTCTTTTTTTCTTTTCTTTTCTTTTTTTTTTTGAGTCTGAGTCTTGCTCTGTCACCCAGGCTGGAATGCACTGGCATACTCTTGGCCATTGCAGCCTCGACTTGCTGGGCTCAGCCAATCCTTCCGCCTCAGCCTTCCAAGTAGCTGGAACCACAGGTGCAACCACCATGCCCGGCTGCCCCTGGATCCAGGCAATCCTCTCACCTCCACCTCCCAAAGTGTTGGGATGACAGGTGTGAGCCACTGTGCCCAGTTTGGTATACTTGAATTTAAATAAAATTCTTCAATGTCATTCTGAAGATGCAGCTAATAATGAGGCCACGTGAAAGGCTGATGCACGGTTTAGTTACTTTCTGCTGTCTACCACCTCAGGTCAAAGGCTGAACCTGGCTGGGCATGGTTGTTCACGCCTGTAATCCCAGTTACTCAGGAGGCTGAGGCAGAAGGATCACCTGAGCCCAGGAGACTGAAGCTGTGGTGTGCTGTAGTGGTGCCACCGCACTTCAGCCTAGGCAATAAAGTGAGATCCACCTCAAAAAAAATAAAAAGGGCAGAGTCCTTGCATGCCAGTTGTGAACATAGAATCCAGCGGTGCCCCAGAGCCAGGGCCATGTGAGAATGTGAGACTTCTGGCCTCCTTACTCTTGTTCTGACCCTATGCAGGGCTGGTGCTGCCTATACAATGATTCTTGCCACATATTTTGAACAAAACTGGCCGCACCATGAATAATGATTTCTAATGTCGCTTGTGCTGATACGTGAACTCTCCAGCTGCAGATTTAGATATGGCGGCCTCAAAAGTTTGGGATTCTTTAAGGCTAACTTACCATGCTGAGGATTTGAGTGACTGATTGTGGTTTTCAAATAAAAACTGGCCACCTCCAGGCTTTAAGGTTAATGTACACACACACATTCCTCAGCTTCAAGTACAGAATTGTGAAACAAATTCTGGAGAATACAGCATCCGCACCCAGTTGCCCAAGTCTACTGCACAAAACACAGGCAGCAAACACAGGGATGAGGACTAGGACCTCTAGTGCCACTTGACCAGGCTCCAGACGGAGGCGCTGCCACTTTAGTCACGTGACCTCAAGTGAGTCATCATGTGATCTTGCGGAGCCTCCCTTTCCTTCTTTGTCAAGTGAGGTTCCTAAGAAGTGATGGGACCAGGGCAAACCTCTCAGGTCCCCTCCCACTGTGGAAGCTTTTCTGTCCTCTTAATAAATCTTGCTTTAAAAAAAAAAAAAAAAGAAGTGATGGGACCAGGTGAGTCCATGCTGAGCTCAGGCTATGGTTATTATTAAGTCATCATCTGTCCCACTCATTTCTATTCTTCTAATGTTTCTTTCCCCCCAAGTCCATATTTTACATCTATCCATCTAATCATATTTGTTGAGCCACTACCAAGCACTGTGGATGGCACTGGAAGGCCCACCCAGTGGTCATGGGATGAGGCTTCTCTCCCCAAGGAGCTGACAGTCTCAAGCAGAGGTTCACTTTTTTTTTTTTTTTTTTTTGAGTTGGAGTCTCACTCTGTCACCCAGACTGGAGTGGGGTGGCCGCTCCCGGCCACCGCAACCTCGACCTGCTGGGTTCCAGCGACCCTTCCGCCTCAGCCTTCCAAGTAGCCGGAATTACAGGCATGCACTACCACGCCCGGCTGATTTTTTGATTTATTGTAGAGTGGAGGTCTCGCTGCTCAGGCGGGTCTCGAACCCGCGGGCTCAGGCAATCCACACACCTCAGCCTCCTAAAGGCGCGGGATTACAGGCCGAGGCACAAACCGGCTGAGGTTCACATTTAGTGTTGAATCTTTATGTATGGATCCACCCCCTTCCCTACCCCCTCACCCCTCACCCCCACCCCCCACAGCAACTCCTCCTCTAGGGAGCTGGCAATCTCAAGCAGAGGTTCATGGTTAATGGTTAATCTTTATTGACCTTCTCCTCCTCTTTCTCCTCCCTCCCCTCCTCCACCTCCCCCCTTCTCCTCCTCCTCTACCTTTTCCCCCTCCCCCACCCTCCTCTTCCTTCTTCACCTCCCCTCTCCCTCCCCCCTCCTCTTCCTCCCTCTCCTCTCTCCTCCTTCTCCTGGGAGTGTCTCAAGCAGAGATTCACACTTACTGGTTAATCTTTACCAAACCCCCCACCTCCTCCCCCTCTCCCTCCCCCTCTCCTCCTCCTCCTTCACCTCCCTCTCCCCCTCCCCCCTCTTCCTCTTCCCCCACCCCTCCTTCAGGGTGTGGGCAGCCCCAAGCAGAGTTCACACTTAGTGATGAAGCTTCATTGACCTCCTCCTCCTCCTTCTTCTCCTTCTTCCTTTTCTTGAGACAGGGTCTCACTCTGTTACCCCATGCAGCCTTGAAATCCTGGACTCAAGTGATCCTCCTGCTTCAGCCTCCCCAGTGGCTGGGACTATAGGCTTGTACCCCTCATCAGGCTTATTTCTTAATTTTTTTTCCTTTATTTTAAAGATGTAGGGTACAATTCAGGGTTAGGTATACAAACATTGATTATGCAGGTACCCTTGTTGATGAGGTGTGCCCCTCCCTCCCCTGGCAGTTTTCCTCAACTGCTAATCCCACCCTCCCTCCCCTGACAGTTTCCCATTACTGCCAATTCCTTTCTTAGAGTATTATAATTGTTCAAGGTCCGCTTATGAGAACACATGGTACTCTGTTCTTTGTTTCTGTGATAGATCGCTGAGTATGATAGACTCTAAATCCATCCAAGTTGCTGCGAAGTTCATGCTTGCCCTTCTTTATGGCTGCATAATATTCCATTGTGTGGTCTTGCTATGTTGCTCAGGCTGGTCTCAAATTCCTGGCCTCTAGTGATCCTCCTACCTTGGCCTCCCAAAGTGTTGGGATTACAGGCATGAGTCACTGCACCTGGCCCTTGACTTCTTATAATGTACCAAGCATAGTGCAGAGCCCTTGACACTCTATCACATTCAATTTCTTTTTTTTTTTTTTGAGTTGTAGTCTCACTCATTCGCCCAGACTGGAGTGCTCCCGGCCACCGCAGACTCGCCTGCTGAGCTCTGGCGATCCTTCCGCCTCAGCCTTCCTAGTAGCCAGAATTACAGGCATGCGCTACCACACCCGGTTGATTTTTTTTAATTTATTGTAGAGATGAGGTCTCACTGCCCAGGCAGGTCTCGAACCCGCGGGCTCAGGCAATCCACTCACCTCAGCCTCCCAAAGGTGCAGGATTACAGGCTGAGCCACCGAGCCCGGCTCACATTCAATTTCATGCCACCTATAAAGTGGGGCTCCTGCAGAAGAGAAGTCTGTAGCTTAAGAAAGTTGAGTACCCAGTCTAAGCCAGATCCAACCCCAGGCAGCCACACTCCCAAGCCAGGGTTTAGCCAGCACTGCCCCTGACCTCAGGTGGTGAGCCTTCCCTCCACCTCTCCACCCCATTCCCTTGGAAACACCACTCCAGTCTGTTAACATGAGTCCTCTTAAAGAGAACCATCTTGTCTACACAACTCTGGGTGTCTCAGTATTCCTGTTGGCCAACCGTTGTTTCACCACTTTTCTAGGAGCAGCATGGCAGAGGCTGCAGAGTGAAGGTGACAGACTTGGAGCCAGACTGTCCCAAGGCTCCTGGACAGCTGTGTGACCCAGGGTGAGACACACAGTCACTCAGGGTGATGTTACCTACCTGGGGGCTGTTTTAAGAGAGAAGAGCCCCCCCCACCTCCAGGTCCCCTCCCATTGTGGGCGCTTTTCTGTCCTCTCAATAAATCCTGCTTTAAAAAAAAAAAAGGAAAGAAAGAACAAGAAGAGTTAACACAGGTGAAGTTCCTGGCTCAGGGAAACAGTCGGTGCAGCATATGTGGTGACTTCCTTCCTCAGCCCACAGTTGTGCATTCACACCAGTGTGGTGTGTACCACAGGGCAGGGGCCCCTTTTCTCTCCTTCATGTCCCTGGGTCTGGAAAGTCCTGCTCTCTCAGCAATTATTCCGTGGAGCCCACCAGGGCCCAGCCCTTTCTGCTGGTACCTGGGATCATCATCCTGAGGAGGGAGCGGTGCCCGAGCTCCAGTCTCCCCACCTCAGCTCCTTCCTCCACTGGCCTTCATGGTGAATGGAAGCGGCCTCCCTGGAGGGACTGGAGGCCCAGAGGAGAGAGGGGCCACGGAGCTGGTGAAGGCCTGGCCTCCTGGGAGCCACTGCCCTGCTCCGCACTACAGGCCTCCCTCTCCTGCCCCTCTTTTCCTTTTGGATTCTTCTCCATCCCCACCTTGGGGCAGCGTTCCACAAGCCCACCTCGGGCCGCGGCCGGACACCCTGCGGGGGCCGAGACCACCCTGTGGAGGCGTGAGTGGGCGCCTCTCGGGTCACAGCCTTCTCCCTCAGGTCTCGGGACCCATCCCGGCTCCTTCTCCGCGCTGTCCCCTGAGCCCGCGCCCTGCTGCCCGCCTTCCCCCACTCCCCAACTCCTCCCCCCAGGCCTTGGAGGCGTCTAGGTTCGATTCCCGATGGTTTTTTTTGGAGTTGGAGTCTCACTCGGCCGATTCCCGATGTTTAGGAGCAAACCGCCCCGACCGGCTTGCACTCGCCGACGCCATCGCGAGGGCGGCGGGCTAGGCCAGGGTGCGGCTCCCTCCTCAGGCTGGGCCTTGCAGAAATAAAAGTAACAAGGGGTTCTGCGCGCAGGGGCGGCCTTGCCTGGATCCCCGAGGCAGGGCGACGGGGCTGGCAGTGCTCCGGCATCTGCCCCTGCCACCAGCGGGGAGGCGTGGTTGGGCGGGGCCGGGCTGGTACCCCTGCCCCCCCACCGCCTGCCGTGGGCCCGCCCGCCGGCACTACGCGCCGAGACCATGGGGCGGCTGGCCGTGCTGGCCCTGCTGGGGGCCGCTGTGGCCCTCGTCGGGGAGAGGTTGCTGGCGTTTCGGTGAGTGGCGCCCCTTCCTCTCCTCCCCCTTCCCGGCGGGTGGGAGCAGCAGCCCTGGAGCCTCAGACCCACCCCCACGACCCCTGAGACTCGCAGGTGTGGACAGCGAGCTGCTCTGCGCTGCCAAGGTCGGAGGGCGGGTCGCCCAGGGACTGTATGAAGGTCACGCCCCCTCTCCAGCTCGCCCAACCCTGTGAGTCCCAGGAAGGTGGGAGTCGGGCGGGGTCAGGCCAGCGGCTAGGTGTGTGACTGGGAAGTGGCCCACCCTGGCTAAAGGCGGAGCAGCTGGGTGAGGGCCCGTCCTGGACTTAGAGCTGGCCAGGAGCGCGCTGAACCCGCGGGGCCCCAGCGTCTTGCAGGCCTGTGGTCCTATGAAGTGCAAGGTCCAGTGGTGACAGCCCTGGGGTTCGGCTGGGAGGAGCCTGGCCTGGGCCAAGAAGAGGCACAGGTGACTCGCTCTCCTGAGGGCTCTGAAGCTGCGGCCTGCCCTCAGGGTCCCAGCGGTTTTCATTATTTCTCTCAGGGGCTGCTGGTCTCAGCCCCTGAATCTGGCGAGGTGCGTGGGCCTTTGGTAACACCTTCTAGTTCAGTTTGAGGGTTTTACATTGACATTTGTTCTTGGTGCAACCACGTGAGACAATCATACAACAATAATAACAAAGTGAATCTAAGGAACTTTTTTTGTAAGGGACTTTGAGATAAATCTAAGTGTAGAGTCTTCCTGAATACAGCCTCATCAAAACTATCTCTGATATTCAGAAGTGTGGAAACATTTCGTTTTACTGTGGAAACAAGAACACGGCATTAAGAAATAAATTTAGCCAGTTGTTTATGTTGTGGTTGGTTCAATGCATTTACATACTTGCAAAGCAAGTCAGCATAGAATTAAAGTTGAAGCAAAAGTTGCAGAGTTTAGCTGTTAGGAGACACCACTGGATTTTGGGAAAGCGGTTTGGAAGGAGAGGTTCCAAGGACAAGACCAGTGGGGATAGAGAAAGTGCATGTTCATAATCGACAATGCTTAGAAAAGCAAATAGTTCTGTGCATGTAAATTAACAATAGTGCTCTGTTACTCATGCCATTGAGTAGTGTCTTTTATTTGAGCAGCAGCATGTTTTAGGTCCGTATACTGCATTTTAGCCTTTCAGCAACAAATGGGTGAGGCTGGCTGACACAGGTGTGTTGCCCACACAATGCCTACATCATGTGGATACACACACATAAAAGGAGGTGCCGCTTATGTGCTGTCTTCTGTGATGATAAGAGGGTTAGCGGATATGGAGGTGGGCAAGGGCCATGTGAGATGTGGATGTGGAGGCCATGCTCTGACCTCCAAGGTTGACTTTTATCTTCTACAGAGAGAGAGTGACTGCCTCTCGGGAAGTGGAACCGGTGGAACCTCAGAACTGCCGCCTTGTTGAGGGTCTCGGTATGTATGTGATGGCAGCAAGTAGGGTCCGCACAGCCACTTTGTCACCCTCCACCCACCCGAGCCCTACCGGCTCATTTAGTTACGTATCACTCCTTAGGCCTCTGTGGAACTTCTGCCCATCTGCTTTGCCCCAGCTGCACAGGCAAGGTCTCCGGGGGTCTCTCTGACTTTTTCTCAGTCCATCTCCTTGCAGGCATCTCTCTATCATTTAAAGAGCATCTCTGACCATACCTTGACACCCTTCACTGAATTCTCCTTTCCCTGCTGTGATATATTTCCTTCTCCTTCCTGTCTTCTCTTACCTTACTTATTTTTTTTTCTTTCTACCTCCCTTCTTCCGTCCTTCTCTTTGATGGCATTCCTGGCTTCAAGCGTTATTTCCTTCAAAATGTATCTGCAAGTACCAGGAGTAACAGGACGCAGCCCGTTCCCTCAAGAACCTTCCAGCCTACCTAGAAGTTTTTGTTTGTTTGTTTGTTTGTTTGTTTGTTTGAGAATTTAATCTAGTCAGGCTTGGTGGCTCAGCCTGTAATCCTGCACTTTGGGAGGCTGAGGTGAGTGGATTGCCTGAGCCCGCGGGTTCGAGACCCGCCTGCGCAACTTGGCGAGACCTCATCTCTACAATAAATCAAAAAATTAGCTGGGCATGGTAGTGCACGCCTGTAGTTCCAGCTACTTGGAAGGCTGAGGCGGAAGGCTGAGGCGGAAGCATCGCCGGAGCCCAGCAGGCCGAGGCTGCGGTGGCCGGAAGCGGCCACTGCACTCCAGTCTGGGTGACAGAGTGAGACTCCAACTCAAAAAAAAAAAGGAATTTAATCTAAAATCCACAGCCTGATCCTTCTCACACTACAGGCCTCTTTTTCTAGTCAGTCAAAGAGCAGCTCCCCTTCTGACTCAACCTTAGTGGAAACCTACATTCCTTCTGTCATCACCTCCCTTATCTCCCACCTGCACCAACCCTTCCTCTGGACTTCGACTATGTGTGGGACCCCCATTTTGGACAGTTCCAAATCCATCACCAGAACCACCTGTGTCCCTCACACTCCCACATGAGAGTAGCTGGCACCAGCTGCTTGTGTGCCCAACATGGGGCTGATCTCACAAGTGGTCTCAGCCACAACTACTTATTTGGGCTCCAAGCCTCCAGTTCTTCCTGATACTGTTACTAGGGGTGAAAAGTTCAGGCTGAATTATGTCCCCCATCCTGGGAATGCACCTCTGAACTCTCACGCACATGGACGCTATGACTCCCCTGTGACACCCGCATGTGCCCTGCTTTGGAACAAGCAGCATTCTCTTTCACCATCAGATCGTCAACTCCTGGGGTCAAGGGCTGTTATAGTAGAAAGTGCCAGGATAGCTTATTTTGTGATTTGTATTTGTGTTTTATGTTTATTGCTATATTTTTAAAAAATAGAAAACATGCTCTTTTGACATGGGTTTTCTGCCTTTTTTCCCCTCAGTTTCTAAGCAATAATCTGGACCTTTGTTCTCCAACCTCAGAGGTGGTCTGTGCTGGCAGCTGGGAAGCAGAAGGGAGGGAAGATACCTCCTTCCTGCCTTTTGTTTTTAAAAACCTGAGCTCCTTCAAGGGATTCTGATGGGGAAGGGACAGGAAGATGTGCATTTCCTTGAATTACAGGGACCCTTGCTCCACAGACCAACTTCAAGAACGGTTGCAAGATATCTTTGTGAAGGCTGGTCCTGTGTCCTAGCCCAAGCAAAGCCCTTGTGTCCGAGCATGACACGGAAATGGCAGAATTGTCAAAATTGAAAGGACCACATAGCCTTGGCAGTGAGGCATTCAGTAGCAGCCAGTGTAGGATAAAAGCCAGACGGCCTTCCCCAAACAGCCTGTCAGTGTTAGGACCCACCACCCAGAGGCAACCCTCGAAGAGAGACCCAATAACGACTCAGCTTGAATTTCCCATTAACTTAGTGAGACAGGGACCACAGTCAGATTCAATTTGATTTGAAAAATAAGAAAATATGACATTCACTCATTCATTTACTGTTTTGTATTTATACTTGCCATACATGTAGCTCTCAAAAGAGATGAGTCTACCAGGCAATTAAGAGGGATGATTAGAGTCGGTGACTGTTGAGGGTTAGTCTGACCCTCAAATCATGTCAGTTGATACGAGTTAATACTGGAGTTAGTAGAAAAAGCTAGAGTTAATATTGGAAGCCATAGGTCAATGTTCTGATTATCCAAATATTTGAAGAGGATGACTTGCAGTGTGACGCTCATGTCTACTGGCATATTTACATTTTATGTCCGGTGAACTATAAAGTTAAACCGCACATGGTGGCTCATGCCTATAATCTGAGCACTTCATAGTGAGCTGTGCTCTTGACTGGAGGCCAAGGTGAGAGGACTGCCTAAGCCCAAGAGTTCAAGACCAGCCTGGACAACTTGGCAAGACCTCATCTCTACAATACATCAAAAAATTAACCGGGCATGGTGGCGTGGGTCTGTAGTCCCAGCTATTTGGAAGGCTAAGGCAGAAGGATTGCCTGAGCCCAGCAGGTTGAGGCTGCAGTAGCCTGCGACAGAGTGAGACTTTGACTCAAAAAAAAAAAGAAAAAAATGATCAAGGGTCATTTGACAATACTGACATTTATCTTAAGAAGAAGCTGCTTTATCAAGAAGACCTGGTGTCTGTGGGCACTGTTGGGTCTGCCTCACTTCATAACTGACCTATAAGGTGGGTGTTGCTAACCATGCTTTGCAGATTAGGAAACTGACACACGGAAAAAATAGGGTGGCATGCCCAATTTTCGGGAGCCAAAGGGTGATGGCTTGGGTTATGAGCCATGGCGGTTTCTGTCTATGCCTTTGGACTCTCTGTTGTGTAACGCTGACTTCCTTATCTACTGGCAGCACATGTTATTATGGAGGCCCCAGGGAGTTGTTACGACACGACACCAGCAAACAAAATTTGAGATGCAGACAACTGAAATATTACTAAATATGGGCTGATTGAAGCAAAGCAGCCTAGATATTTAAATAAAGATAGCTGATATGACAGTACTCCCAAGACCAAGCTAGTTGGTGAGGAGAAGGCTTTGTGAGACCACAGCAACCACTCGAGGAGTTTAGGTAGTACATAGCGGCTATAACAGAGCTGGAGAAAAACTCCTAGGTGTTTTCTTCAAGACCCAGACTTTGAAGGTTAATTTTATTGGTAGAAGAAACTCTTTTATTCCCCACTCCAGTATTTTTTCTGGGAAGCGAAGCTGAAAGGTGAAATATGTCTCCCTCCAGAAATCTTATCACATCAGTCTTCTTGTATGAAGTCCTTCTTTCTTTTGAGGCCTTGCAGATCAAGGATTGTTTGAAGCAGGAATTGATCTGGCGGTCCCTAGCATCTAATCAACCTGCACTCGAAACAGGAGTTACTTTGCAGGGCTTTCCCTGGGTGAGGTCATGGAGTAGGCAGCTTGTGTATTTAATGCCCTCCTGTCTCCCCTTTCAACCCTTCCCCTTCCCCCGTCGACAGCTTCCCATGTCTCCAGGAGATGCTTCTATGCCACCGTGACTTCCATCTGTGCTCTTGACTGGCTGTCAGAAACACCTCCCAAGGTGTGAAGTAATAACGGTTAGATGGACTAATAGTAGTGTTTTCGTGTGACTCTTCCTCGGAGTTCCTGCAGGGGTGATTGAAGAAATGATTAAAGAAATGAAGTTATGGCTCTTGGTTGCAGGGTGGACAGGCTGAAGAGTAGTAGGCGCTTGTTCAGAAGACTGGCAGCAGCAGCGGGGTGTCAGCAGTAGTGGTGTGCTGGTTAGGGTGTGGGGAGACAAGAGGAGGGTGACCTGGGCACTTGCTCCCTTGGTGTGCTGTTGCTAAGCCGCACGGGCTGTATGCAGGCTCTGGGGGTGGGGTAGGGTGGGGCAAGGAGTGGTAGGAATGTTGTGCAAGCCCATAAGGTAAATTTCTTTCCACATTGAGTACAAAGCACCTACTCTCCCATGCCCCTGATGGAGCGAGTCAGTCAAAACAGGCAAGACGCCTCTGAGAAATGCCTGATGCCCTGGGTGAGCCATAGAGTAGTCTTATGATGTCACAGGACTCATGCAGAATGATGTTTGGCAGAGAAAAGTAGCCAGATGCAACTCAGGGTGTCTTGGGTTCAGAAGTTAGCACTTGTCAGCAGTTTAACCTCAATACAAGACAATGTTTAAAAAAAAAAAGCTGCAAGTGTCTATTTAGGGGACCAACCAGCTTTATGAAAACCTTCTGCCTTGAAAAGGCTGGTACGATGCTGGGGGCAAGGAGACAGTATTGAATGCTTTGTAGAATGCTTTGTAGAATACAGTTTGCCACACTGGATAACCATTGCCTTCGGTCTCAGTCCTGCCTACGTGGGACCATGTCATGTGTGACTGTCTCTTTCCCTGCTAGAAGCCACGACAGCTGCTTTTACATCTCAGTCTCTGTCGAAAATTAATTATATGTCTCTTTCCATAGAATAAAATGCTCCAAACCAGCTCTCTGTGAGGAGACCTGACTGAATACATGTTCATTTATTTTTTATTTTTTATTTTTTTGAGTTGGAGTCTCACTCTGTCGCCCAGACTGGAGTGCAGTGGCCGCTCCCGGCCACCGCAGCCTCGACCTGCTGGGCTCCGGCGATCCTTCCACCTCAGCCCTCCGAGTGGCCGGAATTACAGGCATGCGCTATCACGCCCGGCTGATTTTTTGATTTATTGTAGAGATGAGGTCTCGCTGCCCAGGCGGGTCTCGAACCCGCGGGCTCAGGCAATCCACTCACCTCAGCCTCCCAAAGGCACGGGATTACAGGCTGAGCCACCGAGCCCGGCTTACATGTTTATTTATACCCTGCAGTCCACCCTAAGACCCCTTACTTTTATAGCAGAGAACAATGACTCAGTAATTCCTCAACATGACGATAGAATGATGGATTTTTAGGCCTCAACAAACTGGATGAGGAGGAGTGCTGGGAAGAGAGGTCTGTCAGGCACCTTGGCAATCACAACTTTCCAGTTAACGTCATAGCCTGGACACGGCCTCCACAGAATTCAAACCAAGCCTGTCAGGACATGCCCAGGAATTGTCACTTAAAGAAACAGTCTGGAATAGGAGTTTATTTTCTAGTTATTTGCCTTTCTATCCTGAAAATGGAGTGCTAACAAAGACATTTAGTATTTCAGGAGCCTGACTTGGGTTTTATTGTAGAGTAGCGTGCCTGTGGGATTTCTGAAAGTTAATACATCCTCTCCCAAACATATGGTTCAAAAAGTCAACAACTTCCAGGAGCTTCCCCCTGCAGTGCAGAGTCTGGTCTGTGAGGTCTGTTTTTCCAGCCCTCACACATGTGTCTCTGATTCTTCACCTCTTTTGCAGAACACGGCTCTGAGGATGTTGACATCCTTCCCAGTGGACTGGCTTTCATCTCCAGCGTGAGTATTGTCTCGCTGCTCTGAACTGCGTTGGTGCTATGGGCTGGAGCTGCAGTTGGACACCCTCTCTCACCACCACTGGGTCAACCAGTCTACTAAGATGGCAGGGGCAGGACTCCACAAAGGCCCCGCTCTGACTGCCTCGTGGTGGGCCACTCCCTGGGACGGAGGCACATGGTGGGATTTCCCTAAATGTGCATTGATTTCCGTCCAGTCCCTGGCTGGTCTCCAGATCCGTCCTGCTGCTGTCAGTCCCAGATCCTCCCTGCCTGCCTAGGCCTTGCCTCCCGGCCATCATCTTACTGATGAGCATTCTCTCACCATGCCTGCCTATGTCTGTTTGTGGCTCAACTGGGAACCTGGTCACTGATTCAGAGCCCGGTCCCATCCTGGCTTCCATCTCGTCCCTTCAAGGGGAATTGAGCTTGCATTTTATTTCCAGTACCACCTTCACAGGTGTGGGAGCCCCAGGAGGCAGTGCTAGGGATGAAAGTTCAAGGAAAAAAACGTATTTATGAGGAGGTGAAAGTGACCATGTATTTGTCCAATCGGGAGCAGGGAATAAGATTTTGAAAAAAATGGAGTTACCACATTTTCAATACGAATTTTGATCCCTGGAAGTTCATGTCTAACATTCCATTTTGGCCGATCAAATCCCACCAAAGAACATAAATTTTAAATCTCAATATATTTGGCCAAAAAAGGGGGTATGCATAATAACATGGCCCGAATTTCTAAATTCCCCAGCATGCGTAGGAGAGTGTTGTGGGACTCTCATTTGGACACTGTTGCTGGTGACGGGCTGGCTCAGGGCTGAGCTCTGTGGGCAGGATTTTATTTCTTTATTTTCCAAAACCAAGGACAAAGCGACATGGTCCAGAAAAGCCTTTTCTTTGTTGACCTAAATTTTCTATTGTTAACTTAGATTGTCAAGGTCATGCCAAATAGACCATTAAAATAATTATTTTGTTTTATCAAGGAGATTTCTTGGCTGTTATGAAATAATATTTGTTCTTCCTACTGTGTGCTTTTTTTGTTCAGTTTTCACTGAAATGAAAAGTTCTGAAACATTGCTACACAGAAAGTAGATATTTTTTATCACAAAGTGTCTCAAGGAATGTTAACACAAAGTTCTAAATAATGGATCTCTTTTTGTCAACAAACAAATAACTCATAGGCTAAGGATTATGTTCTTTGCTCATTTTCACTTCCTTTTTTATACTGTTTAAGTTTATTTTATTTAAAAAGAATTTTGGTAGAGATAAGGTCTTGCCATGTTGCCCAGACAGGTCTCAAACTCCTGGGCTCAAGCAATCCTCCTGCCTCGGTCTTCCAAAGTGCTGGGATTACATGTGTGAGCCACTGCACCTGGCTTATCTGTTCATTTCTGAGCTCCCTGCACTACAATACATTAGGGGTCTCGTTCTCCTCAGCTTCTCCTGTCACCTTTCTTGCCATCCCAGAGATGTGGGGAAGCTGCTGGCCTGGAGGGTGATTCTGCAAAATAGCTGTCTCTCCAATCCTTCCAGGAGAGGACTTTCTACCCGATTTGGGATGCGGCTGCGTCTCTCTGCCTCCAAGATGACTCCCTTTTTCCTGTCCCACAAGCTGACACCTGTCTCTCTGTGAGGCCCCCACGTGGTGGCATCTCTTGGGGTGAGGTGCCCCTCTGGGATCCTCCACACCCCTTGGGCCTGGTTCTTCCAGACTCTACCACACGAGGGCACTTGCTTGTGGATATCACCAGACTCAGTGCCGTGAGGCCAGGACCCGAGTGTGCATTGACTCAGCACGACATTCCCTGATCTGCACAGGTGCTCGAGTGCTCATGGAGTGTGTGTGCTGGTGGGTGAGGATGGGGCGAGTTCAGGGACCATACACAAGCACCTGCAGTCTTGGGGGAGTGGGTAAGACACCTGCAGCACCAGATAACTCACGCTATTTTGCTGGTGAATGAGATCAGACCCACCAGTCATCACTGGCACACAAGCAGCCTCCTTCCACAGCTTCCACTTAACAGCTGTGAGCAGAAGACCAAGGAAGCAGGGGGCCACGTATCAGAAGTGTCTCTTGCATCATCACACTTGATCTAGGTTGCTTGTCTGCAGCACCCCATCCTTGCCTATCAGACTACTCCCATTACCAGAACACCCAGCCCTTCCACTAGAGACCCTGTTCCCACAACCCTCAGCCCTCAAGGCACAGTGTTCCACCTGGAGCCTCCTTCCTCAGTAATCCTGTCTACTTTCACATCTTTCTTTGCTGTGTGGCTGGGAGGGGCTGTGTGAGGAATGATCTGGGTGATCTGGGCAGACCCTCCAGGCCTCATCCCCCCATGTGAAAGACATGGGATGAGGTGAGATGACCCCCTCATATATTCGTTCCAGTGCTGCTATTATCTGAGCCATCAGGTTTGGTGGCACGTTGGCTGTGGAAGGAGGCTGGGCTTGAAGACTGAATTTTACGGTCTGGTCTTGGGAGTAGGGTGATGCCCTCGACCAACAAGAATGGATGTCCATGAGACGGAGGACTGAGGGGATGGGGATTTGGGTTTTGACTAGTTCCTTTGGGCTGGTCTTTGGGAGGAAGCTGGGAATGCAAGTCATAGCTCTAGAGGAATGTTCCAGGCCAACGTGCACATCTGAGGGTCCTTGTTTAGAGGAGGTACCTGGCACTTGATGTCTGGGTCTGCAAGGAAGGAGTGTGAGTGAGCAGGGAGAAGAAAGGTGGGGACAGAGGTGGGAGGAGAAGCAGGACTCCATCTAGAAACTCTGCTTTTAACTTTTTGACAAGAAAGAAAGAGGTGCACTGTCATGTCAAATGCCACAGACAAGCAGATAAAAAGTGGAAAGGTTATCAAAATAAAGCAATTTGGAGACCATTGATAGGACCTTTACAAAGATGTTTCTATGAACTAGTGGGGGTGGAATACTGATTTCAGAGCTTGGAGACATGGAGCAACATTAATCAGGCAGCAATCAGGTGACGTTTCTAAGAAATTCAATGTAAGGGGAGAGAGAGAAACGCATACATGAAAAGGCAGCACAGTTAAGTTTCAAGGAAGGAAAAACTTGGAATTTTTCAAGCCACAATCTTGGAGTTTTCTAAGATTTGGGCATAGGAAAACAGTCCTAAAAAAGGCCTAAAAGCGGGCTGCACAAGAGCCAAGAGTAATGCTATTGGGTGGGTGGGTGGGGGAAGAGAGGAGGAAGAGACAGAGAGGGGGGAGAGAGGGAAAGAGACAAAGAGAGAGACACAGAGAGGGAGAGAAAAAGAGGGAGGAAGGGAGGGAAGGGGAGGGAGGGAGGGGAGAGAGAGGGAGGGAAGGAGGAGAGAGACAGAGGGAGAGAGAGAGAGAGGGAGGAAGGGAGGGAGAAGGAGGAAGAGAGGGAAGGAGAGGGAGAGAGAACCGGGAAGAGAGGGGGAGGAAGGGAGGGAGGGAGGGGGAAGAAGGGAGAGAAAGAGGGAGGGAGAGGAAGGGGTAGAGACCCACAGAAAGGAGAGAGAGGGAGGAAGGGAGGGAGGGAGAGGGAGGCAGGGGGGGAGAGAAAGGGAGAGAGAAGAGAAAGACACACAGAGAGAGAAAGAGGAAAGGGGAGAGAGGAGGAGGGACTGAGATAGAGGGAGGGAGAGAGAGAGGGAGGGAGAGGGGGAGAGAGGAAGAAACACAGAGAGAGGGAGAGAGAAAGAGAGAGAGAAGAAAGGGCAAGGGGAGAGAGACAGGAAGAGAAAGTAGAGTTAAAATGGAGGCATTTAAATGGTCCAAGAATGGTAATAAGGGCACAGGAGAAGATGCAGCGTTGTCAATGCTGATGTATGCCAGAGTGATGAGGAGTATGTAGGTTCTTTTGGGATCTGTGTAGAGCGAACTAGTCCCAGGGTTTGGCACAATGGACCAGGTCATGGCCAAGGCTCCATGCATTCAGGATGTCCATGGTTGGCTAATAGACTCCCAGCCCTCCTAGGAGAAACAGCCACTGTCCAAGTCACTGGAGTAAACTTTTGGAAATATTTGGACAAAGGCAGTCATGACAGAATTCTCAGATATTTATGCAGGAGCAAAGCAAGTCCATGGTCAGCACTGTGAGTCCAGCAGCCCATGTTAATCCTTTTTTTTTTTTTTTTGAATCATAGTCTCACTCTATCACCCAGGCTGGAGTGTAGTGGTACACTTATGACCACCACAGCCTCGGCCTGCCGGGTCAGGCGATCTTTCTACCTCAGCCTTCCAAGTAGTTGAAACTACAGGTGTGGTCACCACACCCAGCTATTTATTTATTTATTGTAGAGATGAGGTCTCACCAAGTTGCCCAGGCTGGTCTTGAGCCCGTGGGCTCAGGCAATCCTCTCACCTCGGCCTCCCAAAGTGCTGAGATTATAGGCCTGAGACACTGCGCCTGGCCATAAGTTTCTGTTTAAACATATTTTCTTTTTTTCTTTTTTTAAGTTGAAGTCTCACTCCATCAGCCAGCCTGGAGCACAGTGTCATGCTCACAACCACTGCAGCCTCAATCTGCTGGGCTCAGGCGATCCTTCTGCCTCAGCCTTCCAAGTAGCTGGAACTACAGGCACATGCCAGCACGCTTGGCTAATTTTTTTTATTTCATATAGAGATGAGGTCTTACCAAGTTTCCCAGACTGGTCTCGAACCCATGGGCTCAGGCAGTCCTTTCACCTCGACCTCCCAAAGTGCTGGGATTATAGGCGTAAGTCACCATGCCTGGCCTCCATGTTAATTCTTAGCCTACTTTGCTGTGTGCTGTCACATGGTACAGTAATGCAGGATGACAGAGGTGCAACGAAGCCACAGATCCCTGCCCTGAGGAATGTCAGCCACAGAATAGCAGCACTGCGGAGACTCTGGCAGTCATGCATTTTAACTTGCCCATGTTACAGATGAGGAATGCCAGGTTTGGGTATGCGGAGGGATTCACACAAAGCAACGCAGCCCAGCTGTTTTGGTCTTAATTTCTGGCTCAACATCTTCTCCCTAAAGTAAAAGTTCTTCCTTATCCTGAATATGGCTTTTCCTATTTCCATGGCACTGCTTAGATGACCTTGGAAACCCCCAGTCCAGACCAGATCAAATTGTGTCCACAGCCGACAGGGAAAGGCTGAGAAATCTAGCTTACATTCAGAATCCTAAACCCTCCTGATTGGCCTGGAGATTTTCACTTCCATAGGAAACTTGTTTGAGCTGTGTGTGTGCATGCTTATTCTCTAATTTTTAAGGGATTAAAATATCCAGGCATGCCAAACTTTGCACCAGATGAGCCGGGAAGAATCTTCTTGATGGACCTGAATGAGCAAAACCCAAAGGCACAGGCACTCGATATCAGTGGTGGATTTGACAGAGAATCGTTCAACCCACATGGGATCAGCACTTTCATTGACAAAGGTAATGCCCGGAGCACAAGAAAAAGTGAAGATGGGGTAGCCAGCAACCACCCACCCCAACTACTTATTTATGTCAAAGGAAGGGGAGGATGCTGTCATACCACAGAAATATGCATCTGTAAGTTGAAAAATGTATACAAAACATTTTATGTTATTTTATTATTTTTTTGAATTGGGATCTCACTCTGTCACCCAGGCTGGAATGTGGTGGCACAATCATGGGTCAGCACAGCCTCAACTTCCTGGACTCAGGCAATCCTCCAGCCTCAGCCTTCCCCTCTTGAGTAGCTTGGACTACAGGCATGCACTACCACACTTGGCTAATGTTTTAATTTTTTTTATAGAGACAAGTTCTCGCTATGTTGTCCAGGCTGGTCTTGAACTCCTGGGCTCAAGTAACTCTCCTGCCTCAGGCTTCCGTAGTGCTGGGACTATAGGCACCACACCCAGCCAAAAACATTTTAAACATTGTATTAAAGAAGGAAGTCTAGTATTTTTGGCCCTATGCAGGCTCCTCTTCCTCCTATTCACCTTTCTTCTTGTTTGACTGTCACAGCCTGTCTGAATACTGTTCTCAGAATTCTAATATATAAACTAAAGGCCCTTTGAAAACAACTGTGTGACATTTAAAAATATAACATAAAGAAACAACATGACTGGGTGCAGTGACCCTTGCCTGTAATCCCAGCATTTTGGGAGGCTGAGGCAGGAGAATCGCTTGAGCCTAGGAGTTCAAGACCAACCTTGGCAACATAGGAGGACCCCATCTCTACAAAAAAAATAAAAAAAATTAGCCAAGCATGGTGGCACTTGCCTATAGTCCCAGCCTCCCAGGAGGCTAAGATGGGAAGATCACCTGACCCCAGGAGTTCAAGGTTACAGTGAGCCCTGATTGTGCCACTATACTTGGCCTGGGTAACAGAGTGAGACCCTGACTAAGAAATAATACTAAATAAATATAATTGAGTTTTAAATGAATAGCTGGGGGTGGTGGCTCAAACCTGTAATCCTAGCACTTTGGGGGGCAAAGGTGAGAGGATTGTCTGAGCTCAGGTGTTCGAGACCAGCCTGAGCAACATGGTGAGACTTGTCTCTACAATAAATAGAAAAATTAGCCAGTTGTGGTGGCACATGCCAGTGGTTCCAGCTACTTGGATGACTGAGGCAAAAAGATCACCTGTGCCCAGTAGGTCGAGGCTGCAGTGGCTGTAAGCATGCTACTGCAGTCCAGTCTGGGCAACAGACCGAGACTCTGCCTCAAAAAAAAAAGTTTTTTTTACGATTAAAAATTGGACTTCTCGAAATTCCAAACCTCCTGTACTTCAAAAGACACCATCAAGAAAGTGAAAAATAAGCCTAGCATGATGGCTCACATCTAAAATCTTAAAACTTTGGGGGACTGAAATGGGAGGATTGCTTGAGTCCAGTTTGAGACCAGCCTGGGCAACATAGTGAGACCCCATAACTATAAAATAAAAATAAGTTTTCTAAAAAGAAGTAATTTCTTATTAAATTAATAATAATAACAAAGAAAGTGAAAACCCTAAAGAATGAGAGATAATATTTGTAAATCATATATATTTGATGGCAGGCTTATATTAAGAACATATAAATAATTCTTACAACTCAACACCAAAAAGACAAACAACCCCATTAATAATGGATGAAGGATCAGAATAGACATTTCTCCTAAGAAGATATACAAATGGCCAGTAGGCACATGAAAAGATATTCAGCATCCTTAGTCATTAGGAAAATGCAAATCAAAACCAGAGTGAGAGAGATGTCATTTTGCACCCACTGGGATGGCGATAATAAAAAAGGCAGACAGGGATAAAGGTTGGCAAGGATGTAGAGAAACGGGAACACATACTTTGCTGGTAGAGTTATGAAATGATGCAGCCCTTTGGGAAAGCAGTTGGGTAGTTTCTCAGAATGTTAAATGTAGAGTTATATATGATCCAGCAACTCTATTCCTTGGTGTACACGCAAGAGACTTGAGGACATGTCCGTACAAAAACCTATTCAGGTGTTCACAGCAGCATTACTCCTGATACCCAAAGGGAGGAATTAACCCAAATGCCAAAACATATTCTTATGTAGTAGAATATTATCTGGCAATAAAAGTGAATGAACTACTGATGCCATTTATATGAAGTATCTATCCAGAACAGGCAACTTCATAGAGACAGGAAGTGGATGAATGATTGGCAGGATTCGGGGAGAGTGATAGCTAGGGGCAGGTTTCTGGAACTAAACAGTAGTTATGTGAAAATACTAAAGCCCACTGGATTTTACATGTTAAAAATCTGAGTGTAATGGTGTGTGATTATATCTCAAAAGAGATGATAGAAATATAGCATAGTTATTAGTACATTATATGCTTTAAAAAATTTCCAATAATAGTTTTGATTTGTCCATAGTTCCTTATTTCAAACTAATTTAATTTTTAAGTATCTGTGGCTCTATAAAGCCTGTAAAAAAATAAGGACACTGAAGTCTCACTAATAGTAACAACATGAAAGGAAGGCCAAATTGAAGTGTTGAATTCATTATGTTTAAAGACATGTTATTCTAATTCTTCCAAATACATACTAGAGTTACAGTGTATTTGTGCAAAGTATAGATTTGCAGAGGGTGATTTTAATGAATAAAAAAGAATAATTAATAATTATTTTTATACACATCTCACAGATCTTTGTTCAATATCCCTGGTCTATAAAATGAACACAGATGTGTTCATTTTTAAATAAGTGGGTCCCTTTGAAATTGCTTGAATGCTGTTCTATTCAGTAGGTTAAATACCCCCCCAATCTTAAATCCTCATTTTATTTGCTTAGCAAGCCTTGCTTTAAAAGATAATTGCACCTAACAGCATTGCTTTGGTTTACCATTTACAAAGCATTTTCATATATAATAGTGTCTTTATTCTCAAGATAAAAACCCTGGGCCCAACCTGGATGCATCCCTCCCCCCCCCCACCCACGCCATCACTGTATTAACATGTCCTGCTTGGTTCCCCGTCTCAAAGCCTCTCCAGCCTCGACCACCTGTCCTCCCCACCCATCCTCACTGCCTTCCCCCGCGCCTCCCACTATGCTTTCCTGAGTGCTGCAGTCACACCCCACCCCCCCACCCGCCTTTGTCCACTGCACAGACTCACTCTGCATGTGAATCTGTCACTCCCTTCTCCTCCACTGCCCTGAGGTTGACCCCATGGCCAGGTTCCTGGGCGCTCTCCAGGCTACTGGCTGCACACTCCTCAGCCTCCCTTGGAAACCCCTCTCCCCAGACTCTCTGGACAGCCACACTGAGTTTCTGTCAGTTCTAGGGAGTGTCCCTGTCTGGAATGTCTTTCTGCTGTATCTGGCCTAGTCTTTCTCATTACCCAGGCCTCAGCTTAAATACCACGACCTCCGAGAAGCCTTCCTGCCATCTTGCGCCATGTCATGGGCCCTGCTGTACTTATTCTAAGGGTGCTGCCTTCCCCTAACTCATCAAAATGGGAGCTAGCATTTTGCTTTTTATGTTGAAAGAGGGCAATTGTGTTTCCTGCAGCTGCAGCAAGCGTCTTTTTGTCCTCAGACCCACGCTGTCCCTCATCAGGCAGGTGACACTGTGTGAAGACGATGCCTCTCCGCTCTAACAGGCTCTGTGCTTGGTGTAGTGACTAGCCTGTCTTTGCTTGTTTGCTTCGCTAGAATATAATCACCACAAAAGCACAGGTGGCTCGTTCACTGCTGGATTTCCAGAGTCTAGAACAGCATCTGATACACAGCAGGCACCTGCAAAGGTGTGTGATGTGAACAAATGAATGGCCCCCATAGGACAGGAAGAGAAGGCAGGAGCAATCAGCTTTACAGATGGATGCAGGGAAGCTGGGGAAGGGCAGTGAGGCTCGACCTCCTTTCTGTAGCTGTGAATTGAGCCAGGTGGACCTATAGGTGCCACTTCCACTCCTGTGTCTTCTGCTGGGCTGAAATGAGGGCTTCAGGCTCTGTATAAAGAATTCAGAGTTACTGCTTATCTGCCTGGCACCAAACTTGCTGTGAGATGCGTCCCTGGAGATGGGATAGGAGTGGTGGTCAGATCTGCCTGTATCTGTCCATTGTGGGAACAGCACAGAGGTGGGGTGGGCTGATTCAGTGTTTTGTTAGGTCTTGTTTTTGAGATAGCCATATAGCCAGGCTTCCAAGAGTTAAGTGTATTGTGCTTGACATCTTACTTATGAGTCATTTCACTTAATTATGTATTTAATTCATAAGGGCCGAAACATTGCACACAAGCAGGGCTGGCGGAGGAGACAGTGCAATAGCATCTCACTGAGTGTGTCTCCTGTGGACGGAGGGATCCCGTGGAGACCCTGGAAGAAACAAGGCCAGGATAGCCCCATGAATGTCCATGGGCATGTCCGACACGGGGGTGTCAGGCTGCAGGGCCACACCAGGGTGGAAGCCCAGCCTGTGTTCTGCCTGACAAGCCCTGAGCCCTGGACCAGCACTGGGTCAGACCAGAAGAAAAATTCACCTGGGTGGGCCACCTTTCCTTAACTGGTACGGTGGCGCCCAGTGTGTCTCAGAGGCTCTGGTCTGAACTGCATCTCAGGGCTTGCGCTTGTCCCCTCACCTGCTTGGAAGCCATATCCAGTAAAGGTCTAAGGAGGACAAACACGGAATGAGTCCTGCAGGGGGAGAATGGGACCAGGTCTGTAATACTCCTGATCTCAAGCCCAGAGCTTCCCATAGGATGGAGGACAGGATTGAGAGTCCAGGTCTGGCTTCCATGCGGCTCATAGCAGGTTCTGTCTGGAATGGGTGGGCAGATGTGCTGGAGGCAGGTAGCACCTGGAATCTGTTTTCATTTTGTACACTCAACTCCACGTTCCATGTCCACCACATTCCCTAGACACTGCTGTCACAACGTCAGGTGGTGACATATGTCTGCAACCCATGGTCCCACTAGGAAACATCATTTATTTTGAGGAATTTGCTGACGCTTCTCAAACTTGTGTTGCGAAGTAGACAGTTATCATACACACACATTCCCACCACATCTTGTTTGCTCGCCCCCACTTCTGTTGTTGAAGGGCCGTCAGGGAAGCTTCGGCCCCATGGACCCCTCATTTGAGCTCTGTGCTCCTTGGTGGGGGAGCACATGAGGTTGGAGGGACCTCGCACAGGGTCACGGCTCTGCTGCAGTGTGGGGGACTCGCCAATGTACCCTCCCCCTCCTGAGCTGCAATGTCCTCAACAGAATGAGGTCCTGGCCTTTGTCTTACTCACCTGTTGGGGGGACTGTAAGGGTAGGCTGCGAGATGTTTGAAGAAAATTTTTGGGAGGGACCAACTTTCAAAACAAGCCAGATATTGGTGGCAATCATTCCTTTCCCCACGTAGACAGGACCGTGTACCTCTACGTTGTGAATCACCCCCATGCGCAGTCCACTGTGGAGATATTTAAATTTGAGGAGGAACAGCGTTCTCTGGTGTACCTGAAAACCATCAGGCACGAGCTTCTTAAGAGGTAAGAATGGAAGCATTGTGGTCTTTGTGTACCTCACACCTCTGCTGGGAGCCTCGCTTCCTCAGTTCGGCTCGGCAGGCCAAGTGCGCGTTGTGTGGTGCTTTTTATTTAATTATTTTAATTTGTAATTTTTATTTTTATTTTAAAGATGTGGCATACAATTCAGGGTTAGGTATACAAATGGCCATTGTGTAGGTAAAGTTTGGACCTCACTTTGGTCCCCACTTCACCCGATTTGAGATCAGGCACCCTTATTGATGAGGTGTGTCATCCTACCCCTGCCAGCAGTTTCCTGCTACTGCCAATCCCTTTCTTATAGTATTGTGATAATTGTTCAGGGTATGCTTATGAGTAAGAACATATGGTGCTTTTCTAAAGCTCTCCCTAGACTCCCCACGGTGACCGTGCCCTGCCCCTCTCTAGAAACTGCTGTGCTCAGAATTAAATATCCTTGTATTTCCAGACGTTTTGAAAGCATCTTAATCCTTTAAAGGTGCTTAATTAGCCTCCCTGCTGTAATTCCATCCTCCTGACCCAGCACTCAGTCCCTGCCCTCATGTCTCCTTTGAACACCTCCTCCCTTTTCTGGTTGTCCTGGAGGGTTGTGTTCCATGAGCTCCACCCACTGGGTGTTAGAACCGACCTCCAGATGAGCCACGTCTTTGTTCTGTCAGAGCTTTAAAGTTGAACCCGTGGGCACTTATACAAATTACATGTATTAAACATTGATTGTGCCAGGCACCAGGCCAAAATACTTAATTTAACTTAATTCTCACAGCGGCCTTTAATAATAGACAGGATTATACTGAGTCTCAGAGAAGCCCTCAGTTAGGTAACTTGCGACACACCTTTTGTAAATAGGAGAAGCAGGTGTCAACCTAGATGTACTTGGATTCAAAGCTGAACTCTCATGGCAACAATGGAAGTCTTATGGCATTCAGCAAAACGGGAAGCTTCTCAGGGGTAAACTGTCTGTTTAAAGGCTGTAGCAAACAACAAATAATTCATGTTTTATAAAATGGACTTGGTACTCAAAGACTGAGTCCAAATGGTAGACCCTTGCACAGGGTAGAAGACGGGAAAAGTGAAAGGCCACCTTCTCTCCATGGCTCATCTTCTCAGCATCGTGTGTGAACTTCTCCCCATGGAACTTACGGGCAACACATGCAGGGGGTCAAAGAGGTACAAGAAGCAGAAGTCCTGGAGCTCTTCCCATCCTGCACTGTACTGGGTTCCAAGACCACAGTGGGGACAGGACATCCCCAGGGTTGCTGGGAAACCAGACAGGTAGCTTCATCTGTGCCTCAATTTTCGCAGCGAAATGGAAATTCTCCCATCGGCCTGACTTCCCTAACTGGTGGACTGTGAGGATGACAAGCAGGAGGGTAGGACCTCACAGGAAGTCTCCAGAAGGCACAGCCTGAGGAAAACCTGACGAGTGACCCCTTCCCCTATTGAAATTCCAACCACTAACTCCTCAGGATGTGACACTATCTGAATACAGTGTCATTAAAGATGAAGCCATCCTGGAGTAGAGTTACTCCGATAGGACCGGCTTCCTCATAAGAAGACAGTCAACTGTCATGCCGAGATGGAGCCTGACATTGGAGTGACGCATCTACAAACCAAGGGATGCCAGGGCCTCCCAGGAGCCAGAAGAAAAAAGGATGGTCCTTCCGTAGATCCTTCAGAGCGAGCATGGCCCTGACAATGACTTGATCTTGGACGTCTCCCCTGCAGAAGCAGGAGGCAATTCATATCTGGTGTCCTGAGCCTGGTGTGTGGTGCTGCCAGGGCAGCCCCAGGCAGCACATACAGAGAGAGGTGTCGCAATGCAAGGTGCAGCAGCCACTGTCGAGAGCAGCTCACACTTGAGATTGTGGGACTATCCTCTCGTGGACTGCACGAGCTGCATCTCAGGACAACCCGGCCGAGGTAAGAGAGAGAAAAGAGTGTACCCACCTGCCCACCTCTCTGTAGTCAGGTTTGCCTCAAGAGGCCTCCACTCTCCCACACTCCTGGCTGTTGAGTCTGCACAGGCTTGCCATCAACACGAACATCAGGGGTGGGAGGCAGGAGGCCCACATAGGCGTGGGGCTGGGTGCTGCTAGGCAGCACCTGTGAGGGGCATGTGACACCACGCAGCCGGCCAGCACTTACAGGGGCTGCATGGAGACAAAGGACCAAGTGGTGGGGAATGCAACCCAAAGCCCTGCCAAGCAGCACGTTCTAGGGGAAGAGTGATTTGCTGAGACACAAAAATGAGCATCCAGTGACCTTGAAAAGTCATCATATGTCAGCACCTCTGAGTATTTCCTGATTCATCCAAATTTCCCTTTTCCTCAAATTTAATCTAAAAAATACTTAATTATTTTAAGTATTTTAAAATTACTTTTTGCTTCTTTATGAAAATGAAAGACTTTCTTGTTCCTACTGACTGTCAGAGTAAGACTCACTCCATTTAGAGATGTTAATGTGTTGAAGAACATAAGAAAGAATATCACCCTCAGTCCCATCCACTCGGAGAAATTACAAAGGTCGTAATGGAAGGGTTTATGCTACAATAACAGGAAATAAAAATCTGAACATCTTAGTGGCTCAAAACCACAACATTTTGTTTTGTTTTCTCACTCTTGCTACACATCCAACATAGGTGACTTGGGGGCTCGGTTTTATACAATCCCCAGTTAGGTCCCTAAGAGGACCACAGTCTCCACTATCAGAAAAGTTGCTCTTGAAACTATGGAAACATGAGGGAAGCATAGTAAGGCAAGCACCGACTCTGAAAGCCTTCCGTCCAGAAGCCACACACCTCTTCATGTCACTGGACAAAGCAAGTTACCTGGCTGCGTCTGGCACCAGGCTGGGAAGGTCTGAGTTCTGAGGAGGACAGCCATAGCTGTGGGTGAGTGGCACTCCAGTCACCACAGGCAACCATTGCCAACATGCGAGTCACAGACTTTGGAGCTGGAGGCTCAGTTGTGCACTCCTTTTTTACTGACTTCTGTGGAAGGGAAGAGAAAACCTACCAGGGCAAGCCCAAATCACAACTTTCTGTGGAATGATTTTATCCATCCCTGTTCATGTATACTTTTTCAAACTGATAAACCTATTGATCCATGTAGAGATGAATGATATTGACAACAACCCGGATATTTACATATCTCATAGGTCTCTCTTTTTCTCTCTCTGTCTCTCTCTCGCTTTCTCACTTTAGTGTGAATGACATTGTGGTGCTTGGACCAGAACAGTTCTATGCCACCAGAGACCGCTATTTTACCAGCTTCTTCTTGGTGCTTCTTGAAATGATCTTGAATCTCCCCTGGACCCATGTGCTCTTCTACAGCCCAAGGGAGGTCAAAGTGGTGGCTGAAGGGTTTCATTCTGCCAATGGGATCACGGTCTCCCTGGACCAGAAGTAAGCTCTTTCATGAATGTGTCTATCCTCTGCCCTTGACTTTTGGTGGACTCCTTCCCTTAAGAGGTGGTCGCATCCTTAGGCTTCAGCAGTGGATATATGTGTGGCAGGGTCAGGCATAGCCAGGGCTTACACTAAATTTGTGACTTTAAGCAAACCATGTGTCCCCTTGCACCTTGGGCTCCCACAGTAAGAGGAGGCATTTGGACTCGAGGATGTAAGGCCCTTGTTCCAAATGCTAACGTGACTCTAGAAACACACATTTTTAACACACGAGAAAGAAGTATAACTGTTTGGTGCCTCTGCCCCTTGTGAGGCTAGAGGGTATGTCACCACGTATACCAAGTTCGGTTGCCCTGAAGCCCCTCCCAAAGAGGGAAGCCCACCTCAGACTGGGCAGAGTGACTGTTTGAGTTCCAGACTTTCTGGTTTACAGCAGCAGACTGTTCAATGAGAAAACGCAAACTTTTATGAGAAAACACTCTTTATAAGTGTTTAAAACTTGGAAGGCTTTTTAAAAATAGGAGTACCTTGAATATTAACACCATGTTTGAGATCGTGAACAAACATGATTCGTGTGGAAAACACTCTAAGTGTTCTTCATTTTTTAAGAAATCGATGCGATTGAACTTGATGGTCAGCTGATACTTCTGCTTTTCAAGCACTAGCTTTTGAAAGTATATACTCTTCAGGCCTTATGAAGTCCACTTATCGCCATCCAATTTAAGGGAAAAACTTTGACTCTGAAGCAGTAAGACTGAGCCCATACATTACCCAGAAACACCCATCTTATAATAGTAGTAGCTCATATTCAAACTTGTTTAAAGTACTTCACAAACATTAAAAATTTCATTCTATTATCTTGTCTTATTGTGATTTAGACAGGCATTGAAGTGGTACTTTGTGAATTTTTATGCCTCTTCTCCAAAACAAAGTGAGGGTGATCTCTCATTACTACTTTCCTAAATGTCAATGCTGTTTACTTCTAAGATATGTCTACATAGCCGATGTCATGGCAAAGAACATCCACATAATGGAAAAACGTGACAACTGGGATTTGACTCCGCTGAAGGTAAAAGCCCCCTGGCTGGCCCATATGGCATGGCCTCACCTTAGCCCGGCTTGATCCGGGACAAGCTCCCTGAATGAGGAAATCACGGCCACCTGAGAGCAATGCCGGTAGGATTATGCAGGCATTTCTTCCTTCCTTCCTTCCTTCCTTCCTTCCTTCCTTCCTTCCTTCCTTCCTTCCTTCCTTCCTAGATTAGAAAATATAGTCTATTTAGAAAGTAAATGAGAGAGCGAAAGAGGAGATTTGCCTCCCCAAGGTAGGGAAGTGTGCCAAAGCTTAAGAAACATGGCGACAGCCATAGCTCAAAGAACACATGTTCACACCATAGCTTAGCAAGGCAATGACAAAATGGCTGCTCATGGTTGAGGCTTTTCAACTTTTCCCTTTGATGGGGGCAGGTCATTAAGGTGATACGTCATCACAAAGGGGCAGGTAAGCGCAGGTACTGATATCAGGTGATGGACAACAGGCAGACGGGTGGGCTAGTCACATGATTGCTGCCATGGTGGTGGGCTAAATGGGAGACAAGGGGAAGGGTTATTAGGGCATTTCTAAAAGATAGTAGCAATGCCCACTTCAAATACCAATGTTAGGGGTCAGGAAGAGCTGTGGGCCGGGGGTGATGAATAGGGAAGAAAGAGAAGAGCAGTCGAGACAATGTCCTCACCTCTCCCTCTTTGCTGGAAGGTACTACCATTGGGCACCTTAGTGGATAACCTGACTGTCGATCCTGCCACGGGAGACATTTTGGCAGGATGCCATCCGAACCCCATGAAGCTGCTCCTGTATAACCCTGAGGACCCTCCAGGGTCAGAAGTAAGTTGCTATGCTTTACTGAGCTCACAGGCAAAGCTGGAAGAATAAACACTGGGTTGGGGTGACAGGAGAATTTAAGCGGGTCGCATTTGATGTGGTAGAGATGAATATATTCTGCATCTGGGAAGAGCGGAGGTCTTGGCAGGTAGATACAGGTCACCACTCTCTCTGGCCACGGGGGCCCAACTTACCATGGACCTGACAGTATCTCCCATCCCTGCAAGTTCTGTCCTTGCTGTTGGGAACGATGGAGAAACATGAGCCTGATTATGTGCATTGACCAGATGGCCATGTCACATTTCCAATTAGGACATAGGCTCTGAGCAGGTGGTGCTGGTGGGGACCCAGCTTCTTCCACACCACCCAGCCGGAAGCTCAAAAGCGTTTAATGACTGCAGTCTCAAAGCAGAAGGAATTTTTGTTCTAACACATATGATGTTTGGTGTGAAGAGTATCTTATTTTGAAGATGTTGTTTTAAAAATCTCTTCTAAAACAATTGCATAAACCATTGAATGTTATATGGCATTAAAACAATGTTAGAAGGCATCGCATTTTCTACAGCATTAAGTTCAAGAATAAAGCAATCTCTACTGAATTTAAATGTAGCTATAAATTCTTGGCACACATACACAGGGATTTGTTCACAAAAATGTATTGGGTGCCTATAATGTGTCAGAAGTTGTTCTGCCTCGGCTCTATCAGAAAATAAAACATACGAAGGTCCCTGCTCTTAGCAAGGGGCAGACGACGACCAATGAACACTTGAGGTAAGCTATACAGCGAGCTTGAAGACAGTCAGTCCTGTGGCAGAAGAGCACAGCAGAGCATGGGGCCAGGACTGCTGCACGGAGGGGGCTGGGCAGGCCATATTATTAAATGAAGAGACCAGGGCAGGCCTCACTGAGAAAGTGCAGTTTGAAAAAAGGTTAAAGCGTCTGAATCCTTGTCTGGGGAGTTGGGAAACTGGGATTCAAATTCTAATGCAGTAGCTGACCCAGTGGGTAAATTAGAGCACAGTGATTTTTACTTCCAGTATTGCTATTTTTCAGTTTAAAAAATATATATTTTCTCTTTTATTAACATATTAGGCACAACTTCTTACAAAGAAAACCAAGAAATATTAAAAGAAATGACAGTGCAGGCTGAGCCCAGACCCTAAAGAATTGTTACCCTAAACTAGCAAGTTCCCCTGCCTCTAGCAGCAGCCCAGGGGAGTGATGGATACGGCTTTCCTGCAGAAGTCCGGCCACAGAGTCTGCCTTAAGGGCATGAAAACAAGATCTGCAGGATGCAGAGACATTGCTGAGGATTGCTTTCAGATCTCTATCTTTGAATGTAATCATTTGTTTTCCAGCTAAGACTTCTTTCTTCATAATTCCTGACACTATTTACTTTGCTGGGGTGTCATGTTTCCTAAATGCGACCCAAGCCTAAGTATTTCTGTATAATAAGCCTGAGATGAAGTTATAAGATCTTCTGTAAGATTAAAAACAGAACAAAGTCTATTCTAATAAGAGATATCGATTCCATATAGGCTCATGATGTGTCCGTCTCTGAGTTTTTCTTTCTTTCCTTGTCATATTCTGTCTGTGTTAACTTCCTCCGGGCTATTTGGAAAACTGAGTGCTTAAATATTTACTGATGAGCAAAGTTAAGTGTGTTGATCCGGGAGTCAATAACAGTACGAGGCAGTGGTGAGTCAGGTAGAATGCCAACGTGGTGTGCCCTCCGTGTGCCTTCCAGCTGCTTTGTGGCTGTGGGGAGCTCAGCTGTGATGGCTGTCAGCCTACCAGTCACCAAGTTGGGCTGACTGGATAACTGGTGCCCTCCTTCATTTTGTCCCATGTTTCCCTCCCCATGCTGTAAGCTTAGCCAAAGGCAAAAGACCCTTCCCGGAGAGATGGCCACCCTTCCCAGAGAGATGGCCGGCAGTGGGCTAACAATTAATTCAGAGCCTCCGCTGGGCTGTACCTCCTCCTGCAGGGGATGCCTGAGTCATCAAAACTGCATAAGCCATCCACTGAAGAATGCAGTCAGTGTCAGGCAGCCCGTCACTTAGGTGCTCGGATACCCTCAAGACATCAGTGCTTTCGTCAGAAGAAGAAATTTTGTTTGAGGACAAACAGATTTTAGTGCACTGATTTTTGGAAAGCAGTCTCGTCCTGGTATCTTTAGGAAGGACAACATCACTGGATGCTATATGCCCACATAGTGCCCTGGTGACCGACCTTCCTCCACAGGTGCTTTGCATCCACGACGTCTTGTCGGAGCAGCCCAGGGTGAGCACCGTGTACACCAACAATGGCTCTGTGCTGCAGGGCACCTCCGTGGCCTCCGTGTACAAAGGGAAAATCCTCATAGGCACCGTGTTTCACAGAGCGCTGTACTGTGAGCTGTAGACCCCAGATCGTCCAGAAGGTCCACGTGTCCAGGACAAGGAGGCTAGGGCTTGTATGACACATGGCCTGCAAATAAATAGCAAACACCCACACAAGTGTGTACGGCTCTTCCTGTGGTTGGAGGTACAGGGGTCGAGAGAGGTTACAAAAGAACCACCAAACTGCAAGCCAAATTAGTGACCATCCGACAAGGGATCAGACTTCCCAACTCTTTGATAGCACGATGTGTGGGCTGTGGCCAGGGAGATATCCGACTCCTGGATACTGGAAACTAAGTTACCGAGTTGACTCCTGAAACTGTGGCCTTCTAGGGCTCCTGCAGCCGAGACCAGGAGGAAAACTAGTGTTAGAATACTTCGATTCCTAGCCTCTTACCCAGTGGCACCCGGCACCGACTGTGGCTCCAGTGTCGCAGCATAGGGATAAAAGCAAGAACTAGCGGTGTGGGACTACCCAAAGCCCCCAAGATCTCACGTTCTCATACAGAAACACAGGAATTCGGATTCTGGGAAATTTGTTGACCAGGCCTTGCCGCAGCCACCCTAGAGCAGGGCCAGGCTCGGTGTTCATCTGTGATAGGTCTTTCTTTGCCCTGATACCTATATCTGAAGGCTAGTCGGCCTTGTGTACCTGTGGGTTCTGCATCCATGGATTCAACCAACTGCAGATCAAAAATGTTCAGGAGAAATAGATGGGTTGTGTCTGTAGTGAACTTATCATTATTTCATAAGCAACACAGCATAGTCACCATTTCCACGGCATGTACACTGTATTAGGTATTATAAGTAATCCAGAGAGGATTTAAACTCTGTGGGAGCAGGTGCGTAGGGTATACACAAACATGATACCACTTTACACCAGGGACTCGAGCTGTAGACTCTAGATAGACCAGAGTGTCTACATGTTTGGTAAGTGTAGCTGGTGCTTGTTTGGTAAGGGGACTGTGAGTAAATGACTGATCTCTGTGGGTTTTGGCATCCACCAGGAGCCCTGGAACCAGTCTCCCATGGATACTGTTCATAACAGCACACTTGGCTCTGAGCCATGAGATTGGGCCTTGAGGCAATTACTTCAACTGCTGTCACTTGCTCTTCTGGTTAATTCATTAAACACTAAGCAACCTCCAATACACTTAGCCCTGAGGAATCTGAAGGGAATAAATGGTTCTGGACTAAAGCCCTATCTTAAACACTAACCTAAGGCTAGTTTAATGAGAATGAATAGATGTGTCCCTTACCTGGTCAAAAAACAAGGACATTTTGCAAACTGTTAATGGAAATCAGTGCACCATAAGCACCTCCTTCCCTCCTGGTGACTTTTACTGGGGAGTGATTGGCTGATTTTTTTCTCTTTTGATTAGGCTTCCTTATTTCCTAAAAAATATTCTTAGTTAGATGCAAGTTTTACAGAAAAGTTTTGTCTCAGGATAACATCCTACTTTTTACCTCATGTAACCTTCTGTGCTTTAGACACTAACACTTCGTAGTATTTATCACTTCAAGGGAGGAATGAACATTCAGCAAATGTTACAGTTTATTATCAGATTTTAAGTTTCAAAAGCCTAGCCAACAGAGAACACAGAAAGAAATAGAATTAATGATATATATATATATATAAATACACAGAGAGAGAGAGTCAGTTTTGAAGAATATAATCATCTTTTAAAGTCCCTAACCCTCACACTCTCTAGACCAGATTAGAGGAGAATAAACAGAGTGAAGAAAGTCAAAGAGATTATAGAGGCTGGTGGGTCCCTGAGAATTGACCTGCTCTGCCTTTTCCTCAGGCCGAGATAGAAAGGCTGGGTGATAAAAACCCCTCAGGAAATGTGTGGGATCTGACTGCTGGGGGACCAGTATGTCCTTTCACAGGGAGAGCCTAGGAAAAAGTCAAAAAGCCCTGAGGTCTCTCTGTGCCCAGCCTGATACAACAGCAGAAAAGAAATGGCAATGTGGTTTACTGGGAAAGGGGCAAGGGGGAGAAAAAGGGCATCTTATTACCTGTACTTGAACTTGGCACAGAAGCTGACAAACTCCCATGTGCCCAGAAGGATGTGGGGATAGCAGTGAGAGAATCAGTGGACTTGAAAAGGTCTTGCTGTCTGGGAAAAGAAGACATACAGTCATTTCATCAGAGTGGAGACCAGAGTTTAAATGGTGACATGAAAGGTGAGATTCTCCCATAATGCCTAGCTCTAATGGAACCCTTGGAATTTAGACAACCATTCAACATTGGAAATGAAAATTAAACACTCAGATGTGGCCATTGCTTTGCTGAGCTATGGTATGACCATGTGCTCTTTGAGCTATGGCCAGGCCATGCTTTCTTAAGCTTTGGCTTCCTCCCCTACCTTGGGGAGGTGAATCACCTTTTTCTCTCTCTAATTTTCTTTCTAAATAAACTATGTTTTCTAATCTAAAAAAATTAAACACTCAGATGTTATACACATTAGAGGGATAAAATGAAGACTGGAGGAATCACTTTATGCCAACAAAATTGAAAATATGAAATGAACAAACTCTTAGAAAAAAAACCACTCTATGAATTAGAGTAAGCTTAAATTACCATAAGAAATAGAACAAAAAATACAGTGCCTTAAAAAATATGAGTGTTTATTTCTCTTTCATTGAACAATTCTTGGATAAGTTATTAGTAGGGCAGCTTCTCTTGATGGGGCCACCCAGAGACGACATTCATCAACCCTGCAGGAACGAGAAGGCACACTCAGAAGGGCTGACTGTTAGGGGAATGTTCTCCAAGGAAACTGTTGACATAGGAACGGGGAGGCTAAGGGAACCTAGCAAGACACCGTAAAGTACTCCAGTACTCAGAACGGTGGAGAAGAGGTGGAGTGGGGGCAAACTGGGAACACTTTCCACCCCTAGGTTTGGAGGAGCAAGACGAGGTTCCTAAGACTAGGAGAGTAGTTCAAGTGCAGTCTCTCCTAACAGAGGCCATGGCCTTGGTAGAAGGATGTAGCCAACCTGTGACAACTCAGCAGAGAGAGAGTGCAGGAAATAAACACTCTGACATAACTATCTTTTCATCCTCTGAACTAAGACAAGGGAGCTCTGATGACGTCCTCAAGGCTTCCCGGCACAGAGCAATGGGGGAGCTGCTTGTAGGGCAAATCTTGAGTGGCGAAGGGCTTTTCATTTTGCACATCCTTCTCGGCGTGACTGTGCTTGTCTCCATGGTAGAAGGTAGATCACCACCATGCATGTTCCACTGATCTGGAAGAAGAACGAGCACAGAGGATGCGAGGGAGAAATGACTGGTGTCTTAAGGCCCAGGGACAGAAATGGTGCTCATTGCTTCTGATCCCCTTCCAACAGTGAGATGATCACCTGGACACACCCAACTACTGCAGAGAGAAATGGGCAATATCATGTGACTGGAGAGACGTGTTTAGAAGGAGAGAATAAATTGTAGTGAACACAGTAGTCTGTGCCACAGTCTACCATCTGGCCACTCAGTACCCATCTGTATCCTTCCCCATGTCAAATCCTCATCCTTCACCAAGAGATTAACCAAAGCTCTGTCCTATTTCCATATCCAGCTCAAAGTACAGCTTCTCTGTGGGATGCTCTGACATTAGGTTCAGATTTTGAAGCATGTGGAAGCCTAGAAAATAAAATCATTGTCCTAACACATCCATGATACAGTGCTTGAGTGTGATCAAAATACTATAACAGACCAGGCATGGTGGCTCATGCCTGTAGTCCCAGCACTTGGGGTGGCCGAGGTGGGAACGTTGTTTGAGCCCAGAAGTTCAAGACCAGCTTGGGCAGCATAGGAAGGCCTCATCTCTACAAAAAAATCAAAAAATTAGCCTGGCGTGCTGGTGCATGCCTGTAGTCCCAGCTACTCAGGAGGCTGAGATGGGAGGATCTCCTAAGCCCAGAAGGTTGAGATTATAGTGAACTGTGATCATGCCACTGCACTCCAGCCTGGATGGCAGAGTGAGACTTCAACTCAAGAGAAAAAAAAGGAAAAAATAACTACAATAAGCAGTCCTGTAAAAGAAAAAAAGAATTGAAAACACCCAGCAGTTGCTTGTCTGTAGCATCAAGACTATTCCACCAGGGATAAGTTGAGACGGTTTCCTGTCCTGACAATGACACACTTTTCCGTGTGTTTTATAAATCCAAATTTTGCTCCTTGGAAATTCTTCTTAGCCCATCATGCTTTAAGGCCATGTCTGAAGTAGGTATTGGAGAGACCATGTAATTTTAGCGTCCTGCTTCCTGCAGGGTAGGTTGGAAAGTCTGAGGGCATTTTCTGGCCTGGTTTCTGGCTGCTTATGAAGTGTAAGTGCCTTAGAAACCTGATAGGCTTCTGGTCTATTTGCCTCCACCCAATGCCATGTGCCAGCGATGGCAACCAGGTTTCATTTCAGAGCCAAAGTTACCTCCTGATTTCCATGGCCACTTCTCTCTCCTGAATTTAAATGCTGCCTTCTTTGAGGCCACAGAATAAATAGTAAGAGGAAGCAACCCTTTTAACAGAAGCTTCTTGAGTGCTGGAACCCTTGGTTTTCCTAGTTGGGAGGTATCGAGAAAGGCTATGAGCAGTCACCATCTTACCTTCTGGTCTTAGGGCACAGCACCAATTTCTGGATACTCTTGACAGCTTTCTCTTGCATGCCTGCTGGGTCTCACCTGAGTACATAACTTTCCTCCTGTCCTTTGCTAGAAGCATCAAGGAATAGCCAACATACATCTGGCTGTTCTCTGGGTAAGTGTCCAACCTTCCAAGTGACTACAGGAAACAGTTTTACAATGTTTAGTGAGGAGAGTGCAAGGGGCTCCATTCTAGAGCCTGGGTGTGATAACTGTTCCTCTACGCTGGTCTAATCACCTATTTAAAGTTTTTAAGAATTCCACTTCTGGATTCCAATTTCCACATTTTAAGGCCACGCTCAGCCATTCTCACAAAGCGGCCCTGAATACAGTGGCTTTAAAGATACAGACATTGCTGAAAGGTTGAACATCGCAGTAAGTGAAAGCATAGGCTGGGGAACCCGATTTTCCAGATTTGAATCCCAGATCAGTCGCTTACTAATAGTACAGCTGTGGCCCTCTCTGAGCCTCAGTTTGCTTTCAATTTGAGGTAATAATAGTAACTACCACCTAGAGTTGGTAAGAAGATTAAAAGAATTAGTATGTGGAAAACAGTGTTATGGAAGTGTCCGCTAATTTCTACAAGCATTTATATTCTCTTTCATAGGGCAGATCTCAGATGACTACTGCAAATCAGTGTAAAATTTCTATCCTTGTGAAACTTTTTCTGTAGGACATAGTCGTCATCTTCAGGATCAAACTAGCCCACTGCCACCTAGGATTCCAGCCATGGAAAGAAAAATAGTGTGAGGAGACACATCAAGTGTCTTCAGGCCCAAAATGGAAATGGCACAACCACTCCCACAGAAACTCCCCTGGGATTATACCTAGCTGGAAGGAAGGCTGGAAGACTTCATGTAGCTGGTAGTCTTCTGCCCAGAGAGGAGGGATTTTGGTAGGCACCTAGTACACTCCACCACAGTCCTTAACTTACTCAAAAAGAGTCTGGTAATCATTATAATACTATTACTATGAAAGAAATTGAGTTAGGGAGTTAGTATAAAAAATAAAAATAAATGTATGCAGTATACTTTTCTTTTGGGGAAATTCCAAAAGAAGCAAAATTAAACAATGTTGCTTGAGGATACATGTGTAAAAGGATACATGTGTTTAATGAGAGAGAACAGGAAGGTGACGTTATCCAAAGAGTTAGGAGATTGGTTTCCTCAAGGGAGGTGGGGACTGTGGTCAGGAGAAGATCCTGGAGGACTTCTGGGGTGATGGTAATATCAGATTTCCTTACCTGGATAGTGGTTTACATTGATGTTATTGATTATCCTATAACAGTTTTTATGTATTTTATTCACTCTCTGGTATGTATGATATATCACAATATATTTTTTACTTATATGGTAGAGAAAGTCAACTTCAAAATGTAAAAATAAAGGGCAGCGGTAGGATTAATAATAAAACAGCTTGGTATCTATGCAAGAAAAAACCAGTAGACCAAGGGAGCAGAATAGAGATCTCAGAAAACAACATATTTATGTATGGGGAATGAATATAAAGCCAGCAGCACCAATCAATAGGGAAAGAGTGTTTTGCTCAGGAGATGGCATTGGGAGGACAGACTTGCTCTAAGCAAGGAAATCAAGCTTTCTCCTCTCTGGCATCTCCAGGTAACTATCCAAGAAATCTGGACTCTGGATGGGTTAAGATCTCCAGGCGAAGGATGACCTTTAGGGTGACAGAAGGCAATGTAGGCAAGAGTCTTTAGGACCTACGGGTAGGGAAGGACTTCCAAGACAAAACTCAAAAAGCATAAACCTCAAGATAAAAAAAAGTTGATTGAATTCAAATCATCAAGATGCATGGTTTCCACTCAGTGAAGAACATTGTTGGTGCAGATACGAGACTATCAGAATGAGAAACATCAGCCATGTTCAACTGACAGAGTACTGATAAGTGGAATATATCAGGTACTCTTGAAAATAACAAAACAGGGATGGTAACCTCAAGGAATTACAGGCAAATGGAGTGAAGAAGCAATTTACAGATCAGGGGACAAATGAAACACACGAAAAGAAGGTTTGAATCCTCGAGAGTCAGAGAAGTGCCATGACAACAGCACTTTCAACTTACTCTATGCCCATGAGACCAGCAAAGAGTAAAAGCCTTGATATTGCCAAGTGCGGATGAGGAGGTGGGGGTGTAGGAGACTTGTGCGTCCTTAGCAAGAGTGTGGATGTTACAGCCATAACCACCAAGATCCAGAGCTCAAGCAGCCACAAGACCTGTGGGCTCCCAGCTATTCCTGTAGCCATGGACCACCCCAGCAAAACAGATGTCAGCACTACTGCCTCTTGCTTCACTTGTTATTTCTTTTTCTTTTTTTTTTTGAGTTGGAGTCTCACTCTGTCACCCCGACTGGAGTGCAGTGGCCGCTCCTGGCCACCGCAGCCTCGACCTGCTGGGCTCCGGCGATCCTTCCGCCTCAGCCTTCCAGGTAACTGGAACTACAGGCGCGCGCTACAACGCCCGGCTAATTTTTTGATGTATTGTAGAGATGAGATCTCACCAAGTTGCCCAGGCAGGTCTCGAACCCGCGGGCTCAGGCAATCCACTCACCTCAGCCTTCCAAGGCGCGGGATTCACTTGTTATTTCTAAGTTTTAGTCGTGTCCAGCCCTATAGACTCAGACATGGAGTTGCATCTTACGTTCTGGCTTTGGGAGACTTTGGGGAATAGAGCTTCTAGTTTCTATCTTTTCAGGGAAGTGTGCACCCTGAAGAGCGAGGTCCAAGCCCTGTGTAATTCTAACATGCAGCCAGGATTTAAAAACGCTGCTCCAGTCGGGCTCGGTGCCTCAGCCTATAATCCCGCGCTTTGGGAGGCTGAGGTGAGTGGATTGCCTGAGCCTGCGGGTTTGAGACCCCCCTGGGCAACTTGGCGAGACCTCCTCTTTACAATAAAAGTCAAAAAATGAGCCGGGCATGGTAGCACGCCTGTAGTTCCAGCTCCTTGGAAGGCTGAGGCGGAAGGATCGCCTGAGCCCAGCAGGTCGAGGCTGCGGTGGCCAGGAGCGGCCACTGCACTCCAGTCTGGGCGACAGAGTGAGACACCAACTCAAAAACAAAACAAAACAAAAAACACTGCTCCCAAAAGGTGTTGGAAAAGAGGTGGAAGGTGCTGATCTCGTGCCCCTGCCCCACATGGCAGGACAACACCTGGGTGCACATGAGGGACTACAGACATGCTGCTTTCACTGTTGTCACAATACTGCAGAAATGTGTCTACAGAAAACAAACTGCTGACTTTTTTCCAAAGTGCATTTTTACCATGAAAGGAGGAGTTCAGAAAAAAGACTTACTGCAGATGGAAAAGCACACCAAGGGCAAGTCATACAATTGAGGGAAACCAAAAGGAATGTTCTTAAATAGGAGCAGAGTCTATAATGGAAGATTTGGACATACTCAGTTTCATATTTTCGCTAACAGACATAGCAGAAACTGCTCAGTCTTTTAGGGACAACTTTGGGAAAGGGTGAAATGAATAATTATCACAAAATTGCGTCTATCGAGCTCCAGGCTCTGCACACCAGAAGAGCGCCGAGGTTTCTGGCAGCAACTGCTGAATCTCATAAGCCATGGAATGCCATCAACTCTGTCAGGAGATCAAACCCATATGAAGTGCAGCCAAGGCATCTGTGGACTGTCAGGCATTTCCTCCACAGAAAAAAGATATTGGTGTCTGCAGTGAATCTGAAGATGTTCTGTGTGGGTAGAATGCAAACTGAAGGCTTTTGGAAAATAAATTGTTCACAAATGGATTCTAGAAAAGCCCGCCGGTATTAAAAGTTATGCACACACAGAGAAGTATATACATGCATAATGGAAATAATGTCAGATGTGCCATTAACAGGTTTCAAAACCTCCGTCCTTTCCCTATCTTTATCTTGCTATACTCGCTCTTTTCTAGGATTTTTGCTAACAAGCACTCTCAACAAATCATGTGCTTCTGACATCCTCTCTGTCTCTAATTCTAGGGAACCAGACACAGATGTCAAACATGAGTCCAAGTTGTCCAGGACAGAAGTCAGACACGTACTATCTCAGCCTGTGTGGTAGACTGGATAACGGGGGACTGTATGTTACAGGTCTCTTCTTTCTATGCCGCTCTCAGTGGACTGAGTATACATCTCTGTGCTATTGAATGCAGGAGTGGCCATACAATTTGGTTTGGCCAATGAAATATTTGTAGAAGTAACACAGGTCACTTCCAGGTAGAAAGTTTAAGAGCTATCGTGGTTTACTGTGTTTCATTTCTCTTTGCCCCCAGCAGGTAGTGTTATAAATATAGTTTTCTCTGACAGACTGGATCCTAGATTAGTGATGATCAGAAGCAGAGCTGCGGCCAACTGGCAACAGACAAGTAGCATGAGCGATACACAGTTGTCTATTGTTGTTATAAGCCTCTGTTGCAGTGCTGCAGTCTTACATTCTTGGATAAATATATCGCTATCTATCCAATCTTATGGATGGACATTCATGTTGTACCCAAGTTTTTGTGCATTACTAATAAATTATGAATAAACTGCAATGAACTTTCTTGTACAATGAATTTTAGTACACATATATAAACATTTCTGTTGAGTAAATATACAGAATAAGAATTACTGAGTAATGAGATGCACACATGTGCAGCTTCAGCAAGTTGTGAGAGCAGTTTTCCAAAGTGGTTGTACCAGCATGCTCTCCCATGAATAATGCTAGAATTCTAGTCATTTGTCAACATTTAAAAGTAACAGTTTTTCTTCTTTTAAATTTTTACTATTCTGATTAGCATGTAGTAATATCTCACTGTGTTTTTTATTTGCATTTCTCAAATGACTGAAATTGACCACTGTGTTTTATGGTTATTGGCCAATTGAAGTCCTCTTTTCTGTAGTGAATGTTTAACATTTTGCTCATTTTAAAAGTTGAGTTGACATTTTTCAAAAAATTGAATTGTAGGCATGAGTCCTCTGTGTATACATGTATTTAAAACATATTCTTCTGCTTTATGGAGAGTTTTTTCGTTTTCTCAATCATGACTTTTGATGAACAGAAAATTTGCAGTTTTAACAAAGTCCAATTTATCAATGCTTTTTGTTTATGACTGTTGTTTTGTATGCCTTCTTTAAGAAATCTGTATGTACCTCCAAAGTTATGAAATATGCTACCCTGTTTTCTTCTGAAAGACTTATTGTTTTATTTTTCACACTTAGTTTGATCATCCTCCTGGAATATATTTTGAGGTATCCAGTGAGTAGGGTTCATTTTGACCATCTGCATATCCAATTGATGCAGTATCATTTATTGAAAAGAGACCCTTTCCCTACTGCCTTGTAACTGTACTTTGTTATAAATAATGTTACCACATACGTGTTGGTCTATACTTGGTCTCATTATTTCGACTGGGTTATTTGTCAGTGGTCACACCAATATTACATTACATTATCCTAATTACAATAGATTTGCAATAAATCTTGATTTTTGGTAGAAAAATCCTCCGAATGTGTTCTTCCTCAAGTCTTTTTGTGGCTATTCTTTACTTTTTCCATTTTCACTTAAATTTAGAATCAGCTTTCAATTTGTACAAACCTTTTTAGGATTTTGATTGGAATTTAATTGAATGTATAGATCAACTTGGGGAAAATAGACACAATTAAATTTGGAATCTTTCGAGATCTGAAGTTGGGATATGTGCCCATTTAGATTTTTAGTTTCTGTCAATAAAGTTGTGTCTTTTTTGTGTAAATATTTTGTACATACTTTGTTAGATCCTAAGAATTTAGCCGTTCTTATGTTCTTGTAGATAGTATCTTCCTAAAATTTCATTTTCTGATTGTTACTATAAAAGAACAAATGATTCTGCATACTGACTCTGTAGATAGCTATGTTGGTAAATTTACATATTAATTCAAATAGTTTATTTATGGAGCCTTTTGTATTATCTACATTGTGTTGTCTGTGAATAATGAGTGTCCTGGCTCTACTTTTCCAATCTTGAAATCATATATTACTTTTCTTATCTTTACCTTAATATTGAGTATAAGTGATCACAGTGGATATCCTTGTCTCTTTCTCAATCACCAGGGAGATCTTTCAAATTCTCATCAAATATGTTTGCTGTAACTTTTTTTCTTTGGTAAATATTCTTCATCTGCCTAATAAATTTACATTCTATTTCCAATTTACTAATAGTGTTTTGTATTATAAATGAGCGTTAAATTTTAAAAATATTTTCCTTCATCTATTGAGATGATCATTTTACTTTTTTCCTTTTATTCAGTTAATCATATGACTGATTGAAAACTTCCATACTGGAAGGTTATCAAGTATATCCTACTTGAAGTTACCTTTTTATATATTGTTAACTCAACTGATTAATACTTCAAGATATTAATGTTCATGTTCATGATACAGATTGGCCTGTAATTCTAATTTCCATTTTTTGTAATTATCTTGTTAGGTTTTGGTATCAAGGCTATACTGACCTGATAAGAGAGTTGAGAGGTATTTCTTCTTTTTCTATCCTCAGGAAGTTATGTAAAATTTAGCATTTTTTGTTTTTCCTTAAATATCTGGAACAATTCACTCATGAAGTCACCTGGGACTACACTTTATTAGTCTTTTCAATAATCTACATTTTTAAAAAGAATACAGCACTTTTAATAGTGTGACAGTCCCTAAGTGGTACAGACACTGTTCATGGCACCCTGATCCTGTGCCGCAATGTCCTTCTTCTGGCTGGAATGCCACACAGAAGCTCCTCAAGTAACATCTGAGACAGCAAATTCCAGTCCTGAAATATTCAAAGCAGTGCCTCCCAGTGGGCACTGGTCACTGGGCTGCACAGTCCTTTCAAATCCTAGGGAAGCCCCTCCGGTCACTGCTTGGACTTCTTCACAATGGTGTCCATGGCAGAGATGACAGTGATCTTAGAGCCCCTGGCACTGGTGGTGACTGTGACACCAGGTGGCAGGGTGACTGTGGTGGTGAGGATGATGGGCTGGGCTATTGTCGTCACTGGGATAGCAGAATTCCACTTGCTCTTTCTCTTTGGGCGTCTGCAACGGCTGTGCTGCTGGTGGTGGTGGTAGTGGCCGTGGCATTGGTCGTGGTACCCTACTTGGTGACCATCACAAACTCAATTTTCGTTCGCTCCTTTTTTACCTTTTCCAATTTGTCCATTTCAATCTTCTGGGCCTTGGCTAATGCCTCATAGTAGGAGTCTTCAGACCAGCCATGGGGGTCAAACATATCCTTTGGGAAGTTGGTGCCAAGTTCATCGATGGCACAGAACTGGATCAGCTTCTCGTACATGCTGGGGTTCTGAAATTCTTTTTTCCTTTAAATAATGTAGTTCATATCCATTCCTTCCTTTATCTTTCATTCATAAAGCTTCTGGATCTTGTCTTGAAAGTGATTTGAAAATCTGCCAGGGGGTTCTGGCGGGATCTTGATTTCATCAGGTGGCATGTTCCGGACTCTATCAGAAAAGAAGGCCACTAATTCCTGAGGATTTTGCTTTTCTAGTTCTGTATTATCCTTTGGGTCATCAGCCTCAGGTTTATCAGTCCTGAATCATCATCTTCCTACTGTTTGCTGTTCTATCCTCTTCTTCTTCATAACCATCTTCATCATACCCTAGGCATAAAAAGTCGTCCTCTCCATAAGCATCAGATACTAATCCACCTTTCTCCTCAGCTGCGCTGCCCACCACTTTGACTCCAGCCTCTCTGTCAGACTTGGGCTCTGAATCTTCTGTGTAAACTGCAAGAGATGACAGAACATTCTTCTTCCCCACCATCTTATTCCTCTCAATAATCTACTTTTGAATATTTTGTCTAAAATCTTTAGAAAGATTTTAAATAAAGGATTCAGTTTCTTTAATAAATATAGAAATATTGAAGTTTTTGTTTCCTCTTGTGTATGCTTTAATACATTTAGAAATTCATTCTTTTAATCTACATTTGCAAATTTAGTGGAATACAGTAGTTCATAATATTGTTTTCTTATTTTAAACATTTGTAGGATCTTGGGTAATAATCTCTTCATTCCTTGTACTTAGAATTTATTCTCTTTCTTACTCCCTCTCTGTCAGTCTTACTAAGGGTTTATACATTTTATTAGTCTTTTCAATAATCTACCTTTAAATGTTTTGCCTTTAAGTTTTTCACTGTAGTAAAACACACAAAATGTGAAATTCACCATTTTGCAGGATACAATTCGATGGCATTTCACAGTACATTCACAATGTGGTGTAACCATTAGCGCTGTCTCGTGCCAGAATATTTTCATCACCCAGAGGAGTGACGAAGGGGTGAACTATACCACTAAGCAGTTCTTCCCATTCTCTTCTCCCCTACATGCTCTGGCAAGAGCTAATCTGCTGTCTCCATGAATTTGTCTTCTGTGGCCAGTTCTCATACATGGAACCGTACAATACGTGGCTTTTGAGTCTGGCTTCTTTTGCCTAGCACACTGATTTTGAGGTGCATCCGTATTGTAGCATGTATTAGACTTCATTCATTTCATGGTTGAATAACATTCCCTACGATGGATATTCTCTCTTCAAGTTTGTTTTCTATTTCATCGATTGCTGGTTGTATCTTTATTATTTCCTTCCTTCTACTTCTTTTCGTTGGTCAGGTTTTTTTTTTTTTTTTTTTTTTTAGTTGCTTAGATAAACTGAAGCGGAGTGGCACAGTTCCATTAGTTTTTGCTTTCTATGCTTTGAGGTTCTGTTTTTGGGCACACGTAAATTTAGGATTGTCAGACCTGGACATGCAAACCTGGGTATCCCACCCTTTCTAACTGGATGACTCTATAAAATGGGGAAGATAATATTGACCCTGTCTGTCACCAGGATGTTGTAAGATGATGTAAGGTGAATGCATTTTGTGAACTAACTTTTGGATTTGGATAGTTTGCCTTGTACCTGCATGGTAGCTCACAGATATCTCCTTTTTAATTTCATACAGCAAACACACAGGATTTATCTCCATTTTGCAGGTGTTATTTCTTCTACTGCAGAATTTTCAGGAAGTAACTATGAATTCAGAATTTAAAGTCCAGGTTTTTTGTTTGTTTGTTGTTGTTGTTTCTGTTTTCCCAGCTTTTCTGTAGTTGCCTCATGCAGAAAGGTGTTATTAGCGTTCCTAGGACTGCTAATGGAATTTCACACTTCCAGAAACTTTGAGAACATCCAGAAACTTTGAGAACATTGGAGCTACTGCCATTGGAGCTACTGCAGCATCCTCTGCAGAGAAACAGCACCAAGAAGTGTGGCCATCAAATCAATCCTGTACTTGCACAAAATTAAGCTTTGAAAATCTGGCTCTGGCTTTCTACCATTTCATTGACAGTTTTTACTGAATACTCAGTGAATTAGGCTTTTTGTGGGAAAATCTACAAATGAGTAGATGTGCTCTTTACCAAACATATTTAGGAAGTAATATTTGGACATGTGTAAATAAGTACATGTACATCTAGCACATGAGGACTGAGGGAGGAGAGGAAAGGGATGATTAAAGGTCAGGGTGATATCTGAGGTGTTTATGAGTTTGTTTTTTCTGGTGACAAAAAGAAATTCTAAGGTAAAACACCTCCATAATTTCCCATAAATTTAAACTTTTTATGTTCCATGGACTCATACTCTTGTTTGCATATTTTAACACCTCTGAAATAGGAGATGATTGTACAATTGATCATTTCTTAGAATTGTGTTGTACATTGATAGTTATTTTTTTCCCAGTAGTACATAAAATAATAATGAAGTCATGTGATATTTAACACTGATGGTATCTTTTTTTTTTTTTTGAGTTGGAGTCTCACTCTGTCGCTCAGACTGGAGTGCAGCGGCCGTTCCCGGCCACTGCAGCCTCACCTGCTGGGCTCTGGCGATCCTTCCGCCTCAGCCTTCCGAGTAGCCGGAATTACAGGCACGCACTACAACGCCCGGCTGATTTTTTGACTTATTGTAGAGATGACGTCTCGCTGCCCAGGTGGGTCTCGAACCCGCGGGCTCAGGCAATCCACTCACCTAACACTGATGGTATCTTAAAGTAAATAAAATATGGTACATTAGGACATTCCAGAAGCTTCCATAATTACTTTTAATCCTTCATTCATTCATTTAACAATATGTATTGAGCACCTCTGCCAGGTGCTGTCCCAGGCATCAGGGCTGTCCCAGCAAATAAGGCATTGCTCCCAGGCATGTGGTCTAGTGAGAAAGTCAGCGGGGTAGTCAAGTGTTAGCAATGCAGAGTGGCAGGAGGGATAAAGAAACAGCATGGTGCAGTGAGACAGATGAAGGCCATTGAAGACCTGGAGGGCAGGAAAGACATCAATTCCAAACTGGAGCCTGAAGGGGCAAGTAGTTGACTCATGTAAAAAACTGGGAACAGTGTCATGTGGGAAATCGTGTCACTCCTCCCCCTTGACAGTGGTGGGACCTGTGACTCGCATCTAAGGAATGGAATATGGCAAAAATGATGCGATGTCACTTTTGAGATGAAGTTATAAAGAGATGGTGACTTTCACCTTGCTTGCTAAGTGGGATCACAGCCCAGTGGGTGTCACAGTTACAACGTTGGGAGAGATCATGGTCGTGGGGGTAAGTTGTGCCCACACTCCTGGTTCACATTGAGTGAGAGATGATAAGTGTGTGTTGTTTTAAGCTGGTACACCTTGGGGATGGGTATGTTAAACAGCAATAGATGACGGATACAGCTGTAGACTAGGAGCACACAGGTGTGAGAGGCAGAAAGGGCTCATGAGCAGGCATGAAGAAACTTGTGAGGGGAGGATGCATTGATTATCTTGACCACAATGATGGCTTCATGGGTATGATAATATGCCAAAACAGTGATTTCCACACTTTAAATGTGTTGCAGTTTGTTGCATGTAAATTGCATCTTAATACGCTTTTTTTTAAGTAAGAAAAGTGGGGACTAGAGGTATGGAAAACAGTGTTTCAGACAGAGAGCAGGTGAAACCAAAAACCTAAGCCAGAAGAGTTCCAGCAGGCAGACCACTTCAGAGGAAACAACAGACCACCAGATACTGTGGTTACTCAATGGTTTTCACTCTGCTTTTAGACAAGGAATCTTCATTTCTGACCTGGTCATGATGGGCTTTGAGGTTTGGTGTGAAAATCCTGAAATGTAATGGAGGGCTTTCTGTATGCATGAATCCAAGGACAGGGTTTAACACATTTGTCAGGGTTTAACACATTTGTCAGAATCCCTTCAAAAAAGTTCAGAATCACTGCTCTGGCCAGGCAAGGTGGCTCGTGCCTGTAATCCCAGCACTTTGGGAGGCCAAAGTAGGAGGATCCCTTGAGGCCCAGGCAACAAAGTGAGACCCTGTCTCAATTAACAAGTAAAAACCATAAAACAAAAAGAATCACTGCTCTAAGATCTCATAGAGCAGAACAAATAATTGGAAAAAATTCACATATTGTATAATTTATGGATGATTTGTATGAAAAATTTGTGCTTTAAATGATAAGATCTATGAAAGCACAGCCTCTGTTTATTACTTTTTAACCAACAAATAAAAATTATATATATTTATCATATACAACATGATGTTTTGAAATGTATATACATTGTGGAATGGCTAAATTGAGTTTACATATGAATTATCTCACATACTTAATCATCTTTTTATACTGAGAACACTTAAAATGTATTCTCTGAGCAATTTTCGAGGAGACATAGATGACTATTACCTACAGTCACCATTTGTACACTCTGTCTCTTGAACGAATGGTTCCTGTCTGAGATTTTGTGTCCACTGACCCGCATCTCCCTAGCCTCTCCCCACCCCTAGTCGGTAACCACCATTCTGCTGTCTATGTCTATGAGTTCAACTTTCTTAGAGTCCACAGATAAGCCGGATCCTGCTGTATTTATCTTCCAGTACCTGCTTATTTTGCTTAACGTGGTGTGTCCTCTAGGTGTATCCGTGTTGTTGTGAATGACAGGATTTCCTCCTTTTTCAAGGCTGAAGAGTATTCTACTGTGTATATGTGCCACATTTTCTTTATGAGCCTGCATTCACACAAGTTCCTATGTGGGGAGGTAGGGTCTTGGTGTGTGCCTCTGGATGATGACAGTGATGTTCTAGAGTTTTCCTCTTGGAAGCACTAAGAATTCCACTCCTCGACCGAATAATGCGTTCTTTCTTATTCCAGCAAGAACTGAGCAAGACTCTCCCAGAAAGCATCACAGTCTGAAATAACTTGGTATTCCCAGTCTACTGTATCCCCTACACTCCCAGAGCCCAGGCCAGCCCTGAGCACCACTGAAACCGGCACCTCCACATCTTACCTCCACCCTCAGGCTCCAGCCTGGACTTCAGAAATTTCAGCTTCTTTGAGGGGCGTGTTCCTGTCCTTTCAAGATCTGCAAGCAAGTGTATTCTCAACACCTCCCGTGAAGTGAATCTCACTGACTTGGAAATCTTAAGGGAAGAAAGAAGGGACGAGCTGGGGGACTAAGGAGACATGAGGGGTAGGCAATGAAGGCGTGTTGGGGAGCAGACAAGAGTTACCCCTCTTCCTCCTCTGACCCCATTGTCCTACAGGCACCAAAGAAACTAGGTGGTCTTTCTTGCACAAAAATACATGGTCTTTGTTTGAGGCATCATGAGCTGTTTGTTCTCTTTGTTCCCTTTTCCTTCTCTTCTCAACCATTTCTGCCCTCCTTCCCTCCCCCAGGCTCCTCATCTCTTTCAAAGTCAAGAGCAAAGGTATCCCAAGTTAATGCACAGGATTTGACAGTGCTGGGTAAGATGCAGACCCATCTTACAGTGCTGGGTAAGATGCAGACCCATCTTGGGGAAGAGAGAATGGGAAATCACGGGACCTCCTCACGCATCCACGGCCTTCCCTGTGATTCATCTCCCAAATAGACTAAGGAATGGTGAAGGCAGGCCTGGATTCGGAGGAGAAAATCCTGAGGCCATTCACTTCTCTCCTGGGAGAGATGGGTCAGGAGGCAGGAAGCCTCTTCTAGATATGGGCGGTTGCCTTTCTTCCTCCCTAGTAATGCACTTACCTGCGACTGCCATGAGGGGGTTAGGGAGTTGTGAAGACATTTAGTTAGGTTGTGTTGAATCATGACAGATGACGCGGTCTGCATCTTACCAGCCAATGTAGAAATATGTCATTCTTCTTACAATTAGTAACTCTGTACTGGGGCATGCACTTGACATTGGCTCTGAGGTCTTCATGAGTTCTGGAGGAGGGTACAGTGGAGAGAGGCCACAGGGGAGGCCACTCAGATGATGACATTGGGAAAGGCCTCTCAGAAGTGACACTGACACTGAAACCTGAATGACAAGAAAGAAAAATGCGAGAGCCTGAGGTGAGCAGGTGAGAGGCTGGGAAGAGCACTCCAGCCAAAGAATGATGCAGGTGGAGATGGCGGGTCAATGAGCAGGGATCAGAGGGTGAGGAAGCCAGTGTCCTGCCATGCTGCACTGAGTGAATGGCATTACATTACGTCAGACGGTCTGTAAGCCCAGAGCTCTCATCCTTGCAGGCCACACCGGAAAGTAACATGAGTGGCCCATGGGAAGGAGGATTCTAGGCAAGGCAATGGCACAATCTGATCTGCAGGTTTAAAAGATAACCTGGGCTTTGGGGAGGAAAAGGGATTTGAGGGGATGTGATTATAGAGAAAACCAAGGGAAGGCTGTTCCACCCTAGAGCGGGGCACCGGCATGGGGAAAGATAAGCAGGGGATTCAAGACAGGTTTGGAGGTCGTGGTGGTTTTAAAGACCTGCTAAGGCTCTGCAAAGAAGGACAGAGTGGACATGGGAGGCTCTGGGAGAGGCTGGGAAGGTGGGGGGATAAAAAGGCACCTGTTGGGTACGAATGTACTAGTGGGGGTGACGAGTGCACTTACAGCTCAGACTTCACCACGATGCAATGCATCCATGGAACCAAAACCCGCGTGTCCCCCTAAAGCTGCTGAAATACAAAGAAAATAAAAATATAGGCTGTGAGAGATGTTTAGAAAGCTCTGTCTACATATCCTTTGATACGCCTCCCCTCAGAGGTGAAGCTTCACTCCTCTCTCTTTGATGGTGACCTGGAGAAGCAAACAAAGCCTGGCAGCACTGGGGGGAGGTCACCTCTGAGTCAGGCTGTCAGGACTGTGGCTTCCGTGTTGGAGCATGCCATCTCACTGTCAGACTACTCATCAGTACAGCCAGATACCTGGGTCTGCTGGTAGCTCCATGGGGAAGCCCATATGTCCAGGGACAAAGCCCCCCAAGAGCTGTGCGGGTGACCTTGGAGCTGACCTCGCTTGCTTCACCTGCTCCTGTAGGACCTTCACTCTTGCTGACAGCTTAGCTGCCGATTCAGGAGCCACCCTGAGCCAGAGTTATCCAGCTGTGCTGTGCTGAGTTCCTGACCACAGAAGCCAGGAGATGCTACCTGTGCACTAGTTTTCAAGCTAGGTTTTAGTATGATTTGTTACACAGCACTCAATAACTAACTGATACAGAGGAGAGCTCACAGGACTGGCTGATGTATTCGGTGTGATAGAGAGAGACAAATGAAAGAAGATGCTTAGACGTTGGGCTCAGTCAACTTGATAGTAGTGGCACCATTGACAGGCATGTGAAGAACTTGGAGGCATAACCCACGGGGGGGGGAAGTTAAGAGCTCTGTTTTGGACACATCTTGAAATTGTCCACCTGGCAGCCTGCTGAGCCCCTCCCAGATTCCTGCCCATGGCTTATGAGTATAAGAAAATGATTGTCTGGTTCAGCAACTGTCCTTGGGGCATATCTCCAATCTTCCATTCTCTCATGAACCCCGTTCCTATGTGGCTTGTATCCCTTTGACTTGACTGTGAAATTTGCTCTTATTAAACCACCCACTTTATATACATTGTCAAATCCAGGCATTTCATCTCTGCCTTATTCACAGTCAGTTCATGGCCACGCTAGACATAGTTTATCACTGCCCTCGTTTCAGATACCTTCCTCTCTTGGATTCTGGGTCTCACCTCTCAGGCAGATTCTTCTGCTCCATGCAGGGTCAACCAGAGCGCTCTGGGAGTGTTCAGTTAGTGGTCAGGCTGCGGCAGGCCGGCTGGTGTAGAGGGCTTGGTTCCATGTTCACTTCCGGGTGGGAATGGCTGAGAGGCTGGCCTCGGCGGGCCATGTTCCCTCTCCATGTGTCCACAGTCCTTCAGACCCATGCTCCAGTGGAGGGGCATATTTATCACAAGAAGATCAAGGTTTAGAGCAGGTGTTCAGAAGAAGCAGAGAAAGAGGGTGGTGGTTAGAATGTGGGCCCAAAGAGGGTTCCTTGCAAAAGCATAACCCTGACTCAAGCATGCTGTTCCAGAACAGAGGAGAAGATACTGCAGAAGAGAGATGGCACAAGTGGGTGAAAGCCTTGAGAAGGAGAGGGACCCAGACAAAGGGAGGGGCTGACCTTCTGCAGACACTTTGCTTATGGTAACAGGAGAGGAGAGGCCGGGGGCAGAGGCTCCTCTTTGGGGCCTTTGCTCAGGAGTCCTCTTCTCAGGGAGGCCTCCCTAAGCTGCTCCCACGTAGAAGCCTCCCAACCCCTGCGCTGTCTCATGCCTCCGCCTTGGCATGGTGCACGTCCATGACACACACAACAGACTTGTGCATGGACATGCCAGCCCAAGCACCTTGCTGACCTCCCTGCTGATCTCCCACCGGAATGGAAGCCTGAGGAAGACTTGCTCCATGTCTCCCAGCACCCAGCGCAGGGCCTGGCACACAGCAGGTGCTCAATGCATGTGAGGGAGTGAGGAGTGAGGACAGGCATGCGGGAAGGGTTGGATGCCAGAGGGCTATGAGGCCAGAAGGCGCTGGCGGGATGGGTGCTGGGACCCGGCGCTGAGAGGGATGCGGAGGGGTCAGGTGAGGACAGGTGAATCTGGGGGTTCCTCCGCAGCTCCCCCACCGCGGCTTTTGTGGCTGAGTCGCCAGGATTCAGTGGCCTCACCGGCCTCGCCCGCTCCCTTTCCCCAACCCCCATCCCCTCACCCCCGGATTAGGATCTCCGTGGCGCTGCCGGCCCTCGGCCCGGTTCCCACGGCTCTAGGTGTCCCCAGCGTCTTCCTCCTGCGCTACCGGGCACCTGTTCCCGTCTTCTCTCGGAGTCCCGGGAGCGCTGGAGGTGGGAGGGTGACTGACCCTGCGGACGGCGGGCGGGACCCAAGGGGCGGGCGGGACCGGAGGGACTAGAGGAGCGGGCGGGGTCTCGGCCCTGGTGCCCGCGCCGTCTGCCCCGGGCCATGGCGAAGCTGGTCGCGCTCACCCTCCTGGGGCTGGGGCTGGCCCTCTTCAGGGACCACCGGTCTTCCTACCAGTAAGTAGGGTCGTGGTAGGGGCCGTAGCCCTATCCTCCCCCCACCCAGGTCCAGGAGTCCCCCGGGAAGCTGGGGTCCAGGCTCTTAACAGGAAACCTGCAGGCAGGCGCAGGTGCACACCCGCGGGTCTCCTGCCCACCCACACCTCTTGTGCCACTGGGAGGCGCCGTTGGGTGGGCAGGGGGCTGTGGGCTGGGGGCAGGGCATGAGTTCAGGGGCGTCTTCAGGCGCAGATCAATTCGTGAGATCTGTGTGTCCTGCTGCAGGTTACTGCCCAACCGGCGTGTGTGCGTGGGTGTGTGTATCCCCCATATAACCAGGCTGCGGGTCCCCTGATGTGTGAATTCAGAACGAGCGCCTGCCCTTCCGCACTTTGACAGCCCGAGACCTTCCGGGTGTGAAGATCCTCCATCTAGGCTACCTCAGGGCCATAGAAAACCCATGTGTGACCCAATGGGTGGTCCGACAGTCCCAGGGGGCCAGGCAGGGAAGAGGATCTGGGGCGACTGTGATGTCCAGTCCCGCTCTGCCTCTCCAGCAAGTTGGCTGTCACTTTGTCTCTCTAAACCTTGGTTGCCTTAGGAAGCTGGAAGTGCTGAGATCTACCTAGGACACAGTAGCTGCTCAATAAATGTCAGGTCTCAGCTTCCCTTTAAAGCAGTGGTCCCAACCTTTGTGGCGTCAGGGCCTGGTTTCCTGGAAGACAATTTTTTCCCCCATGGATGGGGAGGTGGCAGGGATCCTCAGGCACTAGATTCTCCTGAGGGGCTGGCTACCTAGGTCCCTGGCCAGGCAGTTTCTAGTAGGGTTTTCGCTCCTATGAGAAGCTGCTGATCTGACAGAACACAGATCTCTGCTCACTGTTCACCTCCTGCTGTGGGGCCCAGTTCCTAACAGGCCACTGACTGGTACCGTCCATGGCCCAGGGATTGGGAATCCCTACTTTAAAGTATCTAATGAGCTATCAGATGCCTTGGAAGGGGGCAGAGAGTTTTAAATATGTATTAGAAGTTTCACAGTGACTTTACAGGGGTTCAAAGTCTAGAGATTATCCTCGACTCGAGGGATTAGTCAATAGCACCTTATTTACCCTGAAGTAAAACATTAATGAGTATTAAGCTGAACATTTTGTTTCATTTTTTTTTTTTTGAAACAGAGTCTTTCTCTGTCCCCAGACTGGAGTGCAGTGGTGTGTTCAATGCTCGGAAAATTTTTAAATGTATTTTATTGTTAAAGGTTTGGACATACTATATATATATATATATATATATTCTTATGGACTTCTTAGAAGCTTACTTTCAGAGCAAATTTTTTTTAAATCGATTATTGTGGTTTTTTTTCTAATTGTGATTTTTGAAATCACAGGTGTTAGAACAAAGTAAAAACAGTGATTTGGGGCTTTTACATCATGTAAAAATCACAGTTTGGGAGTTTCCATTCATCACAGCAGTGTTTTCTGCGAAGGCGACTATGCGCAGACATAGAGGTAGAGGGTGGGTGGGCCTCCTAAACCTCCAGACAGATGAGGCAGGGAGGCTTCACCATAATGGAGGCCCCAATCTCGCCCCTCTACAGGGTCTGCAGCTGCAGAAGTGTCACCCCGGACCTGCTGGGTGTGCACAGCCCCAGCCTGACCCCACGCAGCTCGCTCAGAATCTACATGGTTGAGCAACCCCCAGGGGACATGTGGGGCCCTCTCTAAAGGACCTTCAGGTCCCACCATTCCTTGAGTGAGAAGCAAGTCAAGAGACAGTGGAGGCTCAACCAATGACCTTTATTCCCTTTATTCTTATTTTAGAGATAAGACCTCTGAGTTCCAGAGGAGATCATGCATCTGCTCGAGTATGAGCGGGAACGAGTGATGATGTCCTAAGGCCTGCATTAGGAGCAGTTTGCACCCAGCCTAGACTGTCCTTTTCCTCTGGGATGGGGTGTGTGGGCTCCCAGAAGGCCACGGGCCCAGCTGGAAGACTTGTGGAGGCATACCAGGGATGCTGGGGACTTCCTGAGGTTGAGGGTGGGGCACAGAGACAGGAAGTGGACGAGCTGCCCATGGGCCGGAGCTCTCTTGTTTTAGCAGCTGCAGGAGGTCTCTCAGGATGCACAAGTCCAGGACACCTTGGACAGCACCTGGGCTGCAAAGGCCACTGCCTGTGGCACCTGCAAGCATGTGCGACCCCCACATTGCTGGCTGTGAAATGTGAGCTCACACATGCCCCTGTGGGAGACCGCGCAGCAGACATTGGCCTCTCAGTATGCTTTGCCTCCTGTCGTGCTGTGGTGGCTGCCTGGTTAGCTCTCACTCTGGCACCTTTCCTGAATTTACTACTTTACCCAAGAAAAGTTTCAGTCTGTTTCTCTGCCTGGATGTTATGGGATAATAATACGTAGCAGGCCAGGTGAGGTGGCTGTAATCCCAGCACTTTGGGAGACCAAGGTGAGAGATCACTTGAGCCTGGGAGTTCAAGACCAGCCTGGGCAACATAGTGATACCTTGTCTGTACAAAAAATTTTTTAAAAAAATAGCCAGGCTTGATGGTACATGTCTGTTGTTCCAACTATTAGGAAGCTGAGACGGAAGGGTCACCTGAGCCCAGGAAGTTGAGGCTGCAGTTAGCCGTGATAGTGCCACTGCACTCCAGCCTGGGCAACAGAGACCTTGACTCAAAAGAATAATAATGCATATTACAGAAGGAAACATACACACATGCACACACACAAAATCTGGCACATGGTAGCTGCCCTGTAAATGTTAGCTCTTATAATTGCTGTATGTGATCTCAAAATTCCACCTCTGAACGCTGAGCAATACTTGAATATATATCATACTTATACTTAATTGAAACACTCAGCTTAAGGACAAATAACCTCTGACCCTCCAGTCTCCCCATCAAGCAGCCAACACCATCTTCTCAGTCCGTTGTGCTAGCCCAGTAATTCCACACAGCACTTCCATAGATATCCACCGAGCACCTTCTCTCTGCAAGACCTGTGTTCTTGCCTGGAGACGTTGGGATGAACAGGATGTAGTGTTCACTCACCAATCTCTGGGTTTACTGGAAGTGACAAGACCACAAACTGATAACTGCAAAACCACATGGTAAAAGACTTGCCAGATGTACACATGAAGATGTATATGAGGTCTGAATTAAGTTTGAGAACTTATCTTAGAAAAAGTGCTGCATACCTCATTGCTGACTATCACTATGGCCACCTTGGAAGGATTCCCCTTGGGGAGCTGTGCACTGATGCCAGTGCCCAGGCCACCCGTCAAAGCTGTTTTGGAACCCTTTCTGGAATGGCCATCAGAGCCATTGTCGTATTGTCCTTGATGTCCTGAATGTCATCAAAAAATGTCTTCTTTTCAATATTCCCTTTATCTTCAGGTAAAGAAAAAAGACTTGGGAGCCAGATCAGGTAAATAGGGAAGGTGTTCCAATGTAGTTATTTGTATAGTGCTGCCAACGTAAGCACACGGTGGCAAGTTCACGAACTTGATTGTCAGACCTCAGCTAATGATGACGGTGACTCTGATGGCCATTTCAGTAAAAGGGTTCCAAAACTGCTTTGGTGGGTGGACTAGGCTCTGGCATTGGTGCATGACTTCCCAGGGGGAGTACTTAGAAGGTGACTGTAGTGATATTCAGCAATGAGGTATGTAGCACTTTTGCTAGGATGGTTTGCAAACCTAATTGTCAGACCTCTTATACCATGAGAATATACAATGGCATCCCTACTCTTACCACAGAAGAACAGGAGAACAGATATCATGAGAGGGGTCTTCTCAGTGGGTCAGGATGCAAAGAGCATCCTAGGTGGAGGGAACAGTGGAAGCAGATAACAAGTGATGTGAAAGAGATAAGGGGAATGAGCTCCTGGCATCATGGTGCCCAACTGCACATCCCAACTCTGCCTGCCTAAATAAGCAACTGGCCTGCATTTTGTTATCTCCAAAACAGGGAAAATGCTAAAGTTTGTCTTAAGGGTGACTGAAGAGAACCAGTGAGAAGGCATGTGTGAGGGCCCTTAGCACAGGGCTTGCCATATAGTTGGCCCTTAAAGACTCTTAATGAATGAGGGATATGCAGAAAAACAGATGGAGAAAGGTGAACCTGGCCCCAAGAAATAAGTTCCAGTGTGGATTTCTTAACGTGTAACTGAAGACCATTCTTTCTTCGGCAAGGAGTCAGCTGTGTGTGCACACAATGGTTCTGCTGTAACTTGGATGTGTGTTCTTTCCAAACCATGAGCTGAAATGTGATTCCTAGTGTTGGGGGTGGGACCTGCTGGGAGGGTTTGGGTCATGGGGGCGGGTCACTCATGAATGGGTTAATGCCCTCCCTTAGAGTGGCATGAATTCTCATTAGTTCTCCAGAGAGCTGGTTGTTAAGAAAGATCCTGGCACCCCCACCCCCTTGCTTCCTCTCTCACCATGTGATTTTCACACACAAGCTCCCCCTCCCTTTCTGCCACCAGTGGAAGCAGCCTGAGGCCTCACCAGAAGCAGATGCCCAGATTTGAACTTTTCAGTCATCAGAATCATGAGCCAAATTAACCTTTTTCTAAGCAGTGGGCTTATTCTTCCCATGTGGTTTTGAGTCTAAGATAAGCCAGTTTGGCTGTCCTTGGTGTTTTTCACAAGTTTTGGCCTGTTCAGCAACAGGTATTCCTTCATAGCAACACAAGGAAGACTAAGACAAGGTCACAGCAAAGGCTGTGTGATTTCTAGACAGAATTCATAGGCTTGTGAGTCAGGGACATATCTCAGACACTGAACCTTGTCTCTTAGACCTGGAATAATTGGACTTAATCAAACCCTTGAAAAGCCATTTTCTGAAAATTTGAGAGTAAGGTAGGAAAAAACTCCAGTGGGATTATAATGACATGGGTGGACCAGTCTTCCAGGGTATCCTCTAAGCTTTTAAGCAGTGTGGTCTGCAGATACAGCTGGGTTAGAGGACTGATGCAGCTAGGCATTCACACTGGGGCTCCCATGTGAGCTCAGCCACGTCCTACCTTCGTGGCTTGGAAGCTACTTCATCTTAGTCATCTGTAAGCGGGAACAGACACCTTAGGGAGATCTTTGAGGATTAAGTAAGAATATGTCTGGTAGCTAAACTAGCAATGGTTACTCTGTTGCGATATGACTTGCTTGGGCCACAGGTTGGAACCCAAAGCAACTGGGTGCTGACTCAACACCGCATTCCCACATGGGGGTCCCTTCACTGTGATGGTTCTGCCTTTCCCAGGTGAGAAACCATCTCCTGTGAGGGAGAAGCCCGCATTAGAACAGGCACCGAGCAGTGGTGCCTTTTTTTGTTCTCTGTGATCCATCACATTGAAAGACCCCTGGGCACCAGGCAGTGGACTTATTCTTCCCACGTGGTTTTGAGTCTAAGAAAAGCCAGTTTGGCTATCCTCGGTGTTTTACACAAGTCTTGATCTGTTCAGCAACTTTCCATCTTGCATCTTTTCCTCTGTGCCGCTCTTCACCCTGTCCTCAGCAGCAACTTTCATGCTCCACGTCTGTGCCCGTCCTTTGAGTTTCCTGGAGGCACTCCACGAATATCCCCCACCTCTCCTAGACCAGGGTTTCTCAACATGGTGGGCAACAAAATCAATATGGTAGATCATGACCAACATCTGAAAATCAATGAACCAGGATGGAACAAACAGCGAGGAATGTATCCTGCGGACTGGAGTGAGTGTTGTTTTGTGAACTTTGTTGTAAGTGTGTGTGTGGGGAGGGGGGGATGCACATGCACTCTGTGTTTGAACCCTGTGGAATGCTCTTCTTAATGTCTCAGTGTGCATAGTTTGTACTGTTCTGTCCCTTCCATTTCTTTATTGTGAACTTTTGTGATTATAATGTCAGTTTTGCATTTTTGGAATACCTTTCAGCTTCTCAGGTCTTGGGCAGAGTCCAACTTTCCTCACACATTGGCTTTCTTTTTTTTTTACACGTTGGCCTTCTAAGTGCATGTCTGTCCATCGGGAAAGAGCAATCGCCTTGCAGCCGAGCCCTCTTCACCTTGCCACCCATCTCTATGTCTCCAGCACCCACTGGCAACTCTGTGCTCTGGTTGGACATCAGGACAGACCATGGTGCTTTTATAGGGCAGATCCCCCTGGTCTCATAGGTTAGACATTGTTAGAGAGTGACTTAACAGCCAGTGGCCTGATAGCAGGAACACACCCAATATTTTCTGAATGAAGGACTGAAAGATCAATTGCCCCGAATTCCTATTATTTCATACCATGTCGGGAAGAATAGAACCCAGAGTGTCTGTTCAGCTCTAGGCCAACCTACACCTTCTGTGAGACCAAGTCACCAGCAGGGCAAGTTGCACAGTTCTCGGCCTATCTGTAGCCAAACAAGATTTCTAGGGATTTTTGGATAACTGTCACAACTTGCTATGACTACATTGTATCACCCGTGCCCCAAAGAAGTACACTGTTCTCAATTTTGGCTGTGGTAATGTGGGGGCATGTTTCTTCCAGATGCCTCCTCAGTGCCCCGCTGAGGTCAGGCAGTCTGTGGGCCCTGAGTACTCCCTGAGTACACACCTGCGTACTCCTCCTTCATCCTCTGCTCCGACATTCCCTACATGTTGACACACTTGTATTCAGTAAGCTGCTCAAGTGTGTGCATGTGTGTACACACGTGTATGTGTGTGTGTGAATGCCTTCTTACATGCAGGCCTTAGGGATGATTTTCTGGAGTCCCAAATCCTTTAAACACACATGCATTTTTCAAGGACTGCATCTGAAAGCAGACATCCCATCTAGGCTGGGGAGGCCAACCAGGCAGAGGGGTGGGAGGCCCAGCTGCAACGTCAGTGGCAAACCCCAGATTCCAAGGTTAAATGGCAAAGTAAATCAAATGAGCACACACTCCAAGTGTGGTCATCTAACCCAGCCTTCCATATGGGAGTCCTTGCACAGCTAACAAAATGCGTCCTGGCAAAGCCACAGAGCTCCGGGGGACACTGTGTCTCTCTTTTGTGTATTTAGCCACCTCTACTAAACTTGTACTCTAGGCTATGCCCAGAGGTCTTCACCTGCTGTGTGCTGGCCTTGCCTGGCGGAGCTGCAGGGCCCAGGAGTCGCTTACTCTGCTATGAGGCAAAGTGCAACCGAGGGCAGCTTGATGAGTTGCTGGCTTTTGAACGTAATTATAATGGCTGAGTAGCTTGGTGTGTGCTTTCTCGCCTTCTCCCCACAGAACACGATTTAATGCTTTGCAAGAAGTAAAGCCTGTGGAACTTCCTAACTGCAACTTGGTTAAAGGAGTCGGTACGTACGTGAGAGGGGATGGGGTCTCCCTTGGACTTCCAGTGTGACCTTGCTATTTATTTGATTAATGCACCTGCTGCATTTTGTCCAGAAACAAAACTTTGAACCAGAAGAATACTGTCAAGTCAGTAGTTCATTGTAAACAACACCTTGTTTGACTTTTGACTTTATCAACACACTGCCAGGATGCTGGCAGTTTTTTTGGTCAACAGAACAAAGCCATTGCCAGAATAATGTTTGGTGTCGTGGTCACCTAACCTATGGAGGCAGCAGAAGGGAAACAGAAGGGAGACGAGGTGAAGAGCAAGGGGTGATTTTTTAAAAAGCTCATGGGTCTTTGCAATTACCTCAGGCCTTTCTTCGTGCAACTCTTTTTTAAGGTCCAAGAGGAACCTTTCCCCAGAAGCTCTCAGCAGATTTCCCCTTAGATCTCGTAGGTCAGAGCTGGAGAACAGGCCACAAAGAAAGCTGGGAAAGTAATCACAGGGCCCCACGGGGGGTGGCCCTACCAGTAGGAAGAGAGGGGCAAGGAACAGCAGCTGATAGAAGCCACAGGGAGTGTCCCAGGCCACATGCTCCATCTGGGTCAACCAGCTAGCTTTGTTACTTGAGGATGACTTGTTTGAGATCCATGCTTTCATTACATTTTGTTTTGTTTATTTAGAATCATTTATCTCAACCGACTAAAGTTCAGAAGTCTAGACCAGAAGACTTAGTATCATTAATCTCAACTAGATAAATTATGGTGCAATATTTTTTCTGAGAAAAGGATAATATTGATACCAATTCCTGGGTGTTTGAAAAGCATACATCTCCATTAAGGGTATGAATACAAAATTAAATAGTTCATTTGCCACTAGTTTAACTGAAATTTTAAAACTCTGAGTGCACTTAAAGTGTAACTGACTTGAAGACAGTGATCGTTTCCCAAGATTAATAATTCACAGTACATTTATCTTCTTGATCCCCTAAATTGTACACCCATTTGAACTTAAGAGTCTGGAATTTGCTTGTATTCCTGGTGTGGTTTCATTGCTTTGGAACTAGTAAGTACTATGTATTTGTTATACCCCATATCTTTAGAAAAGCAGCAGCAAGCTCCTTTCAAATAATCACACCTTTTGTACATTTTGCGAATTTAGAGGTTTGGGGCCCTGAGAAAAAAGTTCTAGTCCATCAATTTAAAACAATTACATTAAGTGTACAATTTAATTTTACTTTTTAATGATATTAACACCTTTTAAGTTTCCATATGATTCCATTCATCAACTTGAATGAATACGTGAGAGAATGAATTATTCTGCCCCATCCAAGAAGAGCTGACACACCCCTCCACTTCAAGTGAGAAGGGATGCAGAAGCGGGGCATCGCCTCCTGCAGTGACAGGAACCCCTTGGGACCGTTTGTTCTCTTCCTGACAGAAACCGGCTCAGAAGACTTGGAGATACTGCCTAATGGAGTGACTTTCATTAGCTCTGTGAGTGTTTTCTAGAACATTTTCTAGGATTGGCAGTTTAAGTCTTTTACTTGGGCCTTCTGTACACCAATGCTTACCTTCAAATAAAATGAGCAGTCCCGTGACAGACACATGACTCAAAAGACAAACTGTCCATACACTTACACCTGTGTCATCATTATGAACAGACTTGTTCTACGCATAGTCTTGTTCTTATGTTGTCACTAAACTCTTATCCTTAGCTTCCGTTGTAGCAACATGTTCAAGAATGACTTCCCTTTAACTGTCTATCCCTTGAGGCATTTAGCTGGTATACTCAAATATTTGCTGAAATAAGCAGATGTTTATATGTATTCCCTCACACACCATTTCACTTTTTACATTTTTACACTTTTCAGATTGAGTTCTTTAATTTGAAATTGTTGCTAGGTCACCCCACAATCCCCAAGCCTTGAAAGAGGATCTGTCATGTTTGCAGAGCCTCTCCTGCATATAGATCACTGTGGTGGGTGATAGAGCTCAAGACAAAAGTCAACCACCCGCCCTAGGAGCGTAACATGACAGAACTGCCAGTACATAGAAGACAAGCCTTTTGACCATTCAAAACCTTTGCTTCTCAGAATTTAATTAGTCCAGTTTTCTCTTACGAAGGTAGAGGACTAGTCATCCTGCAAAGCACTGTCTTGCGAACATTTTCTAGGCAGCGGAAGGCAAATTGCAAGCAAAATCTTAAGTGGGATCCCAATATAGTTAACAACAGTCCTGTGGCTCTGATTGAAGGTCCAGAAAGGAGGCACCTGGGGCTCTATCCCAGAGGTGCTTCCAAGGACCCAGGCAGGGGACAGCTTAAAAACTACCACCAGTGCTATCTCTGCTCCTTGTTAATGCTACTGAAGATGATGGGTAGCTGCCCCTTTGTCTTGCTCTTCCACTCATGATGTTTCTCACAGCTGGAAGCTGTGCCCCAGTCCACACTTGACCTTGCAGCAGGGGATGGAGGTCTGTTTGGAGTTAAGAGCATGTGACCTCCACAGTCCCCTGGGGGCCTATCACCTAAGCCAGCCAAAGGCTGCACAGTGGCCTGTGGTCAGCCCTGTGGTTTGGAGCAGACATCTGAACCTGTGCACTGCTCCTGGCTGCCATAGCATTTGAACTGTTGGTAATGAGCCTGCCATTCCTCCTCTGTGTTTTTCAAGGGACTAAAATATCCTGGAATAAAGAGCTTTGATCCTGATAAGCCTGGACAAATACTTCTGATGGACCTGAATGAAGAAGACCCAGCAGCGTTGGAATTGAAGATCACCGGGAGCAACTTTGATTTATCTTCATTTAACCCTCATGGGATTAGCACATTCACTGATGAAGGTATGATATTTCATGTTTATTAAAAACAGAACCGAGCCGGGCTCGGTGGCTCAGCCTGTAATCCCGTGCCTTTGGGAGGCTGAGGTGAGTGGATTGCCTGAGCCCGCGGGTTCGAGACCCGCCTGGGCAGCGAGATCTCATCTCCACAATAAATCAAAAAATCAGCCGGGTGTGGTAGCGCATGCCTGTAATTCCGGCTACTTGGAAGGTTGAGGCGGAAGGATCGCCGGAGCCCAGTAGGTCGAGGCTGCGGTGGTCGGGAGCGGCCACTGCACTCCAGTCTGGGTGACAGAGTGAGACTCCAACTCAAAAAAAAAAAAAGAAAACAAAACCAAGTTTAAAAATAAACGGAAAACATGCCAATGAATGACATTTTTTCCCTCAACCAACTCAAGCATAATTATAAAGAATATTCCTATTCTGGGTTTTAAACTTACCCCTGTGTTAATGAAATATAATATTAAAACCACTTAAGTACTTGAGAATGCTCAAATATTTAAGATTTGTAAAGCACCTCATTTTGTAAAATAAAACATTCGCATGATCCTTGTAATTATGGTAATAATTCTCAGCCCTGATTGTTACAGGCTTTCTGTTTTAAACCAGTTTAAAGATTTAGAAACAAACTTTTCTGACCTGAGGCATTGGCAGCCTGTAGCCCCTCTGGTGGGCAGCTGCAGGACCAGCCTCTTCCAACCCTCGCCTTGAGGACCAGTCTGCACCTCTGCGCCATGTTCAAGCTGTGCCCCCCATGTCCTGCTACCTTTCACCATCTCTATGCCACCACCTCACCTCCTCCTTTCTGTTTACTGTCATGTCCTTGTTCTCTATTAATTCTCAATCCCAGGGCTGGGTGCAGTGACTTCTGCCTATAATCCTAACACTTAGGGAGGCCGAGGAGAGAGGATTGCCTGAGCCCAGGGGTTGAGACCAGTCTGGGCAACTTGGTGAGACCTCATCCCTACACTAAATTAAAAAACTAGCCAAGTGAGGTGGGGTGAACCTGCAGTTCCAGTTACTTGGAAGTCTGAGATGAAAGATTTGACTAACCGGTCAAGGCTGTGGTGGTGGTGATCACGCCACTGTGCTCCAGCCTGGGTGACAGAGTGAGACTCTGACTCAAAAAGCAAAAAACATAAAATCCTCTACCCCAATTATACTCAGAAGCACCCAGAGAGTTTAAAGGAGCTCGATGTCCGGGCCCTAGCCCCAACAATCCTGAATCAGTTGGTCTGAGGCAGGTCGGGTGGTAGCACTTGTGAAAAGTTGTTCAGGTGATACAAATGTAAGGCTAGGATTGAGAATCACCTACACCCAGGACCTCCACGTCCTCACCTGACAGTGCCTCGTTCAGTTCTTCTGGACTATCCCCTCTGTGGGTAGCTGAAGTCCCTGCCTTGGAAGTCATCCATGGCGACCTGATTAGGAAACTTCCTCCTCTCTTCCCTTCCTGCCTCTCCGTCCTTCCTTCCTCCATCTGCCTTCTGCCTTTGACATCCTCTTTCAACAAACTTGTTCCCCCCACAGCCCGTGCACGTGTCCGTCCTGGGTCTGCCCCTGCTGTGGGCTTCTCCCCGTTGTTGCCATGTCACTCATGGCCAAGTCTCTGTGCATACCCCAGAGGCTCCACCCTTTCCTCCTCTTTATTCTTTCTGTTCAGAGATTTCAAGCCAGTGTCATGGTGCCTGCATTCTGGGAGAACAAACCACAATGGGGTATAAGTCTTAATGTTTTCATTAGCTTTTCACTTTCGTTACTTCAGGCGCTTACTAGATAGCTCTATCTGGGTTCTTCTCCTGTGGTCACTTTAAACAAAAAATATTTTCTACCTTTTTATCTTTCCTTCTTGACTTCTTTCCCATATAGCTTCACTTTATATTTCTGTATCTGTATCTTTTTCAGCTATATCTATCATCTATCTCTATATCTATCTGTCATCTAAATCTATACTCAAAGAGGAACCCACAAAAACCTGGAACTATCTTTTTGAAGGGTGGTCCCCTTGTAACACAGGTTTCCCCCTCTAGGTAAGTGTACTAGGAACTCATCAGCATCACTGTACCAGTTAGCATTGTTGGGAGAGACTGTGTTCAGCTTCAGTGAAATACATTTTTTTATTCTTTCCAAGCATTGGCCCATTTCATGATGGGTGATTTACAAGCATACCTGTCCACACCATGCTGAGTGTTCAGCAGTTTGTTTGTTTTTTTTTACCAAAAATGGTATGACCCCTGTACCCACCCTCCCTATTCATCCTATCTCATCCCAGTGGATTTTTCTGGTTTCCTTGGATGAAAAAAGTCTTGATGGGGAAGAGGAGAAACAAAAAATTGCAGAAGCACTAAAAGGCATCAAAACTGACAAGTTCCAAAACTGTTTTGCGCAGTGGAGAAAGCATTTTGATAGGTATATTGCATCATACAGAGGGTACTTGGAAGGTGACTGAAGTTTAAACATGTAAAATTAAATACACCATTTTTAATAAATAAATTCTGTTTTTGTGTCCCCCCTTGTATATCTATCTCTGTCTCTACCATCTCTATCTCTGTCTGTCTGTGTCATCTATAGCTATCTACCTGTCATCTATGTCTATCACCATCTATCTCTATGTATCTATATCTACCTACCTATCTATCTATCTCTATTCAATCATCTCTATCTCTAGCTGTCACCTACATCTATATCTATATCTGTATCTCCCTTTCAATGGTTTCTCCACCCATTCATCACCACTGTATTTTATTTGAAAAATATTTTTTAAGTACAAAAAAGTGTCTGGTATGTACATACTCTTTAAACAAAACACACCACTTCTGTGACCCGCTTCTGCGTTAACCCTGCATCACAGGCTCCTTTATGACTGTGCCTGTGAGTCTCCTCTGCAGCGGCCACTCCGGCTTCTGCGGATAGACATATAGGTAGGGTATTGCCGTCTTTATGATCACGACCAGCAGTGCCAACATGAACCTTCTGTGTGAGACTCTTCCAGGATTCTTCACAGGACACACTTCTAGAATAGAATCTGCTGCTTGAAATGAATGCAGGTTAAACCTTCCTCAAGCTTCATTTGTCTCCTTCGTTCCTCAGCCATTCCCAGGGTCTTTTGATACTACCCGTGGAAAGCCTCCCATGTCCTCTGCCTTTTCTTGTCAGGGGCATCCTCTCAGTTCAGTCTCTTCTCTCTGCATACCTGGGTTATGGCTGTGGCATCAGGCCATGCCCTTCCTGGACTCAGATGCCCCAGTGAGCAAACTCTGCATCCTCATCCCCAGCCCTGACCAGGCTGACCCCGGCATCCTCTGGCTCTACCCTCCCCCTCCATTTCTTCCCTTCCCTTCACTCTGTATTCTCATCCTAAGTCCTGGCCAGGCTGATCCCGGGTCCATCTGGCTCCACCCTCCCCCTTCCTCTGTCTTCCTTTCACTCTGTTCCAACCACAGCCTCACTCTTGAGTGAATGTGCCCAGAAGCTCTTCCTTGGGGCCTCTGCACGCTTCTTCCCTCAACCTGGAATGCTCTTTCCCCAGATACTCACATGGTTCACTCTCTTGCTGCACGGGGGCCTTTGCTCTAGCAGCCCCTCAGCAGAGAGAATGTCTCTGACTCCCATGAAGAAGGCACCCCAGTGTTTCCTGTCCCTTTCAACTATTTTTCCTTGGTAGTGTTTAACACCAACTGAAATAAACACATGTTTCTTGAATGGGTTAATAACAAGCATCTTAGCTGGTTTCTCTGTTCAAATCTCCTCGGCTCAGCCTGCTAAACTTTGCATCATTTTTTTTGGCAACTAAACATCAACTTGGTTACTTCAGAGGTTTCCAAACATTCGCTGCTTCTTAAGGCAGAGACCACAATCTAACGTTACTTTCCAGCTCTGATCCTAACTTCTCGATCCTTCGACTGGTCTCCTTTGTGTTCTGAAGTCCCACCGATACACAGAAGTTGCTTCTGTCTCTCAAATGTTCATAGGGAATTCACCACCTCACATGGTGTAAGTGACACCACAGCACCATTTCTCATGTTGGGAGATCCATATCTCCTAGCCCATCTGCCTTGACTCTGTATCTTGTAGAGACCATCTGAACTGGAAAGCTTAAGGAGCTCCTTGGAGTTCTCATGCCCGTGATGCTCATTCTTAAGTTGAGGGAATTTCTTTTCTTCTTGTAGAGTTTTGAGTTTTTAGAGACTGTCACTGGTTCTTCCTTGAGGCACTCTGCTTTGGAAAAGGAGTAATCTCAACTGCTACTCTCCACAAAGAAATGAAAATATCCATCTGCCTGATATCCTAAGTACCACTTGGAGGTGGGCTAGGATTGCTTTCTGGAGAGAGGGCTGATGGCTGAGAGCTCAGTTAATGTTTTGATTTTCGTTTTTAATCTCCTTTCAGATAATGTCGTGTACCTGCTGGTGGTGAACCATCCAGACCTCCAGACCACGGTGGAGTTGTTTAAATTTCAAGAGGAAGACAAATCACTCTTGCATCTAAAAACCATCAGACACAAACTTCTGCCGAGGTACTGACATATCATATTCCTATTTTCCTTTAACAGCAGTGGATAGTTAATCTACATGTAGCTTTTCCTTTCAGCCAGGGTAGGTATGGCTGCCAGCTCCCCTTTCTGATGGTCACAAACCCTCCGATGTTCTTCTGCAGAACTTGTTGAGGATTTGAGAAGGCCCGTTCTCTCCTCCTCTTATTTCCTAGCTGGTTCTGGCCCCTGGCCTCAGAATCTTCATTCAAGTTTTTACCAAGAAAAACCTCTGCTTATCCTCACAACCAGACCTGCATTTCAAAACCCAAACAGGTTTCAGGGAGAAATTATTGTTCATTTTTATCTGTATCTTTAAAAAGAGAGTCTCAGCTGATTCTGTGAGTTAGAAACACGTTCCCGAGAGGAGACACCATGTCCAGTGTGTCCGAGACCCCCTGTGCTGTCTCTGCTGCTGTCTGGTTGCATACGGTTTGTGGAAGTGCAGATCTGTGGGGACACTCAGCTCCCTCCTAGGCTTCTCGGCTGCACAACACACAGAGAAAGCACCCAAGGGTCTTCAGTCACAGTCGACCCCACCCAAAGTAAATCTCCCCACTTGCCCTGTGACAGTCTGGCTTGGGAGGCTGGTGACGGGTTTAGGACAGCAATCTGACGTGGTCTTCCAAAATGACGTTTATCTCTGGATTATGATGATTTTCTAGACTCCTCGCCTCTATTTGCACAGTTTACGCCCAGCATTTGCCTACCTTCATGCTATAAGTCTGCTTTTGCACTATTGGCGGCTACCTAACAAAGTGCCTGGCATGCAGCGTGCACAGTGCCACCAGAGCCTCTTCCTCTCCTTTCTCACCTGGTGGGTTGGCGATGAGGAAACTGGGACTGGGGAGAAATCGAGTTCTCGGATGAAGGCCAGTCAACTCAGCAGAGGCCACTTGGGAACTCCAGCCCCAGTTGCTTCTGCACCCTTAACGCGAGTTCAGAGAAGAGCTTGTGGAAGCGTCATACATTCATCCAACAAATATACCTGGAAAGAGATTGAGGCCACTGATTGCTTGGAGAATATGAACAGTACCAAGATCTAAAGCAGGGAGAAGGGTGTGGGCTGGAGACTCTGGGCCAACAATAACAATAATAATAGCAATAGTAATAATAATTCAGTGAGCTTTAAATGTAAGCCAGGTGCAGCACTGATTTAAACAGGTTATTTTATTGACTTTTTACACTTATATTCTTAATGATGTTTTATTATTATGTCCATTGTGGATTTTTAAAGAGCTGAGTTCTGGGTTCTTTGCATTTGCTCCTGTTGGCACCACCATTGACCAGTGCAGCTGGGATCTCAACCCTACCCTGGTGGCTGAATCTTAATTCTGGTGACTTGAAACCACTACAAAGTCATGAGCACTTATTTTATTTGTTTTGCCATTTAGTCTTGGAAATCTCAGGTTTGCAGAGTTTCCCAGGTGGGGTATTTTGGGGAGGGGCAGTTGCAAAAATATTAGTCTCTGGCAGCACAGAGTGAAACTGAACAGATCCACACTGCCCAGCTCAAGTGTGTCCTGTTCTCTTCGCCCAAGAATTGGTCATGTCTGTTTTCTGCTTTGGATGTGATGGTTTACAACGTTAATATTCCAGTTCCTAAATCCACTACAACTTAAGCCTATTATTATTGATAATCACATAGCTGTGCTCACTGGTCTTCACTGTATGCTAGGCATGGGGGCAAAGCCCTTAGGCTCACGATTGCGTTTGACTCTTCCCCCAGCCTTTCCAGGCACAGAGAGGACCCTGAGGCCCAGAGAAGTGGCCCCAAGTGTAGTGACATGCTGTGGCCCAGTGCTGTGGCGAGGACAAGCTGTGTCAAGATTTGAGCAGAGTCCATTGACTTCCAAGCTGTTATTTGAAACGTCTCTCTCTGCTCCTTTTTGTGAAAACGGTCATATGACAGCAAAGCACACTAGCTTTGGAAATTTACTTTTAAAGAAGAGAGGGGAAAGCCAGGCTTATATCTGCAGCCCATCGGGGCCAATCCTAAACTCCAGACTTTGTCGGTGTAGTAATAGCGGCTGCCACGATTCAAGGTTTATTGCATGTTGGGCTCCCTGACATGCACACTCTGGGCCTGTGTTGCTGGAAGTCCCTCTGCAGCTTCACAGATCCTCTACAGAGGTTTCCGACTCTAGACTCCCACTAATGAACTGCATGGATTTGGGGAAATCCAGCCTCTTTACAGATGAGAAGACTGAGGCTCTGAATCTTGCCAACTCACCCAGAGCTGCATCAGAACTGAAGCGTGAGGGTGGGTGTGCAGGGCTGAGGCCTGAGAGCCCTTGGTCCTCTGCAATAGGACAGACGGAATATTCTCTAGATCATGGCCCTGGGAGCTTCTGTCACCTCAAGCAGCATGGATTGCCTCACGTGTTCGCTATGGCACCTAATAAAGAAGAAGAGTAGTCTCATCTCTCTTACATTTTCGATAGCGGAGAGAGAATCCAAATCAGAAGGAAGAAGTCACAGTGTCGGAGGGCTGAGGCTTCTTGTTCATGACATCTCATTCAACTTAGAGCACGAAACCATGAGGTCAGAAGATCGACCAGTTCATCACCATGCTCTCACAGATAGGGAAACTGGGACTGCTACAGGAAGGGACTGATTCTTCCCGGATCCTACAGCTCATGGGAGCAGGGCTATAGCTGAAATGTTTCCAGGCTGACAGCCTGGAATTTCCTGCACTGTCTTGGGATGCCTTGGACTGCCAGAGTCAGCCCTGCGTAAGCACAGGGACAATTGGCTCTGATCACGGTTCCAGTCTAATTCAATGTCCACTGAATTTAGCACATGTGCACACACACACCACAGCACTATTGTGTGCAGCTACCAGAGTTTGTATGTTACAGCACTGGGGTCACCTCTTGGGACTTAAACCAGTTGTTGCCTCTGGGGTTGCATGGGGAGGAATGATTCCATGTCCATTCTGTGCCACCACAGCTAGAATGAAGTCCGAGGTCCTGGTTTTGGGAATAGACGGAGGTGAATGCCAGTTCATCTTCCCATGATCACAATGCCTTCATCTGTGTCTATTATGTGTATGTCTTAATTGCAGTTTGAATGACATTGTTGCTGTGGGACCTGAACACTTTTATGCCACAAACGATCACTACTTTGTTGACCCCTATCTACGCTCCTGGGAGTTATATCTGGGATTAGCGTGGTCGTATGTCGTCTACTACAGTCCAGATGAAGTCCGAGTGGTGGCAGAAGGATTGGATTTTGCCAATGGAATCAACACGTCCCCTGATGGCAAGTACGTGGACTCTAAGATATGATTCTCATGAGACGTCTTTAGATCTAAGTCATGGGATGCATTTTAACATGTTATCCTGGTGAGCCAAAAACAGGAAAAAATGTAAAATACTTTAATTTTTTAGTGGTAAAATGTGTCAAATCAAAAATGTCTATTTTGTGAATGCATACTGGTTTTATTTTGTATTTTTAAAGTACATTTAAGAGGGGGACTATGATGAAGATTTAGTATTACTCAATAGCTTTGTTTTGAGGGAAGTTTTTTGAGTGTATAATGAGATTGATTGTATGAAGATATATATAGATATGTCTGTATATACAGAGGGTGCCAAAAAATGTATACTCATTTTAAGAAAGAAAAAAACTGTGTTAAAATTGTAATACCCATATACACTGATAACAAAAGATGAAAACAAGTCACATTAGACTTCTGCAGTTAAAGAGGTGCTCACTGTTGGGTAGACTTCTGTGGCAAGCATGTAAACTGTCCCAACATCACAGCAGAAGCAGCAGGACTTGTTGCTGTGTGAGGCTCCTGGGTCCTTCCTTGTATATAGCGCACACAGGACCAGGCATCTCAGACTCATCTTGAAGGCATGCAGTTGTCAGGCCTGTTTGGGATTCTGTGGCATACTTAGCCTCCATTGTTGTTGTACATCCACAGCATTCTCAAATTTCAAAGGCCGCTTCAAAATGGTCTTGTACGCATCAAACAACACCGCGCTTCAGCCATTTTCTTTGACTGTCATTCCCGTCACTTGGTGACGCTAGCATTCACTTGAGGAACATTGAGAGAGCATCTTACTACACATTGCTACCATAATTCAACTTCAAAACATCATGCATAGGTAGCAGCTCTTAAAATGTGTATACATTTTTGACACCCCATGTATGTATGTATATACCTATGTCACTAGCACTAGTTTATGACAAGATAAGGAGCTTGCATCAAAATGTAAATCAAGGTACCACTTCCTTCATCAAGAAAGTTTTGCTATGAAAAAAGCCCTCAGTTCACTTAAGCAGTAGGCTTCCTGATGTAGTTGATTTACAACATTATCTCATGGTGGCCTTACAATAGTCAATTAGCACATCAACACTGGATTGCTCCGGGGGTGGCATTTTGGGCAGCATTGGTGTCTATGTGGAATCCATATATCCATCCATCCATCCCTTCCTCATCAAGGGTTTCAGAAAGTCAGTAACACATACTTAGAAAAAGCAGCCTGGACAGCTTCCAATTGTTCATCTCATGGCCTGGTCTTCAAAACTGGAAGGTCCTCCAGCAGTCATTTGTCTCTTTCTTCAGGGGAGCACAGAGCTGGGATTACCCACAGTCCTGACGAGGTGTGACTAGGGCCGCAGGATCAGAACCAGACTCAGGGCAGAAGAGGAGGAAGATGCTCTCCGTTCAGGCCAACTGTCTGGTTTCCTATTTTTTCCAGCCTAAAACAAGGCTGGTTGTCACAGAGCCACCCTGCGGTCTCCCCAGGAGAAAGCTCACTGCCCTCCCCAATGCAGAAGCTGGGGTGCCCCTCTGTGGGCGAGTCAGTAGAGAAACACTGTCCCGCACTCTCCCCTGGGACCCTCGGAGCTGGCGTCAGGGCCAAGTGCCTCCCGACCCGATCAGGGCCAACGCGGTTTCCACCTGTGGAGATGACTTTTCGAAGACTTCTCCCATGGGGCACCGTGCGCTCATTGGGTTCTTCCAGGATTCATGTGCTCTGAGTTGTGCTCCATGTTCCAGCCCCAAGCCAAGCTCCCCAGGGAAGCATCACTGTCACTGTCACTGCCTTGCGTCAGGTGCCTCGATGCGACTCTTTCTTCCTTGAAGGCACGTCTATATCTCCGAGTTGCTGGCTCACAAGATTCACGTGTATGAAAGGCATGCTAACCAGACGCTGACTCCATTGAAGGTAAGATGGTTCCCACCGCCATCTGGCAGAGTGGGACCGCGCTTCTCACCGACTGGCGGGAGTCAAGGCGAGGAAAGCGGACAGGCTAACTGGAGGCGAGAGCCAGTTTCTCACTCCCGTATTAAGGGTCTCCCGTGGCTGTGTGGTGTTCACTTTCGCTCATCTGCAGAGTGGGGAGCAGAGCACACGTTTCACCAGGGGGACGTGGGGTTCTTACTGCTCTAGGAATTTTAAGCCTGGCCTCCGGTCTCTGGGTCCTCCCTCCGTCCTCCCTCCCTCCCTCCTTCTCTTTTTCCCTCCTTCCCTCCCTCCCTCCCTTCCGGCTTCTCTCATTCCCCTTTTTCTCTCTCTCTTTTCCTCTGTTGATAGAAGCGGCCTCACCTTGTGTTTGGCCCAGGCCGGCTCTGCCCACTGTTTCTTTTTCTTTGCTTTGCTTTTCGAGTTGGAGTCTCACTCTGTCGCCCAGACTGGAGTGCGGTGGCCGCTCTCGGCCACCACAGCCTCTACCTGCTGGGCTCCGGCGATCCTTCTGCCTCAACCTTCCAAGGAGCTGGAACTACAGGCGTGCTACCACGCCCGGCTCATTTCTTGATTTATTGTAGAGATGAGGTCTCGCTGCCCAGGCGGGTCTCGAACCCGCGGGCTCAGGCAATCCACTCACCTCAGCCTCCCAAAGGCGCAGGATTACAGGCTGAGCCACCGAGCCCGGCTTGCTCACTGTTTCTAAGGCCATGTGCCCATGTGCTGCTAGGTGACCGGCTGCCATGGCCTCTCTGCCTTTGTCCCCAGTGCCTGAGCCCTGGCCCCACCCCTTCTGCCCTTGGGTTGCCCTGGGGCTGTCCAGGTGTGGCCCTGCCTGGGACAGGGCTCTGTTCCTCTGCCCCCAGGAGTGACCTTCCCACAGATCCCCAGGCTGTCTCCCTCCTCTCCTCTTGGCTGTTGCTAAAATGTCACCTCTGTCAGGTCTTCCCTCACTGCCGGATGGAGGCTGCCAGCGTCCCATACCCCATGAGTTTCCACTCCTTCACTGCCCTCTTTCCCCTTCCAGCACACGTGGCCAACACACTATATGTTTTATGTGTCCTTATGATCTGACTCCCTGCTAGGGTGGAAACTCCACAGGAATGAGTTTTCTCCTATTTGTCCCTGGAAGAGTTCCCAGCACCTAGTAGTCACTCAACAAACACCTGTTCAACTCAGGGGGTGAGGCCGGGCACGGCTCTGAGGTTCCCATCTGCCTTCACTAACTCTGGTCCAGTGTGGAGGCTGGAGTCAAAGCGGGTAAAAACACAAATGGGAGGGAGAGAGGCTGACAGCATGTCAGGGCACCAGGGAAGCTGCCCCTCACTCTGCTCTGAGGAACAGGATAGCACCCTTCAGTCTCAGTGCCCTCACAGGACGTACTGTCCTCACTGACGGCAGGACTGTGCCCATGGGCACATCAAGGGGGGCCTGCTCAGTGAAAGTCGCCTTGAACAACATCGAGTGTGATGTCACATTTGATGTCAAAACCCACAGCGGGCTGGTTGGGTAAACGGGATTCCAGACCCCCATGCTGGTGGGGAGAGAAAACGACCGTGGGTTCAGTCATGGGGCCTCCCGTACAGGGAAGGTTGCAGACTTCACGAGGAAAGAGCCCAGTCCAACACGTGTGGGCCCCAGAACACGGGGGATCCTGTCCCACCATGGGATCAGCCCTGGGAGAGCCTCTTGCGCTGATGCGGCTGCCAGGGTGACACCGTGCATGTGGGCTGTTTCCTGGGTGTTTACACAAACGCCCTCTGCGCTTGCCATTTTAGCCGGCACCGCTTTATGCCATGCTTAACACTTCTGTATTTCAGTTTCAGGTTCATGCATGAATGTTTGTCCAAATGACTTTTCCTCTAATTTTCACAGCCTTTCTTGGCTTTCTGCATCTTTCCTTCCCCCTATGCCCTGGAAGCTGGACCAGTGCCAGTATAGGTGGAAGGCCAGAGGAGTTTTTTGAGCCCTGGAAATGGGCAGAACCCTTGTGTTCCTGGAAGCAGCAGTGGTGATGGAGGACTGTGGGGGGGGAGTCCCTGACATTGTTCTGTCAATTTTGGTTTACCTCCTGTCTCTTGTTTTCTTGTGTTTAATCCTGGAAGTCCCTCGACTGTGACACACTCGTGGATAACATATCCGTGGACCCCGTGACAGGGGACCTGTGGGTTGGATGCCATCCCAATGGCATAAGGATCTTTGTCTATGACCCAGAGAATCCACCTGCATCAGAGGTCAGTTTGAAAAATGAACCAATCAGTGACTCTATCCCCAGCAACCAGTTTTCAGTTTTTGAAAACATAATCTCAGTTAGATGTGCAGATAAAAGGGGGTCACGGGAAGATGAGCCAGGTAATCTGAAATAAAAAGAACATCTGCAGCCTGGGCAGCACAGTGAGATCCTGCCTCTACACACACACACACACACACACACACACACACACACACACACACACACACACACACACGTAAATTAGTAGAGTGTGGTGGCTCACACCTGTAATCCCAGCACTTTGTGAGACTGAGGCAGGAGGATTGCTTGAGCCCAGGAATTCAAGAAGAGCCTGGGCAACATAATGAGACCTCATTTCTACACAAAATTTTAAAAATTAGCCAGGTGTGGTGGTGCATGCCTGTAGTCCCAGCTACTCAGGGGGTGAGGTGGGAGGATCGCCTGAGCCCAGGAGGTCGAGGCTTCAGTGAGCTGTGTTCGTGCCACTGCCTTCCAGCCTCGTTGACAGAGTGAGGTCGTGACTCAAGAAAAAAAAAGTGCATTTGGAGGCATGTAAGTCAGAGTCCAAGTGGGAAATGTGGAGAAATTGGGGATAGTTTGAAGGGATCTTAGTGAAGGGACCATATACAAAGGTGTGGGCGGGATGTGGGGAAGTCCATGGAGGACAGCTCAGTCCCCCAGGGATTAGTCACCAGAGGCTAGAACAAGAGGGCAGTGTTGGAAGGGGTGTCTGGCAGGAGCCTGGCCTCTGGGTTAGGGACATGGCCAGCCAGCATCGACCCCTAGGGAGGACACCTGGAGAGCAGATCCTGCCTCCCTCAGCCTCCCTTCTCTTGGGCCTCCCTGTCTCCCTTGGGCCTCCATCCTCTGCAACTGTGATGGAAGGAAGGTGCTCGGTCCTTCTCAGAGTTGGCTCTGTGGGTCGGAGCATGGAGAGGCAGGCCTGGACCCAGGGAGGGACTCTCAGGATGGGCCATCTTCATTTCACTTGTGAGTCTCTGTCACCTGAGAGCTCTCGGAGATGCCGCCCTGCGGTGTTGAGTCCCTTGTGGGCTGCCTCCCTTCCTCTCAGCCCCTTTCCTGGGCGTCCTCCATGACCCAGCCTGGGTCTGGGCCCAAAGGACTCGAGCGCCTATGGTACCCCTGGAATGGGAGGCGTGGTTCGTGCTGGAATGGTTTTGGCACAGAGGAGCCCCCAGACGTATTGCAACACTGAGACTCCCATGCTTGTCCCCATTGTTGCCCAGTGGACTCCCCCAGCAGAGCATCCAGGACCTGTAAGCCACTCTGTCGCGGGCACTGGGCCGCATACTGCCACTTACCTTGTGTTTCTACTTTGAGTTTTCAGTATGTGCGAATTACACTCATTTTCGTCAAATACATGGTACCATGTTGACATACTTGTCTACTGCTATGTATTTTTAAAGCTTAGTTTTAAGAGTCAGTCTCACCTACCCAACAGAAAAAAGAAAAAGAAAGCCCATATCTCTGGGATTAAAAAACAAAACAAAACAAAAAACCAAGTGTATTTCCAATTCCATTATGGCTCTTAGAACTTTTCTCTTGAGTTTCACAGGACAATGATGTTTGTAGGTGAAAGCAATCCGCTGTGCCTTTTGCTGGCTTTTGCCGATTAAGCTTGCTGACTTATGCGTTCAGTGGAATTGAAGAAATGTGTGCTGTGGAGTGGCCACCGCTCAGAACTGAGCAGAATGTTAGATCCTCACTTATTTTGCTTGTTAGCTTATTCGGTGAACTTAGGTTATCAGCTGTAGCAAGGATTTGGCCTGTTGTTCTGGAAAAAACACCTCCTTTCTGGTGATGAATCTGTTGAGGAATAGCGAAAGGTAATAATGTTCATTATCTAACGCCTCACCATGGGAGAGCAATGCCGTTTTATCACCAGGAAGCTGAATGGAGCCAAGGTGCAGCCATTTCCCTGTGAGTAGTCACGGCGCATTGACACTCTGGCCACATCCCAAGGCATTTGTCCTTGGCGACAGCTGTCTTCAGGAGGTCATTTTGGAAGCTCCCATCGGCCCTTTTACATCTGGGCACTGGCCTTCCCGGTGTGCCACATCTGGTGTTTCTGTGATGTGGGTGTCAGTTTTCACACCATTGTATTTTTATTCTAAAGGCTTAATCGTAGAGTTGAATGGGAATTCAGCAATCATCCCCCCACCTCATGTGACAATTAAGAAACAAATGGTATTGCACTGTGTAACTTTATATAATTGGTGCAACAAAACATTGTTGTAATGTTTCAATGCCAGCTTACAAAGTTCAACAACTAGTGGATAAGGAAGGGGGTGGAAGGGAGCCTATGTACACATAAGGACCTGTAAAAGCTATCTGATTTAGTTAATATTGCATGTGGATTGTAAATCTACACAAACCAAGATTCAGATCATTTCTTCAATCTGAATTAACACCATCTGCTCACTTCATCAGTCAACCAGGACACTGGGGCTATTGCATTCTATTAACCAATATGAGTGTATTTCTGTAAGCATAGTTATATTGAAATAAAGTTTTAAAAAGAAAAAAAAAGAAACAAATGGTGAGCAGAAGACACAGGATGGACCCAGGCCTCCTGCCTCAGTGGGATCCTCTCCAATTAGGTTGAATCCTGTGAAATGGCCATTTTTGTCAGCCAGAATGATCAAATATTAGCCATTTCATGTGGGTAGCTTAACACGATACAGCACTATGCTTTTGCTAATGATATAATTAAATTTATCCTCAACTAAATGAACAGAACTTATAACACTGTATACGTTTAGACGGGGGACATTAAGTTCAGAAGGATGGATGGTGGGGTACAGAGATGTGGGGTCTATCGGGCTGTACTTTTTCTTGTTTGATTACCAGCATTTAAAGACCAGGAATTAAGTATGAACATTCTCATTCCTGGCTAATTTGAAAACATACGAAAACTGACCTGAATGGCAGCACGGCACTAACTTGGCAGTTGCTGAGTAATAACAACCCCTGCACTCCTGTCACTGTCCCCACTGCTCCCTGATGTCCCATGCCAGGCCTTGCCGCAGGTTTACACTTCTAGCCTAGCCCCCTAAGTCTAGGCAGCTCCACCGCTGTTAAAGGTCACGTGATCAGAGCTCATCAGTTCACAAATGAGGAGACAGGTGTGTTCAGTATAACCTTGGGGCAAGACATGACTCATCTCATTATGAGAGAGGATTTCCCCCCCAATTGAATTTATTAAAAATTATGTATTCTCACGTTTAAACTTCAGTCACCTTCAAAGTGCTCTCCATTTGATGCAATACACCTACTGAGATGCTTTCTCCACTGCTCAAAACAGTTTTGAACTCATCAATTTTGATGCTTTTCAGCACTTGTTTTTTGTTTCACTTCCTCCATATCAAAAGATGTTTCCCTTTGAGGACTTTTTTTCATCCAGGAAAACAAAAAAATGTTGCTTGGGGTGAGATCGGGTGAATAGGGAGGGTGGGATATGGGGATAATGCCATTTTGGTCAAAAACTGCACAATACGGTGTGGGCCAGTGCACCTGTAAATCACCCATCGAGAAACGGACAAATGTGTTGATAGACTCTTTAAAAAAAAAAGTTCACTGAAGCCAAATGCAGCTTCTCACAATGCTAGCTGGTCCACTGATGCTGATGGGCTCTTAAAACAGTCACCCAGCAGGGCCCGCACTCCAAATGATAATTCCGTGTTTGGGGGTCCCACCTCATATATTTGGTAATACGGCTTTTTATGGAGAGATGATCCATGCTTAAAGCTGTCTTAAGTAACTTTTTGAAAAATAATAACTTATACTATTTATTTGATAGGTCCTTCGAATCCAGAACATTTTAACAGAAGAACCCAAAGTGACAGTGGTTTACAAAGAGAATGGCACCGTGTTGCAAGGTAGCACGGTTGCCTCCGTGTACAAAGGGCAGCTGCTGGTTGGCACGGTCTTCCACAAGGCCCTGCACTGTGAGCTCTAGCTGGCGACTCGCACCCGTGCCTGGAAGCTGCGACTCATTCCTTCAACTGCGCCAAGTTCAGGGGCTCCGGGATCCCAACAGTGGATGTGGACCCTGAGTCTGGGCCTCATGTGGCATCGGAGTGCTTGTTACCCGGGGGTAGATCCCTGGAGAAGGCTCTTCGGAGACAACACGCGTCAACCTGGGGTCCTTGGAAACCCCATGCACCAATAAAAATCCTCATTCACATGACTACATGTGTTATGTCAACATCAGGTCTTAACTATGACCCCCAAGTTCTATCCTGAGAGCGTGTGTTCTCAGGAGCACACGTGTGTACTGCCATGTGCTGTTCAGAGGTTATAGGACAGCAGGACTCGCTCATGCATCCAGAACTCTGGTGCTTCTGTGGGGACTCTGGTTCATGTGCACGAGAGTCACCCGCCCAGGCATGCTCCTTGGGGGCTGCGAGCACCTGGCATGGCCAGATGTCCCGGACTCTCCCTTCATGCTTGCTTTTCCAGGTTTCCTGTTGTGACGGTGTACAGGAAAACCTTAGAATCCCTAGGCATGTGGTCACACCTGGAAATTATGAGTATCTGCTTTCTTGACACAAATGGTACCTTGTAGCTTCTTTGACTTGTTAAAGGAAGAAGTTTGTTCACTTCAGCGTTGGCTGCAGAATGACGCCTACATGTGATTTAGGCACAACTGAGTGTCCCCAAAGACAACTCTGTTGGTGAGGTGGTGGTGCTGGTGGTTTTTAAAAAATATTCTAAAGCCAGGTGTGGTGGCTCACACCTGTAATCCCAGCACTTTGGGAGGCTGAGACTGGAGGATCGCTTGAACGCAAGAGTCTAGCCTAGGCAACATAGTGAGATCTCTACAAAAAATCAGAAAATTAGCTGGGTGTGGTGGTGCACACCAGTAGTTCCAGCTACTCAGAAGGCTGATGTGGAAGGATCCCCTAAACCCAGAAGGTCAAGGCTGCTGTGAGCCCTGAGTGTGCCACAGTGCTCCAGCCTGGGTGACAGAGACCTCCAACTCAAAAAATAATAATAATGGTAATAATAATAATAATAATAAATAATTCTAACTTGCTGTGAAGGCTGAAAAGAAAAAATAGAAAGGAAAACAAATAAGTAGAAAAGATCAACAACCTTTGGCTATCTTCTGAGGGACACAACTTGGAGGACAATATGACTTTATCATTTTGTGATAAAAGCTGACACAGGAAGGTCACCTTAATTAATTTGTCTGTTTTGAAAGTGCAATCGTCTTGCTGAATTATTTCCTTGGGACATTAAGGCAGTCACTTTAGAAACAAAGTCTTTCTAAGGCACTTGTCATGATGACAGTCTGGGGTATCTTGGGCAAAATGTCTTGTCGCTAAAGTAAGGAGTTCCAACAGTTTAGGATTGTGGACAAAGGAATGAACAGGAACGTTTTGTTTGGATCAAAAATACTTGCCTCAAGTCAACACTCGAGTTGCATCAGTCCTGACTTCAGGGACCTAATGCCATGTGCCCTCGAGGGCCCAATTGTCCAGAAACCATGAATTCTGAAACCATGAATGAGTGGGATGTTTAGGGGAAAATCCTCATTTCCTTGTTTAATAAGAGCCTCCTGAGTAGTTAGCCTCCAGAACGTCTTCAATAAAATGACCATATTCTGTTCTTTCTTGATCTTGATCGAATAAGCAAATTTACCCAAAAAACCCCCAACAAAAAAACTACCTAACTGGACACAACATATGCTCAGGATTACTCAGAAAGGGACAGCCTGGGCAGGAATTTCCTAACCAACATTCCAAGAAGAGGAAAACAACTTAATTCATGCATTCTGTGATGCCCAGATCTAAATGTCTGCACTGCCAAAGGTAAATTATAGTATGAATGTGTAGAGAGAGATTGGAATCAGTACACTTCCTTGTCGTAGCCTGGTCTTAGGAATGGTTCAGATTTAGGAAATGCAACTGCTCAGAATTACCCTAGACTCCAGGGTGGGCCGGGTCTCCCTCCACCCGCTCCTCGCCACGTAGGGCTGGCCCTTCCTGGGTTTGTCACGGGTTCTCCTAGCTGGTGGGCACTGGAGGCCTTGGCAGCAGGGCAGCCCCAGGGAACAGTGGGAGGCGTGTCTGGGGAGGCTGAGCTCTGTCCTCTATGCCCAGGCCCATGACTGTGCTTTCAAACACAATGCTAGCTGCCAATTCACACTTTGCTAGCGTCAAAACTTTTTAATTTCATTTCCACGAAAAATGTGCACTTTGCTCTTGTTTGACACATATGTTTGACAATTCACACAGACTTACCTAGGCAAGGCTTGTTTTAGTTGAAGGTAAAAATGGAAGAGAGGGGAAAAAAATCACCTCGACAATCTCAGTATTTCTCTTTTTATTGCATTCGTTGTCTAACAACAATAATACTCATTGGCAAAAAGTTTATTTACACTAGCAGATTAAATTTAATCACAGGTATTGTTAGATTGGTCAAAAACAAAGGACCATTGTGGTATTTTGCTCTGAATGCCTCTGAAAACCAAGGAGGAAGGAATGTCATTTGGAACACAACGACCTAGAGAGGTACATAGCAACCAAGCACAAGGGAACAATGCGGACGTGGCACTGTTGTCTCTTCCATGCAAATGATCAGACAGCAGATGTGCAAATGAAAAGTTTCAGAGAACATGCTATCCACACTTATCAGACCCCAAATCATTGTCTCAGCTCTTTTCCTTTAGCGATACAGAAAGAAAGCTGAAAATAAATCAACTCCTTCCAATGGAACAGAATTCATTCTCTCTTATGTTTCAGCTGCCCAGTTTTCTGTCAGTAATAGGTAGCAGGTGTACAAGTGATTTAATTGCAACACCATTAAAAACACAAAAGCGGCAGTTATATAACATTAAATAATATTGAGGAAAACATATACATATCATATACTGAAGGAATTTCACTAAGCACTAACTAAATCGGATGTTGTTGGGAGGTGTTATCTGCCTGGAGTGCCTCTGAATTCCCACTTTTTAAGGTAATCTAAGTATTTCTGACCAACTGTTCTTTCATGAATGAATGATTAAGTCCTTGACAGAAAAGCTGGGTGTGTGAATAAAGCAGCTGAAAGAAACAGAAGTGTACACCTTCCAACAACATGCTCACACTCACAACCATTTGTATTATTTTTGGCAACAACCAAAATGCCATCACTCACACAAGAAGCAAATAAATGGCCACATGATGGCAACCCTGCAGTGACTCCAGCACCAGAGACATCAGCTGTGTCATTTCAGAAGCATGAGTCGCACCCAAGAACACACAGGGTAATTTCTAGCCAAGAAAATGGCAGTCCACAGATGAAGATGCCCCCAGCTGCAGAAAGGTCTTCTGAGCTCTCCGCCATGTGCAATCCTGATGTCAAAGCATTGAACAAACGTGAGAAGACTGTATCTTACCAAAAGACCAAGTACTGAGTAAATCAATTTTACCAAAATATATAAACAGGTGGAAGGATAAGTACATTTAGTAGAAATACTTATGTTTTAAAAAAATCTCTTAAAACCTGTGAGCCATTCATGTATACACAACACAAAAAATGGCAATAAGGCTATGATTAGTCTGGGGTGCTGACACTACCAAATTCCACACACACTGTTTTTGAGTCATGTGGCTGTAGTGTGTGCATGTGTGGGTGTCATGTTTACACGTATGAGGTACTGAACATTGACCTGAGTGGCACGCGCACCTCAAGAAGCTGTCAGTTGTCACTCCTTCCAGCTTCCTCGCTATTGAATCCCTGTAGGGGCTGGGGTGGGGTCACACACTGATCATTGCGTTCCTTCCCTTCCCCACGCCGAGGACCTGGAAGCAGGTCACAGGCTGCGCCTGGCCACACTCACACGTGCAAACCTTGCAGTAACAACCACTCCCTCAACAGACCCACATAGACGTGATGCCCGGCACGCAAGGACCCTCCATCTGCCAGAAACAGCAGGGCACCTCCACTTTCCAGGAAGAAATGGGTTCCGTAGGTTTTTTTCCCCTCCGCCTTCTAGTTGGGCCTATTCTGAGCTGCTACTTCAAGTTACTCACATGTGTTCTGTCTGGTGATATTTTCTTCCCCAGTGTTTTAGACCAAGACTAAATTTCCTGAGACTTTAAATATCCAACACAAATGCAAACAAAATCTGCCAACACGCCCAGGCTGGTTTTCAGGGGCGAGCCACTGAAGCTCACTGAGACCGCTTATAACACTACTGTCTTTCAAGAACTGACTGCCCTCCCACACCCGCCCCCTATGATGAAAACAATTCCAGAAGAAAATATGGACATTTTACTTCTGTGGCACATCTCTAAATGCTTAGCTTCAGAATCTGCAGGTGGATCTGTGGTTAAAAGTAAATTTGAAAAGACATAAAAAGGCGGCTTTTTCATTTGACCCTTTTCCTCAGAGAGCACTAAGGTCTTTGCCTGAAGTAGGTAGCATGAATCCTAGGGACTGTTGTTCGTAAAAGTGCCCCCCTCCAGCTCTGCTGGGAGTGCCTCCAGTTACTCAAGCAGAATTTGGTAATACTTATGAGTCTCAGGGCGCTGAGGAGCTGCCCACATCCAAAGGATAGGCACATCCCTCAGAATTGTGAGACTTTAGAAACTTCCAGAACACGATTAAACATTGGGTCTTCTCTAAGCTGAGCCTCCATAATCTTTAACACTTATACGCAAGTTAGAACATCTGCATAAATGCACATTTCCATTCACCTTTCTTAAGATGTTGCTTCCAAGCACACATTTGTTCCATGGCATGAAGAACTCAAGTGAGAATTCTTTTTCTATCTCCAGCAAACACCAAAGGCTGAGGGCTAGCTCCAACCACCTGTGGCCAATTCTGTGGCCTGGGCCTGGGCCACTTTAAGATTTCAGGCTAGAGATGACTGCAGGTGGAGGCAAGGGTTCCTCCAGCTCCTCGCTTTTACTCCTGCCACCTTGTCCACAACAGCAAGGTGGACAGTCCCATCCCAGGACGGCTGAAAGCCGAGTTTGGCCGCAGACCTGCCTTTCTGTCATCACAGACAGCTATAGGTTAAAAAAGCTCACGTGAAGCTGGGGTGAGAAATCAATGTCACACCCTGCTAGTGGATGACAGCCACAGAAGAGCTTTATGCTTCTGCCCTAACGTGCCACTCTGCAGTGAATTTCTGATTCAGGCAGGAAAAGCATGAGAAGAGTATTACACAACCTGTGAGTTACATTGTGAGAGATGGTTTTCCACAAAGAAGTCACCTGTAAGCCAGAAGTCCTTCAACGGAAACCCCTGGCCAGACACAGCTTGTACAGTGCTCTGTCTCCAGTGGGGCCCTACCCACCCCAGGCATAGCCTGTACCCCAACACTGTCGGCTATTGTTAGAGTCATAATGGGCGCTCCTCTACGGAATATAGTTCATGTTAATCACACATTCCCTTTTTGTTCATTTTCTGATGATAAAAGCGGCAAAGGTTTTAAGGTTGACAAAGCCACAATTCTGTGTTACATTGCACAGACGCTGAAAACCACAAGCATTCAAGCTGGTGTTGCGTAAGGCACAGAGCCTCGTTGAGCATCATGCACCACAGTCAGTGAGAGACTAAGAGGACAAGTGGCCCGGAGACCCAAGCACCTACATGCTTGCTTATACCCTTCTATCGTCAGTTTGCATCTCGTCCTCTGTCGGACAAGCAGATCCAGTCGTTCACATTGTCAGCAGTTTTAAGTAGCAAGGCTAAAATAACTCAGCGGTCTAAAACTACTATAATTTAACTTTAAAACATCAAAAGAGTTATAATACAAACAAAATGATTTGAAGAATAAGAATTTGATTTATAACATTATCAGCTGGACATTCATCTAAACATTGGAAGTGTACAAATAAAGTTATGAAGAACAGTGCTTCTAATACATTTAAGAAAATGCAATATAACAGATCATAAATTAGATGCAGAGACAGACTCATAGACATTTCCCATGCCTACATCCATTTTCGAATATTTCCAAAGTGTAAACATAACTTAAGATCATCGTCCTTCAGTTTTCACTCCTGAAATGAAGACAGTGAAACTTCCAGTGTAATCCAGGTCATTTTTGTCCTCCAAAATACGTAAAAATGGCAAAAATTTACAACAGCAAGCACTGGTATTACCAGATTTTTACTAGTTTAGTATTGTGGTGTGAGAAAACATTTGCCAAATTTTATACTCATCAATAGTGGCGCCTTGCTCCTCATGGTATTACTATACAGCAAAGCTCCAGACGCCTCGAGAGACTAACAGAGAATCCAGGATGGCAGTTCCCTGACCACACCCCAAAGGAAGATAGAGAAGCATGATAGTGACTGTGACCACATGGCATTACTTTTTTGCTGATGTTTCTGGAGGTTGAATGGGTGATCTGTACCCGGTGACAAAAGGCAGAAGCAGAACAGACCACACCCTGGCACTGAAAAGGAAACCAGCCTTAGGGAGAGAACAGAATTGAACGTTTCTAGTTTAGATGATTCCAGGGCTGGGATATTCGGAGAAGCAAAAACAACACCAAAACCATAAAAAGCAAAACCCCAATGTGGATAATACGAATACACAATGGGGCTGTGAGAGCAAGAGTCCCCTTCTACAAGCTGCCCCTTCAATGCTGCAAGCTGCCCCCAAGCTCTACCTAGGACGCTTTCAGTGGAAGGTCCGGACAGTGCCAGGCAGAGCAGACACTCCCCTCAGGAGAAAGACTGTCCAAAAAGCTCGTGGCCTCAAGCCTGAACCTGAAAGTAGTCCCTTACATAGCGGATGACCTGTTTTTAGAGCCAGTAAAGCAAAGAGAACCAGATACGTGAGCATAAAAAGTAAAACAAGAAACAAAAAGCCCTCATCGTTTGAAACTTCCTAGGTGAATCTGTTTCTCCGCCACTGCCTCTGTCTTCCACACATTAGGGAAGACTACAGAAACCCTTAACACTGGCTGAGGCCTAAATTCCTCCACGACTCAAGTGGACCCGTGTGCTGCAAACTTCAGCAAACTCTACCTGTAAAACGGACACCTCTGAAGCACGAAAGGGAACAGCACAGAAAACCATCCCAACTGACAAGCCTCTTGTACAGGAACATTCCTTGTGCTAAAAAAAAATGGGTTCTCTGGTTGAGCGTTACTGAATCTAAATTTTCTGACTGGCATTTCTATTTTTCTTAAAAGTGCATTTGTTAAAACACTGACTGATCCCACTTGGGGAATCTTGAGTAGAAAACTCATGACGAGTGCCTGTCTGTGTCACAGGAGGCCAAGGGCCCACCAAAGAGGGTCCCTGGAGGGAAACCTGAAAACAGCGGTTTCCTTAAAAAGCAATTTCCTGTTCAATTTACTGGGGGGAAAAAGAGTCACTGGGTTGCGTTTGCCAGTGTGGCTGAAATACTGAACACACAGCAGTAGCACAGTCAACACCAGATCCCAATACCCTATGGCTGCGCTAATGTCTGCCTGTTCGTCCTTGCACGGCTCTGTCTGGATAAATGTTACCCCCAGAATCCTAAGGTGACATCCACATGCACACATCCCCAAGGCTCCTGCTTTCTGCAGTCAACGAACGACTCTACCTCCCTCCTCTCCATCTGGTGCCCCTCAAGCTTGCTTCCTGTTCCCCTAGGGGTAATCATGCAGCAGAGCACGCACGGGGCCACTGTGGGGTTGTGCATCCAGACACAGACTTGAGGGGACCTTTCCCACAGACGGGTGTGGACGCTGCAGCCCACACTGTATGCACCGATGCCGGGGCTCACGGCAGGCACTCTCTGCCTGCTCTCAGATCTCATCTGGAAATTCACGGTGTTCGAGAACCACACAGGGTGTCATGCTTGTGTTGGGTGGGTCACGCAAGCCCTGCCAGTGACACAACATGCCCAACACAACACAAGACATCAGCAGGCGGGAGAAGAGAGGAGCAGTGAGTCTGCATCTCTCACGTGTGAGGTCTCTGGCTTGTTAATCAACCAAAGGCGGCTTGGGGTGACTTCAGCAGGTGAAGGGAGCAGTCCTGTCTGCCCGAAGCAGCACCCCCACCCACTGGTCTTCTTCAGCTCAGGGAGGAGGCCAGGGAAGGAGGATGGCCTTCTTGCTGAGCACTTGTGGTCCTGTGGGGGCATGTGCTACTGCTGCCCTGCGGCCTCCGCTGGGGCCGGTGCCATCCTCTCTGTCTTTTTGGACTTCCTCTGCATCTGCTCTTGCTCCCTCCTCCTGAGCTTTTCTCGCTGTTTCTCCATCTTCTCTTGGGCCTTCCGAACCTTCTCGAGGGACAGCTTCATCTCCTTGAGTTTTTTTTTCACCATGGCTCGGTCCTGGGAGGATGTCATTCCAAGGGCCTGAGAAGGAAGCAGCACACAGACAGAACTTGAGAACCAAGGACCTGCTGAGGATGGCGATGTCACAATACGCCCAAGCCCACAAGTCAATTTAAACCTGCACAGAAGTGGTAAGATCAGAGGAGAAGTGAATGCATGTGCTAGAAGTCCATGCTCTGGGGGCCTGTGCGAGGCATATCTTGCGTTCCTTGAAGTCCCTTGCAAAGCAAATCCTCAAGTTCATTACGAGACGCACCCCAAATGGGTGACTCCTAGATGGATGAGTGGAGGGGCACACCGCTACTCTTCCGACCTGTGGGTTGCAACATTTACAGGGGAAAGCGGCTGAACTCATCAGCATATGAGTGGGAGCGGGCACTGCCACCACAGAGCCGCCTGAAGGACAGGAAGGATGTGTGGCTTTCTGCCAGCGTATGCATTGACAGCAAGAGCCAGAGTGTCCTGGGGGCCAGAAAGCTCAGGTCAGCTTGTGGTTATAACGAGGGGGTTCCCCACGGGCTTGGAATTTAGAACAAGGCGAGGTGGTCATGGATGCTCAGTGCTCTGTGACCTTCAGAACCAACAACTGATGGATCTGTCTCCCCAGCGGTGACAGCCTTGTCAATGGGGCCATCATATCCACAAGTTCCTGATTGATTTCTAACCTTTTCAGGGCTGACAGGAGATGCTCATCTGTCTGTCAGCCTTGCAGGGGGCTGAGGCGGGGCAGGCGGGTACACAGATCTGGCTGTGAGCTCCTTTGCTTTGCCCACCTGGTGAGTGCCCCAGCCTCCGAGAGAGATGACTGGACAAGGGGAAATGAGTGCACCGTGGGGAGGGGAGATGAAGCCTCTGCTTATCTGGGGAAGAACATTCTGGGCGAAAGTTGCCCAGGCTGGGAACCATAGGGGGGTAGGGTGAGCAGACGTGAATGCAGAGAGGATGAGAGGATCTCTGCTGTGATGGAAAAGTCCGCACTAGCCACAACTGAAACCCACTCCATGTCGGAAGCGGGCTGAGTTGACGCATGGACCCTGTGCTGCCAGGTGTCACTGTTGGACAGGTCCCTCAGTGTCCACTAGCCCTGATGGAGAGCCCGATGGGCATGGTGCAGCTTCATCTACTGCCCCAGGCAACGCCACGCCTTTGCTGCTGATGCTCACAGGATTACCCTCTTGGATATGCACAGCACTCTCTTTTTTTGAGTTGGGGTCTTACTCTGTATCCCAGACTGGAGTGCAGTGGTATGATCACAACTCGCTGCAGCCTCAGCCTCCTGGGCTCAGGTGATCCTCTTGCCTCAGCCTCCCAAGTAGCTGGGACTACAGGCATGCGCCACCAAACCCAGCTAAGTTTTTGATTTTTTGGAGAGATGAGGTCTCACTATGCTGCCCAGGCTGGTCTCGAACTCCTGGGTTTGAGCAATCCTTCTGCCTCGGCCTCCCAAAGTGCTAGGATTACAGATATGAGCCACCATGCCCAGCCCAAGCTCTTGTCTAATGAAAACACCTCAGGGGTTCTGCGGGGTACAGATGCTGCCTGGCCCTGCTGTAGGCACATGGCCCTTACCTTCAGCCTGCTGCTGTCCAGCTGCAGGAGCTGCTCACCGGTGATGTTCTGGGCATTGAACGCGGACACGTGCCGCTCCAGGCCCAGGCCCAGCAGCCAGTGGGCCACCTGCTGCGTACTCCACTCGGACACGGCACGGCTCTGGGTCTGGCTGTGCTTGGGGGACTGCCCGTCATCCAGGATCTGGGTGGGAATGGGATGGAGCACATTAAGGGCTCACGACGTGCTAACAAAGGAGCTGCCCCACCCTGAGAGCCATGTCTATTTTTAGACCATAAAATAACAAGTGGCTCTAGTTGAATTTAAAAAAATATATACATATTACCTACATGTTTTTAGGTATTTGAAACTTTAAAGATTCCCCCAAATAAAGCAGGATTAATCATGCAGGAAGCTTGACAGTGGAGAAAATATGCTCAAATGTTGCAGGCTTTGACATTAAAACCCCCTGGACGCTGCCTTTGTCCTTGGGTGAGACATAGGAGTTTTCTTGGAATGCATCAAATGACACAGAGGCACTATCCACTTGGAGGTGGCCACTGGTCCCTGAGCCTTCTCAAAGTAACCTTCAGCCACCGTGGGATAAGCACTGCAAGCACACCTGAGGGGGGCCGGACAGGTGATGCCCGTCAGTGATTGTAATAAGTAAGGAGAAGGCTCTGGAGTCTATGTGATCTGTCCAAGATCGCACAGCTGGCAAGTGGGAGGCTGCAACCTTTAGGGGCCTCTTCCAAATTCCCTGCTCTGTTCATGGCATAATGTTCCTTTCAAGCGGGCAGAGGGGCAGGCTGGTTCCTGTAGCTGCTATGCTGGAAGGAGGTGAAGGAGACACCAGGACTTGGGTACAAGGCAGGAGTTGATCAATGATCACATGGAGAGCCCAGGAGCAGGGAGGGGCAGGCCACCATGAAGGAAGGGGGAGGAAGAGAATGGACTGCATCAAGGGCATGGCGCAGGGACACAAACTGAGGAACCCTGGAGGGGGACTCGGGAGTATCTTTAAGATCAGGACAAGGGTAGAGAGAGCAGCGGCATGACACCTGGAGACCTCCCCACAGAGGAAAGTGCCCTATGTTGTCTACAGAGAGAAGAGAGCAGGTCAAATGACAGCACGAACGCCCGTGGAGCTCACCTCATCATCTATCATATCCAGGCTCTGAGCGAGGGCAATGGAAGAATCAAGAAGAAAAGTGTTACAGAGACAGGAGAAGCAACACATACGGCACACAGTAACAGGACAGGCTCGCCAAGTGCCAAGAACACGGTGGGAAAGGTATGAAAAAGCAGAGGTCCCAAAAGGAACCTCAAGTCAGAAAGAAATCAGTGAGAACAAATATTTACAGAAAACATAAAGCTTCATGTAAGGAAGCCTCCTGTGCCTCCTGCCCTACCCACCACCGGGACTGAGCAGGGGGTTAATGCCACCACCTGCTCACGCATGCAAGTTTCCTAGTGACTCTCAGCAATGCAGCCAACCCCAGCTGCTGGCACGTGGTCTCACCCACTTCCTTCCTGACCAGAGCTCGGCTGTCCAGGTGGTGCCTCACAGGGCCACCTCCTCCTTGGTGGGAGAACTATGATGAGTGGGTGACTGGGGAGGCAAGGAAGGGGTTAACCCAGAAACATCCACGTGATCCTGAGTGGGCCTCGCATCCTTGCTCTCCAGCGCCCAGCCTCTCCCCCCCTGCATTTACATATAAGCACACACATATACATGTGGGCATGTGTTTGCTTTCAAGGGGAGACAGAGAGGGAGAAACTTCATGAAGACTTTCTGTTAAATGGAAAGCCACGGTCCTGATGATTTCATGCAGAATCCCCCAAGAATATCCCCTGGGACAGCTCCCAGCCTGACTTGTGAGAGCAGTTGTCACATCCCACGAGTACCTCATCTGATGACAGTGCCAGGGACTGAGAGAGCCCGGGTGTTTTGGGTTCTGCTCCCAAGCCACTCAGATCTGCTGAACTCGTGCTGCTGGGGCTGAAGTCATCATTGACGGTAAAATTCTATAAAAAATAAATGAAGTTCAGGGTTACATCAACACAGGTAGGAGTGGGCAGGAGGCAGGCTGTCTGCAAGCTCTGGTCGGGCTTCTGGACACTCTCCGAGGAGGAAATGCACCTTTGGTTTGGTGGATGGCCTTTCTGGGGAGTGACGGGGCACCCTTAGCAGTGGAGGGGAACTCTGGCACTTTCTCCATCTGATGCAAAGGCAGGTGCTTCTAGAGACACGATTCCCCACACCCTCATCAAGGGTACAGAATTCATTGTCCTCTACAGCTGCTCAGAGGAGTGATATTAACAAGCCTATCTTCTTTGACCCTGACAGTAATGGGTAACATGTAAGTAAAATACAAGATGGTGTGAAGAGGCTGAGCCATCAGGAACAGATGGCAAGTCCCATTCGAGAGGGAGTCAGGGCGCCCTGGGGAGGGACCACCGGTGGTTGGCCACGATAAGACAAGTGAGAGACAGCAGACCCTCTCCTGGCTGTCCCTTTCCAGATGACAAGTTCTGAGGGGGTTCCCGGGCTGACACTGCACTGGGAGTTACATGCTAAGATGCAACAATTGTGCACAACAGCAGACTGTCAGACCCAGACAGAACAGATATGCTCCCAGATGAACAGGGGGGGGGTGTTAATAAAACTTCCCTGAAACTTCACCAAAATGCTCAGTGGATATTAAAACCAAACAGCTTAACCAGGACCACATGGTTACACTGTGAAAATGATTTTAGCCAATTTGGAGTACCCTCCATGCAAGATTATGGTAGAAGTATTCAGGCAACATTTGGATATCTCAGACCTAATACTGGGACAAAGTGATATGTTGCTGTTAAAGTTTCTTTTGCTAGTAATGTGAGAATGGCTGGGATCCTGGAGCCTCTGAGTACCTGAACAACACCATCCTGTTCACCTTCCTAGGAAATGGATTTAGTTCTGACCAGGCTCCTAGGCTCCTGGGGACTCTGAGCACCTAACCAATACTATCTTGTTCCACCTTCCCAGGAACTGGACTTAGTCCTGACCAGGCTCCTGGGTTCCCAGGGACTCTGAGCCCTAGACCAACACCATCTTGTTTCACCTCCCTAGCAACTGGACTTAGTCCTAACCAGGCTCCTGGGCTCGGGGACTCTGAGCACCTGACCAACACCATCCTGTTCACCTCCCTAGGAACTGGACTTAGTCCTGACCAGACTCCTGGGCTCCTGGGGACTTTGAGCCCTTGGCCAACACCATCTTGTTCCACCACCCTAGGAACTGCACTAATCACGATCCTTTGTAGTGGGTTTAGGTGTTCACAGGAAATAAACACTATGCCCAAGGCTGGAGAATTCATCAGCCTAATTCCAAGTCTCGCTGAGGTTTCAGAAAAGGAGTCTAAGCCAGAGCACAGGCAGCATGGCCAGCAGAACAGCTGGGTAGCAGGGCACTGAACACAGATTCCATGGGGGGATTGGCCAACAGAGACACAGGCCCAACCCCCGTCAAAACTCTGTGAGCTGTTGATCTTAAGAAAATGATTAAATTCACGTAACATTAATCACATATTTCTGTTTGAGAAGTAAAAGTTGAACACAGATAAAAGGAGACAAAACGAGTGAAAGTTAGCCACTGTAAGTGTTTCCATAAAATGTTAGCAGAGGTTTGCAGCGTCATGCTAGAATAACCGTCATGCATTTAAAAGCAATAACACCCATGCGTGTAATTCCTAACTCTGCTAAAGTTAAAAAATTTCATGACAGAATCACAACAGTTGTTCAACATGAAGGTGTGATGTTAAAAGAAGGAATAAGTTAGGGTGCTATGTCAGCATTGGTCTGGTTTTTTTTTGTTTTTGTTTTTTTGTTTTTTGAGTTGGAGTCTCACTCTGTCGCCCAGACTGGAGTGCAGTGGCCGCTCCCGGCCACCGCAGCCTCAACCTGCTGGGCTCCAGTGATCCTTCCACCTCAGCCTTCCAAATAGCTGGAACTACAGGCGCGCGCTACCACGCCCAGCTAATTTTTTGATTTGTTGTAGAGACGAGGTCTCGCCAAGTTGCCCAGGCGGGTCTTGAACCCGCGGGCTCAGGCAATCCACTCACCTCAGCCTCCCAAAGCGTGGGATTACAGGCTGAGCCACTGAGCCCGGCTAGCATATTGGTGTCTGTTTTAAAGACGTTCACTTAGGTGTACTGATCACATACTCAGTCCCACATGTGTTAGTTTTCCAGCAAATCCTGAGAAGCACAGTGACGTCGTTCTGCAGTGTAAATTGAAAGCAGAATACTTGGTAAACAGATCTATCATTCTGTGCTATGATTCACATTCACCTCTCCCAGAGTGGCTTAACTGTCAAACCAAGACTAAACAGCAGTATGTGGAAAGACAGGCAGATCGAAGAGTACTGTACAATCAGAAAGGAATAGTGTTAAGGAGGGGATGAGGAAGCGAGGCGCTCTTTCTTCTCACACAAGAAACAACATGCATTGTTTACTGCTGTGTTATCGCACTGGTTTCTTGGTTCCGACTACAAACTCAAGTTGAGAATGACTTCCAAGTACTGAAGAGGAGGAGGGATTGGGGTTTCTCTTGTTTGCTTTCTTAATCCATGTGTTTTCTACCTTGAACCCCTTTTTATCTGAAATTAGAGTCTCAGGAGAAGGCTGGGGGGAGCTTGTAGGTGAAGGCAGGTTCCTGAAGGAATAGGATCCCTTCCGGCTGTCACTAAACCACAAGAAAGGCGTGCACGCGGGGCGGGCGGAGGCCGGAGTTGGGGGCGTGGGCCTGGGTCTCCAGTTGTCCAGCCTGCACCTCAAGATCCTGTTTTGTGAAAAGAAAGAGGATGTCAGACAAAGCAAGGTAGATTTAAGACTTACTGAACTGAATTCTGAAAGGACTCAATATAGTTTGAAGTAACATTTGGAGAAATTATTCTACTCAACAGTGCCCAAATGCTGCGCTTTTGACTATACTAGTCTTCATGGTTGTCTTTGTTTACATCTAAATGGATTCCAAGACAATGGTTGACATTTTTATATTGCTATTGGCATGGTGAATTTACCAAAAGTGCCTGATAAATGTATGTAGATGAATTATAATCAGAGAGGGCCACAGTTTAAGAAACTGCTATCTGGTTGGTGAACACAGCATCGTTCATGTGGGTGACACGTCAGTGCCACAGCACCAGGGATACTGACCCAATCAGCAATTTTTCATTCCTTGGAACTCATTTTCCCATAGGTCGGAGACTTCAGAGAATGACATATTTAAATAATTTCAGGGCTGGTGGTATGTGAAGCAAAACACACAGCATACTGGTTTTCTGAGTGCCTCTCTGCAGGAGGAGCCCGGGGCCTGAGGCCCTCATGTCTGCCCCACCTGGAGGTCCAGGGGACCAGCACCTAAGCACAAGGCCCAGCGTCTTCTCTCAGTCCCGGTTTCCCAACCATAAAAGGTGGATATTTTGATGTATCTCCTATGTATCTGTTAAGAATTAAGTGAGATAGCCGGGCTCGGTGGCTTAGCCTGTAATCCCAGCACTTTGGGAGGCTGAGGTGAGTGAATAGACTGAGCCCGTGGGTTCGAGACCCGCCTGGACAACTTGGCGAGACCTCATCTCTACAATAAATCAAAAAAAAAAAAAAATTAGCCGGGCATGGTAGCACACGCCTGTAGTTCCAGCTACTTGGAAGGCTGAGGCAGAAGGATCACCGGAGCCCAGCAGGTCGAGGCTGCAGTGGCCGGGAGCGTGCCACTGCCCTCCAGTCTGGGCAACAGAGAGAGACTCCAACTCAAAAAAAAAGAAGAACTAAGTGAGATGATATGTGTGAAAGTGCTGTGAAAACTGTCCAAGTATAGAGGTCTATGTTTATTGTTTAACAATGAAAGGATTCAGTCTGCCAAGGAACAGTCGGACAACAGATTTCTTCTCTTAGTGTAGGCATTTCCGTATTTGTAATTATCTTCTGGTTAAAAGAAAATAAATCACCAGGAACCAAAGTAGGACTGTGCAGGGTTTACGTGCATGTTGGAAGAGGTTGACCTCAGTGTGTCCGGCGATACGTGGTGGCATGTCTATTATTTGATAGACAACACAGATTCCCTTTCAAGTAAAAGTGCCTGAATACCATGGCTGGACGGCTCTTGGCCCACTGAACTTCAGTCTTCTCATGCCTAACAATTCCTATATATTTCCAAATATTAATATGAGAATCAAATTGGATAATAAATGTAAAAGCGTCTTATAACCTAGGAAGTACAAATGTAAAGGGATGGTAAGAATGACAGTTCCAGAGAATAAAGGAAGGGTGATGTGTTGACAAAATGTTTTGACAAAACGTAGAAATCAGCATTCAGAGTAAGTAAAATTGCTGGTTGCAGTCACACTTCCAGGAGGCCTGACAAGTTCACCAGTGTATTTCTTTAAAAACAAAACAAAGGGGTCTTCAAGGGTAATAAAGACCAACAAGAGACATGTCAACCTTCAGTTTTGTCCTAAAGTCTAAACTAAGCAAAATCCGTCTCCTGGAATGCACCCACTTGCCATTAAGGGGGAGGGAGCATGGCTCAAGGATGGCCTGGCTGGAGGGAGCTGTGTCTGCAGAAGGCACCTGATATTCCTGGGCCGTGGACCAGGGCGGCGTTGCCCAGACATGCCGAGAGGATCACCGGGGGCTGCTGCCCAGGCATAGATCCTGGTTCCCAGATGCACTGAATCAGAATTTGGGTAGGGGTAGAGGAGATGGTCTGAGATTTGCATATTAACATGGCTCTGAGCGGACTCTCTGGAAATTCTTAGTATCTATATTTACCACGATTATCTTGAATTCAAGTATGAGGTCCCCAGAGCAGAAAAGATTATTTGCTTATGGTAAATTGTTATAACCATTCCCCAAGTCCCAGTTTCTCCCTTTCGGGTGACACAGTGAGCAGTGGACATCCCCACACACTCGGTCAATGCTGTAGGTGAGGAATTCCAGAAACGTGACTCTGGGTGGTGGGACAAGCAGGACAGCCATCCCCGCCCAAGAGGGGGAGACAGATCCTTAATGTAAACTCGCTTGGCAGGATCTAGGGCTCTTGTGCTTTGGGACATGGCATAAGTCTCTAGGAAAGACATGACCAGTGTTTCCACTTCACAGCTCTGGGAATGTCATGGAGCTGGGTCTCACCTCCGCTTCCACTTCACCCCTTTGAAATGGAGCCATGCTCTCTCTGGATGGTTAAGCCACTATGGAGTTCTCACTATCCATCCAGTCACAATTCACCTTCTGGGGTTTGTGTTTTTCCTTCAGACTCATGTTCCAGGAAAAGTGCCCAGAAAGTTCTACCTGGGAAGAAACATGGAACATCTCTGCAGCCCAGTCTTTAACTAGGTGTGCCTGAGGAGTAACTGGACCCGGTGATCCTGATCCCTGCTGGTTACAGATTTCTGAACCAAGGAATTTTAAAGAGTTTCATCTATAATCCCAATAAAGTACAGCAGTACAGCAGTACTTAGATATATGAACGCTGGGTTAAAGTTTATAAATAGGCTGCAGTGAATGACACATAACAATCTTGTCCTACTCCCCATTGCACTGCCTTTGTGACAATGCTTTTAGGATAGCCATCACTACCACTTTTAAAAAAGTAGGACAGTAATAAGAACAGTTTCCTGATTGTTGCCATTCCATTGCATTATCTGTAAAGGACTTTTGGTAGTCCAAACCCTGGCCAGGCAACATTTGAAAGGTCACGTCTATAAAACTCTATTGAATTCTCACTGCCAGAAAAACACTCATGGCTAGTAACCGCATACAGACGTGTGTGTCCAGCACCGAGGAGGGTTGAGGCCACGTGGCTCTTACACTGTGCTGCGGGGTAGGCTGCAGAGGCTCAGTCTCTGCTGATTCCCAGAGGCTTCCTTCCCCTGCTCTCCACACCAAGAAACGGACAGGATTGAGGAGGGGTCGTAAGAAAGCAAGGAAAGCACACCTCCAAGGAGTCCAAGTGGGTCCAGAGTCCATGACGAATCTCTAGCCCACGAAGCCTGGCTGTGCCCCGCTGAGACTGTGGCCTTCCCCCCAGTTCTTCATGTATCTAAGGGTTTAACACCCCATGAACTGCAGCAGCACCTATGTGCTCCTGGGACAACTTAAGCCCTGAGGAGGGAGTGGTGGGCTTCCTTCTGCTTGGACCTTGAGAACAGAATACTCACCTAAAAAGGAAAGTCCACTTGGATAATTACAGACCTATCAGTTTACCAGACACGGCTTCTTAATAAATGTCAACTTTCTACTGGATCTGTTGAATTCGTGGGCCTACAAAAGGTTCAGAAAGGATTTTGGGGGTGGTCATCTCTTTCTTTCTTTTTTTAAAGCAGGATTTATTGAAAGGACAGCTCTCATGGTCCATTCCACTCTGGACACATCCATTAGAAATGATACCTCCTTCCTTTTGTGCCTCCTCCCTTCCTTCCTTTCCTTCCTTCTCTTCCTATTTCCTTCCCTGTTTCTCTTTCTTCCTCCCCCAAATCAGGACTGGTAGAAATGAACTCTTGATGGATCTCAAAATAATTTCCAGAGAATTGAAACAGTTAAATGTCCTATCCTTCCTTCACATTCTCTTTCTAGAGGTACTTTAATGGCTTGCTATTATTTTTACAAAAAATAGGCTCACAAGTCACTGCTATATCCCTGCTTGTTTTATTGTTTGGAACCAGGAGAAGGAACGGCCTCAAATTCAGCCTTCATCAGCCAAAGACACCATTTGGAGGTAACTGCCTACTGGTATGTAAGTGACTTATGGTTAACAACTCTACAGAGCAATAGACTCATTATATAAATCCTGAAACTTGTTTGTCCTGAGGCTGGCACCCCTAAATTAAATTGCTTAGCTAACCATTTCAGGGTGATCTTTGTTGGTGTTATTTTAACTTTGAATAGAGATGTGTGATATATTCAGAATAAAATTGGGTGTCATCAAAATATCACTAAGAGTTCAGAAACTGCAGAACAGATAAAGTATAAAGAAATATAGAATTCAAGCTGGGAGGGAGGAAGCTAATTGGAGAAAGCTAGCAGCAACCAGAGTACAGGCTGCAGCTGTTCATGCACCCAAATCAGATGAAGTAATTCCGGAAGGTTCAATGTCCACTGAGGAGACAGAGGTTGAAAAGCCAGCCCTGTCTGCAAGGGATGTGGACACCCTGATGAATGACAGCTGAGAGGAGCAAACGCCCATTGTGGCTCCAAGCCAAACACCCTGGACATAGCCTGTTCCCAGATCCTGAGTCCTGGTCTCAGGTTCTGGTCACTAACCAATAGTCAGTCCACAGGAGACAGTCACTGCAGACACTTCAGCCTTAAATCATGTGAGACTGTGAAGTTGTTCTCTTAATGAGTCTCTGCTATACTGGGAGGGCTTAAAATGAAAGAGCAAGAGGAACACATAAATACAATCCACATTATCAAAACATAAATGGGAAGTTTAGGAATAATAAACATATTTGCTTAGGTGTTTTAAATAAATTGTACTATTAGAAATATGAGAGAAATCCACTGATTCTGTCTTAAAATTTTAAACTCCTTTTAAATTTGTTTTTAATGCACAAGAAAATGAACCACCTTGATAACTGGTTTGGGATATTTAGCGTCACCAGTTATTCTATTAACGTAGCATATTTTCAAGAGATTTTTCTGAGTGTGCAAAAGCATGTGCTTGTTGAGAATATGAATTTGTCGGGTCTCAGGCATTTGAAGTCGAGCCCAGAAAAAGAAAACTGGATGTTAAATTGATACATGCAGTTAGAAAGGGGACCGACAGTTATGGGAATGAGTTTGCACTATGAATCCTGAGCTGACATTACTCAAAGGTCTCCTGGAAGATGACAGCATCTGCTGACCAGGCATCAGCAGAGGTGAGGAGTTTTCTATACACGTGAGTTCTCCTTGACCTTCAAACCTTCTGCAGGATGACTGCCAGCAGGACTCTGTCTTATTCAGCTACAGGGCAGAGCTATTGCCAGGGATGTGGCACAGGAGAAAATTTCCAACACACCGTCACACTATGATATATCGAAAGTCTCTTTCAGATAAATATGATCCTAGGAAGGATCGCCTAAAGTAGAATCCATATAGTCCACCCATTCTTCAAGATATAACAGAAGTCATCTTTGGATGAACAAGCTTGCCAGCAAAACACACGTGGAGAAGACTCCCACAAAACTTGCTTTAAATATACAAAATGGTAACAATAACCATTTTTATTTACTAAGGACTTGAAATACACTTAAATGTGGATCCCCCAGTGTTCCAAAGAGGCACACGTATATATGTATGTGTGTGTGTGCATGTATGTGTGTGTGTGTGTGTCCATTTTATGGGTGAGAAAACTGAGACACAAAGAGATTAAGTAGTTTGTTAAAAATGAGAAACAGTAGAGCTGGGATTTGAACCCAGACCCTTTAGACACTGTGCTCTCGGTTTTCACTGAAAGGTCACTATTATACCTACTATGAAGGTACGTTGTTTTAAGTACCAACATTACTTAGTTTTTGCTTTATCTTACTTTTCCCTATGCAAGTTACTTTTAAAATAAATTGTATTGTTGCAGCATATGTACTTTTGTGTATAAAGAAATTATTCTGAAAAAATAGAATATAAATAAAAGAATAAATGAATAAAATAAAATAAACAATGAATGAATGCATGCTAATGTATAGGCCAACTGAATAATGGCTGATAAATTAAGGGACAATTTGTATTTCATAGAATCATATAGATCAACACTATCCAACAGAAATATAATATGGGCAGGTACAGTGGCTCATGTCTGTAATCCCAACACTTTGGGAGGCTGAGGCAGGAAGATCGCTTGAGGTTAGGAATTTGAGACCAGCCTGTGCAACATAGTGAGATTCCTTTCTATAAAAAAAAAAAAAAATTAGGACATGGTGGCACATGCCTGTAGTCGCCAATACTGGAGGCTGAGGCAGGAGGACTGCTTGAACCCAGGAGTTTGAGGCTGTATTGAGCCATGACTGTGCCACACTATACACTGGACTCTGGGCAACAGAGCAAGACCCTGCCTCTCTCTCTATGTATATATATATGTGTATGTGTAACTCCACATTGCAAATTTAAAATTTTCTAGTTGCCACATATAGAGGTAAAATTAATTTTAACAATACATTTTATTTCCCCTAGAAATATAAAATATTATTTTCACATTAGTATTACACAGTTATTGAGGAGCTATTCCCATTCATTTTTTTTCATACTAAGTCTCTGAATCCAGTGTGTGTCTTCTACACACACATTAACAGAGACTAGCACAGTTCAGAGCTCAAAAGCCACATGTGACCCGAGGCTACCATGCCAGGCGGCGTACACAGAGCTGGACAATGAGTCAAGAAACCAAGCAGGTTTAGTCCAACCCACTTATCTTTTAGTAGGAAACCAAGGGCCTAGAATTCAGAGACCTGCCTGTGGCAACATCAGTACTATGGCATTGGATTTCAGCAGACTATTCTCTCCACTGCTCACACTTTTGAGATGAATGCAAACTTACATCCATGGGGAGGTGCCATCTCCCTCTGTCCATCATGCCTCGCACGCCACCATCTAGCCTGGTCTGCGACACACTCAGCTGCTCACAGGGCCTTCCGTCCAATGACCCAGCTCAGAGAGTTTCTGCAGAGCTCCAGGCAGACCCCTTGGGGTGCCAGTGGCTACGACTCCAGGGTTTAGAGCAGTATTTTATCTTACCCTTTGCAGTGCGTGTTAGCGGATGACAAGCTCCATCGACTACATGGTTTCCTGCTTTGTTTATTTATTCTGAAGTTGTGGGTACAGGTGAAGATTTACCACATAAGCATGTTGCATGCATGTAGGTGGTCCTTGGCCTTCTGCTTTTATTTGCTGTGCTGCCTGTTGAACTCAGAATGACACTGAGCACACATCTGCAAAGGGATAGACCAAACCCTATTTCTTTGTTGGGTTGTCTATTATGATCAGCCTTATCTATTTCCTCTGCATACCTCACGCTGGTCACATATGTGAGTCATCACGGTTCCACCAGGAACACAGCAGAGTACACTCTACCTTATGGGGAGAAAAAAACTAAAACCAAGACCAAACTTAGAAAGTCTTGCCTCTTTAAACTCTCACAGCCACCAGTGATGCCTGACCTTATTGGATCTCTAACAGCCTAGTAAGGACTGGATGAAAAGCCTAAAAGATGGCTGGCTCAGGCTGTGCAACATCCCTCTGTTTGCTGAAAAGCCTCACAGGCTGGCGAGTGTATTCCTTGCTGTCCTCCACAGCCCCAGGGACCCAGGGTTGCTGGCACCACATCTGACCTTGGTCCACCTACCTGCCTGGCCTGGGAAACAAAGTGAAGTGCATGGAGCTCCTGTGGGCAGGAGTCTCTTCTACCTGGAATGCACTGTATAGGGTTCTGGCCATCGATCACTCTACACAGGAGGAGGGAGCTGTCCCCAGGTGGAACGTGCTGTGTAGGATGCTGCACGCTGAGTACACTACACAGCAGGATGGGATTGGCCCCAGGTGGAATGCACTGTGTAGGGTTCTACGCCCTGATCACTCTACATAGGAGGATGGGGCTGTCCTCAGGTGAAACGCACTGTAGAGGGTTCTGTACCCTGATCACTCTACATGGCAGGATGGGGCTGTCCCCAGGTGGAATACACTGTGTAGGGTTCTACACCCTGATCACTCTACATGGAAGGATGGGGTTGTCCCCATGTGGAACACACTATGTAGGGTTCTGACCATCAGTCCCTCTACACAGGAGGATGGGGCTGTCCCCAGGTGGAATGCGTTGTGTAGGGCTCTAGTCTGTGGTCACTCTACATGGGAGGAAAGGGTTGTCCCCAGATGGAACATGCTGTGTAGGGTTCTGCTCATCGGTCACCCTACATGGGAGGATGGGGCTGTCCCCAGGTGGAATGCATGTGGAGGGTTCTGGGCCATTGATCACTCCACACTGGAGGATGGGGCTGCCCCCAAGTCTTATTCATGCTCGCCCATTACTGTGATCTCTCAGAAATGACTTTTTTGGAACAGAAACACATCCCTTGTGGTCTCTTGTCCTTCTACTATTTTAATTATGTGAATTCCTTCCCATCTGCCAAGACTCTACTATACTTACAAAGAAGAATAAAATTATGATTCATTTCTTTTTCATAGCCCAGACCGAGGGTGGCATGCACATGCCCACCCGACCATCGTACCTGGCACCCACACAAGGACCCCACCTCTGGCTCCAGATGACCACGTGCTATGGTGCGGCTGGCAGTGGCTCTGGTGTATGTGTCTTTAAAGCACAGAGGCGGCCGGGTACGTGGCAGTAGGTGAGCCTTCCCGAAATGGCCAGGAGCACTTAGTCCCTGGAGTTGACGCAACAAGACCATCCTCTCCAGCTACCCTGAGGGACTCCCAGGGACACTCGCCCCTGCCATTGCTGGTGCTTGTTTCCCTCAGGTGGGGCCTCACAGGGGACAAGCAGTGACTGTCCCTGAAGCACAGAGACACAGGAGTGACAGCATCATGCCAGATGTGTGCAAGCTCCTCTCCCACTGCGCCTCTGTCCATCCTTCTCTCTCAATGGTCTCATTATTTGGTTCTTTTTCCCTGACTGTGTTTGATAGTTTCCTAATTTTAAGGCAAAGTAAACAATTGGTCCTTCTCACTCCAAAACCACACAAAGTTAAGCTGCTTTGGCATTGCAGATGGTCTCAGATCTACACTTGTTTTCCTTGAGAATGCAGTCTCTAACACGTGTGCTTTCCTGTCTTCCCCTGTCCAGCATCAGGGAGCTCAGATGGCACAGATGACTGATCTGGGAACTGTATTCTCATCTCACCGGTTCACTAATCCTGGATTCTCAAGGAGGTAAGTTTCTTTCTACGGCGCATGCCAGGAAAGGGGAGAAGAGAAAGGTAACAGCAGGGGCAACCCAGGATGCGCTAAGTGTCCCCACACAGCCCCACATTGTTAGCATTTGTCTGTTTCTTCCTCAGTCTAATGGATACTGAGATGTTTCCAAGTTTCATAAAGAGGTATATTTAAGTATCATTGGCGCACACCTAACAGAAGGTGGCCTGGTGTGTTGGCAAGGTGTTCACAGGAGGCACAAGCCCGGTGTGTCATGAGCTGCGTGATCCTGTAAGTCACTTAAATTCTATGATGGTCGAATTCTGCATCAGTGGGCTGGTAAGATGAGAAATACAGTTCCCAGATTAGTCATCTGTATCTGCCCTCCCAATCTTATTATCAGGATCAAATGATGTGATACATGTGAAACTACTTTGTAACTTGCGAATAATAATAGCAAACTGCTGTCTTTATTATTTTTTAAATACCTCTTATGTGACAAGTATAATTTCAAATGATACTGTACATGAAAACTTATCTAATCCTTATCCCAGTCTTATAAGGAAGGCACTACTGCACCCTTACTTTATCTGAGAGAATGAGAAAGTAAGTTCTACAGGCCTTAAAGGTGCTGGGGGAGCTGACTTGAAACCAGGTAACTGGACTTGGGAGCTGGAGGCTTTGCTGCCCCCTAGACAGATCTAACCCTAAAAGTATGTCATCTCAGAATGAAACTGGGAAGGCTGGACACCATGTCACTCGGAGCTCACTGCTCTACAGGAAAGTCTTGATGGAATGGCAAGCATAGCTAACTCTGCAAAATCAGTAAACTAGCAGAATCCAGCAAGAGATGGTGGCCACTGCATGTACATATGGACAGGACAGTCATGAGTGCCAACAAGCTGCTCACACAAACATTACCCTTGAGAGGTCACAGAAAGAGAAGGTACCAGCATTGCAGACAGCCAGGCAGAACATCTGAAACACATCTAAAGGATCACACAGATATGTTTATGCTGCATCTAGATAAACATTTGCTGAACCTGTGCATGTGACCATGGCTCTGCAGTTAAGTACCAGCAGACATGCTTCGAGCCAGGTGGGGGATGTCAGTTCCATAAGACGATAGAAACTGATGATGCATTTTTTTCTTTCATCTCAACTCTAGGCATTCGCTTCAGCTCAGAGGTGCTGACCACTGATTCTGGTTGATCGTGGAACAGGGGCCAGAAAGTTCAGTGACGGAAATAAATCTGTGTTCTTAATCGCCCACCCGTACCTGCTACCTGCAGAAAACCTATTGGCTTCTTTTTCCTTTTCTTTCCATTTCTTTCCCTTGTTGGAATTCCTTCGCAAGGGTGCCCTATAATGACAGCACAGAGTCAGAAGGGGAAGGGGACATTTTTGCTTTTAATTCCTCCTTTTACAGAGGGCTTGCCTTTCACATCGTGAAGTGCTTACCCCAGATCCACAAACTTCCGCTTAATGTTTCCTCCTTGCATCACCAACGAACTGGAAGCCCTTGGTGATTTGGGACCTGTGGCACCATCTAGGACATATACATTTATGAAAAAGATCAATTATTATTGCTTTTAAAGTCATGATTCAAAAGTCAGAGCATCTCTGAATCTGAGGGGTTTACCCCCTGTCCTAACTGCAGAGGGAACAATGGATGCCGCTTTCCAAGACACAGGAAGCACAGCTGTGTTGGGGAACATTCAGAGAGGTAGGGGACGTCCAGGGCTCACTGCCACGTGTCTCTGCCTCAGCCTCACTGGAATGAACACGGTAAGCCAGAATAAGCAGTGTGGGGCAATTTCCTGAGCAGGCGCTCAGCTTAGACTCTTTTTATCTGTGACAGGCCTTCCTAGTAGCTGGGTGAGAGCACAGCCTCGCGGGCCTCCTGTGGCATGGAAGATGCCAGTGTCTCCTCAGTGCTTGCAGCTGACTGGTCTTTGTCTCCTTGGGCTTCGATGACTCTCTCCAGGGTAGCAACTGCTGGGGCATGAGGCCCTCAAAACGAGGCCAAGGACCAGTCAGAAGAGAGACTTTGTGATGGAGCTTAACGTCTGTGGAAATGAGAGGTCCCCAGGGGTGCTTATTCCACCCCAGGCGAGGCAGGAAACTCCCTGGAGGCTGTGCCTTGAACTACCCATCAAAGAGTGCTGCTTGGTGCCCTGTTTGCACATAGCCAATCATATGGGTGATTAACAAATATGATGTGCTTGTTTGTGAAACTACTCCTCCCTGATTGTCTGCTTGGGTCTGTTTTTCTTTTATTTTAAAAAATAATTTAAAAAAATTTAGGAACATTCTAGCCCAGAATGCAGAGGTTAATTCAGTTACCTGAGAAAGTATTCAGCTAGCCTTGCAAACTAATTTTGCTTACGATTTTTGTTTACTTCTAGAGAAATTTCCAAACACACATTGCCAGGCATGCTTGGGGAACATGAAGGCCCACATAGTGCACATTTGGAAGTCTGGGTTAAAAGCTTGTGAGCAGCGCGGGATGCTGACGAATGCTGCAAGGACTTTTAGCAATGAGCTTTTCATAGTTGTAGCTAATGATACTCAGATGACAACAATCAATTCCTTGGAATGTACATAATGAAATACAAGAGTCAGAAATATGTCCATGTCAAAATCCACCTCAAGCCTCAAATATTTATTATGGATATTTACATCATCACTCCTCGGGTAACTGAATTAACCTGCCACAGATGTGACACAACCATTTAAAAAAATCCATAGACTCGACACAATCACCTTCTAAGGTGACTTCGCTAATGGACATTTTTTTTAAAAAGCAAGACTTCAATTTTATTAATAAAAGTGGAAAAAAAAGTGAATTCTTCCCGATCAATCCTAGATCAACACTTGATGGCTGGGACTATGCCCTCAAGAGGAGGTTGCCTAGTTATTTCCCAACTCAGCTTTGCTGGGAGATGCTGTGACAGGGCGGTGGGGGGGGAGACAATGGAGACGCTCTGGAGCCTGTTCATGTGACGATTCTTAGGACACAGGGACTACAGGCCTGCTTCTACTCCCATAGGGCTCACGGCCAGGCAATCTCACATCACCATCTCATACACCTGCCCAAGTGTTCCGGGAACCCTGGGATGAACGCCTCCATGAGGACTGAGAGATAAGAATGAAGAGTATCACTTTTCCATTTTAAACCAATTCAATTCATCTTAAATGCACAGCAGAACTTCTGGTCAACATAAAAACAAACACTGGAGTTGCATGGTTTCAGGAAAAAAGAAACACACACTCTTGTTTGTATATCCAGCTTTATGTAAGACTTCCATTTGGCTTTTTGAAGTCTACCTTGGTGACCAATTGGAAGTCTGAGCCCCCTGACTGGGCACCTCGGCTTGAAGCTATGGCAACCTGGCTTTCCTTTTCAAAGGTAACAAATGATCGAGTGCTCGGCAGTCGTAAGGTTCGTTGCCTCACTGTCAGAACACACCTGACTCTCTTCCTGTATGACGGGGACTCCCAAATCTTCCTCCCAATCCTGACTTCTCTCCTGAGCTCTAAATAACCTCCTCTGAAGAATCAGTAAGTTAATCCCGTTTCCCTAAATGGTCCTGATTTCCTATGTTCTGTTACTGACAAGTCTATCTGTCCTCAAACTTGAATCTCCGTGACTGGTCCTGATTCCCTTTCCTCCCTGTTATCTGGTCAACTTGTGCTTTGAGGGTCCTTGTATCATTCTTTCCGTCATTATCTATGGCTCCTCTTAGAGGTTAGCACCTCACATTGTGTCCTAACTCTGCTTCCCCATTCCTGGGGTCTTTTCCTTTTTCTTCCTGTGCTCAAACATCTTGTGATTTCCTAGCACTATGATAAGTTATCTAAGATGTTTCAATCCTGGAGCTACAGGCCAAGTGCGGTGGCTCACACTTGTAATCTCAGCACTTTGGGAAAACGAGGCTGGCAGACTGCTTGAGCCTAGGAGTTCAAGACCAGCCTGAGAAACAGTGTGATCTTGTCTCTACAAAAAAAAAAAAAAAAAAAAAAAATATATATATATATACATATATATATATATATATATATATATATATATATATTTAGGGTCTCTGGGCAACAGAGTGAGACCCTGATGCAAAAAAGTAAATAAAAATAAATCCTGCAGGGCTAGACCTAACTTCCCTGCTCATTTCTATGCATGAGACTCTATGGTCATCAGCAAATGGCTTCAGCCAGGCTAGGGCAGCCCATCCTCTGAATTCACATTCTGTTGCTGGTGTCTACTCATGCCTCACTCTGTCTCCAGGTCCTCTCACCTGTTTTTTTTTTTTTTTTTTCCTCTTAAGTCCTTTGTCAGCTACTCCATTGCATTTCCTTTGCCAAGCTTTGCTTGCCAACCTCAGGTGGATGCAGCCTCTCTCCTCTGAACAATGATATGGCTTTACCATATTTATACTTACTGAGGCCCAATGCAACATATTAACATGAAATAAAACCTGCAAAGTTTAAAAAGCGAGGTTCTACTTATCAGGGCATTATGTCGATGAATATTTTTGAAGGTATGCTCTGTGTCAGGCAATGTGTTAATAACCACACAAAAATTTAGAGCAATCATCTCTAGTAATTATGAGTAGAAAACTGATAGAGCTGAATTTACTGTCCTTAAACTTGACTGAACAAAGGCCCAGTGTTGTGTGAGCTCAGAGACTAAGACTTGAGCATGAGCTGCCCAACTAACCGGCATGAGGAAGACAGTCTCCTGGTTTTGCTGTCACCAAACAGAGCTGCTGTGCACACTTGAACCTGTGATGCTGAGTAGCTATTTGCGGGATTTCTCTTGAATGTACACACTTGTGAAGACTTGCTGTCATTTAAATTTGCACATTTTGCCACAGAGAGATGCCTATAAAATATCATTATGTGCCACCAAAATTGCAGAGTAATGAGATTCGAATTCCATTAAAAAAAACAACAAACCAATTAAACAAAAACAAAACAGACAGGCACCAAAAGTGTGTGTGTGTATGTGTGTGTGTGTGTGTGTGTGTGTGTGTGTGTGTGTGTGTGTGTGTGTGTGTGACGAACATATATACACTCACATACATGTAATTTATATTTCGTTCCAGATGTGAAAGATAATATAATCAAATCTACCTGGTTACCTTAAAGGAACACACTGGACATGGAAGAAGAATGAATCTATCCTTCACACATCTCTGCATTGTTTAACTTGTTTAAACAGAATTTTATTACCTCAATAAGTTAAAATATACAACTAAAAAGACTAAAGTCTATTGATATTGTTGCAAAATTCTAATGTGATTCTGGAGCTTATTTCAAATTTAATTGATGACCTTCTTTGTGTTACCTTTATGATTTTTCTATCACAGTCATTGCAATATCAATCTTTCCTATTTTCTTCTACATAAAAGTCAACTGATGGGGTAAGACTGACATCCCTTTGTTCTTCATATTACTTTTTTCCCCCCTATATAACCTGTTGATGTTTACTGAAACTCTGGGCTGCTCTTTTGCAATATCTCTAGAAGGTCCTCCCAAAGAGTTCCCTCTAATAGTAAACTTGGGGAGAGACAAAGAGACAAAAATATGAAACCAGGCAGAAAAAGATAAAACTAAACTACAATCTATGGAGGGGTTGTTTCTCCTATCCCACGATATAAAAAGAAAGGAATATGAATTATTAGCTGTGAGAAGACAAAGGATTTATGGTTATGAGAAAAGATCATTTTTATATTGCAGAAGTCAGATAAAGTGAAAGCAAAACAACATAAAAATTCACAATACCTTTTTCTTGTGCTATTTTCTTGTTGGTATCTTGATGTTGGCAAACGGTGTCTTCTACACTGTCAGATTTTGAAGAAGAAACGAGTGCAGTGTCTCCCCAAGCAGAGGAGAAAGACCCCATTTCTGGGTGCAGAGGTGTTTCTTGAAATCCAGCTACGTGGTCAGACGAGAAGGGCACATTGCTAGCCACTGGGGTGAGGGACGGAACCCCAGAATCTGATTCTGGAGAAGAAGTTCTCGGACCCTCGGGTGCAAGGGATTTGGTAACATGCATGTGGTTACTGAAACTGTCTGAAGGCTGTTGGCATAAGAGATTATAAAGGAGATTATGCCACTGGGATCAGTTCTATGCAATACTTACTTTGAAATAAGACCAACCATTTTTTTAGGGACTTCCCATGAAAACCAATTTCTGTTTGCTGATTTACAGATGAGAATGCATAGCTCACAACAGTTCACCATACCAACACTGCCACTAGCACAGACACCTACGGCCCACAGAAACAATTACTTGTACGGTTGTTATTTCCCGTTAAGTAAAACCAACAGCTGAACAGCAAAAGCACCACCACGAAATGTAACACTATGGATAATGCTCCTGGTTAGTTCACTGCATGACTAGAGAACATACTTCGAATGACAGCGATGCAAAGGATTCAGGATACAGAGATGTGAACTATTCCAGCTGTCCCCACTGAGACTCAGACTCTGCCAGGAGAAAAACTATTATCTCCAAGAGATCGCGAGCCCGGCGAGGCAGCCTGGCACAAGCAGGAACCGTCCAGGAGCTCACCTTACGCTCCAGACTGTCCTCCCCATCGGTGGAACTGACGCTGTCATACAGCCTGGTCCGGGAGGGCCTCTGACGCCGGTTCTTTACGCTCAGCTGGGCTCGCATTTTCAGGGCTTTTGAATCCAGGCGCTCTGTCTCAGGGACGGCTTCATTCAAGTCTAAGAATACAGAAAACTAGTCAGCAAGGGGAGCCGCTGGAGGGAGCTGGCAGGGAGGCCACAGATGCCGACGGCAGCTCCAGGTTGCCAGTTACACTAGGAGAGGGGTGGTGGTGCCTTGACAGCCTGGCTGCCTGCCCACAGTGACAGAGGACCTGAGATCAGAAGAAGTGCGACAGCCCCCAGGAAGAGGCCCACGCAAAGATGGCCAGGCAACACAAAAGCCTCATGCCCAAAAGCACAATGCCTGCCTGCCACAGGTGAACCAGTGCCGACCAGCCTTTGTGTATTTATGTGTATGCACGTTGGGGTGTTTGAGACCACAGATAGGAGGGGAGGGATCCAAGTTGGGGGATCTTAGCAATTAAGCACAAAGACCAACAAAAGTCAGGCTTCCACCTTTTGCAAGCAGCAGAAGGTGACCACAGCAAAATCTACTAACAGTCCTTAAGTACTATACCATTTTGGTCTTAATATATTTGCTTCTACCCTAAGCAGTTTCTGAATATCTGGCCTGTTACTTTGTGAATTCTGTAGAAAGATCAGTGAGGAATTTACTTCACCAGCAAATTTAAGATAGCTGGGGAAATAAACAAGGTCTGGATATACAAAGGAACGGTTAGACAACCATAAGGCTAGGTGCAGTGGCATACGCCTGTAATTCTGGCATTTTGGGAGGTCGAGGCAGGAGGATCACTTGAGGCCAGGAGTCTGAGACCAGCCCGGGCATCAAGGCAAGACCTTGCTTCAAAAAAATAAAAAATTTAGCTGAGCTATTTAGGAGGCTGAGGTGGGAGGACGGCTTAAGCCCAGGAGTTCAAGGTTATAGTGAGCTATGATCATACCATGGCACTCCAGCCTGTGTGACAGACATGAGACCCTGTCTCCTAAATAATAAAAAAATAAAATTAACCTGTGTACTTCATTTACTAGTGTTATGGATGGAGTGGAACAAACATTTTCTTTCATTGGCTTCTAGGTTCATGTCACCTCTGTCTCATTTCTTTTTCTGAATGACTTCTCTCCCCACAGACAGGATGCTGATTTTCCAGAGGAAAATGCTGAGGTTTTTAAATACAAAGACTCTGAGAGAACAGGGAGGAAAACAGAGTACAGAAGAACACCAGCGAAATGAACCAGAGAGAGTCTGAGGAGGTCCTCTGTGGCCTGGTTCTCCCCACTTTTAATCGTGCTACCCAGATCAAGTTAGAATCCTAAGATGAACATTCTAGGAAGGAAGAGGAACCTTACCCATGAACACATCTAGGGACTGGCTGAGGAAAAGGACTCTGGCTGAATTTACCTGGAATGCCGCCATTCCTTACATCTGCACATGTAATCGCTTCTTAGAAATAAGCTGGTGGGTCACAAATCCTACTTTACCTTCTCAGGGTGGCAGTCACTAAAAGAACTCATGTTCAAGTACTCAATAATTAAGTGCTTCTGGACTTAAATTACTAAAAATAAAGCAAATAAGCATAGTACGTGCAGAAAATTAGCACGTACTGGTCTTAACAGAATAAAACATCTGACACTGTAACGAGACCAGGTAATTCCTTTCACGGCATTATCCTAAAGCCATGCTCTTACTATGTGATATGATAAACCCAAACCAGGAAGCATCTCATGCTGTGCCTCTCTTGTCTACAAAACCCAGACTGGCACGAGGTTCTAGCAAATGCAATTAAACTTATTTTTCTCTAGGAGAGACGTCCATGGAATGACAACATTTACAGAGGATTTTGTCTTTTCATTTTCTATTCCTGAACAAAGAATGAAGACTCAGAAAAGTCAGACCTCTCAGGAACATATAAAGAACAGCTAAATACTTTCTAATTAGTCATTTCTTTACTCTGTACATGTCAATGGAGAAAGAATAATCTCCTTGATCACTTTAATTTCCTCCTTGTGATAAAAATCTATATTTATAGCTGTCTGTTAAGAGTTCATTAGCTGTGATAACTGGGAGCTCACAGCTCTTGTTTACATATGAGATGTGGAACACGGCACAGATGACAGTAGGAATGTAAGGAGCAAACTTGCAGGACTGCACGTTTTATAGCTCACCTCCCTGTATTAGGACTGTGTGCTCACAATAAAGAGCATGTCACACACTCCAGCGCGTTGGTAACACCCAATAGCCCCATGAGAACCCAGTGTGTTTTGCCTCTCCTGGAGCCAGAGGCCTTGAGTAGAGGGGCTCATTCACATGCCAGCGACTGAGCTGCTGTAACTGCGCCAGGGTTCTGACTCCCAGGCCAGGAGACTGTTCACTCTGATTTGGCTCATGTTAAGAAAGTTACAATCACAAGACCATAGTGCCGTCAGAGTTCAGTGTTCAAGGCCATACCATCATATACGATGTGACTAGTCTAGGAAACTCACTTCTCCGACAGGCTCTGTAAAATATTATTATGAATCGTCCATATATGTGTCAGGGAACATGAAAAAAGGACAACAAGTTGAAAACCACATAACAAGTTAATTCTCAGGTGATTTCTCATCTGCTTGGTTTAGTAACAGCTTTGGTCACTCAGTGACAAAAAGACCCAAAGAAGAGTCGCAAACACTTTTAAACATGGCTTCTTTCCAGGAGAATGCTAGCCATGAGGACTAAGCATAGCACCCAGTACTGCAGGTACTCTATCACTGGGTACTGGATACAACACTAGAGGGAATGAGAACAAGTGATCAGCAGGGCTTAATAGTGCAAGGACTTGTCCTGGCACTTCCGGCTCCCCTGTTACTCAGGAATTTGGTGCTGAAGTCAGATACCCCCAAAATAGCAACGTAGATATCTGCTTTAACATCCGCAAGCCACTGAGGATGCCCATGAAATTATATCTCTTAGGAATGCAATCAGCTGGAGCCTAAAACACAGAGCCCTAAACCAACAACATATCATGTGCAATTCACCATTCCCGAGGGCCTGAACACAAGTATCTCAGAGCTACTTTACAGCCATGATTCTAGCATACAAGCCAGTGATTTATGTATCATCCTGAGAAAAATCTGTAAAAAGCAAAGAACCAAAAAAATGGGATGGAGCTGAGAACTTTGGCTTGAAAAGCACTCACATCAGAAGGACGCTGGAAGGAGCATGGTCCCTGAGAAGCATATAGCAGAGACACTGTGAGCACCGGCCCCTCAGAAGCACCAGGGACATATGTGGACAGAAAGAAGTGCGTTCAAGGAGTGAGCCTTGGTCACTGGAAAGGTGGTGGCCCACAATATGCCATCTTCTCCATTATGAATACAAGAATTAAAAAACTACAATTCAGCAGAACCCAGGCATTCCGGTCCAACCCCGTTTCTCATCTGAGAAAACCGAGGATCAAAGAACGCAGAGACTGGATACAGATCAGGCTGCCAAAGCCAATTCTCCTTCTGGGTCGCCTCACATCTGGGAACACGCTTCTCCTTCTTCTGCCTCCTTTGAATTCACCCCCTTTCAGTGCTACTTACGTTCTGAACAAAAATACGTGTCAAGGGCTAACTTGGCTAACTTGCATAAGTATATAGCATCAGGGGGAAAAAACTGAGGGATTTTATTTGACTTTATATTTTATAAAGGGAAGAAAATTCTTACCAAAAACAAAAACAAAACAAAAGCTCCAGCTGTCAGCATTGCGGATGGAGGCATGGCAGGAGAAATCCACTTTGCTGGTCTCCACAGAATGTGCGGGCAGCAAAGCCGGGGCACTCCCGCCCCCAGAGGTCTTCATCAACATCAGGGCCTTCACAGACCCACGACCCCCACTCTTCCTTCCCTCTTGCTCCCCAGCGTCTGCCACCTGTGAGGGTCGGAGGACAGGTCTTGCTCTCAGCTCTTACCCATTCTTCCCTTCATCCCTCCAGTCTGAGCAACAGCCACGGTGGCCTCGAAGGCAGCTCACCACACATAAGAGTAGCAGGCTGGAGATCGACAACACAGTGAGTGTCACAAGTCAAGGAGTAGCCGGTGACTACAGCTTGGCGCGGTGGGATCCCTCACTCCACCTGCTTCAAGACTATTTTCAATATTGCTTCAAAGTATAGCCTTGGAAGGAATTTAATGGACTTGATGACGACTTTGGCAGCTGTGATGAAGATGCCCGGAGAAATCCAGACACCGTACCTCTCACTATGCAGTCACGCCGTGAGTCAGCCTTTTACTGGACAGACACCGTTTCTGACATCAGTGGAACATGGCCAACGGAGCAACATTGGAGGTGGTAGGGGACACGAAGGCAGCAGGGGACACAGCGGAATGACCAGGGGGTCTGTGCCACACTGTCACGTGCATGAAGCCCCTCCGAGATAGCCATACCACCTCACACATGCTGTACTGAGTCAGCACATCCTCCCAGTCCCTGCAGGCTCATGGACCATGGGCCCACTGGCACCGAGCCTTCAGGGGGCAGCTCATAGGCTCAGAGAGGCAGTGCAGGGCAGTGGCTCTGGGCAGGCCTGGCATTAACCTCCCGAGGGTCCAGACCCAGTGGCTGTGCCACTGAATGGGGCAGCTGACCTGACCCCTCTAAACCTCTGGATCCTCAGCTATAAGATGGTCACAATAGTCAAATGCCTGATGACCATCCTGCTCTGAAGATTACTTGCATTAATAGAGAGAGAAGTGCCCAGAGAATGGTTGGGATGGGGTGAGCCCTCAGTCAGTATCTTTATTCGTTGACACAGAGATCAGCAAGACCTTAATGAAGAAAGCATGGTGCAGGATGATGTGTGCATTCACCTGAAATACTCAGAAAGCAGCAACACAAGACACACTCTCCTCTTAGAAAATGCAGGAGACACCCTTACGGAAATTGGAAGGGGTAGCCAGTTCCTGATCAAAACCCCAAGTGCCCATGTCATAAGAGATAAGACAGACCATCAGGACCTCATCAAAGGGAAAAGCTTCTGCAAAGCCAAAGAAACCATTGAGAGAGTGAAGAGACAGCCCACAGACTGGGAAAAATATTTGCCAACTGTGTATCTGACAAAGGCCTCACATCCAGGATCTACAAGGAACTCAAACGTGCCAAAAGGAAAAACAAAACAAAACAACAACCCTGTTAAAGAGTGGGCAAAGGACATGAATAGACACTTCTCAAAAGAAGATATATGGACAGCCAACAAACTATGAAAAAATGCTCAGTCTCACTAATCATCAGAGAAATACAAATCAAAACCACAGTGAGATATCATCTGACCCCAGTAAGAATGGCCATCATTAATAAAACAAACAACAGACGGTGGTGAGGACGTGGAGAAAAAAGAACGCTTCTACACTGCCGGCAGGAATGCAAACTAGTGCAACCTCTTTGGAAAAGAATGTGGTGATTTCTAAACAAACAAGACATTGACCTTCCATATGACCCAGCGATCCCCCTTCTGGGAATATACCTGGAGGAACTCAAATCATTCTACACCTGCACATGCATGTTTATTGCAGCCCTATTTACAATAGCAAAAGCATGGAACCAACCATGCTACCCATCAAAACTGGACTGGATTTTAAAAATGTGGTACATATATGCAATGGAATATTACGTAGCTATAAAGAAGGACAAACAAATGGACTATACAGCAATTTGGATGGATTTAGAGTCTATCATACTTCATGATCTATCACAGAAACAAAGAACAGAGTACCACATGTTCTCACTCATAAGCAGACCCTGAACATTTACCATAATACTATAAGAAAGGGATTTGCAGTAGCGGAATACTGTTGGGGAGAGGGAGGGACACAATATCAATAAGGGTACCTGATCTCACATCAGGCAAAGTGGGGACCAAAGGGAGGCCCAAACTTGACCTGTATGATGACCACTTATATACCTCATCCTGAATTGTACCCCACATCTTTAAAATAAATTTTAAAAAACAATAAACAAAAAAACACACTTTCCAGGTGCAAGCACATGCCTATGACCACAGAGAAAGACTGAAAACACACACTTCCTGATGATAGATACTTCCAAAGAAGGTATTAGGTTAGAGGGTGCTGGCCAGAGGATCCGTTAATCTTAATTGTAATGTTAAACATTTCTGTGGTACTAAGCAGGGTCCCCAACCTAACAAGTCCATAGGTGAGTGGAGAGCGAGCCAGTGAAGCTTCATCTCTGTTTACAGTCACTCTCCATCACTCACATGACCACCTGAGCTCCATCTTCTGTCAGATCAGCAGCAGCATTAGATTGTCATATATTACAATGTAATAATAGAAATAAAGTACACAATAAATGTAATGTGCTTGAATTATCCTGAAACCTTTCCCCTTTTGCCATGGAAAAACTGTCTTCCACAAAACCAGTCCCTGATGCTAAAAAATTTGGGGACCACTGGTGTTATGCATTCCACAATTGTTTGCATTTATGTTATTACTTGTGTAGCTAAAATTATTATTTTTTTGAGTTGGAGTCTCACTCTTTGTCACCCATACTGGCGAGCAGTGGCACGCTTACGGCCACTGTAGCAACAACCTGCTGGGCTTAGGCGCTCCTTCTGCCTCAGTCTTCCAAGTAGTTGGAACTACATAATATTAACTTTTAACTATTTTTGCTAGATAAGGAAGTTGAAAGACAGAGAGCTTAAAAGTCATGCATAAAGATCACATAACTAGGTGAAGTATGGAGATGATATACGGATATGATTCCCCTGAAGTGAAGATCACATCATTTGTCCATCTGTTGTTGGTGAGTCCATCATTCAGCTGGTGGGTGAAAGCCTGTCCTGTGCACAGCTCCATGCTGATCAATGGAGTTCTGTAGAGAATCACTAGAAACTCCCAAGCAAGGACTTAAACTCCCTGTGCCTGTTCCTTATCCATGTGATGATGAGGCTAGTATTAGCAATAGAGCCCAGAATTAATAACAAGATTAAATGAGGTAATGTACATCAGCATTTAGCAAAATGCCTGGCACAGAGAATTATAACCGATTTTAAAAAAAAACTTTGCAATTAGAGCTATCTAATAATAATTGAACACTTCTCACCAGAGGGGTGAAGATAGGCTGGCATTTCTCAGAAATGATGGATAAAGCCAGTTCCAAACCTACGAGATTGTGGGAAAGAGGTAGCATCTTAGTTAATATAAGTTCTTGTACTACCTATTTGATGATCCAAGAGAGTCCTCTAAGAAATGTTTATACTTCTACAAAGAAAATACTTACAAATAAAAAGCTATTATGATTTTCAGGGACACCAAAATAAATCAAACACTTGCATTAACCATCTTATTTATTTTTCCATTACGATCAGTGTCATTTCCTATCATTTAAACTTTTTAAAAAGAAAACCAAATACAGTAACCAAAACTAAATCACAGAAAAAAGTTAATAAAAGTGGCTGCTGTTAGCATTCTGTTATATATTGCCTGTGTAATCCCTTCGTTTTTTCATAGGTCTTAGTCCTCCCAACTAGATTAAGAGAAGCCCAAAGAAAGAAGCTACATCATACATTTTCTTTTTTATTCGCTATAACATTCTCCAGAAGATGAGCAATATCTCGATAATGCTATCACAGTTGTGAACTATTGTAGAAGGATTTTTTAACTCCACTGCCAGCATCCACTCTTCTCTTCATGACTTCCCAGGTGATGAATTCTGGTTTCAATCACGCCTGAGCCTTCTTTTGAAATTCTGGGTTCCAGTGCCAAGAGTGAATGCTGTGTAGTTGCAAACTCCTTCAGAGAATGATCAGACATAGTGGCAGAGGTCTGGCATGGCCTCAAGCTACAGGTGTCTGAAAAAAACCACTAACTCTGAGGGCTTGAAAGAAAGGTAACAGGGACAAAGAAAGTACTTTCTGGAAGGGTCCAGTGACCTTGGGAGCTGCTTGGTTGATAGTAATGTCTGGCAGGTCCTACCCTCTTTTTTTTCTTCTTAGCAAAGCTTAAACCAATAGTTTAAGCCTAAAAAAAATCTTTTTTGGTTTTCTTAGTTTTGCCTTTCAATTATTTTACTTACACATTTCTATTTTTAAATGTTTTATTTATACAAAAAAGTTTACCACATATGGAAAAAGAAAAAGAAGAAAACACACCTTTTGACTCCCATCAAGCATAAACCAAACAAAAAGCACTTCGGAAGCTCTCTCTGTCCCTGTTTCTCACTGTAGCCCCTGCTTTTTCTCCTAGCTATGTCACAAATTTATCCCTGAAGAATATATTGGCTACTTTGTCTTGCTTTTTTGCTTTATATGCGTGGTAATGAAGCATATGCAACATTTTGTGAATTGTTTATAGTTTATTTGTTCAACATTTATACTGAGAGGTGTGACGAAAATAAACTGTTTGCTGTAGCTACGTAAACAACACGGTAGGGAATGTTTCTGAGCACAATGGGGAGACCTTCTAGAAGGTGTATGTACACATCGCAGTAAACTTGTGGGCCACAGAAGATGCACAGTTCCCACTTTAAGGGATAATGCCAAGCTGTTTTAACAAAACAATCCTATGACTTGTGTTCTTCTCCCCAGTGCTGCCCATCACAGGTTACTGGAAACTTGACCTTCCCAATCTTTCACATGTGCTAATGAGGCTGAATGCTGTGTGTGTCGACTAACCTGTAGATTTCCACCTGCGAACTGCTTACGTGTTTTGCCCGTTTTTCCATTAGGTTAGCTGTGTTTTCTTATGATTTGTGTGAGTTCTTAGCATATTCTGGACAACAATCTTCTTTCCTTAGTTATATGTGCTAACGTTATCCTCTCTCAACTATTGACCTCTCTTCCAGTGGACAATATAGTGTCAATTGATGATCAGATTTTCTTAATATTGCTGTGGTCAAATTTTTCTTAAGATTTGGAATTGCTGTGTCTTGTTTAAGAAATCATATAAGTGTTCTACATTTCTTCTAAGAGTTTTAAATCTTTACTTTCAAGTTTGAGACTTTAATCCATTTGGAACTTACTTTATGAGCAGTGAGAAGTGGGGTCCAATTTTATTACTTCCCAGCACTGGTTATCAGTCCATCCTTCCCCATTGAGCTGTAGTGTCAGTTGAGTGTTTTCCTCAGGGTGACAAGCATGTGCTAGTCTGCTGCTGCCTGGAAGCTGCTGAGAATGAACCACTGTCTGGGTCACTTTTACTTCATGGTGGATTTCAGAAGCTGGAAGAAAAGATCTTCCTCATTCTTCCCCAGAAGCGCCTTGACTCTTCTGGGCCGAGGTGTCCATTCCCATCCATATCCCACCCATATGCATTCTCGAAACAACTGGGCACATTCCGAAGAAGTCAAAATCCCTGTTCAAATTCTGATGGAAACTGTATGGGATATACAACTTAATTGCACATAACAGTATTTTTACAATATTGAGGTTTTCTTTTTCTTCCTATTTATGTCTTACTTAATGTTTTCCATAGGTCTTAAGCATCTTTTGTTAAACTCATCACTGGCTACCGTGTGTGTGTGTGTGTGTGTGTGTGTGTGTGTGTGTGTGTGTGCGCGCGCGCGCGCGCGCACGTGCTATTGTAAATGGAAACTTTAAAAAATTACATTTTCCGTTTGTTGGAATTACTTGATGTCTCATGATTCCTAGAACCACTCATGCTGTTAAACTCTTTTAAGTTCTACTAATCTGTAAATTCTTTGGTTATTTTGTGTGTTCAATTTTATTATCAGTGAATAATGACAATTTTGCTTCTTTCATTCTGTCCTTAAATCTTCCATCTCTTTTCCTTGTCTGGGAGTACTTACTAGGACTGCTAGTGAATTAGTGTAGTACATTTAGCGGTGAAATAGTAAAAGACTTCTTAATTTTAAAAGGACTTCTTGATTTTAATATTTTAGTACCTGACAGGATGTGTGATAGAGACTTTAGTTAGCCTCACAATATCAAGTTAAAGACATTCCTCCATATACCTAGTTTGATAAAACTTTAAATCATGAATAGGTATTAAATTTTATTAAATACCTGTCTTTATCTATTAATATAAATATATTCATTTTTCCTCTAGTTAATGTGCTAATTTATATGAGTAGGTTTTTCTAACGTTCAGCCAACTTTGTGTTGTTTGTATAGAACAAGCTGGTCATAACATAGTGTATATCTACATTTTTTAAATTATATTTTTGGATTTTGTTAATATTCAGCTAGGGATATTTAATAGCTCCCAGTATAACTTTGTTTTTGTTTGTTTGTTTGTTTAGAGACAGGGTCGTGCTCTGTCGCCCAGGCCAGAGAGAAGCAGTGCAATCATAGCTCACTGTAACCTCAAACTCCTGGGCTCAAGCAATTCTCCCATCTCAATTTCCTAAGTAGCTGGGACTACAGGTATAAGTGACTTCCCATGACTCCTCAGTGTAACTTTTTTTTCCTCAATAATCCATCTTAAGTCTTAAGATAATTCTTTTTAGATCACTTTTCTTTATTTTTAAATATATCATTTAAAAATTTATTTTCTGAGTGCCTATTGGTAGAAAATGTTCAACTTTTGTTGGTCTGAAACCTATCTCTCTTATTTTTAAAAAACACTTTTGTTAAATATACAGGTTGCAGTACTTTAAAGATACTGTTCCATTGCTTTCTGGCTTCCATTTTGCTGCTGCCAGGTTTCAGTATACAGTAGTCCCCTAAACACAAACCTTCAAGTTGCAACTTTCAAAGATGCAAACGTGATGCTAGACCCTGTATGCCAGCTGTTGTACTATACTGTACTTCTATACTATTCAAGGTACTATACCGTAAGATTAAAAATTTTTTTTGTGTGTTCATTTGTTTTTTATGTATTTTTTGTATGAAAGTATTATAATCCTATTACAGTACAGTACCTTATAGCCAACTGCATCAGTTGAGTACATAGGCTACTTTGTGGGACTTATGAATGTGCTCTTAGAACAGAATGGGTTCGTATGTAGGGGACTTACTGTAATCTCTTTCACTGGATATTTTTACTTTCTGGACACTTTCAGAATCTTCTCTTCATCTTTGATGCTTCATTATAACGTGCCTAAGTATACGGTTTCTTTGGTTTATCCCACTTAGAATTTCTTAGACTTTTAAATCATTTGCCCTTTAACCCAGTAATTCCTCTTCTAAAAATCAATCTCAAAAGCATAACAAGAAAACACATATATGCATACGGTGGTTCACTGTAGCACTTTATAAATGGTAACCGTCAGCTGAAAGCAATGAAAACTCTAGTTTTCTTAACTAATGGAGAAAGGTTTCCCTTGTTTACACATTTTAGCTGGTTACAAATGACCTAAGATCACTGCTAAAAATAAAATGTCACAGCCAGCGTAGACCTCATCCATTTGGTACTTGCTTTGATAAGGTTTTGCCTGGTCATCAGATATATCTCAGAGAAGTTATAACATGCTATGAGAAAATCTTGAAGTGGCCCTTTGGATATCTACACAATTTACGAGCTGTATAAAATTCAGTGTCTTAAAAAAACAGTTCCAATAAAACGGTAAAGAAACAGCTGAGTCTGGTATTTTAAGAACAAATGCAAAGTTTCAAAGTTGACTGAGCCACTCTGCTAAGTGGAGTCCCAGTCCTGCCTGACACGGGGAATGCTCATTTGGCCAGCTCTCCAGGTCAGCTCTTAGGGTCTTGTGGAAGTCAGGACTTGCTCTAGTTAGGTCCTTGTCACATTTCATGATTTCATGGAGCTTATAAAAAACGTAAGTTGAATACAGTAGTTAAAGATGCCTTTTAGCCTCTAGGGGTAAAATGCTCAACACAGTGTTTGTTGTTATTAATGCCCCAAGAATGATAAGCACTAAGCTCTTTCTATGTGCTGGGTCCTGCACAAAGCACTTAACTAATATGAACTCATTTAATCCCATAATCCATTTAATCCTATCAGCTCTATCCATTTTATAGTTTTAAAAATTATATAATTAATTGTATAGTTAATTCACTTTTCTAAAACCAGAAAAATTCAATAACTTGTTTACAGTCACAAAATTAATAGGCAGAAGAGTTGATATTTAAACATGGGTCTGTATGACTCCAAAACTCATGCTATTCCCTACTTTGCTACTGCTGCTGACCAAAGATGGGTAGTCACACGTTGGGAAAAGAACAGTTTTGGAGTTGTCATATTGTCAGTTTCTGAAAATTGTATACCAGCTACTTGCTTCATCAATTACACCTTGGAATTCTTTGGGGTAATGTTTTTCCTGATAAACAGGTAGATTTCAGATGAAATTACTATCACACAAACCAAATAAAAAATTCATCAGGGACTAAAATATATCCTAAGGGCTGAGATATGTTCCCCTTTCCATTAATGTGTTGAGGTCTTAACCCCTAGTGCCTTAGGATGGGACTGCATTAGAAGACAGTTCTTGAAAGAGGTAATTAAGTTAAACTGGGGTGATCGGGGTGTTTCTTATAAGAAAAGGAAATTTGGACACAGACAGTTACAGAGGAAAGACCATGTGAAGACACAAGGAGATGGCCATCTATAGGCCAAGGAGAGACATCTGGAAAGAAACCAGCCCATCCCACACTACGTTCCAGTCTCCAGGACTGTGAGAAATACAAATTCTGTTGTGTAAGTCACCCATCTGTAGTCCTTTCTTATGATGGCCCCACAAACTAATGTGTATGTTATTTCAAACTTTTTGAAGGTTTCTTTGAGTCTGTTTAGGAGACTCCATTATGAGCAGAGTTGCATGAACTTGATGAAGAACCCGCCCCATAATCTTACCTTGAGAATCACAGTCCACTAGAACACTAAAACAAAACAAGCAAACCCCAAAACTGCATTTTAATGTAAACCTGCTTATTCTTTAGGTTTCTGTTAATTAGTTGATATCACATTTCATAAGTCAAAGACTACAAAGGCGCATTCTTTGGTAAGTAGGTAAGATTTTACTTTCTCAAACCAGTCGTGGCTACCAGTCAACTGAACCTGCTGGCTAATGACTATCTAAAAGTGAGCTACATATCATCTAATCTAAAACTGGAATAATTCTTTTTTGGCAGGGTTCTCAAATTTTAAATTTCTTTATAAATAATGATTCCATATCATTGACCTCACTTCATCAGTAGGGCATACATTTAATTTCTATGTGTAAACCAAGAAGCAGTATTGTTTAAAGTAAGTTGCAATCTAGGGTGAGACTTTATTTTGGTTAATGTGGGCTTTTATTTACATTTACCTTCACTTTTTTCCAGTATGGAATTATTTTAGCCATTTTGGGGGATATCACTTTCCCATTTATCTACATGAGCAAGGAGGTTTATTTATTTATTTTTAATGAAGAGAAGTGTGGCCAGTCAATGAAGTTCACTCTGCTCACCTCGAGTGGAAGAAGAATGCCTCTTTATTCCAGAACACTGCTGTGAGTGGCAGTGAAATCTCATAAAAATGTATGCACCCTATCTCTAGCTTCCTTGTTAATATCTACAGATCTGTACTCCACTGATTATACAGAAAATCATACTCAAGGTATTTTCCAGGAAGTATAACCTGTAGCTCATTGGTATTTCATATTTATTAAAGGCTCACTTAAGAACTAGAACACTTGACTAAAAGACATCTTAATGCATATTCAACTCATTCTTTCCTGCAAATATTCTAAATTACAACTGTAGGAATTCATTACAAAGAATAAAAGTTAATATATGGAAAAATGAAACAAGGGGATAATCCACCCAATTAATCCAAAAGAAGGCAAGAAAACATATAAAAAGAACAAAGAAGATATAACAAGTAGGGAATAAATAGTAAATGTTAGATTTAAACTCTATATATTAGTAAATAAGTTAAATAACAACTTTCTAAATGCATCCTAACAAAAATTGATAGACTACAATAAAAAATAAACAACTATATACTGCTTACCAGAGACATAGCAAGGGTAAAAATAAAAGGATGAAAAAAGATACACTATATAAACACTCACCAAAAGAATGTTGACATAACTCTAGATATCAAAGTATACAATAAGGTGAATTACTAGAAACAAAGAAGAACATTTTCTAATGATTAAGAGACAATCTACCAAGAAGGGTTCACATTCCTACACTGAATGTATCTACTGATGTCACCTCAAAATACATAAAACAAAAACCAAACCAGAAGAAGAAATAGATTCATCCACAACTATAGTGTGCAACCCTTGGACACATCACTTTCAGGAACATACTCCAGAAGTTCTGAATAACACGGTTAAATATCTGACCTGACATCCACGACAGTCCTTCCCCTGAACACTGTGCTGGAGCCCCGGGGAGTGGGGTGCTGTGGTGTCTCGGCTCTCGCCCTCTCAGGAATTTCATTGCTGTACTGAACACGACCTGGTACCTCTGTGTGACGCTGTCAACCTACACTGAAGGCCACTGTGTGAAAACATCCTAGCAAAATCATTACTGGATTCCTATAAGAATGTTATCAATATTTGTAGCCACAGGTCACCAATCATGCATTCCTTCACCCTCTGACCAGCAGCTGGAGCAGATAGCTTGTTCCTGTTTTACGAACACTGGATTACAAACAAGGGCCCTCTTTTCCTTTTGGAAACCAGGAGGCTCAGAGCCAGACAGAGGGTCCAGCCTCTGATGGGCGCCAAGTACGGGACACGTTCCTGCAGAATCACTTCTGGTTCCACCCTATCCTTGTCCTCATTTTCCTGTTATCTTACTTACAATCTGCCCGAACCTGTTAACTACGGTGCCTCTCCAAGTTACTTCCAGACAGTGAATACATGAATTGTAAGAATGTATAAGCACGCAGGTGATGAAAGAGGCAGATTCCCTTAATAGGATCTGGTTACTTCCTCTTGTTCCTCCTGATGAAGACCTTATTCACGAAATCTGAGTAAATTTCAGAAAAGTGATACAATTCCAAGAAATAGGATTCCATGCAAAATGCCATACTAACATCTGGGTCATGAGTAAGCACCCAGTAGAAGAGCCTACTGACCAGCTTGAATGTCTACACAGACTCCAAGTTCCACTGACAGGCTGGAATCTTGGGCTTGGGATCTTGTGTGCTGTGTTCACCATATGGGTATAGGCCACCATCAAAGGGATCCAGGTTTGGGGAATCTGGGGCCTTACTGTAGCGGCCGGATCACTTTGTCGAAAAGAAGCATAGTGAGGAGGGGAAACAAGGAGGTTATTATTTTCCTCTCCTTATGCTCCTGTCTCTGGGATATTTTAAAGTTAGCTGGAAACTAGCTAAGATATATTGTTATTTTCAAAGACATCCAGGATAGAGTGATTAATTCCAGTCTCAATCTATTCTGCAAGGCTAGACCTTCCTACAATTGCTCACTTTGCAATCTAAGTCTTTTTCTTCTTGCTCAGTTCTCACCAGAGCTAAGGAATGGCAAGTCGCTAAGGAAACGACATGTACAATGCCTTAGGTAGCCCTGCATGTTCTTGCTTTTGGGGAGATAACACACAGTATGAGCTAACTAGTGTTCCCCAACTGAGCAGGTGGGTGTGAGAGAGAGGAAGCCCTCAGTGGCAATATCAAACTTCATGAGATCCTTCAACTATACTGACAACCCTGCAAGGGACTCAGCTCCTGCTATGCCTCGAAACTGTCCAATGCAAAGGCCACTTTGAGTCCAAGAACAACCCAGCCATTTCAAATGGCTCCACCTTTAATAGGGGGGTCTATGAATCAGGGAAAAGTTTTCCCAATTTTATTCAACTTTCCTCTTCTTTGAAATCCCTCTCATCCTTTAGATGCGTTATAGTGCCTTAAGTCCCATGTATTTGTCTCCTACCACACGTTCCCACTCTTTCACTTTGTTCCCTTGATCGAATTACATACCTTGTCGTGCTGGGCAAGGCCTACCTCTATGCTTCTGCCTGGTAACTGCTCTTTCCCGTCCAGGTCAGCATGCCACGCACGCCTGCCTGTAAGCAGTGCTCAGAATAACTAAAATGATAGCATACTCGCTCCTCACCTCTCATAGTAGGACAGTCAGAAGATGCCTTCCTATGTAACTTCCACCTACTGGTCCTCATCTTTCTTTCAGTATTTCCATGGAATATGCATAATCCTTCTTTAACAAGGCAGCGTATAAAATATTTGAAGCTGAAAACAGTATCAACATCGAGATCCTAGAATACCCAGAAGCTGAGGAAAAACACTGTTTTTCAGTGACATTTCCAGGAAATCCAGTCAAACTAAGATTACACCCTTTTAGCCCACCGAGATCTCTTGAACACACCTATTCTCTGCTCTTATTTGAATCCCAGCATTTCTTAGTCACTAAGAAATGAGAAACATGAAACACAGTGGTGGTAGGGAAAAACAATCATTTTCCTCTGTGACACACGTGGAAAATATTTGATCAGCACGCTGGTATCAACTGGAATGGATTTAAGATCTGTCACAGCTCCTGGTGAAAAATGCTATATTTGCTTTATATGATTAAGATAAGAAAAAATATTAGAATATATGAAATAATGAATTTGTATGTATAATCGTTATCAAAATTTTAATGAGATACTTAAGTTGACTTTGTTTATAGAGAGAAACACACAGCTGGTGTTGAAACAATTTTAACTGTGCAAATTTTTGTATGGTTTTGTATGGTTATCCCTCAAAAATGTTCAGTAATTCAATACTGAGAGTCTCATTGTGAGCACTTTGCCTGCTCTCTGCTCCAGAAGAGCATGCGCCACGCAAGGAGATGGCAGCTTTCAGGCTCTTCTTCCTCCTTGTTCCTTCCTGCCTCCATCATGCACCTTCCCTGTCTCTTCCTTTCAGGATTTCATGGTACTCGGCATCAACGTTTCATGCCCGGAAAGGAAGTCCGAATAGGACAGTCTTCGAGGAGTGAAGGATAATGTCACACCTAATGGGCAGGAGCGGGAAATGGACTGTCACCACTGGGCCAGCCTACTCACAAAGGCAGGGGCTCCTCAACCACCAAAGGCCTGCATCAGGTCCACAGCCTTCCCGCCCCTTTCAGCTCCCAGTTCCACACGTTCCCTAGCCACAGAGCACAGGAGCCACTTAGAAGGCACTTTCCTGAGCATTCCCATTCAGCCACTGACCGGCCATCTTAGTTCACGATGAACAGCTGGAACCCAAGGAGATATGACACCGACTATCTCAGCAGCAGGACGGGAAGGGCATCCTTTGACGTGTGTGCTGCCAGCATCTGGGTGACCTGTTCCCATTCCACTGAATGAGCATGGATCGCTTTCAGTGGGAATTAGTAGTCTCCGCAGCTCACTGTGAACCCGCAGTGTTGCTAGGGAACCTGATAATTATGTGGCAAAATGGAGGGTGAGGAACAGAGAATGGGTTCAGGAGAAATGGAAGGTTTTGATCCAAATCAGCATGTGAACAGGGTAGTTTGTTGATCTGTGGTAGTCATGTAATTCAATAAACACCATTAATTATATGTTTGATTGGATACAGACTTCTAAATGGAAAGAAATGAATAGAAAGGAAAAGCTATTGGGTATCTTCATACTCTGCCACAGTGGGAACGTGTATTTATTATAAACTACAAGTATCTTACAGTTGAAATATTCAAAAACGTTTAAAAAGCACATTGATTTGCTTTCTGATATTTTCCTTTAGATATAAATCTTATAGTGTTCCAGGTATATACATTATATAATCCTATAAAAAGCTCTAATAAAATTACCTTTTTTGGCCTCAGACAATAAGTCAGCCTCAAAACACCCTACAAGTTGAAGAACAAAGAAATAGTGCTTTTAAAAAAATATGCATAGCAAAATCAACTCAGAGAAATGAAATGATCTTCCTGAAGCCACACGGCTCTTCAGACAGTGGCCTTGCTGGTGCCAAATCCCCCCTCCAGTGGGCTGACAGCACAGTTTATAATTTATGTTCTACTTAGGGAAAGCCCATCCTAAAGATATAAGCCTAATGAATGGACTCAAATCTCCAAACAGCACTTTAAATAAGTATTTCCAACACTTTCCATTTTTAATGGCTAAGAGTTTAGTTCTAAAGGTTAATGACAGACTATAAACACATGTTTATCAGGAAAATCTCACTGGAGACATTTTAATGCATGAAATCCAGCATCTCATGCCCTCCTGTGCAGCCATCTTTCTAACTCTGCTACAGTTTCTAATTTATGCACATACTATAGATATAAAACATTCCTTCCTGATCATATACACATGTCCTAAGTATGGTGCGTGTGTAAGAACGCAAGAGATTTATTTGTGGTTGATGTGTGAGAAAACAACCTTTTACAGTAGGAAACGTCTCCAGATCTAAGAAGTGCACATGGGATACCAAGGTTAACACCCCACCGGGTACAGAACTTCCTAACTCAGTACATTCCAGCACTAGAAGCTGCAAGTCTGCCTTCTGGCATTTTGCAAAAGATCTCACTCCAGTGACCTAATCGGTCTCAGCCTTACTCCTGAGGACATGGGTGGGCAGCCCATCCTCATTTTTAAGGCAGTTTTTTGAGTCTGTCAATTTTATGATGGTTTTTAAATGTCTGGCTTGATTATAGTTGGGATTTGATAACTCTCTACATGAAAGCACTTATTTTGGATAAGACAAGAGCTAAAATGACAGACTCCTATTTTGATAAGCCTTTTCTTTTTTCCTAAGTAGGAAGGCATTTCCAATGTGTAAAACTCTGTGTCTGAAAAAGAAAAACATAAGGCCAAATGATGCAGTCATTAGAAATGAATTTTGTGTTTGGTTAAACAAACCTTGACTCAGGTCATCAGGACAAGACGTTTGCTTGACATCCAAGTTCTCCATGGTTTCTCCCTTAGAGACTTCGTCAAGAGACGTTCTTCTCTCAAAGATGTTGTTGTTGTTGTTAACTTGAGTCCCGTTTTGCTTCAGGAGCCTGAACACTTCTGCTTCCAGGTCTCTGATCTAGGAAGAACAGGTCACTCATAACACTCCAAGTCAGCACTCCTCCCAGCCCCCAGGTACGAACACCCTCATGAGGGTTGACTGTGAGGAACAACTCACCCGCACTTGAAGCGCTTGGACCTCCAGGACGTGAGCTTTCTCCAAGTCTTCGATTTTTTTTCTTTCTCCTTCCTGTCTCTTGATGAAATCAAGCTCTCTTAAGAAGAAGATAATGGATTTGATTATAGCAAACGTGAGAGTTCTTACTGAAGCAACAGTGTGCACAGCGGCTAAACAAGCGAACAGTAACTTACATAAACAAAACTCAGGGTTAGAGAAAAAGTATATGGTCATAAAAGAAAATAAAACGTCTCTAATGGGTCACGGAGTAAAGAAGAATGCTTGACTTGGCTGATTACAATTTTCATTTTGGTTCCTGATTCACGAGCACCGCATGTATTTGGTGGGGAGCAACTGAACTCATGACACCCCTTGGGTGATTTAGTGAGATAATTACGTGTCAGCTGGAAATAACTCTGTGTTTTCAATGTCATGTGCACAGTATACTAATGAAGCTGGACGGGAAGAGTTGGAAAGGATATTACAGTAAGATTTCCCTCCATGAACAAGGGAGGAGGGGCCAGGTGGGTCAGAAATGGGGGGGGGACCCACTTCCACGTATAAGGATGCCCTGGGCTAAGAAAAATGTCTTCATTTTGAAAGCCTGGAATATAGCATGCAAATTTATGAAAAATATGTTGTAAAATTATTACATGAAAGAGGGATGATATTTTTGGCAAAAAGAATCGACACAGTGATGGACTCAACCTGAAGTCAAAAAGAATCATTGCCCTCTTAACAATAAACTTTTGAGAGTGATCTCTTTTAAATACTAAAAACATTTTTTCCACAATAAAAAATATCAGAGATGGGGTGCAGCTTATACACAGATTCCTGCTAAGGCTTGGCACTGGCACCAGGTGTCTGTCCTAGCTAGCCAGCAGTTCGAAAGCCAAGAGATGGAAGCTAAGCTGCTGTGGTCCAGGAAGGCCGCTGAAACACAGCAGCAGAGCCAGGCAATGCCTCTCCCATGAGTGGGGTGGAAGCGGGATATCAGGCTGCACAAGGCTCTCAAGGCTGAGGCGTGCAGAGGGGTGCATGGGGTCTTGCAAATGGATCCTGTATGCAGCAGGGACTCCTGCAGTTACTGATTCTAAGAGAGGAACACCTAACACAGGCCACCTGCCGCCCTGTGTGCACCACAGCACCACCGCTGGGCCATCACTGTGACTTCAGTGGCACATCTCACTGCTAGGCCACAGAGGTGTTCACAGGGACAGAGAGACTCAGATGCTTCAACTCTTACTACTCCCATTTTGCATCAGGAACCTGAATATCTCTCTTTGGATAAATGACCAAAGAAAAAAAAAAATCAAGAGGCACTGGTTACCAAAAACTTGTGAAATACACAAAACACATTCTCCTGTGCAAGAGCAATGGCGGGGATTCCAGGACATACAGCCATGGTCTGGGGGTGACTGGCGCCACTGCGGCTCCCACAGATGCCCTGAGCTCCGGCTCCCCGCCCTGCAGACGCGCACCCGCCTGGCTCAGAGGCACTCACTTCTGCTGGAAGTCCTTGATGAGCTTTTTGGCCTTGTTGTACTTCTTCTCCAGGGCCTGGTACTGGCTTTGTGTCTCCTTGAGGTGCCCATTCACCGTGTGGCACAGCGTCTGCGCCTCAATCCAGTAGCCCTCCAGCTTCAGCATCCTCTCCTTGTTCTCCTCTATGTTCTGTTGGAGCTGGGTTTTCTCCAGTTCCCACCTCACTTTCTCATTTTCTGCTGCCTGGAGCTGGAGAAAGTGAATGTCAAGGCCAGGGTCATTTGGACACCTACTTCTGCGGCACAAGTCTCTCGTCTTCACAGCACGCTGCAGACAAAATGCCGTTATTGTCTGTACTCAACCATCAAAACGCCCTGAGATGAGAGGAGCAAGCAGTGTTTTCCTAATCTCATCGGTGACGAAATGGAACCTTTGAAATGGGAAATGCTGTGTCCAAGGTCACATGAATGACAGGACACGAACTGGATCCCACCTCTCATGACATTGCTATCCCACCATGGGATTGGAATCCCATGAGCAGTAGAGGATGTTTCAGAGTTTGACTGACTATATCCAATGAACGTCTCTGAGAGTGTTTTCAAAAATGTATAATTATATGTAAAAAAGGCAAGATTATAGGTTAAAAAAAGGGATTGGGAGAGAGTGCTGGACACACAGTGCAAACGTCGGTTGGGCAGGACACTGAAGCCCCAGCTTAGATCTGAGGCCCAGCTCTGCTGTGACAGATGATAAACTCCAGTGAATGACTGACATTCTCCCAAACTCCGTTTTATCATCTACACAACAGAACTGGAACAGCACACATTAGCAGGCTTGAACAGCTCCCGGTGTATAATAATCATTAGCTCAACATGAGCTGTTTTTACTGTGTTTTTAACACTTTGATTATATTATTCTATTCTTTAATTCAACTGATATGAATGCAGCCCTCAGTTCATGATTTTACAGCAGTGTAATGAATTTCTGGAGCCCCATAACCCAGTTACCACAAAAGTATAAAAGACAGTATAATAAAAATGTAAATTGTTGCTTGATTAATTTAGTTTTCTCCCATGGACCAGAAAGACAGCTTTTTGTGGATTCTGCTTTCAGGGACTCTTGGAAGTAGATAACATACTAGTCCAGTACTCTCATTTCTACACAAATCCAAGACTGAGCCTTTAGGTGAGGGCTCAAAAGCCAAAGTTCCCCAAGACTGTCTGGCCGTCATACTAGTGCTCTATCTATTTCATGTGCCTTCTTATGGCTCAAAAGGGTATAGAATTAGCATAAACAATCAATGTTCAAAATTGCACATCATTCAGCAAATGGAAACATATATTTATAGAAATCTATATTTGTGTAAATATATATTTATATATATACACATCTATGTTTTTGTATATATTTTTAACTAAACACATTTGTAAAACAGATTACGAAGTAAAAAAATAGTCAAAAAGGTTTCAAAATTAGGAATTATATTATCAAAATGAATAACAAAGAATCACAGCAAAGTAAGATAATCTTTTGGATATTACATGCCCAAAGTAATAATGAGAGAAATATAAAATACTCATTTACAGTATCTTCTAAATTAAATATTTGTCATCTAAAACATAAGCTTCATTACATTTATAATCACAGGGGAATCTTTTTCTCTAATTGCAACCAACAATTTTTTTTAAGTCTTCTGTTCTCCCTTTGTACATCAAGAAACAGTGATAATTTAAAACAGAGCTAGATTTCTCACTGCATCTTTTATTATGTAACGTTGTGTATCAAGTTGTTTGTTTACCAGCCAGTACTCATTTAAAAATTATTATTCACAGAGTTGGGCCGACACCATGAATGACGTATGGACATGTTTTGACTACAGAGCTGCAGAGTGACTTGGCTGAGAATGCCATTTCACCAGAACAGCTTTGCTAATCCGTCTCCATTAGGACACATGGGGGAACCACAGCAAGTGTTCAGTGCCAACAGCAAAACATCACTGGTGGTGGAGTAATTATGTCTTAATTTTAAAAAGACCATAGAGAGAATAATATTTTTTAAAAGTAATTCAAACATGTTTTTTTAATCTTTAAAATTACATATTTCATAAAACTAAACAACATTGCTAGAATTGTGTCTCACACAAGTATCTTATAATTGACCAATTTAAAATGTCCTTTTGAATCCTGTATTATTTTATAGACATAGACTAATAATACAAACTCTCTTTTATCAAAACCTTTTCTCCCACACAAATTTAAATCACATGAAGCAAATTGCCTAAAAATTTCTGGTAGTACCTGGTACCTAAAACAAATGATGCAAATATTATATGATGTTCATTATATTTAATTATTATAAATTAAGGATTATTTATATCAAAAAACTAACATGCTATATTCCGACAATACATAGCTCCTACAAATAAATAATTATATCTATTTATAGTAAGGTAAATAAAGAGGAGATATAATACAATAGCTTATGCTTAAGGAATTAGTAACTAAAAGTAACCACTAAATATGTCACCTTTTGAGGAAGTCTCAGAGGAAAGCGGCCACACACGTGCACATGCATAATTTACATACATTTAAATACCGTGCTCCTTGTGCTGAGGGGTGTGGATGTTGGCTTTCACCGTGCACCTGACAGTGGAAATGGGCCCTCACATCTGCATCCTTTTGGGTGCACAAGGACAGACCCCTCAGTCTCCGGCTGGACGTACTCATGGTATCTGAAGTTGAGAAGGTGCAGTGCACAACTCACACATCGGTGCTTACCTTGGCCTTCAATTTTTGAATCTCGGCTTCTGTAACTGCATGCTTGATTTGCAGCTGAAAATTGAAAAGAAAGCAGAAATCTGAACTAAGTGTATCCAGCAGCTAGAACGACTGTGAATGGACGGTGCTGCCAGACAGCAGGTTGGAAGTTAGCGCATCTCATGAGAAATGACACTGGGCACAAACTCACTCAACACAGTGTTCATGGTCCACACTCCCCAGCACCAGCTCAGGGACCAAAGAGAAGAGAGCGCCCTTCTTCATCACCTTTGAGTCCGAGCCCAGAGCCGAGAGCCGCTTCCTAGCCAGGACCAGCCTCAGGAGCCAGCGTGAAGACGCGATCCCACACCTGGGCGACAGATGGCGCCATGACCCCGCAAGCCGCACACCGGATCTGATGACGGCTTGGCTCTATGGCCGAAGCTCGGATTGTTTTGGTTTTGTTTTGTTTTTAGTTGCAGAACAGATCCAGATCCAGATTTCTGTACTCCAAAAGATGCACTCACAGTGAAGACTGAGACCCCTGGGATTCCACCGCAGCTTATCGGCACGGGAGTCCTGAATCTCTTTGTCCAGCCCTGCCCCTCCCCACTACCCATTCCTTGCAAGGAAGGAGGAAGAACCATTTAGCTCCTGCTTCTCGACACACATCCCTCCTGTGAGGCATTAGCTTAGACCGCAGCGCCTCTTCTGGACTCTGGGGGGGAGGGACAATGGCGATGCTTCTGGAATTTAGAATTCTCAGTTTCGTAAAGGCGTCAGATGCCTCTGCAGACCCAGTCAGGGCTGGGGTCTCTGCAGTCAAAGACCGTACATGTGAGCATGCCCACCCAGTGAAGTCTAGCAGGGCTGTCAACTGCATTCCTTCAGGTCTGGGTGTCCTAATTGGCACAACTTACAAGAGGCTGCTTTTGAGCATTTGGGATTTAGGCCTGCACCCGAGGGGCCCTACACGCTTACAGTCACTGTCATCTAGAACCTGGCAGCCAGGCTCGGTGGCTCAGCCTGTAATCCCGCGTCTTTGGGAGGCTGAGATGAGTGGATTGCCTGAGCCGGCGGGTTCGAGACCTGCCTGGGCAGGCGAGACCTCATCTCTACAACAAATCAAAAAAATTAGCCGGGCGTGGTAGCGTGTGCCTGTAGTTCCAGCTGCTACTTGGAAGGCTGAGGTGGAAGGATCGCCAGAGCCCAGCAGGTCGAGGCTGCGGTGGCCGGGAGCGGCCACTGCACTCCAGTCTGGGCGACAGTGAGACTCCAACTCAAAAAAAAAAAAAAAAGAACCTGGCAGAGGTCTCCTTTCAGAAGAAGTGAGTGAGTCTGTGCTGGACAAAAATGTGGTGTTTTCAGACTCACAAGGAGAAACTGTGGTCCATGGTCCTACAAGACCTCAACCCTCTAGGGTTTGCAACCTGTGTTCCTCTGGGGGGTGGGGGGGCATGTGGGATGACACAGGACAGACAGAAGCAGAGGACAGGTCAAGCCAACACCCTCAGATGCCAGTGGCCACTAGCCCTGAGCCTAAGGGTGCCCAGGCTCCCTGTGGGATATTCCTCCTGCTGTATACAAGGCATCAGGGGCACTGCCACGGCTCCCCACTGCACTTGTGCAAAGGCCATCTTGGTACTGGTTCCCATGTGACTCTGTTCCACTCATGTCATTGATCTTGCGTTCACTCTCTGACCTGGTCACTCTGGCAGTCCTGAGATGTGACCACTGCTCCCCTCCCCCTCCTTGTTTCCAGGGACCCCTGCACCAACAGTCTGTAAACACAGTGTTATTCTTAGGCCTACACAGCCAGCTGGCCCACAGGACTTCCTACTGCAGCATCAGGCTGCATCTCCCACTCACCCACCTGGAGTGGCTGCCCAGGCACTGGCACACTGTCAAGGACTCTAATTGCAAGTTTTCTTGGTGACTAGACTAGAGAAGGATGCAGAGATGTGGCAGTGCTGTTCTGGAGTCCCGCAGCCCCGTCATGGAGGCGACCTGTGCTCACCCTACCCTGTTGAATGGGTCCCCTGGGTTTCCCAGCAGCATTCCAGTTGCTGGGCTGGAGTGCACCATGGAAACTGTAGCCATGGCCCACTGTGAGCACAGCGGTGCAGATCACGGGTCCTAATGTCTCAGGACCCTCCAGACACGGGCAAACCAAGGCTCGGAGAAGGTCCCTGACCTGGTTAGTTCTCACAGTGAAGCAACACTGAAACTGGGATGAAAACCTGGACCTTCTGATGCTTAGCTGATGCCATTTCCTTAGAAAATGAGGATGAATTCAGGCACTGACGGTGGAGCTATGACACGCATGCTGTAAAGACAATCCGTCCTCCTTCTGGTAAACACCAAGGCCAACCTCCCACCCAGCACAAGCTAAGCAAACACTCAGATACTAGACACACTAGCACAGATCCATAAGCATCAATACCCATACACACACACACACACACACAGCTAAGTGCAGGGCATCCAGTGAATCCATGCACCAGTATGTAACTGATCCTGACACCACCTGTGTCATGCTCTTCCTACACGTGCCAGGCATGAGGAACAGTTACATCAGCTGGCCTGACTTCACCTTGGGCCGACCATGTGCTCTACGTGGCATTAGAAAATGACTGGAACTCTCTCATGTTCACTGCCTCACCCAAGGAATCCAGTTACTCCCACATCAGAGCTTCCTTGCTGGATGGTTACATGGTATGGTCCATGTAAGATGCAGAGCACAGCAGCTGGCACAGAATAAGGCTGAGTCAAGTCAGCCAGGACCAAGAAGGACGTCATGTCAGAACCCAAACAGGGTCCCCACTCCAGCTCTCAGGTGAAAGTGCTCCAGCTGTGAATGCCGTATCTGAAAAAGATGGGCACCTCTGTCTGTCTGAAGAGTTGTAGACACTCACAGGCGTGTTTCCCAGGGGACCCTGTGCTGTGGGCGAGAGGAGTTTATCTCATTCCATCTGCTCCTGGAGGGTGACCAAGCATGTGGGATGCAGCTATCAGGGACTCTCTCTGCTGAGATTACTGACTTCTGTCAGTTGCTTCTCTGGGCCTCAGTTTCCCATGTGAAAAATGTGAAGCTGGATAGGAGGAACCCCAGGGCCCTCTACAAACTGCAGGTGTGACATCGATGAAACAGAGCCTAAAGATGGTTGCCAACAATCTAGAAATTCCTGCCCACAGCAAGCATTTTCATTCTTTGAATGTGGATGCTAGCTTAATCCCCCAGTATGTGGGGCAAGCCCAGGCAGAACCGTGAGCCAGTCATGTTACCTGTCCCACCACACCAGTCTCACCAAGCATGGATGACAGACGGGAGCCAAATGCACCAGTCACAAGGTGAAGGACATGAGAAGCACCTGCACTGTTACCAGAACAGCTGCATGTACAGGAAACTTTACACACAGGCATGCAGAATGTCCTGTGTAAGTTCACACACTAAGTTCCTTAGTACTTGTAAGGCCTGGAATTCTAGCTATGTGATGACACGAATTCCATGTGTACAAGAAGAGAATCTCTACAGGCCCATCACTACTGATGGGAAAAGCAGCACATGCACATGGTGTGGCCCTGTCACCTCCTGTGGGATGACCCTGGTTGCGGGTGTTCCCGCTGCAGGCTGACATGCACCAAAGGCTTAGAAGCCTCAGCCCACGCTTCTTCCTCTGAATACTCAGTCCCTCACAAGGGCAGATCCCTGTAACCTTTTTATCACCTCCTTTTGTCACTGTGAATGACTCTGTGAGGCAGGAGCCGTCTAACTTCACTGTCCAGATGAGAAAAGAGACCGGGAACCACAGGTGCCTTCGCATTTCCAGGAGAAGCAGGGGTGGTGGAGGAAGCCCGGGTCTGCCTCCACTCCTCCCCTCTCCAAGCGCCTACCTGAACCGCTGCTTCGGGACGTCTTTTTCATTAAGTCTTCACAAAAGCCCCAAGCACATGTTATCGTCGCCACCTCGCAGAGGAAAAAGCTACTCCCGTGGAAACCATGGGTCACTCAGGCACAGTCTCTGAGGCTCTGACGCTGGATGCAAACTGGTGGCTGATCAGCTGCAGCCATTACACACGGGGCTCAAGAGAGCACCTCCCTAGTTATTCCACCAGCATTTAACGAGCAAGACTGCGTACCAGGTGACGTGTGTCACTGAGGACATGTGGACATGGCAGAATCTACCTTCAAGATACTTCCTTCAGGCAGATGAAAGAAGACCGCCTTGCGAGGGTTCTCCACACCCTGAAAGAAGGGCAGAGGGTCTTGATCCTGATGGCTCGATGGGCTTCTGTTCTCATCACTAGTCACATGCCCTGTGGGTCCAACTCCCGGCCAAGTGAGCAAGGGACCGAGACCCCTCCCCTTCGTGAGCAAGAGAAAACTGCTTGTTAAAGGGTGAGGGAACTTGGCCCCAGCAGCATTCCTGGCAAAGGTGGAATGCCCTTACTCTACAGCAATGCTCTGCCCACATGTTTAAGATATTTATGTCAGGAATAGACCTCTTCAAAGTCCAGGGTCAGAGGTGTGCAGGGAAGGTCAGGCCGACTGGCTCCAAGTGGGAGGTCAACAGGGCTGGTCAACAGAAACAGGGCCTGGAATCCCTGTTAGAAATGTGAGGCTCAGTGGAGCCAGGTCTGGATAAGAGACGTGGGATGGGAGGCCATCATGAGGAGGCCTGCAGGTCAGGGTCTTTCAACCTACAAGCCCAGACTCTTGCACCTCTTCCGTCATCTTTAACATGAACGCTGTAAAGAACACCCCAGGATTTCAGCACAAAGACACACACACACACTCCGGCAGGGAAGCAACTCTCACTTAACATTCTGCAGGTGTGCTTGCTGTGTATATTTGTTGTTCATTTTTTCCCCAAAAAAGATGACTACAGAACATGCACTCATGTCACTGAATCAATATATTCCAAGTATAACTGTGCTGAAAATAGAAACATCCTTAGACAGAAACATAAACAGCAGACTGAACTTCTGCCCTCTCTCTCCTTATCCTGTGAAAAGTGAAAAATATCTCTGCAGCTAAGATGTTAAGAGAGTTCCAATTCTAGAAATTCTACAATCAGATAAGGGCAGCGTTTTCTGCTCTGACCTTACAAAGGCAAAACAATAGCTGATATTTGCATACAACTTAAGTGGTGTCAGCATTAGAATCTGAACTTTTATAATGACCTTCTCATCTTACTGATGTCTGTCTTTCTCACAAGTGTCAGCTCCACAAAAGAAGGAATTGAAGCTGTTTTTGCTTGTATGTTGGTGCTGTTAAAATGAAGCCATGCCACATTTCTTTGTAATGTCTGCTCAAATCTACATATAAGAGGGGACACAGAAAATCCAGAATTTATAAAAAGTTGTGTATTTATTCTTAAATACACAATTTAAGAATTGTGTTTAAATTTCAGTCACCTTCAAACTACTCTCTGTTTGAAGCAATACACCTATCAAGATACTTTTTCTACTGCTCAAAACAGTTTTTGAACTTGTCAATTTTGATGCCATTTAGTGCTTCTGTTGTTTGTTGTTTCACTTCTACATTGGCAAAATGTTTCTCTTTGAGGATTTTTTCATCTGGAGAAACCAACAAAAGTCACTCAAGGAGAGAGAGGGTGAACAGGGTGGGTGAGGCATGAGGGTCATGCCGTTTTGGGTCAAAACTGCGGAAAAGTCAGTGTGGTGCGGGCAGGTGTGCTGTGAATCACCCATTATAAAATGAGCAAACGTGTTGAAAGAATCTCCAAAAAAAAAAAAAAAAAATTCACTGAAGCTGAACTCAGCCTCTCACAATAATGCTGGCTGGCCCACAGACTCTGATGGGTTCCCAGAACACTCACCTAGTGGAGGGAACCTGCACTACAAAGGAGAATTTTGGGGGTTTTGGGGTCCTCCTTGAATATGGGATCTATCTTTACATTGACAAGTGTTTCACTTGGAGAATAGTACATGCAAAATGAACTAAAATGGCTGGTGGAACAACACCGCAATTTGTGAGGGTAACACGAATAACAGTGCAAGGTACAGCATAGGGCAAGGTCATGCTGACAAGGTCATGCTCTAAGCGTGAGGAAGAAGCTGGATATGGTTGACAGTCTAGAATTACAGCTCCTGTAAACATGAACATGTATACTAATAAGCAGGCAACAAGCACAGTTTCTCTACATGTGAACAGAAAGTTCCATAGATAATCTTTCTACCCTATGCATTTATAGCTCTTCTAGAATCTTATTCATAGACTTAAATAAAAGAATCCAACTTTCAGAGTCCACTTTCTCTTTAAGAGAAAGATAGGATTGTATAACTGTGCAACAGCCATGATCCCTAAAAGGAGGGCCTGGGGGAGCCCTGGACAGGACTTGAACGGCACCTGGTTGGCCTGGCTGTTGCTGACACAGCCTCTCCCCACTCCCTGAGACTGCCAGGGAAGTCACATCAGAATTAGAGAAATTCCTAGCCCCAAATGGAGACCACAACAAAAACAACCGTTCCCATGTGCCCTTGTTGGTTGCTTCAGATCCATCCTGTCCAAAAAGAAAAGTGGACACCTCTCCTGTCTGCCCAGGTGCAGCACCCAGGCAGCTGTTCAGAGGGCAACTGTCAGAAGAGGAAAAGAGCTGGAAAGTGGCTGATGTGTGGTATCACATGGACCATGGTACACTCAGGAAAGGGGAAGAGCCTGAAAGAGGCCTATGCATGGCATCATGTGGAACACGGTACACTCAGGAGGGGGAAAGCGTCAGAAAGTGGTTGACATGTGGTGTCACATGGACCATGGTACACTCAGGGAAGGGAAGAAATGAAATGTGGCCGATGCATGGTGTCACATGGACCATGGTACACTCAGGGAGGCAAAGAGCTGGGAGATGGCTGATGCATAGCATCACGTGGACCATGGCACACTCAGGAGAGGGCAAGAGCTGGAAAGTGGTTGACGCATGGTGCCATGTGGATCATGGCACTCTCAGGGAGAGGAAGAGCAGGAAGGTGGTTGACATGTGGTGTCACCTGAACCATGGCACACTCAGGAGAGGGGAAGAGCCAGAAGGTAGCCAATGTGTAGTGTCACATGGACCATGGCACTCTCAGAGAGGGGAAGATCTGGAAGGTGGCAGATATGTGGCATCACATGGGCCATGGTACACTCAGGGAGGGGAAGAAAAGGAAGGTGGTTGATGCGTGGTGTCACATGGACCATGGTACACTCAGGGAGGGGAAGCACTGGAAGGTGATTGACACATGGCATCTCATGAACCACGGCACACTTAAGAGAAGAGAAGAACTAGATAGAAGGTGGCCAACGCGTGGTGTCACATGAACTATGGTACACTCAAGGAGGGGAAGAGCTGGAATGTGGCTGATGCATGGTATCACGTGAACGTGGCACACTCAGGAGAGGGAAAGGGCTGAAGGTGGCCAATATATGGCGTCACATGGACCATGGCACACTCAGGGAGGCGAAGAGCCAGAAGGTAGCTGACATGTGATGTGGTATAGCACATGGACACCTGTGGCCCGTGAAGCTCCTGGAGTGGTGATTACTGGACATTACCTTTCTTCTTTCTTTACTTATGAAACTCATGGTGAGATTTTGGCACGTCGCCTTAGCATTGCCAAAAAACAGCAAGCAGGCTGCAAACTAGGAACACAAACATGTGCTTGAGACCTCAGTCTCAAAATAGGACTCACAGTCAAAAAGTGAACAATTCCTGACTAATCCAAATACAAGATGCTTCTGTCTCATTTCAAGAGAGATGAAGGAAGAGCAGGCCACTGGGGTCTCTCAACACAGACTTCAGACCAAGGTGAAGAGAACATCAGCTGGAAACACGAGTCAGGAAACCTGCGAAGATGATGGACTCTACAAGCAAAACACATTTTAAGGTGATACTTTGGAAAACTAAGATGAAGAGAACAGAAGGAAGGATGAGGAAGGATAGAGGTAAGAGAACTAAACATAGACAAGGAGAGTCAGGTCATGTCAGAAGTGCTGAAGAGCACAAATGCATTAAAGTTAAAAGCACAGTTAATGACCACTGAACTATACTCTTAAAGTGGTGAAGACGGTAAATTTTACACATGTGTTCTACCTCAATAAAAAATTTGAAACATGTATTTAATGCTACAATAAATGAAACCACTGATAGAACAAAACTAAGAAACAATCTCAGACAGAAAAAACAGACAAAATAAAAGCATAAAAAAGGCGATACTGATAACAGTGTTTCTAAAGAAACAGAAACAGAAAAAGCTAAAGACATAGTGAACCAAAATGAAAACAAGCATAGCACAAAGAAAGCAAATTAGAAATTAATAATCAAGTAAGGAGTCAACTTCAAGAAAGTGTGATAAAATTTAAAGTACAAGCTAAGAAAATACAAACATCTGAATGCCAGACTCATGCTAGATTCCCTTTTTAAAGAATATGCTTAAAACTATGAAGCTTGGTCTTCATGAAAAAAGGCTAGAAATCAAATGTTAAACATAGCTAATTATCATTTCTATGTCATAATCAGAATGTCATTCTCAGTTGGCCTGATCCATTAATTAAGCCTGGGAGATCAAGACCAGCCTAGGCAGCACAGCCAGATCCCATCTCAAAAAAAAAAGAGTATCATTCTCACCATGTTTGCTCATGAACACTATATTCCCCTCAAATACTTAACAAGTTACTTGAAGATACACTCTGAGAAATGAGGAAAAACTCAGAATTTAAGAACTAGAAAATGATACTGTAAAAGGAATAATAAAAGACCTTGATTAACCTGACAGTGCAACTATGTGTTATGAATATCACTATAAAGCTAACTGATGGCCAGGTGCCATGGTTCACACCTGTAATCCCAGCACTTTGGGAGGTTGTGGCAGGTGGATCGCTTAAGGCCAGGAGTTCAAAATCGCCCTGGACAACATAATGAAGCTATGTATCTGCAAAAATTTTAAAAATGAAAATATACATTTAAGAAAACTGACTAAAAACATAAGTTTAAAGTATAATAGTTACATTTTAACAACAATCTCTCTTAGAACCCAAGATTGTATTAAGAACTTCCATACAGAGCATTCAAATGATATTATTTTGTTCTTAATTTTCAAAATTATAGGAATAGAGAATACTTTTAAAAAACTTAATCCTGTAAAAATCCCCAGTACTATAAAGCAGCGGACTCCAACCTGTGGCCTGTTAGGAATTGGGTCACACAGAAGGAAGTGAGTGGTGTGTGAGCCAATTTCCGCCTCCTGTCAGATCAGCAACAGCATTAGAATCTCATAGGAGTGCAAACCCTACTGTGAACTGTGTGTGCAAGGGATCTAGGTTGCGCACTCCTAGTGAGAATCTAATGCTATATGTGCCTTTGGGAGGCTAAGGTGAGTGGATTGCCTGAGCCCGCGGGTTCGAGACCCGCCCGGGCAGCGAGACCTCATCTCTACAATAAATCAAAAAATCAGCCGGGTGTGGTAGCGCGCGCCTGTAATTCCGGCTACTCGGAAGGCTGAGGTGGAAGGATCGCCGGAGCCCAGCAGGCGAGGCTGTGGTGGCCGGAAGCGGCCACTGCACTCCAGTCTGGGTGACAGAGTGAGACTCCAACTCAAAAAAAAAAACAAAAAAAAACCATAAAACACAGGAGGATAAAAGAGCAATAAGTGGAGTGATGTATCTGTTCTCGAGGTAGGGACAAAACTCCAACTCTCAGAAACCAAAGTAATGAAGAGATACAGATTTGGTTACTCAAGCTAAAAATAAAACTGCCACGTTATATAGCATTGGTCCAGACCATGCTGCTGTTTGCACGAGGGTCAGCAAAAGTTTTCGGTAAAGGGCCAGAGAGCAAATACTTTCAGATGTGCAGGTCAAACAGGATCTGGGGCAACTACTCAACTTTGCTATTGGAGCACAAAGTCAGGCACAGACAATAAAGAGATGGGCATGGCTGTGCTAAAAAAAAAAACCAACTTAATTTACAAAAGGTAAGCCAGATTTGGACGAGGTGATATGGTTTGCCAACCCCAGCTCAATCACGTAGTTAACTACGTGGTGGTGCACGCTGCCAACATCTATGGACTTGAGTCCTTGGCTCAGTTCAGAACATGAAGGAATAATTTGTGTTATTTGTGTTTTCTAGGTTCTTTAGCTCCCATAAGACAACATGGACCCTTTTTCCGGCTCAACTGTCTGCCAAAGGCGAGGGGTCACACTCATCGGGCCACCGAAATCCCTCACAGCAGGATTCTGCCAGGGCACACAGCATTGATCTCACGGCCATCAACATTCGTTAAAGTTGAGTTAAAACAGTCAAGGCGAGACTTCTTAAAGAACACGTCGTCTGTCTACTTTTCTAGATAACCTGTATCTTTCGACCGAATCAGATCTGCAGAGAAACCGGTACCCAGATCACAGAGAAAAAGAGCCTTTTTAGAAAATGACTGTCTCAGAGAAAAATGTATCACCAGGTACCAAAATTTCCATAAAGCTGAAAAAATATAACGCGCACTTATCACCAAACTGCATGCTGAAGTCATAGCTTGAGATTACGTGCTAGAGATGCCACTGTCACTGCAACATACACAGTGATGTCAGTGACTGTGAGATGAGATCTGCTTAACTTCCACCTTGAAATTCAACGAGATTCAAGGCAATCCGTTATAAAAAGCACTCATTGGAAACTGACTATTCAGTGATGGGTAGGCCTGGAGCAGGCTGCTCAGATGAGCACATACGCACCTCCTTGAACTTGTGGCTGAGCTTGCTCGTGTCCAGGTCTGACGGAGAAAACACATCCTCGTTGTCAGGCAGCTCGAAGACTTCAATGGCCATGTCACCGCCAGGAAGGACAGGCCCCACCTCGTCCTCCTCCTCATCTGTGGCGTATTCTCCTGTCTAAAAGGAAGGGGATTTCAGAAACCCAGCTGTCTGCACCCTAGTGGAAGTAAGTTGCCTGGACATATTTTATGAAAGAGGATGGAGCACGTTACCACATGGTCAGAGTGTGAGCAAGCCTCATGCAGCTAGGGTTAGGAACAAATGCTAGTTAAGAGCTTCAAAGCCAGCTACAAGCATGTCTAGATTTCTAATCACAGCAATAGCATCTTTAGTGTGGCAACAAGCATTGTTTCTTTTCAATCTGAGTTTTTGATGACCTTACTCAATAAAATTATCTTGCTAACTAAGGAAATAAGTCATTGCCTTAAAATCTCACCTCCTTTGTGAAGAAGTCATCAAATATTGGGTGCAGGGGAGCAGGAGGAGTTCAGAGACTTGTGGAGCTGGAGAGGACCATAATTCAGCCTTGGAAAAGGGTTAGCCAATCAGTCCTTCTGGCTTTGGAGTCCTGACTGTTCTGTTTGTGTGTTAATTATTGTGGTAGTGAACTAGTGAGCAAAAGGACAAATCAAAGCCCTCACAAGTGCACTGTTCTGCCAGTATTTCTACAAAATTTGAGTATTTTGGCAATGTGAAGATAAAGGTTTCACAGAAAGTTCTAGATTTCCAACTTCTTCAGAACACCAGAAAGCTGTTAGTGTAGGTCCATTGGGACATGGTGACAAGTGGCCAGAGTTAGCAGGGGCTGCCCCTTTTAAGTGGGCCGCACGCCTTCTAATATGCCATAACATCCCTGACTCTGCACTGTCCACGTGGCTGGTGTCATTCCTTTCTGGCACGGTAGACCCTGTGGGGATTTGAGTTCATGACCCAGAACAAACTTTCCTCTTTGTCACAAACTTCCCTGATGTCATCAGGCTATGGGACTGTTATCCTAAATTATTGTTTGAAATCTATATATACCATATGAGAGAATTTTTACAGGGCTAAAAAGACAAGGTTCATCAACTCACCACGTTCCTTCAGGCAGTGCTTTTATACAAAAACACAGCCAGACATTTGGATTGCCTTTACATTATAGTACCATTTTTATTTTTTTGAGTCAGAGTCTCACCGTCGCCCAGGCTGAGTGCAGTGGCATCATGATCACGGCTCACTGTAGCCTTGACCTGCTGAGTTCAGGCGATCCTTCCACTTCAGCCTCCCAAGTAGCTGGCACTAGAGGCATGCACTGTTATGCCCAGATAATTAAAAAAATTTTTTTTAGAGATGAAGTCTCACTCTGTTGCCCAGGCTGATCTCAAACTCCTGGTCTCAAATGATCCTCCCTTCTTGGCCTCCCAAAGTACTGGGATTACAAGTGTGAGCTGCTGTGCCTGGCCTTCATAGTACCTTTAAAGACCCACTTTCATAAAAGCGTACTAACTGATCTGCTCCTCTGGTTAAACAGGCTCAGCATCTGAGTGTGGTGTTTTCTTTTGGTTCCCTACTCTATTCTGCCTGCTGGAGCTGAACAACTCCCCCCACCATTTTATTACTGTGTTTGCCCATGAAGGAAATCATTAGGGGTCATTAATGCCAATCTAATAATTCCCAATGTCTGGAAGGTCATTATTAAGTTGCCTTCAGATTTCTTTTTCAAACAAAACAATTCTCATTCCTCAACAGGTCTGGATCTTTCTCTGTAGTTTTCTTCGCAGTGGTACCCTGACCGCTCTCCAAGCATTCCGCACATGTCCAAGCTGCGGAGCTTGCAAGCAGACATTTGGGAACCTGAGGGCTTTGACAATGACAGACACACTGCCTGAGCACCCTTCAGGTGCCACGTCCCCACACAGAGACTAACATCACGAAGAATTTGATTTAGGTGGGTTTTGTGTGTAGAAGTAAGCTCAGAATATTTCATGCAGAGCAGTGATTTTCCAAATTAGCTACAGGTTAGAACTTTTTGTTTTTACCAAAGAAGATCAGAGAAACTTTGACTAAAGAGAAGTGGGTGGCTCCATCTTGAACCTATGTATCTCCCCTGGATCTGGACCTCTAAGACTCTCTGGAAATCAGTCTGAGAATGTCTAAACTCTAGTCACACTCTGACCATCCCTGGCACTGGCAGGAAAAGCAGTGGAGAGATGGGAGCTGGTGGGTCCCAGATGGTTCCTGTTTATTAATCAGTACAATGGGACCCTAGGACTCATTCCAGGTTTGGCATAGTTTTGTGGTATTTTGTAAATTAATCCATCTCTATTTATAAATGTTTTCAGAGCCAACAGGTACCTTGTAAATCCCAGTGATGTTAACTAATAGTAACATTGATGTCTGGTAAGTAAACAATTTCAAGATATCTTGCTGGAAGTTTTTATGTTGAGGTAAAAAAAAACTGTGCGCTTGTTTTTAATCCTATAATTACCACTAGCAGCAAAGCTAAGACTTTATTATGAAGGTTTCAACCAGGTATATAAAATTCAGTTCCATATAATCAATTTGATGAATAGCATTGAATGACTGTAAATCATAAGCTCAATGTAAAGTCTAAGTCATAACAAGGTGGCACATTTTAAATATGAGTTGAAATGAACAGTTTGAGTTCTCTTTGCCAGCTTAAAAATAAACATGTGTTCACTCTGAGAGAATTAATACAAATGTGTGCCTAAGGTGGGCTCTGACATCGAGAAGGATCTCAACAAATATTTTTAAAGAATAAGTACAAGAATGCTGATGCATTTACTTGGTGATATCTAGAACTTCCTGAAGAGGTTTTCAATAATACCAAGAAAACAAACTGCAGCTGCTTGTTAAGAAGGCAGCACTCGTTCACACATGTTTTCAACAACCTCACAGTGAGTAACAGAAGTAGGATGCACATGGCTTGTGCAATTCTTACCTCTAAATACAGTCCCAGCTTTGCCACCCACATATACTTCAGTTACCAAAGTTAGCTCCAAACATTTAAGTTGCTAAGAATTCTTCTTGATTATTTTGTTGACTCTTCCAGTTCCCTCTCCCTCCCAAAACCCAAATTACCTGAAATCCTGCTAAACTTTTATCACTGGTTTTATCTTTTCCTGTACTAATATTTTTTACTTCCAATCAGCCTCATAAGCAACCTGAGCATAAGGATGTTTTTACTGCCTTGATTCTACTTATCACTTGCTACAGGTGTTAGACAGGGTGTTTAAAAACTTTATGGCACCATTCCCTTGTGCCGGTCATTTGCCATTCCAACCCTGAAGAGGTTTTAGAATAAAGGAGTCACTGGCCACAGAATCTGAAAATTTAAAAGTTACACTTAGAACTAAGAGTAACAGGGTCTTCTGACTCTTGAATCTTTACTGAAAATAAAAAGTATGCTCATGTTTACACTGCAAGTAAAAATAAATGGCATGTATTCCATTCTGTTAGCAGAATGTTGTAAACCTCAAAATTAGATTGGCTCAAATCTGCCACTTACAACAGAAGATGGAATACGCTACCAAAAAAAAAAAAAGCCACAACAAAGCGTTTCCACTGGCACCCAGCTTCTATTCCTTGCCAAATTCAAAATCTTTCAAGTAATGAGAGACTTTTGAAATTCTTTGTCTCAATCTGCAAATTCACTTCAGAATTCACAAGAATGGTATTTAGGATAAAAACGAACAGAGACAGTGAATGTCCCTTTTCATGTTCTTATCTCCCTTCCTGATTAATATCTTACACTGTTTAACAGCCCCATATAAAGGGGCAAACCACAAATAACAATCCTTTGACACTGACTGTGTGGCCAGCACATCCCTCCTCGGCAGCTGTGTGACGTGGTATTACTGTGCCTTCCTAATGCGAGGGAACAGAGACACAGAGGCTACAGCAAAGGTCAGGTGATGAATTGGGCTGTGGAAGTGCTGTACTCCCCAGAGCCCATGCTCCATCAGGATGCCATGCTGCTTCAGACCACAGAAATGACAGCTTGAAGGAAAAAAAATTGGGAATACATGTTTTTCAAATTTCCCCAGCCCAGAACCCAGGTGCTAACCCCTGTTGAAATTCCACCAGTCACAACTTTGAACGTTATCATTCGATGCACTATGAAGACCTGTACCTGTGTCAAGTGGACTCCAAAATCCTTGTCCTCTCCTCTCATAATATACTTATCCTGGGCAAGAACATAAGAGTCCCCATTGAAAGGACGAGGAGCAGGAGTTGACAGATGATCTACAGTATAGAGAAAAGTTGCTCAAACACACACACATACCCCCACACCAACTCACGTTACCTTAAATCACAGAAATCTTCACTCATTCATTTATCTTTTACCTACATTACCTTAAACCACAGAAGCCTTCACTCATTTGTCTATCTTTTACTTGCATTAACTTAAATCACGGAAGTCTCCACTCATTTGACTATCCTTTACTTATGTTAACTTAAACCATGGACTTCTTCATTCATTTGTCTGTCTTTTACTTGCAGGGTCAAGTCTTCCCCTTGGCTGGGGGTCAGCTGACTGATGCTGCTAGCACTCTTTCTTCCATAAACCACAGCCATGGCACGTAAACTATAAAATCACTACAGTGTTTTTAAAACAGACAAAAAAGATCCTCACAAGGAAAAATGGGTGCAACACTTCTCTAGATGTTTATGGCTTTCTCCTAGCTGTTACAATGCTTTCTGATACCTAACAGTCTTGAACTCCCCCGCCATATTAAATATTCCCAAAGCATTGTTCATAGTTTTCATGAATACAACTTCCGTTATATACATATTACACCAGAGCACTTATTGTTTCATGAAATAGCATAATTACAATAATAAGTGCAGCCAACAGGTTTTGCCTCTTGGTAAACACACAACTTGTAACTGGTGGAAGAAATACATACATATAGGAGAGACTGGAAAACTCGTGAGCACTGCAGACACCAGTCGAGGTTTTACAGAAGGAACAGAGAGGACCTGTTATATTGGTGACTCGGTTAGGTGGGGATTAAGAAAAGATTTTAGTTTTGCAGTCACTGAGACCTGGGCTTAAACCCTGGTCCTGAGCCACTGAGATAGTCAGTGACCAACATGAACAACTGTCTACACTAGGACATTCCAGGAAGCTGTGGCCCTAAGACCTTCCTAACGCACTCCTGTGAGCTCACTGTACCCTGTCACTCCAAAACGTGATGTTTCATGTCTGCCTCTCTTGACTTCTCTTCGTGTGCATTCCTGAAGAGTGACACCAGGCATGGTTGATCCCTGTGCCCCCAGCATGGTGTGTCGTGGGCTCCGAACAAATGTTTGCAGCCACATCTGCGGAGCCAGCACAGTCCAATTTTCTGGGTCATCTCAGCATTCCAGTGTGGGATACAGCAGCGCACAGCTGCAACTAGGCCCCACGAGGGGGCTTTTCTCCTGTTGTTGGCTCCCACCATTAGCAGTCATTCTTGCTGCAGCAATGTTTGCGCTGATAAATTCAGGGAAACTAAATGGCGCTAATCATAAAAACAGCCATAATTATGCAGTTTTTGTTGGAATTTATTTCCTGGATTTGAGTTTCAGACTCAGCTCCATGAGAAGACAGGAGAGAGTGCTGTTTCTGTGGGGGAAGAAGACCCTGACTAACACTCCGGTGTTTGAGACTCCCAAATCTACACCAGCCATTCAGCTGGCTCTGGCAGTCACACCCTCTCCTCTGCCAAGACAACTCTCTGTTTTTCATCAGTGACTTCTGTGTGTCCCAGCTATATAACACGAGTTCACTTAGTCTTTTTGAATGTTGTTTGCCCATTTATAAACTGTGAATAAGAGCCCCTTCTTCATGAGCCTGTTGGGAGAATTCATAGTGACATGTCCAGAGAGCTAATCACAGTGTCTAGAATATGTTACATGGGTACGTGACTTCATGACTATGATTATTTTCAGCAACAAAAAGTTGCATGCTAATGGGCAAGTCATTTAGTTTGTATCTTTTGTGGTCTCCTCTTCCATAAAATAGCATAAAAGACACCAATCTCACAGGATATTGAAAGGATTCAAAGAAATAAAATAGCAAAGTAACCAGCATAACTCCTGACCCATTATGTACATTGATTTCCTCCCATTTATCAAGTTGTTCAAACATTTCTTGTCAATCATCCGCTCACAATGTTTCCTAGTCTTTTACTCCATTCTAAATTGTGTAGCCATCAAGTTGAGAAACATCTAGAACCCACATCCGGCTTACTGATCAAGCCTCTGTGTTCCCTGCCCTCAGGTTCTCAGCCCCTCTGATCCTTGGTGATACTGCTGACAAATTATTCTTCCTAAAATTCTGGCCGTATAAAGTTAAGATTTGCCAATCAAATCTCCAGCAACTCAAACCCACCTTTTCCTTCTTAAAATTTTCTAGCAATGACAGCAGATAGTTCACAATGAGCATCTGACTTCAGGAGTGTTTCAAGCCTTCTTCAGAAATGAAGCCAGAGGCAGGCCCCTGACTCCTGCTGGGGTGGGCAGACTTTGTTTTTTTTATTTTATTTTAAAGATGTGGGGTACAGCTCAGGATTGGGTATAAAAGTGGTCATCGTACAGGAGAAGCTTGGGCCTCCCATTGGTCTCCACTTGGCCAGGTTTGGGAACAGGTACCCTTATTAATGTTATGTGCTTCCTCCCTCCCCCGGCAGTGTCCCACTACTGCCAATTCCTTTCTTATAGTATTATGATAATTGTTCAAGATCTGCTTATGAGTGGGAACATGTGGCACTCAGTTCTTTGTTTCTATGATAGATCACTCAGTATTATAGACTCTAAGTCCATCCAAGTTGCTGTGAAGTCCATAAAGGTGGGCAGACTCTGAAGTTCCCTGATGTTCCTGCTTTCTTGGTGTCCATGCCCATGTGTGATCCCTTCCCCCTTGAGCGTGGGCTGGACCTAGTGAATGACTTCTCACCATCAGAAAACAACAGAAGTCATGGGAGGTCACTTCTGAGGTTGGCTGACGTGAGCAGTGGGACGTGCATACTGGTCCTTTCACTTCCTCAGCCCTCCCTGCTGGGAAGCAAGTGCCAGGTCATGAATGGGAAAGGCCCACCACAAGGAACAGAGGCTTCTGGTCAGCAGCCGGTGAGGGTCATGGCTAGCCAGCAGTCCCATGGGCCAGGAAGTGGATCTCCCGAGACCTGCTACAGCTGTGCATGAGTCTGGAAAGAGCCTCTTCTGGCTGGGTGTGCAGATGACCGCAGCTGACACCTCACTCGCAGCCTCAGGGAGATCCTGAGCAGAGGTGTTGGATGTATGCCCCACAGACACTGCCAAGTACAGAGACTGCTTGGTTTAAGCTGCTAGATTTGGGGGTGACTTGCCATGCATCAGAAGGGGCTGCTGCCAGAACAAACAGAACACACAGGGAAGCGGCCTTGGAAGCAGGTGGAAGGTGAGGCTCGAAGGACCCTGGAGTGTGTCCTGGAAGGAGCCTGACCTGCCCTGCACAGACTGTCAGTGGGAATACGGAGGGGAGCTTGTTACATAGGAACAGAAGCTGAGCACCGTCACCACCTTCCCTGATGAGCAGTCGGATGTGCTCCTTGGAGGAACTGGGTGGTGGCCACTCCGGCTTCCCCGCAGTGGTGAGGGTATGGACAATTTTCCTCATGCCCATGGTGGAGCATGAAAGGAGAGAGGAATCACGAATACTGTCAAACAGAAAGGAACTGAGACTCAATGGTCCTGAAAGGCTTCAAGGTAAGTCTAAAATCAAGGCATGGCTTCCAAACAAAATACAAATCTAGGTACTGCCAGGGCAACATAGTCTAAATACGAACAGGGCAGAACTATGATGAAGTCTCATTAAGACATCCGAGCTTAGGAAGCCCACATTTCCCAAGAGAAGTGAGCAAGTTGCCACTGCCCTGCAGGGAGACACTCTCTCTCCTCCCCAAGGGTGGTCGCCATGCAAACATCACTGAACGGACTATCTGAAGCAAAGGCCATAACAGTCACCGCTGCTGCCTCAACAACACTCACCCTCATTTCCACATTGTCTTTGCTTGTGGTGAGTTCTCCTATGAGTACGACACTCCCTTGGCCACACTCTTCAATGTGACCAAGTGTGGCGAGGCCCAAGTCCACTGAATCTATCCTGTAGCATGTAATTAAGACTACTACAAGCCGGCTTCGGTGGCTCAGCCTGTAATCCCGTGCCTTTGGGAGGCTGAGGTGAGTGGATTGCCTGAGCCCGCGGGGTCTCGCCTGGACAACTTGGTGAGACCTCATCTCTACAATAAATAAAAAATTAGCTGGGCGTGGTAGCACACACCTGTAGTTCCAGCTATTTGGAAGGCTGTGGCAGAAAGATCGCCGGAGCCCAGCAGGTCGAGGCTTCGGTGGCCTGGAGCGGCCACTGCACTCCAGTCTGGGCAACAGAGTGAGACTCCAACTCAAAAAAAAAAAAAAAAAAAAGACTACTACAACAGGCAGCAGAGTGAGTCCAACCTGCATACTGAGATCAACTCTACTACCGGGCTGTCAGACCCAACTGGCTAAGAAAACCCCATGAGTCATCAGGGTGTACCTTGGGAACCAGGTGACTTTCTCCTCAGTGTCTGTATTGGCCTTTCCACTTGACCGAAGTCATTCATCCAGGTACAATGAGAGGTAGCAGTAATTGCACAGACATAGCCTTGGCATGTAAGGAGGCGGTCTGGGGTCCAGTACAAGTCTACCATCCAGAACAGCCCTGGCCAAAGAGCTGGGGCTGATCTAAATGCCTTCCAGTATTCAGGTGGTGCTGTTGCTCATATCACCTCGAGTTGGGAACAAGGTGAGTGTCACCTCATCTAGCCAAATGCCTCCAATCATAAGGAAACTGCCCACAGGGTTCATGTACACAATAGGCCAGTTATCGCTCAGGAAGGCACCTGTAATACTTCACTTTGAAGGGATCATCTACAGAGATCGGAAGGCCACATGGTCTAATGGCAATCTTTCCTTAAATACATAAATATATATATATACTTTTGAATTAGGTCTTACGCCATCACCCAGGCTGGAGTGCAGTGGCATGCTCACAGTCACCCCAACGTCGATCTGCTGGGCTCTGGCAATCCTTCCGCCTCAGACTTCCATGTAGCTGGAACTACAGGTGCGGGTTACTACGCCCCATTAATTTTTTGATTTATTGTAGAGATGAGGTCTCACCAAGTTGCCCGGGCTGTTCTCAAACCCATGGGCTCAGGCAATCCCTTTGACTCAGCCTCTCAAAGTGCTGGGATTATAGGCTTGAGTCACTGTGCCCGCTCTATAAAAATACTTTTTTAAGAAGATTACTTCTTGTACTCCACATTTTTAAAATAAAGAAAATTAAAAAGATATTTCTTTAAAATATTCTTTTTAAAAATTTCTTTAAAATGACTGTCTTTGGTGATAGCCCACATACACTTTACAAATTTTATGATTTGAGCCAGGCTCGGTGGCTCAGCCTGTAATCCCACGCCTTTGGGAGGCTGAGGTGAGTGGATTGCCTGAGCCCGCGGGTTCAAGACCCTCCTGGGCAACTTGGCGAGACCTCATCTCTACAATAAGTCAAAAACTTAGCTGGGTGTGGTAGCACGTGCCTGTAGTTCCAGCTACTTGGAAGGCTGAGGTGGAAGGATCGCCAGAGCCCAAGCAGGTCGAGGCTGCGGTGGCCGGGAGTGGCCACTGCACTCCAATCTGGGCAACAGAGTGAGACTCCAACTCAAAAAAAAACAAACAAAAAAAACAACAAATTTTATGATTTGTATTACATACAAATTCAATATTTACAAATTTTGTGAATGTATTAAATTATCACAGGTACCTGAAACTAGGTACATCTATTAAATATCAATACAAAATAATAAAAAAGTATTTTTAAAAAGAATCCTCAAGAAATCTTATTAAGATGCAGATTCTGATTCCACTAATAAAAAGTCTTTCTTTAAATACATTAAATACATATACACATCTCTATAGTGCAGCTACATGAGCAGCCAAAGCATCTGATCAATTGCTACCACTTTCTTCCAGAGTCTGGTACCTCAAACTTGTCAGCAATGTTGTCATGACAGACCAAACAAGTCACTGGCAAAAGTCCAAGAGTCAGTAAAATAGAACAAGCTTTATCAAGGGGGTACTGGTCAGAGGTGTAAGTATGGGCTTGAGTTCTGTCTACTGAGAAAAGTGACCATGTCTGCTTCTGGGTGTGAACAGCTGGGGCTAAGGCTAGAAAGCCATGTAGAGGCCTTGAATAATTTAGCTGAACCGTCAGAGTCAGTCCTAGGCCTTTGGGGAAACCCTATGAGTTGGCGGCATCACCAAGCCAGAGTTCCTGCTGCTGGAGGCAGAGTGGCAGACAGAAAGCTGCCACTAGTTTTTGTTAAGCCTCAGAAGCTGTAGGCCAGGTCAGCAGCTTTCTTGAATCGGTCATTTGATAATGTCGGTTGAACCCTTCTAGTCTTGCTGGTCATGAGTTCAAGTTGACAATCTCAAACTGAGAATATCAGGCCAGAGAATCACAAGGCCACCTGTATCCCTCCTAACCTGGCATCACACAGCCGCCTCATCTTCTCCCAGCAAACCTACTCAAGTTCTACTATGGAGTTCCTAGGCTCCTCCCCCTGATGATGGAATGCCTTCCTTTCACACTCAGCGAAGGTGTGAAGTCAGAACTGTCCTCAAACCCAGGACAAATCTTTGTGCCAGCTCAAACAGACTACAGCAGGTCCCCCTTATCTATAAGAGATACCTTCAGAGAGCCTCATGGATGCCTGGAACTACAGATGGTACCGAGCCCTATTATGTACTATGTTTTTTCCTATAAACATATACCTATAATAGTTTAATTTATAAATTAGGCATGGTAAGAGATTAACAAAAATAAATAGAAAATTATAACAATACATCATAATAAAAGTTATGTGAACATAGTCTCTCTCTCTCTTCCTCTCTCAAAATATCTTATCATACTGTGCCTGTGTAACGGAAGCCCTGGAATTTTAAACTGTAGAACGAGGAGCTATCATGCCATCATTTTTGATGGTTCCTCAAGCTACAATTTCCAAAGGGTGATGAGAAAAAGAACAGATGATTCTGGTCAGGTAGGCATGTCAGGAGAGGAGCCCAGAGCTTAGGTAACCTGAATCTTTTATAATAGGCAGTAACCATGACTCCCCTCGGCTCCAAACAAGAAACATATATTCCAAAGCTGTTCACTCCACAAACACTGAATAATTCATCCAGAACAAAGGGCAGTCAGTGCTTCAGAAACATGAGAGGCGTGTAGATGATTGTTTTCCATCATCTGTTTAATGAAAAAAAAAAGTCTATCCAGTCACATTAGTTCTACAGTGGGGGGGGGTATCTTGGAGCTGGGCACTTTGGGAGGCTGAGGTGGGAGAATCACTTGAGGCCAGGAGTTTAAGCCCAGACTGTGCAACATAGTGAGATCTCATTTCTACAAAAATTTGTTTTTTAATTATCCAGGTATGGTGGCATATGCCTGTATTTCCAGCTACTCAGGAGGCTGAAGCTGGAAAATCACTTAAGCCTGTGAGTTCAAGGCTTTAGTGAGCTACAATCATGCCACTGCACTCCAGCCTGGGTGAGGAAGTGAGATCCTATCTCTATGAAAAAACAAAAAAGTCTAGAAATTCAGCAAGGAAGTCCGAACACCTATTGTTCAATTTACCTTTTCAAAGATTCCTATTCATTATCACTTTCTGTATACTATGCTTTTCAGGTAAACCAGTTTTTTAAATTTCTTGAACACACCCTGTATTGCCCAGCTTTTTATAGTACAGAAAACAAGGAAACAAAAACAACAAAAATCTCCTTGTCAATAAAAATTGAAACTAGAACCCTCAAGTTTATACTTTTATCTTGTATGTCTTTAGCTGCGATGATTCTTTCACACTATTGTTATCAGGTCTTTTCACAGGTTGCCTTTAAAATGATTTCAATTATCTGTCATATATTTTTATTGTTTCCACAGCAAATTAGCAAGCTTCCTGTGAGTATATCTCTCATGATTTAATATTCTTAATTCAATTTCACATAATAAATGTTACCTACTTATGAAGAGATAGATGCCTGTCTTTAAGTCCCAGATAAATATCTTCTAAATGAGGAGGGAATTAGCGATCTCTCATTTTCCCACTGGGACCTTGAACTGAATAGTCAACAGACCAAAGTAGACCTCTATAATTCAAATGTCACACTGTAATTTCAAGCTGGCAGTCTTCCTTGGGTTTCATTTTACTTGCCAAGAAAATAATATAGCACTTATTCGGATGCCAGTAGAACTGTGAGAAGAGACGAAGAGATTTGTATTTCCTGAATTTTTATTCTGTAGAAAAGAACATCTACAAGTGACTGAAGGGGCAGCTGTTACTATTATTTGAACAGTTCTGTAATTAGATGACTAGCTCAACCTTGAAAAATATGGTGCATTTATATAAAAATTGATTCAGATAATTGAAAAAATGCAATCAGATCATCAACTAGAATCAGAAATTATTGTTACAGAATTTAAGACATAAAAAAATAAAATCAACAATAACATCATTGATGCTATTTTGAAGGATTATTTTAGATGAATGATGAATATAATTTCAATCTTAACCTTATTCTTGCCTCCCACAGCTATATATCTTGGGGTTGGTGGCTGCAACTCTTTCTTGCCAAGTGTCTGCCATGGACGGACTAACAGGTCCTTACTTCAGGGTTTCTGGCCTCTTTAAACTGGACGACTCCGGCTCAGACTGCATCTAACTCTGTCCCACAAACTTCCAAGGTCACCACAGACCCTGTCTGAGGTTGGATGATGGCATCCATATTTCCAAAGAAGATTAAAATGAGATTCTCATATTGAGACAAGTTGGAGACACAGCAAGATACCATTAAGCCATTCTGAAAGTGCTCAGAGAGGAGGAGCTTTGACATATCCATTCTATATGCACACATCTGCCAAATTCAGGGAACGTGGCAGGTTTTAAGTTAAATACTGAGTTGACACAAACTATTTACGAAACAAACAAAAAATAAGACGTGACCACCACCAATGTCCCAACAATGTAGCTATAGAGAAGCTATCCACTCATGTCCTGTGGTCCCTGCATAGGCCTCCTTGACTTCCTTCCAGTCACACACCCTTCCGAAGTCATTATGCCAGACTCTACCATTCTTAGTATTTTGCTTTCTTACTATATTTTTGTATAAATAAACATAGTATCATTTCTTTTTATGTGATTTTATACTCCATGTAAGTGGAATCATATTGTATGTGTTCTTCTGTCCTCACTGCTTTCAACAGTCTGCCCTGAGATTCCAACAGCTGTTGTGTGTTGTGGAAACAACCTGTGTATAGTTTCTACTGGATGAATATATCACAATGTATTTATTTGCCCATTCTCTTGTTGACAGAGATGTCAAATGTATTCCATTTTTTTTTTTTTTTTTTTTTTTTGAGTTGGAGTCTCACTCTGTCGCCCAGACTGGAGTGCAGTGGCCACTTCCGGCCACCGCAGCCTCGCCTGCTGGGCTCTGGCGATCCTTCCGCCTCCGCCTTCCGAGTAGCCGGAATTACAGGCGCGCGCTACCACGCCCGGCTGATATTTTTTGATTTATTGTACAGATGAGGTCTCGCTGCCCAGGCGGGTCTCAAACCCGCGGGCTCAGGCAATCCACTCACCTCAGCCTCCCAAAGGCGTGGGATTACAGGCTGAGTCACCAAGCCCGGCTGTATTCCATTTTTTTTACTACTACAAGAACAATATTACACGTCTTCTGGTTCATATATATGAGTTTCACTAAGTTAGCAAGAAATAGAATTGTTGAGTCAACTTTATTAGATACTGCCAAATTGATTTTCAAAGTGGGTGGGCCAATGTATTTTTCTATGTGCAGGAAATAAGAGGTCTCCTTACTCTATATCCACACTGAGACTTAAAGAACACCTGACTTAAATTCACTCAGTTGGCAAGAAATGGTATTTCATTTTGGTTCTTATGTCTCACTTCATGATTGCTAATATAGTTGGGCATCATGTGTCACCAAGGTTTCTTCTTCTGTGATGTCCTGGTCAAGCCGATGGCCCCCATGTACTCTTTCCTTATTGGCTCATAAATAGATTTTTTAACTCACAGGCATGCCGCCTAACAAATTTGGTTAATGGTGGACCTTATATGAAGGGGGACCTCCCAAAAAAATGAAATGATCTTTTAGAGGGTGGGCCCTTTGTAGTACAGGCTTCCCCTGTTAGGCAAGTATTCTAGGAACCCATCAGCATCAGTGTACCAGGTAGTGTTCTGTGAAATGCTGCGTTTAGCTTCATTGAATTTTTTTTGGAGATTCTTTCAACACATTTGTCCATTTCAAGATGAGTTAATTACAAGTGTACCTGTTCAAACCATGCTGAGTGTTCAGCAGTTTTTGACCAAAACCAGCATGACCCCTATGTCCCACCCTCCCTATTCACCTGTTATCACCCAGAGTGACTTTTTTTGTTTCCCTGGATGAAAAAAATCCTCAAAGGGAAACATTTTGTCAATGTGGAAGACATGAAACAAAAAAAGGCAGAAGCACTGAAAGGCATCAAAATTGACAAGTTCAAAAAATTTTGAGCCGTGGCAAGGTGTCTTGATATGTGTATTGCATCAAACAGAATACTTTGAAGGTGACTGAAGTTCAAACATGTAAGAATAGATATGCAATTTTGTATAAATAAATTCTGTTTTTTTGGGTCCCTCTTCATTTACAATCGTGGTCCCATAAGATCATAATGGAGCAGAAAAATTCCTAGCACCTAGTGACAGTTACATCACTGCCATTGTAACATTGTAACACAACATATAACTCATGTGTTGCGATGAGACTGATGCAGACAAACAACCAGGCTGCCAGTGGTATAAGAGTATAGCAGACACTATCATGTATTGCACACTACACTTAATAATTATAATAAACAATTATGCTAATAGATTATGTATTTACTACATTGTGCCCTTTATCATAGTTCAGACTGTGTTCCTTCTACTTCTATTTTTCAAAAGTCAACTATAAAACAGCCTTGGGCATGTCCTTCTGGAGTGTTCCACAGGCGTTGTTATCATAGGACATGTCAGTTACATGAATGCTGTTGCCCAGAAGATCTTCCAGTAGGACAAGACAGGAGGCAGAAGACAGTAATATTGATGATCCTGACCCTGTTAGACCTAGACTAGTGTGTGTGTGTCTTAGTTTTTAACAAGAAACTTTAAAAAGTAAAAGAAATACAAAATTAAAAAATAAAAAAAACCTTATAGAATAAGGATATAAAGAAAGAAAATACTTTTGTACAGCTGTACAATGCATTTGTGCTTTAAGGTGTTATTGCAAAAGAGCCAAAAAAGTTGTTTAAAAATTAAGAAGTTTATGAAGTATTCACAGTAAGCTAAAGCAAATTTATTATTGAAGAATAATACCTTCCACAAATTGAGGATAGCCTAGGTGTACAGTTGCGTCCAGTGATGTCCTTGGCCTTCACATTCACTCACCATCACCGAATCACCCAAAGCAACTTCCAGTCCTGCAAGCTCCATTCTCAGGAAAGTATATCATTGCTATCTTTATCCCATAGTAAAAATATGAGATAAAGATAGCAATGATACACTTTCTTTTCCATGTTTAGATACACAAAGACTTGTGTCGCAACTGCCTTCAGTATTCAGGGCTGTGGCTGAAGAGCAACAGACTATAACACCCAGTTGAGGTGGTGTGTAGTAGACTAGACAGTGTGGGTTTGTGCAAGTGCACCTTATGATGTTCACTCAATGATGACATATTTCTCAGAATGCATCCCCATCGTCAAACAATTCGTGACTGTAATTCACTTCCAGTTTATTTTTCTAACATTTTACTCCAGCTTCTTGTCTGTCTTTTCACCTTCTTGAATGAGTTCTTTGGATGAATGGAAGTTCTAAAGTTTAATGTAGTCAGTTTTCTCACCATTTCTAGTTTTACTTTCTTCAGTGGCTCATTTAAGAAAACATGACTAAAAACTGGAGGGGGGGCAGGGAGGGGGAGATGGCGGCAAACCCAGTTGGACTGTTCGAGTCCCTGTGTGGGTGAGTGAGTGAATGAGTGACTGAACAGACAAATTTTCATGTCTGTCTGTCTGTAAGGGGGCATGTGACTGCCTGACTAAGTGGGAACTTAGGGGTAAATGGCCAGGGTTCTCCTGGTGAATTGGATGGTACTGGTAGCTGCTCTGCTTGGACGCTAGTGCCTCCCAGAATTCAGAAGCTGAACGCAATTTTCTAAAATCAACAAACCTTTTCCTGAGGTAAAGCTGCCAGGAGTGAGTCTGTTACCAGACTTCTTGACCACCACAGTACCAGACTGGACACTGGCAGTGAGGGCTGCGGAGGGAGCCAGAGGCAGAGTCCCATTGGAGAAGACAAAACAGGCACCTGCCATCATCTTGAAAACTAGACACGGAAGTGCTCTGGTTTCCTCACCATGGAGCACCAGACCCACTCTCTGTGACTGGCAGGTTAACTACTTAGGGGTTGATCATGACCCAGAGGGAATATCCCGAAAGCACAAATGTCAGAGGGACAGGATGAGTGCGGAGTTTCAGGCCTCCACCCACTACCCTGAACCAGCTGTAGGACAAGGGTACGACCAGACAAGGACAAGGAAGACCCTCCCAAGAGATCAGCAGTGAGTCCTGGGCTGACCCATCCCTCTTCTCCCCGGCAATCCTCTAAACATCAGACCCACATGGCTGGGGCACAACTGAGAGGGATGAACTCCATGGAGCCTAGACGATAGCCATGCTAGGATAACTCTACTCTGGGTTAAGCCTGGCTAGGGTGCCTGCCACCAGCACCTGAAGAGGAGACAAATCCTGCACCTCCACACCAAAGGGGACACCCCTGACCTTATGAGAGTAGGTGGGGAAGATTGATGCCCCACCGGTCCCTCCTCCCCACCTTGGTCACATGCCAGGGACATTGTGAACAAACCTGGAGCCACACAGGATATGGCAGACAGGCTTACCTGGGAGTAGTTGAGAAGAATTACAGAACATGCTACAAGAGGGCAGTTAGTGCCCAGAAATTCTTGTTTTCTGATTTGCTCTTATGTTTTGGTTTAGTGTGTGTGTAAGGGTTTCATCTGCATCGCCTCCTCCAATTATTTCTTCTTTTTTTGGTACTTATTTTGCTTGGGTTTAGTGTGTGTGTAAATGTGTGTGTGAGAGTTCAATTTGCATTCCTCTTTTTTTTGTTTTGTTTTGTTCATCTTTTGCTTTAATTTATTGTGCATGAACATGTGTGTAAGAGTTCAATTTGCATTCCTCTCCCCTTTTTTCCCCATCTTCCTTTTTCATTTTTTGTTGTGTGAGTGTATGAGAGAGAGTTTGGTTTTGATGTTTTTTTGTGTTTTCTTTTCAGTTGATTTTGGATTTTGTTTGTTTTTTATTTTCTTGTAGTATTTTTCTGTGTTTGTTCTTGTTTTTCTGTAGTATACTTTATTTTTTATTTTTTTTGTCTGTTCTATTTCATTCCACTTTTCTCTGTTATCATTATTACTTATCTTGGACTCAAGGGGTACACACACATACCCATTGCATTGTATATAGAGTGGTGGTGGGGTCTCAGGAGGTCTAATGCCAGTCAGCAAGCACTGTAACTAGCAAGTACAATGAATCCTAGCTCCCTACCCTCCTTCTGAATCCCAGCTCCCGACTCTCCACCTTATTTGACTCTCAAAATTACAACAAACAGCAAAGTTTTTCAGCCCTGTTTCAAAACAGAAGAAATTCAGGGGCTCTGATCAGGGCAGAAAAGAGGACTAGGCAAACAACAGAAGTGAAAGCTCTACCCACTACCACTGAATAACAAAATTAAAAAGAAAAGAAGGCGATCTGTCACAAATGAGGAAAAATCAACAAAAGTACACAGGTAATTCTCTGTGTACCAAAGAGGCAAAACTTGAAAAATTAGACCTCAGAACCCAATCAATAGAAATCACCAATGATTGGCCCCAGAATACAACAAGCATTAGGGAATGGATGGAAAGAGTGAATAAGACTCAAGAATGACAAGATACAACACTGAAATAACTTGTAACAGAAATTTCAGTCATAAAAAACTTCACCCAGGAAATAAATAACAAGATGACAAGCATGGAAAGCAGAATCAAGCAACCAGAAGAAAGAATATAGAACTTAAAGATCAAAATATAGAATTAACTCGATCTGTTAAAAATGTAGAAAGAAAACTCAGAAAGAAAGAACAAAGCCTCCAAGATATGTGTGATTATATCAAGAGACCGAACTTATGCCTGATCTTTATCCGAGAAGAAGAAAGGGAAACAAGTATTCCAGGAGGCTATCCAAGAAAACATTCCCCATCTCACCAAAGATGCAACCATCCAAACATAAGAGATACAGAGAATCTCCTGCAAGACATCAAATGAGAAGACCAACCCCAGAACATAGCAATTTGCCTACACAAATTAGGTATAAAAGAAAAAATCCTAAAGGCAGCAAGAGAGAAAGGCCAATGAAGATCAATCAGAATAGCAGCAGACTTATCAGAAGAAACACTACAGGCTAGAAGGGACTGGAGTACAATTTTCAAAGTCCTCAAAGAGAAATAATTTAAACCAAGAATATCATACCCAGTCAAGTGTAACTTCATCAGTGATGAAGAATTAGCACCCAGACTAGTTCGACAGGAGACACTCAAGAAAGCAGTAAGCACGGAAGAAGAAAAAAATGAAGAACAACCAGGCATCTCCCAATAATGCAGGAAAACATAGACTCAACATGCCACACCTTGCAACTGCAAAATTGAAAACACACACATATATCAACCCCAAAGTTAAAGAAAACAACACAGCCTTCCAAGAGCCTCATGATAGGGATAAAGCCTCATAATTCAATAATCAGCCTGAACATCAATGGATTAAATGTACCACTGATTAGACATTGAATGGCAAACCAGATTTAAAAGAACATGACCCAACAATATGCTGCCTCAACTGCCAAGGACACACACAGACTCAAAGTTAAAGGGTGGAAAAAAACTTTCAAGAGAAAAGAAAACATGATTATAATATCGAGAAACAACTTTCAAGCTATCAAAAATTTAAAAGCTATGGAAGGACATTATATAATGATAAAAGGTTCAATCCATCAACAAGAATATCCATCCTAAATATATATGCACCCAAGACAGCAGCATCTGAATTTATAAAGAAACTAAAAAAGGATATTGACTCGAACACTGTCATAACTGAGGACTTTAATACCTCACTAACAATCCTAGATAGATCATCAAGGCAAAAAAATCAATAAGGAGATCTTGAACCTTAACCTAACACTAAACCAAATGGACTTAATACATACCTACAGAACACTCCACCCAACAACCATGGAATATATATTCTACTCATCATCACATGGAATATATGCCAGATCGATTACATCTTTGGCCATAAATCAAGCATAAACAAATTCAGAGGATTGAAATACTACCATGTACATTCTCAGACCACAGTAATAAAAATAAATATCGTGACAATCAAAATCCCCCCAAAACACACAAAGACATGGACACTAAACAGTACAATGCTGAATAACTCCTGGATCAACACAGAAATCAAAACAGAAATGAAAAGATTCTTGGGAACAAATGAAAACAAAGACACATCATACCAAAACCTCTGGGATGCCATGAAGTCACTACTAAGAGGAGAATTTATATCTCTATGAACACATGCCAACAAAATAGAAAAAACACAAGTCAATAGTTTAACAAATCCCCTAAGAGAGAAGGAAAGACAGGACCACCAAAACCCAACCTCAGCCCAACCTCAGAATCCAGATCAGCCAAGTAAAAGTCCAATATGGGATATAGAAGACAAACATATAGAAAAAAAATTCATTGAAATAAGGTTCTTTGAAAGGATAAACAAGACAGACAGACCCCTAGACATGATGACCAAGAGAAAAAGACAAAAAGTTCAAATAAATGTAATCAGAAATGCAAAAGATCAGGTCACAACCAACCCCGAAGAAATATAAAAGATTATCAGAGATTACTATGCATACCTGCATGGAAACAAATTCAAAAACCTGAAGAAAGGATCCAGGAGTTCCGGGAAGATGGTGATGGCATAGGTGAATTTGCGAGATTCTCCGAACATGAGTTCCCAAAAAGACTCTTACTTTTCTTCCCCCACTCTGCTGCCCACTGCCAGCCACACTGGTCCGAGGCCCGGGGACCTTTGGTCTCACACAGGACCAGATATTGCGGCCCCTGGCTGCTGCTGCTCCACTGTATGTGATTCCTGCCTGTGCGGGAGCCCCGGGTCTCGGCTCCCTCCCTGGATACACTGTCTCACCTAGCACCCAGCAGCAAGCCGCCAGTAACCCAGGGAGGCTCTGGGCACCTGCCCCTCAGAGACGCCGGTCCGATTTCGGGCTGAAGTACCCTGTGAGGGGTCCAGGGCCACTCTTGCTGCCCACCGCCTGCCCTTTGGAGCTTTGGAGCTCTGGAGCTCTGGGACCACACTGGCTGAGGCACGCAGCGTGCAATCGCATGCTTGTGTAAGGGAACAGTATATCTTAGGAGGTGCTGATCGGAGGCTCTCGGCTCCAGAGGAGGGAACTCCCGACCGCCTCCTCCACCCCAGCCTGCTGGTGGCACCCCGGATCCAGTGCCCAGCTGTGCAGCTGATCCCTGGTGCCTCCCACCACCATAGTCCATCAGAGTGGATCACCTAGGGACCCAGACAAGAGGAGAGAAAAGATCCGCAAAAGTGAAGCTGCCACTATGGCCATTCTCCAGGCAGAGATTTGCACTGCCCCGCCCACCTATCAGCAGCCTCCACCTCGGTTCCTAAGGTAATGTCACTAAACAGGAGACAAAGCTCCTCCCCTACCTGAATCAGACAAAGGCAACTAAGCGTCGCAGACCTCCCAGGCAGCAGGCTAAAAAGAAAAACAAAACCAAGCTGCAAGTAAATCTACCTGCCTGCATGGAAAACAAAGGGGAGAGGCTGGAGATCAGAGCTGAAGAGACTTTAGACACTCAGGAAAGCTTCCATAGCTAGTCTGATCTCTTATTTTGACTTTTGATTTTATCATTTTGACTGTTTGCTCTGCTCACATTTGTTTGCTTTCTGACTTATACTATCTGGTTCATGATTTTATTGGTCTGTCTCTGTGTAACTACCAGTATTATTTAGAGAATTTTGCTCATGTGTTTTCTTCACTTCTCTCTGGCCTTGTGTCTCTTTTTCAGCTGCTAGTTGGTATGTATGTCTGTTTTCCCTCTCACTCACCTCTCTTTCTAACTTCCTATTGACCCCCCCCATTATTTTCTTCTTTTGTACCTCCTTTTGATCCAGGGACCAAACCTACATACTGCTGCACAGATTGCAAGGCAGAGGGAAATAGGTTCCAGGGTGCTCTTACACCTGTTGGTGGATGCTGGAATCAGCATATAGATTCTGAATCACAGCTTCCCCCTCAATTAAACCTCAACACTGCAAAAACTACAGCCCGCAGCCCACACTCCAACCTCAAAAGTGAACAAAGCCAGAGGACCCTCATAAGGAAGAACAGGAGATTGCACAAGTGAAACAAAAGCAACCCCACCTTCCCTGAAAAACAGAATTAAAGAAGGGGAGGGAAGGCGGAGAGAGAGAAAAATCTACACAAATGAAGAAAAACCAAAAGAAGAATATGGGTCTCTCACAGACCCCTGAGAGGGCAGACACTGAGAAAACAGACTTCGGAATGCAAACAATGAAGAGCCCCCAGAATGACTGGTCCCAAACTACATGCCTAGATATCAAGATATTAATGGAGAGATTAAAAAGAATTGAGGAGAGACAAGAAGAAACTAGGAAGGAGCTGATATATGAGATAACAGTAATAAAGAATACTGTGAATAAAATAAATAACAAACTGATAAGCATGTAAAGGAAAATTACTCAAGCAGAAGAAAGAATCTCAGCGCTTGAGGACCAAAATATAGAACTAACCTAAACTCTTAAGAACGCAGAAAACAAGCTCAAAAAGACAGGAAAAAACTTTCAAGACATGAGCGATTATTTCAAGAGACCGAACCTAAGAGTAATAGGCCTTCCTGAAGCAGAAAGAGAGACAGAGACCACACTGGAACAAACTTTCCATGAGATCATTCAAGAAAACTTCCCTTATCTAATCAGTGATGGAAAAATGCAAACACAAGAGATTCAGAGAACCCCTGCAAGACAACAAATTAGAAGAAACATTCATAGACACATAATAATTCGCCAAAACAAAGTAGGCATAAAAGAAAAAATCCTAAAGGCAGCAAGAGAAAAAGGCCAGATCACCTACCATGGAAGACCAATTAGAATAGCAGCAGATTTATCTACAGAAACCCTGCAGGCTAGGAGAGCTTGGAGCCCTGTCTTCAAAGTCCTAAAAGATAAACAATTTCAACCAAGAATAACTTACACAGCCAAGTTAAGCTTAATCAGCGAGGGAGAATTAAAATCTTTCCCAGATATCCAATCCCTAAGAACTTATGCTGCCACCAAACAACCTCTACATGAAACACTTAAGAAAGTACTAAACACGGAAGAAAAGGAAAAAAGAACAACGTTCTTCACAAGTCTACAGGAAAAAGAATAAAATAAACATGAACCAACCCCAAAACCAAAAGAAAGACAAAAAACCAAGTGGAAGAACAACTCTATAAGAACTCTATGATAGGGATGAACTCTCAAATTTCAATAATTAGCCTGAATGTGAATGGACTAAATGCACCACTGAAAAGACATAGAATGGCAAAATGGATAAAATATCACCAGGCAACAATATACTGCCTTCAAGAGACCCATCTCACTAGAAAGGACATGCACAGACTCAAAGTGAGAGAATGGGAAACAAATTTTCAGGCTAATGGAACACAAAAGAAAGGAGGAGTCATAATCCTAATTTCAGACAAAATACAATTTAAGTTAACAAAAATTTTAAAAGATACAGAGGGCCACTACATAATGATAAAAGGTTCACTCCATCAACAAGAAATATCTATCCTAAACATATATGCAACCAACATAGCCAACTTTCATAAAGCAACTTCTAGGAAAACTAAAGAAAGATATTGACTCTAAGACCATCATAACTGGGGACTTTAATACCCCAATCACAACCCTAGACAGATAATCAGGACAAAAACTCACCAATGAGATCCGGAAACTCAATGTGACTCTTGACCAATGGACTTAACTGATACCTACAGAACACTCCATCCAAAGACCACAGAATACACATTCTACTCATCACCGCTTGGAACGTATTCTAAGATCGACCACATACTCGGCCATAAATCAAGCATAAGCAAATTTAAAAGGACTGAAATTTTACCACGCACCTTCGGATCCACAGTGGAATAAAAATAAACATTAACACCAACAAGGTCCCCCCAAAACCCACAAAGACATGGACACTAAACAGCATGATGCTAAACAACTCCTGGGTCAATGATGACATCAAAACAGAGATCAAAAGATACCTGGAAACAAATGACAATGAAGAAACATCTTACCAAAATCTCTGGGATGCCATGAAAGCTGTAGTATGAGGGGAATTCATATCTCTGAAAACGCACATGAGGAAAATGGAAAGATCACAAATTAACAGCCTAACAAGCCACCTAAGGAAGCTGGAAAAGCAATACGACAAAAATTCTAATTTCAGCAGAAGAATCCAGATCACCAAAATAAAAGCCCAAATCCAGGACATAGAAGACAAAAAGATAATACAAAAAAATCAATGAAACAAAAAGCTTGTTCTTTGAAAGGATAAACAAGATCAATGGTCCCCTAGCTAGACTGACCAAGAAAAAGAGAGAAAAAACCCAAATAAGCACAATTAGAAACACAAAAGATGAAGTCACATCTGACCCTGAATAAATACAAAAGATCATTAGCGAGAACTATGTACACCTGTGTGGAAACAAACTTGAAAACCTTAAGGAAATGAAATGGAGGACTTTCTGTCATCACACAACCTGCCTAGGTTGAAACAAGAGGAATTGAGACCCTAAATAGACCAATAACAATCAAGGAAATTGACTACATAATAAGAAAACTACCTATAAAAAAAAGCCCTGGACCAGATGGCTTTTCAGCAGAATTCTACAAGACATTTTAGGAGGAGCTGATTCCAATCCTACTGAAGGTATTCCAGGTGACTGAGAAAGATGGAACTCTCCCCAAATCATTTTACAAAGCTAACATCACATTGATACCCAAGCCAGGTAAAGACCTAACAAAGAAAGAGAACTACAGGCCAATATCTTTGATGAACATAGATGCTAAAATTATCAACAAGATCCTAGCAAACTGTATTCAACAACACATCTCAAAAATCATCCATCATGACCAAGTAGGCTTCATCCCCGGGATGTAAGGCTGGTTCAACATTCGTAAAACCATAAATGTAATTAAATATATCAACAGGTGTCAAAACAAAAACCACATGATTATATCACTAGATGCAGAAAAAGATTTTGATAAAATCCAGCACCCCCTCTTGATAAAAATCCTTGAACATCTAGGCATACGGGGAACATATTTCAAAATAGTAAAAGCCATCTACGAGAAACCCACAGCCAGCATACTCCTAAATAGACAAAAATTGGAAGCATTTCTCCTGAAAACTGAAACAAGACAAGGATGCCCATTCTCACCCCTCCTGTTCAATATAGTATTGGAAGTCCTGGCTCGAGCAATCAGAGAAGAGAAGGCAATCAGGGGTATCCAAATAGCAAAAGAGGAAGTCAAGTTATCTCTCTTTGCAGATGTCATGAGTGTGTACCTTGAAAACCCAAGAGAACCTGTCAAAAAGCTCCTTACACTGATAAAGGCCTTTGGCAAAGTCTCAGGATATAAAATAAATGTGCAAAAGACAATCACATTTCTTTACACCAATAATACACAAACAGAAACCCAAATAAAAAGCACAATTCCATTCACAGTAGCCACAAAAAATGAAATACCTTGGCATCTTCCTAACCACAGATGTGAAAGACTTTTACAATGAAAACTATAAAACACTGCTCAAAGAAATCAAATGACACAAACAAGTGGAAAAATATCCTATGCTCATGGATTGGAAGAATCAACATTGTGAAGATGTCCATCTTACCTAACGCAATCTAAAGATTCAATGCAATACCCATCAAATTACCAGCAACATTCTTCTCAGACCTAGAAAAAACAACACAGGAATTCATATGGAAACACAAACGACCAAGAATAGCCAGAACAATCCTCAGCAAAAAAAAATCAAAGCAGGTGGTATCACATTACCAGACTTCAACTTTACTATAAAGCTACATTCATCAAAACAGCTTGGTATTGGTATAGGAACAGGCATATAGATCAAAGGAATAGAATTGAGATTCCAGAAGCAAAACCTCAATTTCTCAACCAACTCATCTTCAACAAAGCCTCTACCACCTACCACTGGGGAGAGGAGAACCTATTCAGTAAATGGTGCTGGGAAAACTGGCTGACCACATGCAGAAGATTGAAACAGGACCCCTATCTATCCCCATACACAAAAATTAACTCCAAATGGATCAGAGACCTAAATGTAAAACCTCAAATCATAAGAACCTTAGAAAATGAAGGACATACCCTCATGGAAATTGGAACTGGCATCCAATTCCTAAACAAAACCCGAAACCCACAGGCCATAAGAGATAAGATAGACAAGTGGGACCTCATTAAACTGACAAGCTTCTGCAAAGCCAAAGAAACCATCAAGAGAGCAGGGAGACAGCCTACAGACTGGGAAAAAGTATTTGCCAACTCCAAGTCTGACAAAGGCTTAACATCTTGGATCTACAGGGAACTCAAACGTGCTGAAAAGAAAAAAACAAATAAACCCAGTATAAAATGGGCAAAAGATATGAACAGACACTTCACAAAGGAAGACATCCGAGCAGCCAACAGACACATGAAGAAATGTTCAACCTCACTAATCATCAAGGAGACGCAAATCAAAACCACGCTGAGATACCACCTAACTCCACTCAGAATGGCAACTATCAATAACTCAAAAAATAACAGTTGCTGGAGAGGGTGTGGTGAAAAGGGAACACTTCTACACTGTTGGTGGGAGTGTAAACTAGTGCAACCTCTGTGGAAAGCAGTGTGGCGATTCCTAAAAGCTCTAAATGTCAACCTCCCATATGACCCCGCAATCCCCCTACTGGGAGTATACCCTGAAGAACTCAAATCACTCTATAAAAAAGATAGCTGCACACGTATGTTTACCGCAGCAAGAACCTGGAATAGCAAGAACCTGTAAGCAACCATGCTGTCCTTCAAAAGAGGACTGGATTAAAAAAATGTGGTACATATACAAGATGGAATACTATGCAGCCATAAAAAAAGAACTAAATTATGAATTCTGCAGCAACCTGGATGGAACTAGAGTCTATAATATTGAGAGACCTCTCACAGAAACAAAGATCTGAGTATCACATTTTCTCACTCATATAGTGGACCTTGATCATCCAACGTATTACCATAAGAAAATGACTGACAGCAGTGGGAAACTATGGGGGGGAGGGAGAGGAAGGGAGATGGGATTAATGGTAGTAAATATCTGTCTGGGGATGGGGAGACACCTCTTATCAACAAGGGTGCCTGAACAAAGCATATTTGTATACTTAACCCTTAACCGTACCCCACAATCTCATAATAAAAAATTTTGTTTGTAAAAAAAAAATTCAGCCGGGCTCAGTGGCTCAGCCTGCAATCCCATGCCTTTGGGAGGCTGAGGTGAGTGGATTGCCTGAGCCCGTGGGTTCGAGACCTGCCCAGGCAGTGAGACCTCATCTCTACAATAAATCAAAAAATTAGCCGGGCGTGGTAGCGCGCACCTGTAATTCCGGCTACTCGGGAGGCTGAGGCGGAAGGATCTCCGCAGCCCAGCAGGTCAAGGCTGTGGTGGCCGGCAGCGGCCACTGCACTACAGTCTGGGTGACAGAGTGAGACTTCAACTCAAAAAAAAACAAAACATTTAAAAAATTTTTTAAATTTAAAAAAAATTCAAAAACCGAAATGAAATGGAGGACTTTCAACCTCTCAAAGTTGAAACAAGAAGAAATAAAGACCCTAAATAGACCAGTAACAACTCAGGAAACTGACTCTATAATAAGAAAACTATTCATTAAAAAAAAAAAAAAAGCCCCAGACCAGATAGCTTTTCACCGGAATTCTACAAAGCATACAAGGAGGAACTGATACCAAACCTATTGAAAGTATTTCAGGCAATCGACAAAGATGGAACTCTCCCCAAATCATTTTATGAAGCTAACATCACACTAATACTAAACTGGGCAAATACCCAACAAAGAAAGAAAACTACAGGCCAATATCCCTGATGAACATAGATGCAAAAATTCTCAACAAGATTCTAGCAAATTGGATCCAACAACACATCTCAAAAATCATCCACCATGACTAAGTAGGCTTTATCCCCACGATATAGGACTGGTTTAACATGCACATGACCATAAATGTAATTAAATACATCAACAGATGTAAAACAAGATGTAAAAACATGATCATATTATAAGACGCAGAAAAGGCTTTTGGCAAAATCCAGCATCCGTTCTTGATAAAAACCTTGAACACCTAGGTATAAAGGGAATATACCTCAAAATAGTAAACACCATCTGTGATAAACCCAAGCTGACGTATTACTAAATGGACAGAAATTGAAAGCATTTCCCCTGAAAACTGAAACAAAACAAGGCTGCCTACTCTCACCCCTCCTGTTCAACATAGTGTTGGAAGTCCTAGCTAAAGCAATTAGACAAGAGAAGGATATAAGAGGAATCCAAATAGGAAAAGAGGAAGTTAAGTTATCCCTCTTTGCGGATGATATGATTCTATACCTGGAAAGCCCAAGGGAATCTGCCTAAAACGTCCATGCACTGTTAAAGGACTATGGCAAAGACCCAGGGTATAAAATTGACACTGCGAAAGACAGTCATATTTTTATACACCACCAACAAACAGGCAGAGAACCAAATATAAAGTACCATCCCATTCACAATGGCCAAAAAAAGAGAAATACCTTGGCCTCTTCCTAATCAAAGAAGTGAACGACCTTTACAACAAAAACTACAAAACAATGCTCAAAGAAATCAAGGATGACACAAATAAATGGAAAAATATTCCATACTCAAGGATTGGAAGAATAATTGTTAAGATGTCCATCCTACCCAAGGCAGCCTATACATTCAACACAATACGCATTAAATTACCATCATAATTCTTCTCAGACTTGGATATGACAATACAGAAATTCATGAACAAAATGACCACAAATAGCCAAAACAATCCTCAGCAAAAGAAACAAAGTGGGAGATATCACACTCCCAGACTTTAAACTTTATTATAAGTCTACAATAATCAAAACTGCCTGATGTTGGTACAAGAACAGGCATATAGACGAATAGAACAGAATACAGATTCCAGAAGCAAAGACTCAATTTCTCGACCAACTCATCTTTGACAAAGCCTCCACCAACAATCCCTAGGTAGAGGAGAACCTGTTCAGTAAATGGTGCTGGGAAAACTGTCTGACCACACTCAAAAGGATGAAACAGGACCCCTACCTATCACCATACACAAAAATCAACTCCAAACCGATCAAAGATCTAAACATAAAATCTCAAACTATAATAATCTTAGAAAATGCAGTTTGCTTTTCATTACAGATATTGGAATAGGCAACCAGTTCCTGGTCAAAATCCCAGATGCCCATGCCATGAAAGATAAGATAGACAAGAGGGACCTCATCAAACTGAAAAGCTTCTGCAAAGCAAAAGAAAAGCATCGAGAGAGCAGCGAGACAGCCCACAGAATGGGAAAAAATATTTGCCAACTGTATATTTGACAAAGGCCTAACTTCCAGGATCTACAAGGAACTTCAAACACACTGAAAGGAAAAAAACAGCCCATTAAAAAGCAGGCAAAAGACATGAATAGACACTTCTCAAAAGACACACTGGCAACCAACAGACACATGAAAAAGTGCTCAGCTTCACTCATCATCAAAGAAATGCAAATCAAAACTACACTGAGATACCACCTAACCCCAGCAAGAATGGTCATCATTAATAAAACAAACAACAACAGATGCTGGTGAGAATGTGGAGAAAAACGAACGCTTCTACCCTGTTGGTGGGTATGCAAACTAATTCGACCTTTGTGGAAAACTGTGTGGCAATTTCTAAAAGAACTAGAAGCAATCCCCCTTCTGGGAATGTACCCAAAGGAACTCAAATCATTACGCAAAAAAAGATATCTGCACAAGTATATTTATTTCAGCACTATTCACAATATCAAAAACATGGAACTAACCATGCTATCAAAACCAGACTGAATTTAAAAAAAAAAAAAATCACATATACAGGATGGAATATTATGCAGCTATAACGAAGGACAAAATTATGGACTTCATAGCAACTTGAATTTGGCATTTATCATACTCAGTGGTCTACTACAGAAACAAAGAAAAGAGTACCACATGTTCACACTCATAAGCGCTCCCTGAACCTCTATCGTAATACTACAAAAAAGGTACTGGCAATAGCAGGATACTGCCAGAGGATGGGGGACACATAATATCAATAAGGTGTCTGATCCTAATCCAGGTGAAGTGAGGTCCAATGGGAGGCCCAAAACTTCACCTGTACCTAAACCACTTATGTATGCAATCCTGACTTGTACCCCACAATTTTAAAATACAATTTTTTAAAATGTCTAAAAACTAAGGTCATAGAGAGATTCTTCTACACCATCTTCTAAATTTCATACTTTTGCCTTTCACGTTTGAGGAGTCAATCCACTGGAATGAAGTTTTAGGTTTGTATGCAGAGGAGGTTTAATATACTATTTTTCTTTATTAAAGAGTCTAATATTTTTTAACCCATCTATATCACAAATCAGGTTTCAGGGCCCTTTGAGCAATCTGTCCTTCCTTTGCCCCATAATTTAAATTCACTACAGTTTAATAGTAACCGTCTGTTTTAAAGCATGTGAAGGGTCATGGTTCCTTAAGATGCATTGTCCTTCCATTTCAAATATGATAGTAGTCAGCATATTTTAGCAATAGCTTATCGGATTCTGTTTAAAAAATATCTGAAATATTTTTACTAGAGTTGCAGCGAATGTATAAATCGACTTGGAGATAACTGAGTCAATTAAGTTACCGAGTCTTCCAATCCATGAATAGGGTTTCTTTGTCCCTTTACATAAATAAGCCTTCTTTACTGTATGTCAATAAAATTTTATTTTTCTCTAAAAAAGTCTTGCTTATGTTTTATTTCTTGAAATCTTATAAACAGTACTTATGAATTATAATTTCTCCTTGTTTGTTGATATATTAAAAAAGATGTTTTATATTAATTATGTATTCAGCAAATGTGCTAAAATCTTAACATTATTTCTTTTTTTAATTTTAAAGATGTATGGTACAATTCAGGATTCGGTATACAAATGGTCATTGTACAGGTAAAGTTTGGGTCCCACTTTGCCTGGTTTGAGATCAGGTACCCTTATTGATGAAGTATGCCCCCTCTTCCCCTGGCAGTTTCCCACTACTGCCAATCCCTTTCTTATAGTATTATGAAAATTGTTCAGGGTTCACTTATGAGTGAAAACATGTGATACTCAGTTTCTTTCTGTGATCGATCACCGAGTATGATAGACTTTAAATCCATCCAAGTTGCTACCAAGTACATAAATTTGTCCTTCTTTATGGCTGTGTAATATTCCATAGTGTATATGTACCATATTTATTGATCCAGTTCACTTTCCATGGGCACCATGGTTGGTTTCATGTTTTTGTTATCGTGAATAATGCTGCAATAAACATGCGTGTGCAGGTATCTTTTTCATAGAGTACTCTGAGTTCCTCTGGGTATATTCCTTGAAGGGATATTGCTGGATCGTATGGAGGGTCAATTTCTAGATCTTTTAGGAATCTCCACACTATTTTCCACAGATTTTGTATTAGATCAAAACCCCAAATGCCCATGCCATAAGAGATAAGATAGACAAGTAGGATCTCATAAAACTGAAAAGCTTCTGCAAAGCAAAAGAAAGCATCAAGAGAATGGAGAGATAGCTCACAGAATGGAAAAAATAATATTTTCCAACTGTCTATCTGACAGAGGTCTAACATCTAGGATCTACAAAGAACTCAAATGTGCTGAAAAGAAAAAAAAGCAAACAGCCCTATTAAAAAGTGGGCAAGGAGACGGGGCAAGATGGTGACGGCATAGGTGAACTGGTGAGATTCTCTGAACGGACCAAGGCTGCATACTGCTGAATAGACAGACTGTAAAGCAGAGGGAAAAGTGAACAAAACCAGAAGACCCTCATAAGGAAGAACAGGTCATTGCAGAAGAGAAATAAAAGCAACCCCACCTTCCCTTAAAAACAGAATTGAGAGGGGGAGGGAAAGGGGAAGAGGGACAAAAATCTACAGAAATGAAGAAAAACCAAAAGAAGAGTATGGGTCTCTCCCAGACGCCTGGGAGAGCAGACATTGAGAAAACTGACTTTGGAATGCAAACAATGAAAAGTCCCCAGAATGAAGGGTCTCAAAATGCAAATGTAGATATCAAAACAATAATGGAGAGATTAAAAAGAATTGAGGAGACACAAGAAGAAACTAGGAAGGAGCTGATATCTGAGATAACAGTAATAAAGAATACTGTGAATGAAATAAATAACAAATTGATAAGCATGGAAAGCAGAATTACCCAAGCAGAAGAAAGAATCTCAGAGCTTGAGGACCAAAATATAGAAATAACCCAAACTCTTAAAAACACAGAAAATAAGCTCAAAAAGCCAGAACAAAACCTTCAAGAGATAAGTGACTACCTTAAGAGGCCTAACCTAAGAATAATCGGACTCCCTGAGGCAGAAAGAGAAACAGAGACCACATTGGAACAAACTTTCCATGAGATCATTCAAGAAAACTTCCCTTATCTAATCAGTGATGGAAAAATTCAAACACAAGAGATTCAGAGAACCCCCACAAGACAACAAATGAGAAGACCAACTCCTAGACACATAATAATTCGCCTAAATAAAGTAGGCACAAAAGAAAAAATCCTAAAGGCAGCAAGAGAAAAAGGCCAGATCACCTACCATGGAAGACCAATCAGAATAGCAGCAGATTTATCTGCAGACACCCTGCAGGCTAGGAGAGCTTGGAGCCCTATCTTCAAAGTCCTAAAAGATAAACAATTTCAACCAAGAATAACCTATCTGGCCAAGCTAAGTTTCATCAGTGAGGGAGAATTAAAATCTTTCCCAGATATCCAATCCCTAAGAACTTATGCTGTCACCAAACCATCTCTACATGAAACACTTAAGAAAGTACTAAACACAGAAGAAAAGGAAAAAAGAACAACATTCTTCACAAGAGTACAGGGAAAAGAATAAAATATACATGAACCAACCCCCAAACCAAAAGAAAGACAAAAAAAAAAAAAGAAAAAAGAAAAAACTAAGTGGAAGAACAACAACTCAATAACAACTCCATGATAGGGACGAACTCTCACATTTCAATAATTAGTCTGAATGTGAATGGACTAAACGCACCACTGAAAAGACATAGAATGACAAAATGGATAAAATATCACCAGGCAACAATATACTGCCTTCAAGAGACCCATCTCACTAGAAAGGACATACACAGACTCAAAGTAAGAGGATGGGAAACAAATTTTCAGGCGAATGGAACACAAAAGAAAGGAGGAGTCGCGATCTTAATTTCAGACAAAATACCATTTAAGCTATCAAAAATTTAAAAAGATACAGAGGGCCACTACATAATGATAAAAGGTTCACCCATCAACAAGAAATATCTATCCTAAACATATATGCACCCAACATAGGTGCGCCAACATTCATAAAGCAACTTCTAGGAAAACTAAAGAAAGACATTGATTCTGACACCATAATAACTGGGGACTTTAATACACCACTCACAACCTTAGACAGATCATCAGGACAAAAAATCAGCAAGGAGATTCAGAACCTCAATGAGACTCTGGACCAAATGGACTTAATTGATACCTATAGAACACTCCATCCAAAGACCACAGAATACACATTCTACTCATCACCACATGGAACATATTCTAAGATCGATCACATATTTGGACACAAATCAAGTATAAGCAAATTTAAAAGGACTGAAATTCTACCATGCACCTTCTCGGACCACAGTGGAATAAAAATAAACATTGACACCAACAAAGTCCCTCCAAAACCCACAAAGACATGGACACTAAACAGCATGATGCTAAATAACTCCTGGGTCAATGATGACATCAAAACAGAGATCAAAAGATACCTGGAAACAAATGAAAATGAAGAAACATCTTACCAAAATCTCTGGGATGCCTTAAAAGCTGTAATAAGAGGGGAATTTATATCCCTACAAACACACATGAGGAAAATGGAAGGAACAGAAATTAACAACCTAACAAGCCACCTAAAGAAGCTGGAAAAGCAAGACCACAAAAACCCTGATTTCAGCAGAAGAATCCAGATCACCAAAATAAAAGCCCAAATCCAGGACATAGAAGACAAAAAGATAATAGAACAAAATCAATGAAACAAAAAGGTGGTTCTTCGAAAGAATAAACAAGATCGATGGTCCCCTAGTTAGACTGACCAAGAAAAAATGAGAAAAAAACCAAATAAGCACAATCAGAAATACAAAAGATGAAGTCACATCTGACCCTGAAGACATACAAAAGATCATTAGAGACTACTACGTACACTTGTATGGAAACAAACTTGAAAACCTTAAGGAACTGGAGGACTTTCTGACATCACACAACCTACCTAAGCTGGAACAAGAAGAGATTGAAACCCTAAATAAACCAATAACAATCAAGGAAATCGACTACGTAATAAGAAAACTTCATACAAAAAAAAGCCCTGGACCAGATGGCTTTCCAGCAGAATTTTACAAGACATTTAAGGAGGAGTTGATACCAATCCTACTGAAGGTATTCCAGGCGATTGAAAAAGATGGAACGCTCCCCAAATCATTTTACGAAGCCAACATCACATTGATACACAAGCCAGGTAAAGATCCAGCAAAGAAAGAGAACTACAGGCCAATATCTTTGATGAACATAGATGCTAAAATTATCAACAAGATCCTAGCAAACCAGATTCAGCAATACATCTCAAAAATCATCCATCATGGCCAACTAGGCTTCATTCCTGGGATGCAAGGCTGGTTCAACATTCGTAAAACCATAAATGTTATTAAATACATTAACAGATGTCAAAACAAAAACCACATGTTATATCATTAGATGCAGAAAAAGCTTTTGATAAAATCCAGCACCCCTTCTTGATAAAAACCCTGAACATCTAGGCATACGGGGAACATACCTCAAAATAGTAAAAGCCATCTACGAGAAACCCACAGCAAGCATACTCCTAAATGGACAAAAATCAGAACCATTTCCCCTGAAAACTGGAACAAGACAAGGATGCCCACTCTCACCCCTCCTGTTCAACATAGTATTGGAAGTCCTGGCTCGAGCAATCAGAGAAGAGAAAGAAATCAGGGGTATCCAAATAGGAAAAGAGGAAGTCAAGTTATCTCTCTTTGCAGACGACATGATTGTATACCTTGAAAACCCAAGAGAATCTGTCAAAATCCTCCTTACACTGATAAAGACCTTTGGCAAAGTCTCAGGATACAAAATAAATGTACAAAAGACAATCGCATTTCTCTACACCAATAATAAACAAACAGAAACCCAAATAAAAAACACAATTCCATTCACAATAGCCGCAAAAAAAATGAAATACCTTGGCATCTTCCTAATCAGAGACATGAAAGATCTTTACAAGGAAAACTACAAAACACTGCTCAAAGAAATCAAAGTTGACACAAACAAGTGGGAAAATATCCCATGCTCATGGATCGGAAGAATCAACATTGTGAAGATGTCCATCTTACCTAAGGCAATCTACAAATTCAATGCGATACCCATCAAATTACCAGCAACATTCTTCTCAGACCTAGAAAAAACAATGCAGGAATTCATATGGAAACACAAACGTCCAAGAATAGCCAGAACAATCCTCAGCAAAAAAAAATCAAAGCAGGTGGTATCACACTGCCAGACTTCAAACTTTACTATAAAGCTACAATCATCAAAACAGCTTGGTATTGGTATAGGAACAGGCATATAGATCAATGGAATAGAATTGAGATTCCAGAAGAAAAACCCTCAATTTCTCAACCAACTCATCTTTGACAAAGCCTCCACCACCTCCACTGGGGAAGGAGAACCTATTCAGTAAATGGTGCTGGGAAAACTGGCTGTCCACATGCAGAAGATTGAAGTAGGACCCCTATCTATCCCCATGCACAAAGGTTAATTCCAAATGGATCAGAGACCTAAATGTAAAACCTCAAACCATAAGAACCTTAGAAAAGGAAGGAAAAACCCTCATGGAAATTGGAACTGGCATCCAATTCCTGAACAAAACCCAAAACCCACAGCTCATAAGAGAGAAAATAGACAAGTGGGACCTTATTAAACTGACAAGCTTCTGCAAAGCCAAAGAAACGATCAAGAGAACAGGGAGACAGCCTACAGACTTGGAAAAAGTATTTGTCAACTCCAGGTCCGACAAAGGCTTAACATCCTGGATCTACAAGGAACTCAAGCGTGCTGAAAAGAAAAAAACAAACAACCCCATTATAAAATGGGCAAAAGATATGAACAGACACTTCACAAAGGAAGACATCCGAGCAGCCAACAGACACATGAAGAAATGTTCAACCTCACTAATCATTAGGGAGATGCAAATCAAAACCACACTGAGATACCACCTAACTCCAGTCAGAATGGCAATTATCAACAACTCAAAAAAAACAGCTGCTGGAGAGGGTGTGGTGAAAAGGGAACACTTCTACACTGTTGGTGGGAGTGTAAACTAGTGCAACCTCTGTGGAAAGCAGTGTGGCGATTCTTAAAAACTCTAAATACCAAACCCCCCATATGACCCCGCAATCCCCCTACTGGGAATATATCCTGAAGAACACAAATCACTCTATAAAAAAGATACCTGCACGCGCATGTTTATCGCAGCATTGTTCACAATACAAGAACCTGGAAACAGCCATGCTGCCCGTCAAAAAAGGACTGGATTAAAAAAATGTGGTCATATACACGATGGAATACTATGCAGCCATAAAAAAGAACAAAATTATGAATTTCGCAGCAACCTGGATGGAACTAGAGTCTATAATACTGAGTGACCTCTCACAGAAACAAAGATCCGAGTATCACATGTTCTCACTCATATAATGGACCTTAAACATCCAATGCAATACTATACAAAAAAGACTGACCGTACTGGGAAACTATGGTGGGGGGAGGGGGATGGGATTAACAGTAGCAAATATTGTCTGGGTACGGGGAAACATCCTATATCAACAGGGTGCCTGAATGAAACGCAATTGTATACCTAACCCTTAACTGTACTCCACAACTTCACAATAAAAAAAAAAAAGAAATATACCAAAAAAAAAAAAAAAAAAAATGGGCAAATAGACACTTCTCAAAAGAAGACATATGAGCAGCCAACAGATACATGAAAAAATGCTTAGCCTTACTAATCATAAAAGAAATGCAAATTAGAACCACACTAAGATAATACCTAACTGCAGTCAGGATGGCCATCCTCAATAACTCAAAAAACCACATGCTGGAGAGGGTGCAGTGAAAAGGGAACTCTTCTACATTGTTGGTAGGAGTGTAAAGTAGTACAGCCTCTGTGGAAAATCTTATATTATTTCTAATCTATCTGTATGTACTTTTGAGGTTTTCTTTCTTTTTTTTTTTTTTGAGTTGGAGTCTCACTCTGTCGCCCAGACTAGAGTGCAGTGGCCACTCCCGGCCACCGCAGCCTCGACCTGCTGGGCTCCGGTGATCCTTCCGCCTCAGCCTTCCAAGTAGCCGAATTACAGGCATGCACTACCACGCCCGACTGATTTTTTGATTTATTGTAGAGATGAGGTCTCGCTGCCCAGGCGGGTCTCAAACCTGCGGGCTCAGGCAATCCACTCAGCCTCCCAAATGCGTGGGATTACAGGCTGAGCCACCGAGCCCGGCTGAGGTTTTCTAAACAGACAATTTCATCAGATGTAAATGATAAATTTTAGTTTTCCTCTTGTCAATTTATTTCTTTAATTTCTTCTTCCTGTTTTCCAGTATAACGTCAAGTACAATCAGTGGCTGATTTTCAAATGATAAGCCACACTTGCATTCCTGGCTAACCAACCTGGCTATGATACGCTATCTTTCTTTTATATGTTGTTGGATATAGATATTGGTTGGATATGATATTTTTGCATTGTTTTCATGAATGGGATGGACCTAAAAGTTTTCTTTCTCGTTATCATAAGGTTTTGCTTACTATGCTTACATTTTATTACTGCATGCATCTCACATGCTCACAGTTCAACTACACTCCTGGTATCAAATCTGTACTATTATTCTTATGTCTTCTGAAATAAGTTCTATGCAGTTGGAGGCTTTTTTACCAGTTTGGGATAATTGGCAATAAAACGATTTGGCCTTATCTTTCTTTCTTCTTATTTCTCTTTCTCTCCTTTTCCTCCATCCCTCCCTTCTATTTTGTGATGTTGTTACTCATGGTGCCTCATTTCCCTGTGAGTTTGTTTGAAACTATAAACTCTTATTTCTTGAGACTTTGACTTTTAGGCTTTGGTCAAAGGTGAATGCTCCAATGGAAGATACACAGGGCAGCATGAATTCAGGCTGCTAGTGACCATGACTTCTTACAGAAGATTATTTTCTATCCTTCCACTCAGACCATCTTCCATGCAATCCATGGGGTGGGAGATTCCATGACTCACCCAGAGCAACTTCCAGTCGTGCCAGCTTCATTCATGGCAAGTGCCCTATAAGGTGTAAAAATCTCTATACCACATCTTTACTGTACCTTTCCTATGTTTAGATACACAGGTATTTACCATGGTGTTACAACTGCCTCCAATATTCACTACAGGCACAAGCTGCACAGGTCTGTGGCCTAGGAGCAACAGGTTACACCACACAGCCACAGTATATAGGAGGGTGGACCATCTAGGTTTGTGTAAGTTCATTCTATGATGTTCACACAACCAGAAGTGTTATACAGAGGGGGAAGCCGATGGGTTCCAGCACTCTGATCGAGTCCTTGAGTTTGGCCTCCCATCTGGGGTGGGCCATGGTTTGCCTGCTGTCATCAAAGCAGTACCAATTACAGTACCATCATAACACTTAAGCATCAAGACTAAATATATTTTGATGAGTGAAAAAAAGTCAGACATAAAAAAGTAAGTCAAATGATATGCTAGAATTGGTAAAATTAACCTAATTGTCAAAAACCTGAATAGTTGCTTCAGATTGAAAGTGACTCCAGAGTTTCATGAGGAGACTATCTGGGGTAGTGGAAATGTTCTCTACCTTTACCATGGTGATGATTACTCACCAAACTGTTAACTTAAATGTACTTAAAATTGGTACATTTTACTGTACATAAACTATTCATCATTAAAGTTGATTTTAAAAAGAGAATATGTAATAATCAATATCATATTACACATTTGAGATCTGTGCATTTCACTCTATGTAACTTTATTACAACAAAGTAATTTTTAAAAATCATTTTAGGGCAGGACACTGTAGCTCATGACTGTAATCCCAGCACTTTGAGAGGCCAAGGTAGGAGGATTGCTAGAGCCCAGGAGTTTGAGATCAGCCTGAGCAACATAGTGAGACCCTGTCTCTACAATAAATCAAAAAATTAGCCAGGTGTGGTGGTGCACACCTGTAAGTGCTAGCTACTCAGGAGGCTAAGGCAGAAGGCTCATCCTAAGGCCAGGAGGTTGAAGATGTGGTGAGCCAAGATCAAGCCATCGCATTCTAGTCTGGGTGACAGAGTGAGACTCCAACAAAAAAAAAAAAAAAAAAAAAAAAAAGAATCCCTTTAGAAACTAGAACTCCAGAAATCAGTTGGAGTTTTTTGTTTTTTTAACCATTTCTAGTAGCACTGATATTACTTTAAAATGCATGAAGTCTTTCTACTGCCCAGCAAATCTCCAAGATAAAGCATCCTTGGCACGTCAGTCCTTGGTCAGGTCACCATTTAGTTTTTAGTGCAGATGAAATTATACTTCTATGATAGAAAATGTGTTTCTATGATCAAAGGCTAGTTCTAAGTTAATACACACAGGGGAGGTTATCAACGCCACAGTGATCTTGACATCATTCAGGGTCATGTTGACAATTCATTTTCTTCTGCAGGTTTATTCAGTTACGACTAAAAAGAAATCATGTCAACATGAGACACCAATTGCTATTTCAATAGTCCTTAAGGTTTTCAAGGCATGAAATATGCATATTCATTTTTCTGGTTTTACATGGAGAAGATTTTGGCTTAATGAGATAGCAATAGGGTCTTCTTGCAAATTCACGGTAAGTCAATTAAAATGCTGTAGCAAGCAGATGTTCACTGAACCCCGACACTGAAGAGACTACAGGTGAATGGAGGAAATTTATGGAAAAATAATGACAGTGAAAGGAACAAAAGGTGCTACTGACTCGTTTTAAAACAAAAACAAAAACAAAAACCCCTCACCCCACTGTGGGAGCCCAGGAAATCTTCCCAGACAAGATGAAACTTAGACCCTGAGAGCTGAACAGGATTAAGTGGATGCAGGAGGGCAACAGAGAGAGTGTGTAGTGAACGGTGTTCCAGATAGAGAAAACGGGAGAGCGCAGGTATGAGGAAGTCAGGGGCTCCCGATGGCCCAAGGGAAGGCCAGGATGCTTCTAGGATAGTTCACCCATCTCATACTGCGCCTTCCAGCATTTTAGAATTTGGGGTAAAAATTATAGTCTGCTTATAAAATACAAATGTTTTAAATGTTGGAAAAATATTGTCATTTGTGTTTGTTTCTCTGACATCTACTTAACACTGAAAACTATGTGGTTCATCATTGTAACACAGAATTGTTCAAGCATGGTTTCTAGAAAGTACGAGTCTGTACTTTCGGATGGACTTAATGACAAGAATTTGATACAAATTATTTGGTATTTTATACCTAGTTCATGAGTAAATAATACCACAATGTGGCAGTTGGAAAGAAAATTAAATGTATTCAAATCACTTGCATTTTTTTAATTTTTAAAAAACAACAAAGAAAATGAGCTACAGAAAGATGACACTAATTAGGTAATGATTCCTATCCTAACCTCTGTCTCTTCCTAACACTGTCCAGCCTTTTATCTGTGCTTGGTGTCATAAACAATAATGCCACTATATAAAGAGAATGTTCCTAGAGAGGATCTTATGGGTAGAGGAGGGTGTCCCCCCGCCCCCGGGGACAGGCTGTACGTCATGTGCAGTGTGGGTACACTGCTTGGCTGGATCAAGCATGGACACAGCCCTCAACAGAATGTTTTCCAAGCAACTTATGAGTCTACAGTTTAATGAAAATGACCTTTATTATAAGTTTGGGGATCACAAACTAAAGGATATAATTAAACAATGATTTTAAAGATCCAATCAAATTGGAGTCAGCAAACAAGTTGTTAAAAAGGTCTTATATGTTATTCTTCAGACTCTACTAACAACCAACAATTAGTCTAACTTTTACAAACACACACACCTGGCCTCCATTTTTAAATGCTGCTCTCTCTGTTATAGCAACTAAAGAGAATGAGGATCGTTTTATTATTTAAAGTATAATACCATTTTTGCTGGACATGGTGGCTCATGCTGGGAATCTCAGCATTCTGGGAAACCAAAGCAGAAAGACTGCTTGAGCCCAGGAGTTCGAGACCAGCCTAAGCAACATAGTGAGATCTCATCTCTACAAAAAAATTAAAAATTATCTGGGTGCAGTAGTGTGTGCCTGGTCCAGCTACTCAGGAGGTTGAGGTGAAAGGATCACCTGAGCTCAGAAGGTTGAGGCTGCCATGAGCCATGATCACGCCACTTTCATCTGGGTGACAGAGTGAGACTCCAACATCAATCAATCAAACAATAAAGTATAATATATTAGACATTTTGGTCTACCATATAAACCATGCAAATAAATACTGCTATAATTTAAAGATCTATGCATTAGTGTTTTGAGAAATAAACTTTGTTATCAAAAAATTATTTTCTAAACAAAAAGACTGGGTTGAGAGACAATATAAGTCACTATGTATACCACATTGTGTAGCCTTGTGGCTGGACACCTATTCTTTCCCTTCCAGTTGAATCACACCATATTTAAAGTTTAGGGGCCAAGGGCACCCATGGCTAGGTATTAAGAAGTGAGTTTAAAATACAGAAACTGTGCCTAAAATACAAACTGTGTTTCTGAATTAAATATTATTTTTTCAAATGAGTATTTTCAAACTATTATTCAATGCACAAAACACACAGCTCAAGAGAAGCTCTTTGGAGCATACAGTTAATAAGATACATCGAATATTTAATTTCACACACGAAATAAGACCATGCAGATAAGCATTAGGTTCTAATGCAAAACAAACCTTCAGAAAATAGTTGTTATTGTTATTGCAGTTGCCAGACACTCCTTGCAACTCAGTCACAGTGTTCTAAAATGGCTGACAAAAAAAATTAAAGAAAGCGTTTTCCCCCCAGCAGCCACAGCAACCTAGTGGCAAAGGACAGATAAGACACTGCAGACCAGGGCTTGCGATGGCACACACTGCCGTGCATTGGGAGAATGCGCATCCCCTGGTGGAAATGCCCTACACTTCGTTTCCAGAACTATGGACACAGTGTGAAGTCCATTCACATCACTGAAGGCCATTCATAATAACTGCAATCTTCATTCACACAATCAAGCTGTTTCCAACCAGGAACAGCAAATAGTATGAGTCAAATTCAGTGTTAGTCCTTTAATGCTGTTCACATAAAAATTATACTCTCATAAGCCTTTTACCACTTACGCAAACCACAGCTTCCATTATGTTTTTACCTCTAGTTAGTACATGTTAACACAAGCAACAAAAACTTATATCCATGTAGACAGCTGCTCTATATTGTATTCAATAATGTTGCTATTGATGCTAATTTCCAACAATGAAAACAAATTATAAAAGAAAGATTAATTTATATTTTGAGAGAAGGAGCTTCAGTTTCTGGACTGATGATCAATCTTGTTATGAATTACCGCCTGGAGAGATTTTCACATGCCATCTATAATCTAAAACTTTACAATGTCATAAATACTAGGTCTTAAAAGGATATTTAAGGAAGTCAAATAGTCACAGCATCTTTAGAGTGCATATAAAAGAGCTCATTTTACTTTCACTTACCATCTCTATTTTCTAATTCAACAGTGGGGTCCAGTACCTGTTGGTACTGTGGTTTCCAGACTGAGCCTGGAGCACTTCCAATAGCAGAATTCTCTTTGACAGAAAGATACTCTTAATGTACAAACATACTACACGAGATAACTCAAAATATACTCAGAGCTGTGGGGTATGACAAGAGAGTAAGTATTATTAAAAAACAAATGTTAGTAGAAAAATGAACCCTACCCCTAGCATCTTGTGAGAAAGTACTGGCTGTCTGGGGGGCTTACTGAAATCCTCCATGGCTGCCTTTCAGATCATTAAAAAGGAAAATAAAAGAAAGAAAATCAAACAAACGACAATTCTACTAAACCCAGAAATGCAGTCACTAACCACATCCTGATGTCACTGAAACATTCCAGCTGCTCAGACTGGCATCTCCCCTTTCTCAGGTTCCTCACTTGTACTATTCTGCCTTGAGGCAGAACAATTTTAACTCAAAACAAAAATCAGAATGTCTAACGAGTCAACAAACACAGGAATGAAAATTAAACTGAAATTGGCTGTTTGCTTATTTTAAACCCTTCTGGTCTAAAAATTTGGAAGAAAAAAAGCAGAAATAGCTGACATTTAAATAGAATTTGAAAACAAAACACATAGTTCAAATTCTACTAGAGTATGACCTACAACCATCATACCTGCACATAAACAACACCTTGTGAGGGGTTCTTCTCAATACCATTCCTAGAGGTCCACTGCGCATTTACAACTTCAGGACATTATCTCTTTCACTGTGTTGTTTTCCATGCATCCAATTCAAGCAACTACCCTCTTTCAATAAGACTAGTTCCAAGCTCCAATCAACCTATGATGATTTGCTCACAACCAGAAGCTGCCTATCCCTGCAGCAGCTAATGCTGGTCTAACTCCTGGCTCTGGAAACCAGCTAGATGAACATGGTTGCTCAATATAGAATCAGAGGTCTTCCCAGCTGGCCCAGGGAATTTCAGGAAACAGTCAAACTAAAACCATTCTAACCTTGAAATCACAAGATGATTCCATAAACTATAAGAAAAGGGAGAAACCAGGTGACCGCACACATTCAGGGCCAGTTCTAACAAAGTTATATGAATAAATAAGTGAACTGTTGAACTAAATGCACAATTAACTCAATTACTCAATGACCACTTATCCATGGAACATTCAACATTGGTCCTTCTCATTTCCTTAATGCCTCTTGGACATTTGGCTTTTCATTATGAAAGACAGCGAGTCAAGAGAAAATAGGGAGATGACACCTAATCATAGTAATGGTACTTGGTAGCATGTAAAAACAAGAGTTGGAATCACATGATCATCTGAAGTCTTAACACTGGGGTCGATCTTTATCATTGTGCAACATCCATCTCTCCTATGCCCAGAAAATTAGCTGCTGGTTTCACCTTTACCGCATGGGTGGTAAAACAGTATGCAACACAGGAGAGGGAGGAGATGTTGTCAGAGAGGAGGAGGTAGGAGAGAGGAGAGGTCCCTGGCTTTTTCCACGAGGTGAGGGTTCCATGCATTAAAAGGAGCACATGCCTGGTTTCTATTTCTACAACTCGCAGAAAGAAGAAAAGGTTTAACTAATTGCTAAACTCTATTTTTAAAAAAACAATGGGCCAGGCGCAGTGGCTCAAGCCTGTAACTCCAACACTTTGGGAGGTGGAGGCGAGAGGATTGCCTGAGCCCACGGGTTCAAGACCAGCCTAGGTAACATGGCAAAACTTTATCTCCACAATAAAACAAAAAATTAGCCATGTGTAGTGGCACACAACTATAGTTCCAGCTACTTGGAAGACTGAGGCGGAAGGATCACCTGAACCCAGCTGGTCGAGGCTGCAGTGGCCACTGCACTCCAACCTGGGTGATAGAGTGAGACACTGAGAGAACAAAACATCACAGAACCTCAACTCCTCACCCAGGACAGGGTCCTCTTAGCAGCTTCGGCAGCCAGGGCCTGTATGAGTCTGAACACGCAGACCCAGCGAGTATCCTGCATAAGCCCTCGAATAAAGTGGAGAATATATCTCCACCATACTACATGCCCATGACAGCTTAACATACAATTGAGTTGAAATATCCTAGGCCAAAAATAAGTAAAAAATGTAAAAAAAAAAAAAGAAATTGGCTGTCCATGTCCTTCCCCATGTCCTGGCTAGATATCCAAAAAAAGTTCTGAAAAAAATGATATATTCAGATGAGTGAGGATTGAACATATAAAACTTCACTGTGCTTCTATCAGCTGGTATAAAGAAGAATATTTGTTTTATCTGAATATTTAACAGCTTACAGAGAATGAAATACAATTAAATTGTTGACAGATCTTCTGACGTGCCCATATGAAACACATGCAGGTTTAAACATGTTTATAATACAGCATGTTGTCCCAGTATATCAGTGTCCATTTGGCAATGACATTAGAAACAGAGCAGCATCTGCATTCTATTTATTACAACCTGTGATGGCTCTGCGTGCTGCAGTCACTTGGGGTCTGTTCATCTACTTGAACTCCTGCAGAGAGCAGGGTGTACATACCCCAGTCTGCATCTGCACTGTGGAACACGCACTTGTGGAAGTATTGCTCTGCAATACATTAGCATAATCCCAGGGAGCAGATCCAAGGAACTTTCTCCTCTGCGGAAAATGCTCTGGAAACGCTCAGCAGGCTTAGTGCTTTTCTGTATATATTTGTGTGAGTATGGGTGTGTTTTAGCACTTAAAATGTTTCTGATTTTATGAAAAAGCATTACATACCGTTACAGGACATTTGGAAAAGATTTAAAAACATATAAAGCAGAGGGAGGAAATGACCTAATTCCGGCAGTAAGAACAGTCACGGCTCGCATATTGGAATTCCCACCCTCTCTGTTTCTACATTGGAGTCCCCACTCCGTTTTTACATTGGAGTCACCATTCTTTCTGTTTCTACACTGGGGTCCCCACCCGCTCTGTTTCTACATTGGGGCCCCCACCCTCTTTGTTTCTACATTGGAGCTGCCACTCTTTCTGTTTCTATATTGCAGTCACCACCCTGTTTCTACATTTGGAGTTGCCACTCTTTCTGCTTCTACATTGGAATCCCCACCCTCTCTGTTTCTTCATTGGAGTCGCCACTCTATTTCTACATTGGAGTCCCCACCCTCTTTGTTTCTACACTGTAGTCGCCACTCTTTCCATTTTTACATTGGAGTCCCCACCCTCTCTGTTTCTACATTGGAGTCACCTCTCTTCCTATTTCTACATTGGAATTCTTACCCTTTCTGCTTCTACACTGGAGTCCCCACCCTCTCTGTTTCTACACTCCTTCCATCAGAGTGTGGTAGAAGACAAGACACATGTGCATCCAGCCTCTGTGCTGTGAAGAGGACACAGTGGGTTGGCCGTGACTGGGAGAAATGGGCCACATTTTTCTGTGAGGCTGAGCCTCGGCTCAGGGCAGCCACACTTCCCTGGAGCCACTGCACCCAGCCTGCAGCCACGACCCTACAAGGATTTGGAAAGCAGGAGGCTGACCTCATCGTCGTCTGCATCACATTGGCTGTAGTGCTGTTCCAGCAGCTCCCGCTGGCGCCGCTCCTGCTCCAGCGTCTGCCTGATCAGCTGGGCTACCTCGCTCACCTGGCCAGGCCTCTCCCGGCCGATGATGAACCTGCAGAAAGGTCAGCAGAGATGAGCACGGGGATGCCCAGCATGGGGAGGGCCAGGCATCTGCGCAAGGTCCATTGAGTTCAGAGGGGTTGTCACCTGCAGAACTCAACACAGGCGGGGCCGGGGGGAGTCAGAGGTGAGCAGGGCAGAGACAGCAGTGCCCGGGGACACGGTTCCCTGGAGGTCACAGAAACACGGTCACTGTGGGAGAAGACACAGCAGGTGCAAGTCACCCTGCAGCACTTCCACACACTGTGGATGCAAATTCCCAGTTCCTGAGTCCTGCATGTGGAAGCCACTCCAGGAAGCATAAGGCAGAGATTGCTTCAAAGGCACTTGTAGGCTGAGCATGACCAAGGGGGTTAAGATAGGTCTTTAGAGATAAGAGACAGAAGGGGAGACAGAGGCAGCATTTTTTATTTATTTACTTTTCTTTAGAATTGGAGTCTCCATCACCCAGGCTGGGGTGCAGTGGCACACTCACGGTCACTCCAGCGTCGACCCACTGGGCTCAAGCGATCCTTCCGCCTCAGCCTTCCAAGTAGCTGGAACTACAGGCACGTGCTACTACACCCAGCTAATTTTTTGATTTATTGTAGAGATGAGGTCTCATCAAGTTGCCCAGGCAGTTCTCAAACCTGTGGGCTCAGGCAATCCCCTCACCTCAGCCTCCCAAAGAGCTGGGATTACAGACTTGAGCCACTACACCCGGCCACCATTTTTTATTTTTAATGAAAATTTGAAACAACAAAGGTGGTGAGTAAATTCCCTTCTTCTTTTGGGGTAAAAGACAGTATGAGGATGGGTGTGGTTCAAGAAATAAAGGGATGGAAGGAAGTACTTGTTGATATCAATTTATGTAAGAAAAGAAGCTATCATAATACTGTAAGAAAGAGATTGGTAGTAGTGGGAAACTGCCAGGGGAGGGAGGGTCACGCCTCATCAACAAGGGTAACTGCATAATGAACATTTGTATACCTAACCCTGAATTGTACCCCACATCTTTAAAATAAAGGAAAAGAAAAGAAAAGAAGCTAAAAGAAAAAAATCAAGGGAGACAGTTCTTTATTGCAAGCTACAGTCGCCAATGACATGTCCTTGTCAATACAATGAGTTCTGCTCAACAAATTAATACTTATGTTTTAACATCATTTCACATGAATATGTGGTTCTATTTTTATAAAAATACAAATAATGCATCTCCAGGATGCACTTTCTAAGGAACACTTAACAACATTATTTTGAACATGACTCTTCACCTAATCTTGCTTCTACAGCATTCAGTAAAATCCAACATTCCTTCTTGATAAAAACCTTTGAACACCTAGGCATAGAAGGAACATTCCTCAAAACAATAAGAGCCATCCATGAAAAATCTGCAGCCAACATCATGCTTAATGGGGAGAATCTGGAAGCATTTCCCCTAAGAACAAGTCAAGGCTGCCCACTCTCACCTCTCCTATTCTACATCATGCTGGAAGTCCTAGTAAGAGCAATCAGGCAAGAGAAGGAAATCAGGGGTATCAAATAGGAAGAGAGGAAATTAAGCTATTCCTCTTTGCAGATGGTACAATATTATTCTATATCTAGAAAACCCTAGAGTCTGTCAAAAACGTCCTTGCACTGACAAATGACTTTAGTGAAGACTCAGAGTACAAAATCAACGTGCAAAAGACAGTTGCATTTCTATACACCAGCAACAAGCAGGCAGAGAACTAAATTAAAAACACAATCCCATTCACAATAGCCACACACACAAAAAAGAAATACCTTGGCATCCACCCAACCAGAGAAGTGAAAGACCTCTACAGTGAGATCTACTAAACACTGCTGAATGAAATCATGGATGATATAAACAAATGGAAAAACATCCCTTGCTCATGGTTTGGAAGAACCAGTATTATCAAGATGTCCATCCTACTCAAGGCAATCTACAGATTCAATGCAATACCTATCAAATTACCAACATTTTTCACAGACCTGGAAATGAAGTGTCTAGACACATGCAGAAGAATGAAACTGGAACCCTACCTATCACCATATTAAAAAATCAATTCAAAGTGGATCAAGGACTTACATTTAAAACCTCAAACTATAAGACTCTTAGAAAAAAATGTAAGGAACATCCTACTGGACATCGAAGTAGGCGGTGAGCTCATGACCAAGTCCTTAGTGCAACAAAAGCTAGGATAGACAGATGGAAACTTACCAAACTGAAAAGCTTTTGCACAGCAAAAGAAACCATCAAGAGAATAAAGAGACAAGTCACAGAATGGGAAAAAATATTTGTAAGCTTTTATTTCTTACTTAGGAAATCTTTTCCTCATTTAAGATTGCTGAGATTTTTCTCAAATTTTTCTTCTTGTAGTATTAATGTTTTGCTTTTATATTAAGTCTATGATATCTTGCAAATTAATGTTCATGTGTGATATGTGGTTAGGGTGGAGTTTCACTTTTTTCTACATGGATAACAAATTGTTTCAACTCTACTTATTAAAAAGACCATTCATTATGCCATTGAATTACTTGGGCACATTGTTGAAAATCAGCTGACCATATATTTGTGGGTTGATTTCTGGACTTTCCAATCTATTCCACTGATGTGTTTGATGTGTTTACATGTATGTCAATATCACATTTCCTTGATTCTATATAATAAATCTTGAGGTTAGGTGGTATAAATTCTTCAACTCTGTATCAATCATTTTTCCTCTGCAATTCCATACAGGTTTTACAATCAGCTTGTTGATTTCTGAAAGAAAGCGTGTTAGGTTTGTTTTGAAGTTGCTCTGAACCTCTAGATTAATTTGTGGAGAACTGATACCTCAGCAAGACTGACTCACCTGATCCCTGAACATGGCACCTTTCTGCTCTTATACAGACCTTCTTGACTTTCTCTCAGTAATACATGGTCTCACACATAGTTTGTTAAATTTACCTCTAAGGATTTTGTGTTTTCTGGAGTTAATCTAAAAGGTACTGGTTTTTACATTAATGTTTCCAGTTATTTCTTTTGAGAGTAAAGAAACACAATTGGGCCATAGTTTCATTAAACAATGGCCAGGCCACGTGTTCTTTGGGCTATGACCACCATGTTTTCTTAGTTTTGGGCCCTTCCCTGTTTTGGGGAGGGGAATCTCCTCCCTCTCTCTCTAATTTACTTTTTAAATAAACTTTGTTTGAACACTTACAAAAAGGAATACAATTGATTTTTGAATATTGCCTTTGTATTATGTGACTCTGCTAAACTCACTAATTTTAGTAATTTTTTGTAGATTCCTTGGGATTTTTCTAAATAAAATATCACACTCACCATGAAGAAAGACACATTTTTATTTCTTCCTTTCCTATCTATTATTTATGTTTGTCTATTTATTCATAGCCTCAATACACTGGCAAGTACTCCAGTATACGTGAAAGACTCCAGCATGTGTATACGAGGAGATGCCCTTCTCTGTTCCCTCCCATTTTAGAATCTAGCTCTGAACTGCCTAGAGATACAGAAATGATTTCATTGAAGATATTATCTTTCTGTGGTTGAAGATACAGAAAGACAGCCGGGCTCGGGAGCTCAGCCTGTAATCCAGCGCTTTGGGAGGCTGAGGTGAGTGGATTGCCTGAGCCCATGGGTTCGAGACCCGCCTGGGCAACTTGGCAAGGCCTCATCTCTACAATACATCAAAAATTAGCCAGGCGTGGTAGCGCGCGCCTGTAATTCCAGCTACCTGGAAGGCTGAGGCAGAAGGATCACCAGAGCCCGGCAGATTGAGGCTGCGGTGACCGGGAGCGGCCACTGCACTCCAGTCTGGGCGACAGAGTGAGACTTCAACTCAAAAAAAAAAAAAAAGATACAGAAAGTCTTTAATGTGCTAAAGTAATCTAAACATACAATGACTATCCTGAATGCATTATAAATATATAAATATTATATATATAAATGTCAGAAATTATGTCTGGTAATACAAATAAAACTCAATTCAGAAACGTATATCCTGCAATGGTAGTTTTAGATACACCCAGATTGACCTTGTATCTTTATTGCATGTACCATAGAGTAAGATTTGGGAGAATATCACTTAACTATAAAGGTGACAGATAGATGAAAGCACTTAATGTACAAAATGCATGTTAATTAAAAACAGCAGTCAAGCTCAAAGTAAAAGGCAAATTAGAATTCAGATACATTTAAGTCATAAAATCCCTAAATTCATTTGAAAATTAGATTGTCAGAACTTTTAGTTTAACAGTTTCTTCTAAGAAAGAAGTTCATTTTCTCTGAAAGACAAGCATTACTCAGAATGCAATTCAGGAAAAGAGAAAGATGAATTCAGAAATTATCCACTTGCCAAAGATTTAAAACTACTGCTGCTAATTTCAGAGATGAATGAAGTTGATTAAGGGGAAGACCTTATGAGAGATTTTAAAGTAGAAAATTATTTTTCAAAAGCCCAAATTATAATAGATTATATGATAAATTATATAATCATATATTACAATAAATCAAAACTCTAGTATGACGTGCAAGTTTCTTCTTGTCCTTAAAAAAATGATCCCTAATTATGAACCAGAATCATTTGTGATTTTCAAAGTAAAAGAATAAATGCATGTATAATCATTAAAGTTTCAGAGAAAATAAGAATTGTTAAATACTGCATAGGAAACCAGCATTTTAAATTGTGAAGGCACAGATGCTCAAATCACAGCTTGGCTTTTACAATTTGCCCTACAATTTAACATAATCCACTATTTGCCCAATCCTGGCTTGTACTCAAAATCACTTTATAGTCTGATAAAACAGAAATGATTGCAATTGCATGTAAGATAGACAATGCACCCCATGAAACTCACTTTCAAAACTGTTATGCTAAAGGACACACATCTCTTCATGCAAGTAGCCACATGAGTTGTGGTGCAGCATAGCTACACACATCCTTAGAGCTTCATAATCCAGGAAACCTACATCTCAGATGGGCAGTAACAGAATGTCACCCTGGAGAGTATGTTCCAGCAGGAAAGCTTACAGAGGTGAACCAAACTACTGCCCACCTCACTTTCCTCTCATGAACATCAGTGTTCAGCCCATGTGCCGGAAGGAGCGATAAGAGAACAAAATGTGGTACACACATGACAACACTTGAATGCACTACTGTTATCAGGACAACATGGACAAAATCTCCAATGTTGAAAATGTATAAAATTCAAATTACCTTTTATGTGTCCTTATGTGCTGGGTCTATTTTTAGCTATCTTTATGAATAGGTCCTATAAGATTAAATGTACAATCTAACATGTATAGGCATAATTCAATAGAAAATATAAAATTTAAAGTACGTTATTATGTCAATTGTGGATTCAGAGTATGGACATGCAACTCAGGGGTTCAAAGGGCCTGAAAACAGGAAAATAGTTCTGGCAGGACAAACCCCAACTATAAACACCACCTGCTGGTCCTGTGATCCTGGTTGTATTTCTATGCCTTAGTTTCCATATTTGTAAAGTGAATATAATATGTATAATAAATTAATATTATATAAAAATCTTAACTAAGTACCTGGTGCTTAGAGAGTGTTTAGTAAATGTTTGCTAGGCAGTGAATTATTAACTAGATAAGGTAGAGTTTATTTAAAATACTGTACATACCCTCTCAATTACCTTGTATTTGATTACAGTTTTGACAATAGAGCTGGTTTTTTTGTGTGAGTCCACTATAGGAAAAAGATCAAATTCTTATGCTGAAGTGCGTCCTGAACACCTTAATTTCAGTTGTCACTGAAATATAAAAATATAGATCTTCATGATCACTTTTATTGAATTTTAAAAATCTTTATAATTGTAACAATAAAGTCAGCAATAATCAGTTCTTCTAAATACATGTGGCCTAATCAACTGCTATTATGGCACAACTCTGATTTATATCTTACACATTCCCTCAAACTGATAGGACAATACATGGAGTCAAATCAGCCTGTTCTGAACTTAAAGTTTAAGAGTGAGAGATTTTTTTCTTGTCACTTTCTAATATTTTTCTGTGTTTCAATAGGATACAGTGTCATCTTTTTATTATTTAGCTCTAAAACATAAGATAACAGAAAACAAACTCTAATGAATACCTAATTTAATTGTGCTTATATTGAATATATTTCTAAGGTTATATTAAGTATTTTCTTTCTTATTTTAGACTCAGGGAGTACACATGCATGCATTTTCTAAGCCAAATAATGCAATATCAAGACTAAAATCTACAATGAGCAAGAATGTGGAAATTCCCACACTGGCCTGTAAGACACGATTCACTGTTATGTACAATCGCAAAGGCTCTGATAAAGAGTGAAACTCTCAACAGCCTCTCGTGTTGCAAAGTCAACAAAAACAGGGTTGAAGTGGGAGCAGTGAAGTGAAAATATTTCAAGATTTACTCCATTTCAAATGGAAATCTGAGATGCACCAACGACCTTAAATAAAAATAGAAGAAACAAAAGTTTCCATATTTAGAAATTACACACAGAGGTGTGTAACCAAATACAAACATACATATCCATAAAAAAACTCACTTGTCAGTCTCTTATATTTTCCTTAAAATAAGATAACCTCTTCCATAAAGGATAGATACATATTTAAGACCCTCAAATTAATTGTTTTCTATGTGCATAACTACTATTTCTATAAAATTATTACCTCTAGAAGTTTTGAATAGCTTCATGTCAAGAAGTCATTAAATCCACATGTCAGAAATAAAAGAACAATAAATGAATAGTTATTGATCATGGGTCGCAGGTACTTTCCAGAAAGCAGTTAAAGTTTAATGAAAATGACACCAATGGGCAAATAGATAAACTGTCAGAAATTTCTTCCTATTGAAACAAGCCTCTCACCTATAACATCACTTTTCTGTAGCTGCTGTCAGTATGGGAACAGCTGTCTGAAGCTAAAAAAAACACCTAACTCTTTCACCAGAGTTGTCTCTTTAAAGTGTGTTACAAACATTACCATGTCTTCTTTACATTTTCTATTTTTAAGGCAAAGGGTTGTAGAATTTTTAACTTTTATGTATAGAAGGAAAAATGTTTACATCTCTCACCATCTTGGTCAATCTTTCTTAAATAGCCCTAAGTTTTTCACAGTATTTCTTAAGTCAAGGTTATGCAGTGGCATAACTTTAATCTATCTGTCCATGAGCTGTCTGTCTGACAATCCAATCATCCTACTGGCTACTTATCCCCACTGTGGTAGGGAGCTTCTAAAATGGACCCAGGCGATGATCACTGACTCCTGATATTCATGTCTTACATAATTCTTTACCCTTGAGGGTGGGCTGGACATATTGATTCAGTTTTATCAAATAAAACCAAACTGATGGGATGTCACTTCAGACCTTAGGTTATAAAAGGTGGTAGACTCCATCCTTGAATGACTCTCTGGGGAAGCCAGTGGCCATGTTACCAGGCATTCCAGTCGAGAGGCCCACGTGAGGTAGCTGGGAAGAGGACCACGGAAACCATGGGGATAATAAGGATCTGTAGTTTGAGGTCACTAAATTTTAAAGTTATGTTATGCAACACAGGAATCTCCACTATGCCAAGGGCAAACAAGACAGGTAAGGCCCTGCTAAGTCATAGACTCGAGAAAACATGAGATTTTCTGGCAAAAAGTCAATAATAAAAAAGGATTTTAAACATAAAAGTGTAGAGCACCATAAAATCTACGGACCACTGAGGAACTTCAGTTTGACTGCATCTGCCTTTGTTTAAGAGACAAGGTCCTTCTTCACAAATCACCATCGCCATCAATGATAAGTAATTAGCATTATGCTTTTAAACTAATCATAGTTATTGTTCCACATTTTAAAATACAGTTCTGAAGCCAAATTTACATCCAATAACATTGACCAAATTTAAGTTGTGGCCAGGTACAATGGCTCAAGCCTGTAATTCCAGCACTTTGGGAGGCCGAGGCAAAAGGATTGCCTGAGCCCACAGGTTCGAGATCAGCCTAGGCAATACAGTGAAACCTCTTCTCTACAATAAATCAAAAAATTAGCCGGGCGTGGTAGTGCACACCTATAGTTCTGGCTACTTGGAAGGATCACCTGAGCACAGCAGGTCGACAGTGGGGTAGCTTTAGTGTGCCACTGCACACCAGTCTGGGAAACAGAGTGAGATTTCAACTCAAAAAAAAAAAAAAAAAAAAATTCTCAAAGAGAAACTTTGTCAATGTGTAAGAGGTGAAACAAAAAATGACAGGAATATTAAAAGGAACCAAAATTGACAAGTTCAAAAACTATTTTGAGCAGTGGAGAAAGCGTCTCGATAGGTATAAAAATGGAGAGTACTTTGAAGGTGACTGAAGTTTAAACATGTAAGAATAAATACACTCATTCTTATAAATAAGTTCTGGGAAGTTTTTGGGTGCCCCCTTGTAAATGGAGTCAGGCAGTAAAAACACTTTTGTGTTTGGCTCAGTATAATGGTTTTGAGACACAAACATGGTGTTGAATGTATTGATGGTTTGTTCCTTGGTATTGCTGAGAAATCTTTGTTTGTATGGGATATAATAAATTGCATATATACATTTATCAGTTAAAGGACATGTGGTTGGCTTCCAGTTTTTAGCTATTATGAATAAAGCTCCTATAAGCATGAAAGTATGAATCTTTGTGTAAATATGTAGGGTTTTTTTTTTTTCGTTCCTGAGTAAATAACAAGGTGAAATTGCTGGCTGACATGACATACCGGCTTAACTTTTTAAGCACCTGCCAAAGTCTTCTGCAGTGTTCATGCTACTTTACATTCCCATTAGCAATGAATAAACATTCAAGTTGGTCCCTTTGCTTGTCAATGCATAGTACTATCAGTCTTTTCTGAAATTGTAGTACCTCAGTGTAGATTTAATTTGCATTCCCCTAGTAATTAATAATGCTGAGTAGCATTTCATGTACTTAACTGTAGCTCCTTGGGTGAACTCTTTAGGTGATTTTCACATTAAAAACCCATTATATGCTTATTAAAATAAATTTATTAGATTATAAATGTTATCTGCATTGTCTCAATAGTACTCCTTTATTAGAAAACTATTTTACAAATTTGCTTTCTGTGTCTTGCTTTTTCATTTTCTTAAAGACTTTTTTTAAACAAATGTTTTAAATTTTGATGGAGTTTATCATTTTGTCATCTTATACTTCTTGTTTTTGTGTCCTAAAAATATTAAATTAACTTAAGAGCATAAAAATTTTGCCTGGGCCTGGCTCAGTGGTTCACTCTGTAATCCTAGTAATTTGGGAGGTTGAGGCAAGTGGATTGCCTGCGGGTTTGAGACCAGCCCAAGCAATTTGGTGAGACCTCTTCTCTACAATAAATAAAAAAATTAGCCAGGTGTGGTAGCACGTGCCTGTCGTTCTGGCTACTTGGAAGGCTGAGGCGGAAGGATCGCTGGAGCCCATACGGTCAATGCTGGGGTGGCCATGAGCATGCCACTGCACTCCAGCCTGGGCACTCCAGCCGGAGACTCCAACTCAAAAAAAAAAATCTTTTTCCTATTTTCTAGAAACTTATTGTTTTAGTTGCTGTATGTAGGTTTATGATCAATTTTGAACTATTTCTTAAGCACACTGCGAGATGATAGTCAAGACTTCTTTTTTCTTTTTGTTCTATTTTTAATGAGACTATCCAATTTTTCTAGCACAATTTGTTAAAAAGACTACAATTTCCTCCACTAAATTATCTTAGTGCCTTTGGGGGAAAAAAACACCAATTATTTATATCTGTGCAGGTCAATATTGCAACTTTTTATTCTGCTAAATTAATCTATATTTCTATTCTCATGCCTCAACCAGACTGGTTAATTAGTATAACTTTCAGGCAGAAAACACCCTCTAACTTTTTTTAAAGTAATAACCTCTACAAAATAATCTTGTTAAAATTTTATTGGAGTTATGTTTAATCTACAGATTAATTTAGGAAACATTGCGATCTTAAGAATACTAAGTATTCTGATCCACAAACATGGTCAATTTCTTCCCTCATTTAACTTGTCTTTATTCTCTCTCAGCAATATTTTGTTGTTTTAAGTATGGAAGTCTTCAATATTTTATGATATTTGTTCTTAAGTACTTAATATTTTTGATGCTATCATAAATGTTTTTAGTCTGAATTTTTAAATTTTTGTGTTGCTGTACATGAAATTTGATTTTTCACAGCAACCTTGTCTTCTGCTTACCTACTCAGTCATCCCTGCTAGCAGCTTCTTTTTCAGATTCCCTGGGGCTGTCCCACAGTCACTGGTGTATAAATGGCCACATCATCTGTGAGAAAGCTTTCACTTCACTTTTGGTCTTTGTGCCTTCCGTTTCTTACCACTGTGAACTAACTATGATCTCTGATACAATGTTGAATGAAAGCAGTGAAGGTGGACTTACCTACATCATGTATGTGTGGTGTGTGTGTGTGTGTGTATTTTATTTTTTTGATTTGGAGTTCACTCTATAATCCAGGCTGGAGTGCAGTGGCAGGCTCACAGCTGTTGTAGCCTTGATATCCTGGGCTCAGGCAATCTTTCTGCCACAGCCTTTCAAGTAACTGGAAATACAGATGCATGCCACCACACCTGACTAGTTTTTTTATTTATTGTAGAGATGAGGTCTCATTATGTTGCTCAGGCTGGTGCCGATCCCTGGGCTCAGGCAATCCTCTCATCTTCACATTTCAAAGTGCTGGGATTACAGGTGTGAACAACCATGACGGCTGCATTGTTTTTAATTCCTTGGGGAAGGCATTAGTTCTTTCAGCATTAATTCTGTTATCAGTTGTGGGTTTCAGTTAGATGCCATTTATCTCACAGAGGAAGTTCTCTTCTATTTCAAGTTTCCTGAGAGTTATTTTTTGTTTGTTTGTTTTTGTTTTGCTTTGTTTGATTTTTTTGAGACTCGTTGCCTAGATTGGAGTGCAGTGGTGTAATTACAGTTCATCACAACCTTGCCCTCCTGGGCTCAGGCAGTCCTTCTAGCTCAGCCTCCTGAGTAGCTGGGACTACAGGTGTGCACCACCACACCCAGTTAATTTTTTTATTTTTTGTAGAAGCGAGGTCTACAACTCTTAGGCTCAAGTAATCCTCCTGCCTCAGCCTCCCAAAGTGCTGAGATTACAGGTGTGAGCCACTGCACCTGGCTTAGAGTTTTGTTTTTGTTTTTTTTAACCTACATGTATTGAGATGAACAAACAAGCTTTCTCCTTTATCCTTGTTAGAATGGAAAATTCCACAGTTTGGTTTATAAACATAAAATCAAGCATGCATTCAAATGATAAATATCATTGGCAATTAGATTTATAATTCTACCTGGATTTCTGTATCTACATTTATAAGGAATATTGATTTATAGTAATTCTTACTTTAATGCTCTTTGGATTTTAATATAATAATATTGGCTTCAAAAAAGTTGTTGAGAGATGTAACTTCTGTGTTCTGGAAAAGTTTGTGTTGAATTGGTATTATTTCTACCTCTAATGTGTGGTAAGATTCTGGTGAAACCAACTGGACCTGGAGTTTTCTTTGTGAGAGGCCTTAACTCTCAATTAATCTTCATGTACACACACATACATATACCATACATACATAATAGTTTCTTGATTGTAAGTTATCATAATCATTAGTAAAAAAGTTCTTCATAATATTGATTAATATTTTTAATATGTGGGGAATCTGTAACAATGTCCTCTCTTTCTTCTAACTTGTGTCTTCTCTCTTTTCTTAATCAAATAAGTCTGACAATTTTACCAATGTTATTAATCTATTCAAAAATGTATTACTAAAATTTATTTTGTCTAGTATCAATAGCCATACTAATGCTCTTTTGATTAAGTTAGTATGATTTTTTTTCTGTCCTCCTTTTTAAATCATATTTAACATTTGTTTTTTTAAAGAATCTAATGCAACAATCTCTGTCTTTAAATTACATTAACAGATAGACCACTTATATTTAATATAGTTACCGATCAGTTTGGGCTTAAATTTACCATCTTGCCATTTGTTTTCTATTCATTTCTTTGCTTTTTTGCCTTCTTTTGGATTACGTACTTTCATAACTCTATAAACTATTTTATAACTCTATAAGTCTTTTATCTCCTATGTTGACCTATTAGCTACAACACTTTGTTGTGTTTTTTAGTGTTCATTTATGTCTTACAGTCTTACTTCAATTTATCAGTCTATCTTCAAGCAGTATAATACCATATCATATACAGTATAACTACCTTACAAAAACATACTTCTATTACTTCATAAAAGCCACCAAGCTAATTGCTCTACATTTTACTGCTTGATGTTGTAAATCTCAACAACATAGTCATTATCTTTGCTCTAAAAAGTTAACAATCCTTTAAATTTTCTTTTCTTTTTTTTTTTTTTGAGTTGGAGTCTCACTCTGTCGCCCTGGCTGGAGTGCAGTGGCACACTCACGGCCAACCCCAGCATCGACCTGCTGGGCTCCCGTGATCCTTCTGTCTCAGCTTTCCAAGTAGCTAGAACTACAGGCACGCGCTACCATGCCCAGCTAAATTTTTTTTATTCATTGTAGAGAAGAGGTCTCACCAAGTTGCCTGGGCTGGTCTTGAACCCGTGGGCTCAGGCAATCCACTCGCCTCGGCCTTCCAAAGTACTGGGATTACAGGCTGAGTCATCAAGCCTGGTCAATCCTTTAAATTTTCTAAAATTCATAAGACTTTTATATTTATCCACATATTTATAGTTTGTTTCTCTTCATTCCTTTATGTAGATCTAGAATTTCATTTTGTATGATTGACATTAAAAACAACTTCCTCTACCACTTGTTATAATGCTATCCTGCTGGCAATAGATTCTTTCAGCTTTTGTGTGTAAGCTTTCATTTCACTCGTTTTCAAAAGTTATTTCTTAAGTATAAAATTCCAATTTTTCTTTCAGAAACTTAAAAAGTATGACCCACTTACCTTGGTGCTGCATTATTTCCAATGAAGAGTCTGCTCTCTTCTTGTCTTTTGTTCTCTGTATGTCTTTTGTCTCAAGATGTTTTTTTGTTTGTTTGTTTGTTTTTTCAGGCAGTGCCTTACTCTGTCACCCAGGTTGGAGTGGTGCTGTGACATGATCACAGCTCACCACAGCCTCAGCCTCAGCCTCAGGACTCAAATCAATCCTCCTGCCTCAGTCTCCCGAGTAGCTCAAACTACAGGCTCGTGCCACCATGTCCAGTTTTTATTGTTATCTATTTTTGTAGAGACGAGGTCTTGCTATGGTGCCCAGGCTAGTTTTGAACTCCTGGCCTCAAGCAATCCTCCCACTTTGGCCTCTCAAATAGCTAGAATTTAGGCAGAGCCAACACGACTGGCCTGATTTTGCTTTTATAATTTTTCTCTTAACTAATTATTTTTTAAAATTTTATTATGATTTACCTTCATGTAATTTTATTCATATTCCTCTTGTTTGGGATTTAGTGAATTTCTTGAACTTCTGATATTATAAATCTTTAAAATTTCACCTAAATATGGAAATGTTTCAGCTATTATCTCTTTAGATAACTTTTCTGGCATCCCTACTTCCAATCTTTTTAAAATTCTGAGAGCATATACTTCTGAGAAGCTTATAAATTGTGTCACAGCTCTCTTTCACTCTGTTCATTTTCTAGTCTTTAATTCTGTGTGTACATTTAGACAGTTTCTGTTAGTATGTCTTCAAGTTAACATTTTTTCTTTTTTTCTTTTTTTCCGAGTTGGAGTCTCGCTCTGTGGCCCAGACGGGAGTGCAGTGGCCGCTCCCGGCCACCACAGCCTTGACCTGCTGGGCTCCGGCGATCCTTCCGCCTCAGCCTTCCATGTAGCTGGAACTACAGGCGTGTACTACCACGTCCAGCTAATTTTTGATTTATTGTAGAGATAAGGTCATGCCAAGTTGCCCGGGTGGGTCTCGAACCCACAGGCTCAGGCAATCCACTCACCTTGGCCTCCCAAAGCGTGGGATTACAGGCTGAGCCACCGAGCCCGGCACTAATCTTTTCTTCTGCAGATTTGAATCTGCTGTCAATCTCATCCAGTGAGTACTTCATAATAGGTACTGCATTTTTCATTTTATGAGTATGAAGGGAGTCTTCTTTATTTTTTGTGTGTATCTACTTCTCATACTCAGTCCTTTCTCTTGGTAGAATTCCACACTGAAGCTATCCAGTCCTGGACTTTTTGTTGTTGGAAGATTTTTTTATTGCTGATTCAATTTCATTAGTTATTAAGTTTTTATATTTCTTTCTTCCTGATTTAATATTGGCAGGTTGTGTGTATCCAGAAATAAATCCATTTCCTCTAAGTTTTCCAGTTTGTTTGGCTTGTTTTATTTTTATTACACCTTCCTTTAGTTTACCTATCTTCATTTATGTTTTACTATATATAGGAGAAAAAAGGAAAAAAAAAGCTCAGTGGTACCTTCAACACTCTACCTTTAAATGTCATGATTTAAACGGCCCAGTCAGTTTATTAGATATTTTTCCACCTTCCACATTACTAGAGATAACATTTTTGCTAAACTTTCTGCCATTACATTACAAAGACCTGCTTCTTCCAGGTTTCCATAACATTGACATTTTCCTACTGAAGCTGCCCCTCACACGTTTCTGCTAATAGTTTCTGTAAGAGCTCCTTGGCTTTTACTACACCCTCCTCAAAGTTCTTCTACCTCACCAACACTGTAGTTCCGAAGCCACTCCTACATTTTCATGCCTCTGTTATAACTGTAGTCCACATTCTGGTACCCAAATCTGTAAATATTTGCTGATATAAACTGGCCCCCAATTTATGAACATTTACTATCTTCCACAGTTTCTGTGAGAATTTAGGGGAGGCTTGTCTGGACAGTTGTGGCTTAGTGATTCTCACAAAGATCAACCAGATGTTAGCAGGAGCTGCAGGCATCTAAGCACTCTACCAAGGCTGGAGGGTCTCCTTCCAGTGTGCCTCCCCACAGGACTGGCAAGCTGGTGCTGGCTGTTGGCAAGCTTTAGTTATCCTTGTATAGGAATATGCACATCAGTGTTGGAAAGACTCTGAAAATGCAGCTGAATTTCTCCAGAGATGGGATTCAAAACCAAGGTAAAAGTCACAATGTCTTTTATAACCTAGCCTCAGAAGTCATAGACCAGTACTTCTTTCATATTCAAATAATCATACAGACTAATCAATATGGTAGGGGACCAAAAAGAGAAAGTCAATACCAGAAAGAAAGGGTCATTAGATGAATGCTGAATAGAAACCATAGGGATGTGATGGAGACTGACTTGGGGTCTGGGCACATAAATATCATAATACGAGAACAACTCATTCAGAGAAGAAATGATTTTTGAACTGAGACTCGACAAAGAGGAATTAGCCAAGTAAGTATCATGTGATACAGTTTTGTTTTTTTAATGGAGTAGGAAGGGGTGGCAGAAGGCATGGAATGGTGTAAATACGGATAATACTTGGAGCAAGTCCAACTTGATGGGCCTTTTAGAAAGTCATATGAAGATGTCAAGTAGGAAGCTGGATATTTTATTCTCAAGTTTTGGGCAGAGAGAATGGAGCTAGAAATGGAAATGGAAAATAAAAAATAAGGCACAGAATATCTAATGCAGGTCATGGCTGACTAATAAGTTGGTAATCTGAAACATAAAACAGAAGAAAGTCTCAGAACATATTAGCAAAAATATAGGCTAGGCTCGGCTTGTAATCCCACACTTTGGGAGGCTGAGGTGAGTGGATTGCCTAAGTCCACAGGTTCAAGACCCACCTAGGCAACTTGGCAAGACCTCATCTCTACAATAAATCAAAAAAATTATCCGGGCATGGTGGTGCATGCCTGTAGTTCCAGTTACTTGGAAGGCTGAGGTGGAAGGATCGCCGGAGCCCAGCAGGTCGAGGCTGCGGTGGGCGGGAGTGTGCCACTGCCCTCCAGCCTGGGTGACAGAGTGAGACTCCAACTCAAAAAAACAAAACAAAACAAAACAAAAATAAAAACAAAAAATTCAAATAGATTGAGATCCTGAGAGAAAATAAAATTCTAGAGAATATGCCCAGGAAATGTAATCACAAATTGAATACTAGTAGAGAAGAGAGATCTAAGACAATGAAGAAATAAAGCAAACAGTCAAACCATAATGGAAAATGTCTAAAACCCAATATTTCATATTGAACCCCAAGCAGAATTATACAAAAAAAACACAGATTTAGTTACAGCCTGGTAAAAAATTTCAAAAACAATTATGAGGGTAAAAAACCCAAAAGAGAGAATGAAAAGAAAATACCATAAAGGTCTACAAATTAGATTAGCATAAAACTTTTCATCACCAATTGTAAATATTAATAGACAATAGAGGGAAATGTAAATTAAAACAATGAGATTCCACTAGATACTATATCTGAATGGCCAAAGTCTAAAATACTGACAATATCAAATCCTGGTAAGGATGTGGAGCAACAGAAACTCTAATTCATTGCTGATAGGAATATAAAATGAATCAGCCACTTTGGAAGACAGGTTGGTCATTTCTTACAAAATTAATCATACACTTATCATATGATAAGCAGTTATGCTCCTTGCCTGGTATTTACCCAGAGAAGTTGAAAACTTATGCCCACACAAAAACCTGCATATAGATACGTATATAGTGTGAGCATTTTCAATTCAATATTCTAAAATTAAAATGCTCCAAATTCCAAATACTTGAAGCATGTCCAATTTGATGGGCCATTTAGAAAGCCATATGCTCAAAGACATAATGCTCAAAAGAAATGCTCATTAGACCATTTCTGATTTTGAATTTTCAGATTAGGGATGCTCAACTAGTAAGTATATAATGCAAATATTCCAGTATCTGACAAAATTCAAATTCCAAACATTTCTGGTTCTGAGCATTACAGATGAAAGAATTCAACATGAACTAGAGGTAAACACAATAGGTCAATTCCTTTTCCACAACAGCCCTTCATATATTTGGAGATTGCAATTATGTTCTTCTATGAGAGGTGATGAATATCAGAACAGATTAAAGACAGGAGAAAGTGAAATGATAGACCTGTTAAGAAGACATCTGCAGTTTGTGCAAAGCTTGAAATGGTAACACAAAATCATGTGATCAACAGTCAGAAGCAAAAGAAAGGGATGCCTACAATTTCATGTAACTACAAACTCTTCTCAAAATGAAAAATGTTCTTACTAGTTGGATGCATATCTTACTCATTTCACTTTTCAGTTTACTTTAAAGTTGAATGGATAGCTTCAAAACCAAGTTTTATACTGACTTGGGGAATGTTATTTCAAGAACACACCACAATCCACAAAAAGACAATCACCAACTACGTCTACTAAGGGACCCACCCACAGAGTTCTGAGAGAGCGCACAGTTTTCCCTATACTCTTTCCAATTATTTTACACTTTTCTCAGGGCTGTGGGTATTCTAGAAGTATCAACATAGTGCCCACAGAAGTAGTTTAGGTTGTACTCCTTAAAACATCCTGTTAGCATCAAAAAATGATTTCCAACTGAAAAAGTCTAACACTTAAACTCATGCTTGTGTAACATGAAACATGCTGCAGTAAAATCCCAGTTTCCCTCAGTGCAGCCATGTTAACTATCAGTATTTTCAGAATATTTCAATTTCATGTGATGATGAGAACACTAATCCATACATAATTATACTAAATAATGTCTTCTTAATTAATTATGGAAAACTATAAGACATAAGCAATGCTTTTTAAAAAAAACATAGCCTATGACCAAAAATAAAATAAAATAAACTGATTTCAAACCTTGACTTCAATTAGCTCAGGGCTGCTTTCTTGTTTGTTTTCCAGCCTACAATATTCACGACTCTGGGGCTGGATAGAAATGTCAAGGTCTAAAAAAACACCCTAAGTTCTAAAAAGGCAGAAAAGTTCATCAAAGTTTGGTCCTGGCTGATTCTTTAAAACAATATGTATATTTTTAAAATACACTTATTCTCAAATCATTTAACCTCTTTGTTTAAATAACATATATTATTGAATATGTCTATCATTATTTCAACTTACTGTGTAAAGGATTTATGAAAAGTATTTGGGACCTAGTTCATAATACTTATAACTATAACTAGAAATTCTACCTTCTAAGCAAGTCTTACTGTATTAGCAATAAGGCACACTAACATAGTTCAGTAATTAATTATATTCACACTGTACACCCACGTATCTTCATATCTTTCTAGAATACTATGTTTTCTAATTTTAAATTCCACTCATATAAACTAAGTATAATTTTAAAAATTGGGCAACCCCTTCGGGTTCCCTCCCACCGTGGGAGCTTTTCTGTTCTCTCAATAAATCCTGCTTACACACACACACACACACACACACACACACACACACACACACACACACACAATTAAAAATTAAAGGTAAATTTTTGGTATTTGGTAAATTTTTCATTGTAATTATATACATCCACAGGTTAAATTATAGAAATTCAAAATTCAACAAAATATAAAGCAACCAAATGGTACATAAACAAAGACACATATTTACCTGACATTGCCCTTGGTGTTTCTGAGAACTGTTGCTGCAAAATTCTGAGTGACACCTACCAAGCTGATTCCATCCACTTCCACAATCTGGTCATTGACTTGTATTCTTTAGAAAGAGGAAAAAATTACAGTTAATTGACCTAATAATGCATTAGTATTTCCAACAAGCAAGTTGACAAGATATGTGATTTTTAAGATACTCTTTATTGATCCAACATTTGTCTTTTATATACAGTCAGCCTTCTATACTGGTGAGTTTCACATTCATGGATTCAACCAATTGCTGATGAAAACTAATCAGAAAAAATAAAATTAAAAATACAACAATAAAAAATACAAATCAAAAAATATAATGACTACTTACACAGCATTTACATTGAGTTTGGTATTTTAAATAATCTAGAGAGGATTTAAAGTATACAGATCTCTTTTAAAGACCTGGTGTTTTATTCTTTCCCTGCATCCTTGACATGTTAATCCCACATTCAGATTTTGGATCACCAATATGGACATTTCTATAATGTTGATTCTTCCAATCCATGAACATGGGCTATCTTTCCATTTATTTGTGTCTTCTTCAATTTCTTTCACCAGTATATTATAGTTTTCAGTGTACAGCTTTCTCTGAGTTAAATTCATTTCTAAGTGCTTTATTCTTTTTGATTCTGTTTGCAAATGAGATTTTCTTAATTTTTTTTCAGATAATTCCTTATTAGTATATAAAATGTGGTTCATTTTTGTATGTTGCTGAATTCATTCAATAGTTATAACAGACTTTTGGTGGATTCTTCAGGATCTACATAATAAGATCATGTCATCTACAGTGACAATTTTACTTCTTCCTTTTCAATCTGGATGCCTTTCATTTATTTTTCTTGCCCAAATGCCAAGGTAGGATTTCTAGAACTATGCTGAGAAGTGACAAGAATGGGTATCAGTGTCTTGTTCCTGACCTTAGAGGCAAAATTTTCACCTTTTCATCATTGACAACCCCACAGTTGTCAATATGGGGGTTGTCACAGATGGCCTCCTTTATTGTACTGAGATATGTTTCATTATGGAAAACAGTATAAAGGTTTTTAAAGAAATAAAAATAGAACTACCCTATAGCCCAGCAATCCCACATTGGGAATATATCCACAGGAAATAAAATTACTGCTTTGAATCTCCATTTCCCATCGTTCACAATAACCAAGATATGGAAATAACCTGTGTCTGTCAATAGATGAATGAATAAAGAAAATTTGATTTTGTACATATGCACATGCACATACACCTGAAGAAATATTGTTCAATTTGAAAAATTGAACCATTTGCAGCACCATGGATGAATTTGGAGGACAACATGCTAAGTGAAATAAGCCAGACACAGAAAGGCAAATACCTCATGGCCTCACCTACATGTGGAATCTCAAAGTCACACACACAGGAGCAGAGGGTAAAAGGCTGGTTACCAGGGGGCAGTAGGCAGGGAACATGGGGAGATGCTAGTCAAGCAGTAGACATTCTCAGTTGTGAGATGTTTACGCTCTGGAGACCTGAGGACAGCAGGGTGATTACAGCTAATAATGATGTATTGCGTACTTATAATTCACTCAGAAAGTAGATCTGAACTGCTCTCACCACCAAAGAAATGAATGATGTGAGGTGATGGATATGTCAATTAGCTTGACTGAGGCAATCTTTTCACAATATCAATGTACAAAACATTGCAATTTTTATTTGCCAATTATGTCTTAATAAAGCTAGAAATAAAAATGAATTAATAATTTTTAAAAGGTTCAGGACAGGGAGTGAAGCAAGATGTGCCTAAAAGATGGGCTGAGTCATGTGATCAGGATCACCTTCATCAGACCTGCCGGGTAATAATGCCCAGGTAATACTTGCCAAGCAATAACGAATTAGCTCTTAGACTCATACTAAGCCAGGAATCCTTTCTCACAAGGACACTCACTGCAGTGGTTACATAACTTCTGAGTATTGGAAAGGCCATTGAATCACACGCTTTAAGTGGTAAACTATATGACATATGAATATATCAAAATAAACGTGTTCAGAAACTAATCTTACAGAACAATTTTATTTGAAACACCACCGGCTTCATCATTCCAATAAAATATATTTCTGCTTAGTCTAGCTTTCTGGCTTGTTCAAAACTGGGCCTTGATCTAGTTCTGACACGTCCATCCCATATTACCATTTTTGACACTTACATGTTATGATCTGCCCCGATCTACCCTCACTCCACCCTACTTCACAAAGCACAAGACTGGATTATTTTACCCATAGAAAATAGGAACATTGCTCAAGTTTGAGAGCGCTTTATTCGTTATTGTGGTGGATTCATTAATATTAATTAATGCATCATAATAGATTACACAATAATCCATGGATACTATTATAGTAGATTAAAAATCCTGACCAACAGCATCCATCTCCCATTCCCCTACTGGACCAGCAGCTGGAGGGGAAGGCCCTGCACCCACAGAGCAGGTCAGGATCACCGGCTCCCCCTGCTGATCACTCCCCTGGAAACTTAGAAGGTCTGACCTCCCGAGCTCTCTCTGCCTTGCTCTCCACTCCTCACCGTAGGAAAATGAGCAACAACCATCTACCCAACCCTCACTGCTTTTTTCCTTCCAGAAAGTAGCAAGAGCATGTGGTCCACTGACAGCTGCTTAGCCATGTCACACTTTCTTCCATCAGCGCCTCTTTACACTTTAGGTTTCACTGCTCAGGTCTTCGGGGCATGGTGGTGGTAATATTAAAGACTTGCCTTAGAGGGAAAAAAACTAATAAAGTCCTTTAGTCAATTCCAGACTCACTCAGCTTAAACACACACTCCTCATGATAAGATTGGGTGTCAAAGCTTTGCGCTAACTCATTGTTATATTTTCTTTTATATAATGGACACATAACAACGAACTACAGCTCTCACAAGACAGCTGAAATTCAGTTTTTATTCTAGCTGCCAAGTCACAGACCAGGCAGATGGCATCCTTTTAGAAAAGGTACCCTACAAGTTAGCAGTATCCCTACCTTACTGAGTGGGGCAGACTAGGGCACTGGTTCCCAAATTCCTGGGCTGCATCTGAATCACAGGAAGCAGCCGTGAAAATCATAGATTCCACAAGTCGTACCTCCTGCAAGATCCTCATTCAGAAGACACGAGGTGAAGCACAAGACAGACACTTGAGTTGCTTCCCAATTTTGTCTGTTAGGAATAATGTTACCTGTACAAGGACCATTTATATATCCAATCCTGAATTGTACCCCACATCCTTAAAATTTTAAAAAAAGATTTTAAAAAAAGCACAGCCATTCACATGCAAGACTTATGCAGACATACTTTTCCATTCTGTTGGAAAATACCTTGGAGTGGAACTGTGGAATTGAAAGGTTAAGGTTATGTTTAACCTAAAAAGAACTGCCACACTGTTTTCCTAAGCGAACAAAAAAGTCTGCATTCCCACCAGCTATAAAGGAATGCTCCATTTCTCCCCCTCCCTGCCACCAGTTTCCACTATCAGTATTCTCATCATTAGCCATTCTACAAGTTGTACAGTGAAATGACATTAAAGTGCTAACTTGCATGACTCTCATTACTAATAATGTTGAAAATACTTTCAGGTGCTATCGGCCAGTCCTGCATTTTCCGCTTTGAAGTGGCTGTTGAATCTTTTGTCCGTATTTTTGAAATTGGGTCAATTTCTTGCTGGGTTATAAGTGTTCTTTGTATTCTAGATAAAGTCTTCATATGTATGTGCAAATACTTTTTGCTTGGCTATAAGGTTTCCTTTTCATTTCTTAACTGTATATCTCAAAGAACAAAAATTTTGATCTTAATAAAGTTCAATTTATCAGTTTTTTCTTTGAAGGTTTGTGTCCTGTTTCATAAATTATTAGTATGATGTTTAAAGATTTTCATCTATGTATTCTTTTATAGGTTTTATAGTACTAGCTCTTATATCTACACATGCAATTAATTTTGAATTTACATATAAAAAACATTTTGAATTTAAATTGTGTAAGATATGAGATAAGGTTTGCGGTTCAGTTTTCAACTTTTTCATAGGGATATCTAATTGTTCTAGCACTCTGCTGAAAAGACTATACTTTTTCCCACTGAATTATCATGGCACTTTCACTGAAATCAACTGACTATATGTCTTAATCTGTCTTGACTGTTTATTCTATTCCATTGATCTGTTTTTATATTTTTATTTCTATACCGATGTCACACTGTCTTGATTATTGTAGCTTTATATTAAGTCTTGAAACATTGTCAAGTAAGTCTTCCAACTATTCTTCTTTTTCAGAGTTATTACTCTAGGCCCTTGGCAATTACATATGCACTTTAGAACCACTTTGTCAATTTCTACCAAAAAACAAAACCATAAAAGCCTACTAGAATCGTGATGGGAATTGCTTTTAATCTACAGATCAGTATGGGGACATCTGACATCTTAAAAGCATTGCATCTTCTCTTCTGTTATATAAGCACTGTATATGTCTCTGCTTACTTACCTACCAAATATTACCATCAGCCACATTTTTCATTTTTATCCTGCAACATCCTCACATTAACCAAAAGCTTTAGGGCCAGCCATGCCCTGAGGACTTGCATCTTCCATAAAACTCTGCCCCTCAGCCCCTTTCTTGCCTTTCCCAAAGCCTTCTCTGGAAGGTGCAGTTCAAAATGCTACCTTCTCTTTGAAGACTCCTCTGCTTATCCATGTCTGGTGCTCTTTTTTGTCCCTTGAATCTCTGATATACACCATTTTATACCATAAAATGGTATACATCATTTTATATACCTCTATCTGACACTACATATGACCAAATATTGCTTGATATTTCTTGACATAAAAGGTCTTCCTAAGCAGACAGATTGTAAAACTTTGGGCCTTCTACCTAAACCCAGAACAATAAATCTGTATTACTGATCCTATTAAATCATGTTGAGGAAAGAAGGCAATGAAAGAATGCCTTTCCTCTGTAGTTTTATTTTCTGAGTGGCATAAAAGTTGGGATGTCCATCACAGGGCAGCATTTCTGAGCATGACTGCTGATGAGACTTGAAAGAGGCAAGTGTCCTGCTGAGTTCTCCTGCTGTCGTTCTGTTTATGCCATTCCTTTACCATAACAGTATCTTCTCTTGCACAGTCATCATTCAAAATTTTGTTTGCTCAGAGACTATCTAGAAAACACCTTTCCTGACTAATTGTTATATAGCCTTAATAGTGTTTTTATCTTTGTATCTTTGTGCATGTATATATACAACTTGTATAATATTTATTTATTCGTTTATTTATTTATGAGACAGGGTCTTGCCCAGGCTGTTCTTGAACTTCTGGACTCTAACAATTCTCCACCTCAGTCTCCAGCATAGCTGGGTTTACAGGCACACATCACCATGCCTGGCCAGAGAATGTAATATTTACTTGTGTTGCTTTATACAAGCTACTTTGTTGTTGACATATTGGGGGCAGGGACTTTGTGTTACAAGTTGATTCGACTTTGTGTTATAAGTTCAGCTACTATAACTTTTGGTTACTGAAATTATACCTTTTACTTCTCAACTTTTACATGAAATAGAATGCTATGGAAGTAATATGTATTCAGTACATTCTCTGATAGCGACAATTCATCATTGTCTGAGTGACCAGTGACTGTACATGAATGGCAATTCTGCCAAGCAACTTTCATGTGTACATGTGACTGATTTACTGACATTTATGGGAGATAAAGGCAAGAAGAAAGCCTTTATTTTTCAAATATTTTGAAAAGCCAAATTAAACTATGAAATTTGAAGGATAAACAAACTTAGCTTTATTAAGTGGAAGGGCACTGAGGCAACTTTAATCAGGGAAGAACATTTGAGAAGGCAGACATTGTTTAAAAAGGCCAAAGTTTAAGGATGAGTATACAGGAATATTCAAGAGAAGATAGAAAACTTTAAACACAGGTTTTAAAAAAACGTACAGAGCTAACATTTACTGGGGAGAAAAAAATGAAGGCAAAATACAGGTTTGTACATTGTCAATAGACAGAATGAGCAGAAGCAAAGGAAAACAGAGGTGATGATGACATTAATGGGCAAGAAGAAAGAACAAACTAGGTCAAAGAAGTTCCTGGAAAAAAGGATCCTTCTCAGAGCGATTCTGGTAAAAAGCGAAGAACCAAGCACAAGAGAAGGGACTGAGTACTCTCATCAGAAGGAAGATATAAATATGCTGGAAAATGTTAATAGAGAAAATAATATGCTTGACTCATTGGTTTGATAGACTCATTCAGGGAGTATTTTCACAAAAATGATTTGATTGTGACTTCTCATTCCAAGGACAGAGAGTGTTACTAGGATAGAATCTGAGTAAGGTATGGGTTCCTGTCTGAGAATACAATATACACACTCAATACACACACTCACATGCACAAGCATACACATATATGCATATATAGGGGACTGGTGACATGGGCATGTGATAAACTCACAAAACATTATGGTAAGTGTGCTAAGTCAGGCATGAATAAAACAGGCTGAGGCTGGGAGGAGGAGCTGTTCAAAGTGAAGGTCAAGTGGAACAGGAGGAAGACAAGACTAAGAAGAGACAGGTGCACATTCAGTCAGTGTTTTCCCAGACAACCCAAGAAAATCACTAGCCCTAATACATAGAGCTGTTTTTAAAAAATGGTGATATGACCCTTACAAAGACTAGAGATTACTAGAAATTCTAAGCTTAGCCTTGAAGCAGAAATTAACAAAATGTTGGCAAAAATATGATTCTGAGTAGAGTGAAGAGCATGAATGGAACTGTGGCATCAGGAAAACAACCTGGGTCTTCCTGTCATTCATACCTAACTCTCCATCCCAAAGCTTCTACTTATGATAATTTAGTTAAAATCCCCAGGGTGCTTCCTCATCTGTTATTTTAGGGATATGTTATTTTAGGGATACCATAAATGTATGCACCACTGTAGAGGACTACACACAGTAGTACTATCAGTAGTCAAATTTCTACTGAAAGATGGAGGGAAAAAAAGAGACCAAAGGTAGATGGCAGACCAGGAGTGGAGGGTTCTGCAAAGTAGCCTTGGGACAAAGAAAGGTGAAATAAAGTCAACCCAGACCCACCCTCTCATTCTACAAGATCAGAGAGAGAGTCAAGCATGAACAGGACAGGCAGTTGGGTGAGTTGAGCTTCAGGGCCTGAAACCTTGGTGGCAAACAATGGCAAATCTACAATCAGGAAAAGCAAGAGATACTTAAGAAAAGGATGATGCATTGTGGGAAAACTGCCAAGGATGCTTCTCACTATCAACAAGGCAAAATAAATTGACAAACATTTTCTTGATACTGGATAGGGGGAGAAAGGAAAATCTTATGAAAAGGTCTGTAGCATGCAAAATATTAAATGTAAATTAACAATACTGTATCTATTACAGCAAAATGTTCAAATGTGTAATTGATGCTTTCTTTACAACGCATTTTATTATCTTATCTCAGTCAATGTTTTAGATGCTTTCATTCATTTACTCCAGTCATACCTTTCTTAATCCCTTTTTGATAAAATTTTAAGTTTCTTTAATCATGAATTACTACAAGAATCATTAAGGTTTGCACAGAAAAGGTCTAATATACATACTATGTACACAGCTCATAAAGATTACCAAAAATGTATGCGACGGGTTAGCTCAGTAACTCAGTATGTTATGGTTTTATTATTTTGGCTCAGATATGCAAGGAATTTGGAGAAGGAAACAAGTGCAGCCAAAAGGCAATTTTCCAGATAGAAGCAGAGACTTGAATGGGCACTTAAGAAACAACATGGGTCTTCAGGACCAACAAGATCTGGACTGGGATTGACAGAAAGTGGAAATCAGAGCACACTGCTGTTGAGAAGGAAGACATAAAGTGACAGTTTCAGAAGAGCTATCTTGGGACAGGCCAGGACAAACTAGGAAAGACCGGCTGAGAGAAGCCCCAGAGAAATTAAGGGATAGGCTGGAAGACGTGTCTCAAAGGCCTTGGAGAAGAAACACAGGACAACAAACCTGAGTGACACCCCAAAGAAAGAAATCTGCAACATCCTAAGCAATCACATAGGTAGAAGGAGTGGAGGAACAAAAGATGACTAGAAAGTTTACATCTAAAGTAATGAAAATAGAGTAAACACAAGAAATGGTACACAGATCAAGACAAAGGAAGAAACAAAGGAGAAATCAATTCTTTTTTTTTTTTTTTTTTTTTTTTTGAGTCAGTGTCTCACTCTGGTGCCTGGGCTGGAGTGCAGTGGTGCAATCACAGCTCACTGCAATCTCCATCTCCTGGGTTCAGGTAATCCTTCAGCCTCAGCTTCCTAAGTAGGTGGGACTACAGGTGCGCACCACCACACCTGACTTTGTAACACTTTGATTTTCTGTAGATATGATATCTCACTATGTTGCCCAGGCTGGCCTAAAACTCCTGGGCTCAAGAGATTCTCCTGCCTCAGTCTCCCAAGTGTTGGGATTACAAGGGTAAACCACCATGCCCTGCCAGAAATCTAATAACTTTTCTATTAAATTTGAGATGAAAATAAATTATTAAAGTAAATAAGTTCTACATACCCCAAGGTTAAGGTATAAATCTGCGAGTAATTTCGGTAGAGTCATTTAAAAAATCAGTTCATTGACTGAATACAAAAATGAGTTCAAGAAGCTACCTTTAGAGAAAACAACTCTTACAATGCAGGATGAGGAAAAAAAGGAAAGCAAAAGGATATAAAGCAGGAGAACTGAAAAGGATCAAACAAAACAGGGAGTAACAGAGCTCATGATTATAAGCAGGCATAACATGGCACTGGAGAGTAAGGGTCTCAGCCTAAGGCAAGGCCACTGGATGCTTCAAAAAGGAAGTGAACAATATTGAAAACAATACATCTGAGAAGAAGTTAAGAGTAAAAACCAATATAGAATTTCACCAACTTGAAGTCTAGAGTTTTACGTTAATTCTGTCTACTTTACTTGATTGTTTCTGTGAATGGACTGGGGGCAGCTGGGGAAAAAGTTCCACACAGTTAAGAAGTGAAGGCAGTTAGAGGGAGCCAATCAGTGAGGAGATCAACCTTGAAAGACCAGATGACAGTTGTATAGACATGCAACAGGAAAAGGAAAGCAAATTAATTTATTTTAAAAAGAGGAAAATGCAGGCAGCCAGTAAACATCTTAAGAGGCTCAAAAACAAAAGGTTCAAATTTAAAGAGCAATAATATCTCACTTGTCAAATTACTAAAGACTGGGTACAATGGCTCATGCCTATAATTCCATCACTTTGGGAAGCCGAAATGGAAGGACTGCTTGTGAGACCCTGTCTCCACAAAGAAATGTAGACATTGGCCAGGCATAGTGGTGGACTAAACCGTTTTTAAAATTATTAATTCATTTTTATTTCCAGCCTTATTGAGGCATAATTGACAAATAAAAATTGCAGTGTTTTGTACCTTGACATTGTGAAAGGATTGCTTCAGTCACACTAATTAACATATTCATCACCTCACATTGTTCATTTCTTTGGTGGTGAGAGCAGTTCAGATCTACTTTCTGAGTGAATTACAAGTTACACAATACATCATTATTAGCTTTAATCATCATGCACAGAGGCAGAAGGGCACCCCAGCTGGCCAGGAAGACAGGGGAGACACGCCTCGAGCACTCCACACAGCAGAAACAGGGCAATGGCGTGGGTGGGATTTGCTGTCTGCATTCAGAGATCGCAGACCAGGGTGAAAAAGAGGGGTCCCATGACTCAAATGATGATCCTACATCATTCTCGCAGTGGGGCTCCACACAGAGAGCATTAAGGGGAAGAAGAAAGCCCAAGACTGATTATCGCTTTCATAAAACAGGCGCTTTTTTTTTTTTTTAAATGTTCTCATTTATAGTCATGAAAGAAAAAGTCTAAAAATCTGATATACAACTTGGAAAAAAGAAAATAAAAATCATCTTTAAATTTTTAAAAGGAAGGAAAGGAGGAAGGAGGGGAGTCGAGTTCCATGGAGTTTGCTATTTGAGGGACTTTTCCACGTAGCCCTTGACAGAGGTAGAGTGTGTGATGATTAAAAGGAAGAGAAGCTCAGGAAACTTACAAACGAGGAGAGAGAGGAGAGGGAAAGGGAGCTGGACGGGAGATGAGAGAGGAAGGGCTTAATGGGCAGCGCTCAGGGTCACACCCACCATAGACAGCTCTTCTGGGAGATCGCCAGTCACCAGAGCAGCTGCACATACATGGATACTGTCAGCAGGAAAAAGCTGGCTGGTGTCTGACACCACCTTGTGTGTATCTCTTATCCTGTGAGAAGATAACTTTTAACATAACCTCAGGTATCCTAACACTGATGATCTCTCTCGAATCATGGCTATCATGAACAGCACAGAAAAGCCCTGATGACAGGAATGACTCCTGATGGTAAACATCACAGGGACAGAGCTCGGCATCAGAGCATCCCAGAGTGCAGAGAGTAATGAGTTCTAGAGATATCCAGACTTTCCAAACATTTTCCACAATAGCAGAGGAAACAGTCCATTTCCGCTGGAAACACTGTCGACTAGAATGGAATTTATGGGAATGCACCTGGTCAGTCAGCTGGCTCCTCAGCGGCTTCCATATGCTCAAAATGCATAGAGCAAGTGACACCATGGCTCGCTCTCTCTTACTGTGACACTGCTGCCATCCCACAATGCTTACTCTAAAAACCAGGATCAATGGGCACATGGCTAATGAAAATGTAGATGCTAGATCACTCTGGGGTGTGCTTAGTGTGACTGGATAGTTATTTATCAACAAGATGTTTTGGGGAAGGGGAGAAAACCAAACCCTACCACACAGTGCTTATATCAACAAAGCAACTACAGAGGAATGCCAGGGCGGACAGATGGAGCAGACATCTTCCCCAAAATGCCAGAGAGTGAGCTTTTACATGAATGGGAAGAAATACAGCAAAGCAGCAACAGTCCAACTCTCTGTGGGGAGAAGCAGTAAAATACTTGATTAGAAGAGTGACACAAGAGTGTGCAAGAGAGGAAGCCTCGACCAGGGATTATGGCCAAGCAATTAAAGCAGCAGTTTCCACCCAGGCTCCCCTGACCTGGACAGCACCTCCAGCATAGACAGGTCCCAGGAGAGGGTGCCTCTGTGGTAGGGTAGGCATCACGACGGGTCTCGGTCTGTTTTAGGAGCTGGGATTACCCTAAAGGTGGTGAAAGCCCACTAACATCATTTGAAAACCATGACTTGAATGAGGATAAAATACAGAGCACCTTGATTTCATATTTGGCATCTTTTCCAATAAAGTGGAAAAGGCCAGTGTTTCAAAAAGATGATGAGCAAAAGTTTAGAAATAGAAACAAGAGCCAAAACCAAGCCAACCCAAAATGTACTTTCAAACTGCCTCTAATTTAACACAGTGTTATTGACATTCTATCAGTGTCACCCATGGGATTTGCTCTGCAATTCAACATTTTTAAGCGTAGTATTATGAAACTAACTTTGCTTTATAGAATCATGAAAAAGAACTGGAGAATCATTAGTATGTGGAAGAGTCCTGTGTGCCGTCCTAAAGGTTACATTTTAATATTATTCTACTAAAAACCCAGAACTAAAACAGAACATGGAAATGGCTGCCAGGTCATTCAGCTAAATTACAGATAATTGCAAGAGGTAAGGCAGCACAAAAACAAAATGGAGAAAAATCTTAGGCCCAAGTAAGCATTTCAAAATTGATTTAAAACTGGGCATGGTTGTACATGCCTGTAGTCCCTGCTACTTAGAAGGTGGGAGGACTGCTTGAGTTCAGGAGTTTGTGACCAGGCTAGGCAAGATAGTAAGACTTCATCTCTAAAAATAGAAAGTAAAAATGAAAAGTGATTAAAGCACAAGGATTCACTCCTTCAACAAAAATTTCCTGAGCACTCCCTGTGTTTAAGGCATCCCATTAAAAGGCACAGACATGAAAAGCTTGATAAAAGAAAACTTAGAATATAGGAGAAAATATCAAAGAATAATGAATACTTAACTACACTGGATAATTCAAGAGGGTGAGTACCCAAGGCAAATTGAAAAGTACTCAAATGATCACTTATGTACCTAATCCCGAACTGTACACAATATCTTTAAAATAAATACATTAAAAATTTTTTTTTTAATTTAAAAAAAGAAAAGTATTCAAAATGTGGTGAACAAATAGGTTTCTTCTGAGAACAGAAGGAAGAGAGAAAACTTTCTGTATCAATGTCTGCTTAGTTAATATTCCCGAAAGGAAGCAAGACCAAAACCAAGATTAAATTGTAATAAATCTTAAACCAAAAGAGTTTTTGAGAAACTGAAGCAAGTTAGAAAACAATAAGCCGGGCTCGGTGGCTCAGCCTGTAATCCCGCGCCTTTGGGAGGCTGAGATGAGTGGATTGCCTGAGCCTGCGGGTTCGAGACCCGCCTGGGCAGTGAGACCTCATCTCTACAATAAATCAAAAAATCAGCCGGGCATGGTAGCGCATGCCTGTAATTCCAGCTACTTGGAAGGCTGAGGCGGAAGGATCGCCGGAGCCCAGCAGGTCGAGGCTGCGGTGGCCGGGAGCGGGCACTGCACTCCAGTCTGGGCGACAGAGTGAGACTCCAACTCAAAAAAAAAAAAAAAAAAAAAAAGAAAACAATAATACAGAATCTTGTCTGGTTGAGGCTAAAAGGAAACCCTATCAGGAACATCTAACTCAGAACTTTAATTTTGTCCGTTATTGACTTCTGAAGAGTGACCTCCTCAGAGTGACAACCTTATTATTTTTTGTTGTCATTGAAAAACTATAAACAAGCATTATATATTCTTTTAAAAATTAAATATTCTACATCAGCCAAAATTTGAAAATTTGGAGTAGAGTCACTCAACACTTTGCGGTGTATTCATTTTAGTTTTTTTGAGAAACAGAGTGACCAAGAGACAGTGATAAAGAAGGCAGGGGGAATGAAGAGAGAGACAGAGAGAAAGAGAGAGAGAGAGAAATGGACAGAGAGGCTGCTATCCATGTATCCATGACTACCCACATAAGAACGGCATCATATTAATCCTACTGCTGTGTAAACCCTTAATGTAGTACTTTTCTATATCAGCAAGTATACACACCATAACTTTTAAAAAGTATGATTGACTAGAACCAGCAACTACCATTTATCTTTGTATAACATTTGTATGTTGTATACTTTTAAAATAATAAACATTCAAACACCATGCAAATGAGCACATCAGTAATGGTAGTAATAACAATAATTTAAAAGACACTAAATCTTCCATAAGCCTAACAATCATTTATTTTCACAGACGTACACATTCACAGCTACTCTCAATTTTATTACTCACATAAAATAGAATGTAGTTCCTCTGACCGCCAAAGTTTATGATTCTGTACTTATGTGGTACAACTTTCAATCATTTGTCCTAAGACTCTTCCCACAATAACTATTTTTCTACATTTCAAGTTTACTCTTACTTGGTTCTATAACAGTTTCATACACAAACAGCACTGTGGAAGGTTTCTTATTTACATAAGCTTATTTAATGCTTACAACAACCCTGCAATGTAGATCAAATGAAATTTAAGTAATCTGTTCAATATCCCACAGCTGATAAGTGGAAGGAATGGAATTAAAACCCCCAGTTACAATCTGAAAGATTCTGTTCCTTTCATCACATCAAGTTGCCTTAACATATTCACTGAGGTATTTATTAAGCACCTTTTATGACAACAGCAGGATTAGTATACAAGGAAAACATTCATCTAAAAGAACTGAGAAAATGCATACTGGTATTGGTGAAGCAGAGTTCTAATATTGGTAAATAATGAAACTATAATGGAGCAAAAAATCAGTAAATGAGTTCATAGAAAACAAACCTAAATTTACAATGAGTGAGGGAAAAATAAACAGGTCTGTGTTTAGAACAATGGAAACTACAGCCAGGCGCAGTGGCTCACACCTATAATCCCAGCAGTTTGAGAGGCTGAGGTGGGTGGATTGCTTGAGTTCAGCAGTTCAAGACCAGCCTGGGCAACATAGCAAAACCTCACCTCTACAAAAAGAAGAAGAAGAAGAAAAAAAAGCATAATTAAACTGGTCAAGTGCTACATCAAAAATTTCTCTTTTTGTTTTTTAATCAAGTTGTATTTTGGATTGACTTTGTGGCCAATTCACTTAAGGCTAATGGCCCATAATAATCTAACACTGTTGAAATACCAACTATAAGCATTATTTCCTATCACATTAAAATGTCTCTTGAAATTTTTTTATAAAACTTAATGACAGATTAGGCAAATTTCACAAACAAATTTTAGCTCCATTAGAATAAATGTGCTACATTAATAACAATAAATAACAGGAAATACTACTACCATTATAAAATTCATTAAAGAGGAGACTACTCTCAAAAAGAGGAAGACTATTAATAAATTACTTTCCAACACAAAATATTCATATCCTACTAGCTTTGTTGTAACAGTCATACACATGCCATCAGCTGAACTTCCATTCAAAAGACTCATTTCCAACCTCTGTGCAAAGTATTACACTGAGGGCTGGGCATACACACAGGCTACTGCCTAAAGTACTGTCCCTACCTACATGAAGAGATGTGGAAGATTTGGTTTCTGTTTTCATAAGTCCGCGTAGGTCTCCTTAGAGCCATCTGTGGATGTCAATATGTGTTTCCAGTATTAAAATAGAAATACTACTACTTATTCACAAACTGTGTTCAATACGCTTTACTATTTCTGATATGATGGTTAAAGGATACATGCTTAAACAGTGAAAAAAAACTCAAAGCTATTCATTCAATGCTTCTTAAAAATTTATTTAAATTTGGCAGACATGCTTTTAGGTCTACTTTTATTTTTACCGCCAACTGCTATGGCTTGAATGTGTCCCCCAAAGTCCACATGTTGCAGATGTAATCCTCACTGCCCCCATGTTGGGAGGTGGGACCTTTAAGAGGTCATGAGGTGGTGAGGACTTGGCTTCATGAATGGATTAAGGTTGTAATGCTGGGAGTGGATCCATTTTCTCAGGAGTGGGTTTGCTATAAAAGGGAATTTGGCCCCCTCTTGCTCTCTCTCACACATGCTCTCTTGTCTTTCACCTTCTGCCATGGAAGGTCACAGCAACAGGGCCCTCACCAGATGCAGACCCTCCATTCTTGGGCTTTGCAGCCTCTGGAACCATGAGCCAACACGTTTTTGTTCATTATCAATTACCTAGTCTCTAGTATTCTCCTAGCGGCAGAAAACGAACTAAGAAATCAACCCTCTCCTTCTAGCTCCCATCTGACAAAGCAGTAGCCCAGTATGAAGATTAATAAAAATCTTTACAGTAAAGATAGATGCAGCGTATGAGAGGAAAAGCTAAGACATAAAGCAGAGATTATCTGATGTTCTGCTGTGTATCAGAATTATCCAGATGGTTGTTCAGTGCAGAATGCTGGACATCCCTCTCAGAGATTTTAATCCTACAGGTTTAACTGGCACTCAGGAACCTGTGTTTTTAGATAAGACACATCTGGAAAAATATGATTCTCCAGAATTATCATCAATACAGAATTAGAATTCTTAATTTCCCATCTACCCGTGTAATTTTTCAAATGCCAGAACTATTATTATTTGTCTCAATATTTCTGAAATAAAACTACCCACTGACCTCCAGAATACACATTCTTCAATGACAGACACCCACATTTCTACCCACTTCCCGTTAGACAGACAAATGAATGGATAAAGACAGGTGTGGACAGATAGATCCTCCCACCCATTTATCTAGTATATACTAAAGAAAGAGATATTCTGCCTGCAAATCAGAAAGTAATTCAAGTATTTTAACATTTTCCACATCTAAGAAACTCTGAAGTGCTGCCATCCTAGAAAAATCAAAATAATAAGCTACCACTGAAAGAATTCCCAGGCAAGTTCCCTGAGGGTCAGCGCTGCTCACAGCAGTGGTGGCTTACCTGCCGTCCCGCTGAGCCGCCCCGCCTTCTGTCACCGTCTTGACAAATATTCCCAGCTTTTCAAGCCCAGCGTCTGCTCCCACACCCATTCCAATAATACTTATGCCAAGACCGTCCTCATCTATGAAAAAGAAAAAAAAGGAAAGCTTAAGTTTGGCACTCGTCCACCGTGAGCTGGGGTGGCCCATCTGCCATGTCAGCTGTTCTGTTCTGTTCTGTGTGACAGGACACACAGCACACCTGCCTCATGAGAACCTTTTTCCTTCTAGGGAGAAATGTCAAATGAGACCAGATCCCCAAGTAGGCCCCTGAGTATAGTCCCATTTCACCACCACCACTGATAATTCATGTGCCCATGGAAAGGTGAACTTAACACTGAGCAACCCAGCTGCTTTAAAACATATATTTTTGCCGGGCACAGTGGCTCACGTCTGTTATCCCAGCACTTCGGGAGCTGAGGGGAGAGGACTGCCTGAACCCACAGGTTAGAGACCAGCCTGGGCAATATGGCGACCTTGTCTCCACAATAACTCAAAAAATTAGCCAGTGTGGTATCACACACCTGCGATTCCAGCTACTTGGAAGGCTGAGGTGGAAGAATCGCCTGAGTCTAGCAGGTCAAGGCTGTTCTAGCCATAAGCATGCCACTGCACTCCAGCCTGGGAGACAGAGTGAGAATCCAACTCAAAAAAAACCAAAAGACCAAAAACAAACAAACAAAAAACAGATTCTCCAAATAATGCTATCAATTATTTTAGGCCTAAAGGCACATACATTCAAATGTATCATTTTGAATAAATGTGATCATAACAAATCTGGAATTTCTCCTTTATTCATAGGTTCTCTTTACTTTTTTACTTGTCCATCATATTAAAAAGTTAGTATGTATGTTTGAATGCTTTCCTCTGTGCTACCATACACAAATATATACACTTAACAGTTACAATATATACAAATACATACACATGCAGGGACATATGTATATATGTGTGTGTGCATATATAAGTAATATATATATGGTTTATTTTTCCTTCCTATTTGCTTTTCACAAAGGAGGTTATAACTACTTTTCTCTGCAGCTTACTTTTTAAAAACCAATGATATGTCATGGAAACACATTTACATAGCTCCAAATTCCTAATGACTGTAATATTTCATGGTAAGATGGTATTGTAATGTATCCAACCATTTCTCTATTCACAGGCCCTCACTTCTGTTTCCATTTTACTGTTCCTGTGAACAATACTGACTAGCAGCATGTTTCTTAAAATTCACTTACAAATCATGTATATATCCATATTTCCATTTGTCCTTTCCATGAACATAAACAGTTTAACACCAATGAAAATACAAGACACCCTATTTGGTGTACCATGTTTTTTTGGTTAACATTCAAGATTATTTTCTGATAGCCTCTAAAATCTTTGTAATCTTTGGTTTATTAGCAGCATTGAAAAACATTAGCTAATCGACAGTGATGGATTATTAAAGAAAAACTGGTCCATCGTATTTAACAGGTTGCTTGATGCTTTTAAAAGTCTTTTCGGTGATAATCTTCACTTTCCTAAGTATTCTTAATTAGTATTGCATAGAAGAAGGTTCATCTCATTAACTATCACCAACTTCTGCTATAAGTATTTCTAAATACAATCCGCATTCCAGTCCTACATCTTTATTCCACATGTCTCTGGGAGAAGTGTGGTCTGTCTGCTCAGTGGCATGCTAGGGCATCTTGACGGTGTTTCCCTGGATGAGTATTCTGAGGCGAGCCCCGCTGGAGGCATGAGCAGACTGACCCAAGGCATTGGCATCTCTCCAGCGTGGGAATGTGAACACTGACTCCTGTGGGCTATCTCTGAAGACCTTTCTTTCTCATTACATTTAGAATGTCTCATAGATGAAATTTCTATTTATTATATTCAAATTCTTTCTCCAGTGTAAATACTCTGATGTTCATCAGGAGGATGTCTCTTGGCTAGATTTTCCTACGTTCATTACGGTTTTAGAATCTTTGCCCAAAGAGTATGACATGCGCCGCTTTCTGGTCCCACATGAAGTCTCTGTATAGAAGTTTAGCTGGTGAATTCTTATTCACGCCCATCACATTCATAGGGCTTTTCTAGGGTGTGACTCTTCATGTGGGTGAGGGATGAGTGACTGCTGAAAGCCTTGCCATAGTGTTTACACCAAGTATGTTTTCCCCCAGTGTTGCCCATGTGTGGTTAAAGAGATAAGCACGGTGGCCTCTCCCTCACTGTTGATGGTCTCTCCCTCACTGATGATGCTGTGAGACTTCTCTCCAGTCTAAAATCGTTAGCGTCTGTATGTATGAACACTTGGCCAAATTCCCACTCATGGTCATGGCACTTCTCTTCATTTTTTGAGTGACCACGCATTAGGTCAATGTTGAGCTGTGGGTGAACCTCTTCCATACTCATTACATTCCAAGGGCTCCTCTCACATGCAAAACCTTTGTATGTCATGCCATGAAGCCATTTCTTCCCGCAACTATCCTGAGTGAAAATTACTTCTTGGTTTTTAAATCCACTTTCCCTGCCTGGACTCAGATTTTGGTACAATTCTCTTTCTTCCTTCCATTGCTCCTCTTTGTAGAGTGGGGTCTCACTGTTCTCCGTCTCCTGACCGCAAGTGATTCACCCGCCTCGACCTCTCAAAGTGCTGGGATTATTGGTGTCAGTCACTGTGCCCAGTCTTGATATTTTATTTCATTTAGAATTTTAAAACATATGTTCATATTTGGAGTTCATCGCATGCTAGTTTTTATATGTTATTTTGACAGAATACATTAAAAAAACTTTTCTTCATAATCAATGATGTAAAACAGTCTAAACAGCACTGGTTTTATGTGTTCTTTAAAGGTACACTAGAAACATGGTTCTGGTGACTTTTTAATGTTTTATCTTTAATCATCATTCTAGTATCTTCTATAGCAATTAGTCTGTTTTGCTTGAGTTGCATTTGATAATTTTTATTTTGTTAAGAAAACATTATTTCTAGGTATTCACCTATTTTGCCAAAGAAATTCAGTGACTGACTGCTCTCTTACACTGTAAATTTGTATATATTTGCTTTCCACTCCTAATGTGCATATATTTGCTTTCAATTTTTGTCAATCAGTATTGTAAAGAATTGATGTGAAAAAGCTTAGCTTTGCCTTATTGTACTATTTCTTCTTTCCTATGTCATTAATATTGTTTTTATTTATACTATTCTTCCTTCCTGGTTTATTTGATTTATTTTGTTTACTTTTTTCTGATTTTTAAGACAAGCACTTTTTCTCTTTTTTGTTTGTTTTAAAGAAAGACATTACAGATATAACTTTTCTTCTGAGTAAGGTTTTGCTGTACATCATGAATTTTTAAAGTGTAATCCTTTGCAAGATGTCTTGGAATACTAGTTTCAATTTTCTTTTTCATCTGACATCTACCTAGAAATCTATTACATAATTCCAGGTTCTCATAATATTAAAGGAGCTTTAAAAATATTTCTGAAAATGTTTTCTTTTTAACTATAGCTTTAAATTGAGCTGAGTATGTTAACGCACCCCTCTGTGGTCTTGCTTGTTTCCTGTCAATAGATTTGTCTAGTTCTGAAAGAAATGTATTGAAATCTCCATTCATTGTATTTCATTTTATCACCTTCCAGTTTAATTCTCAGTATGAAATATTGCATGCATACAAGAGTTTTAAGAACATGCATTCATAAAACATTATGCTCAACAAATAAAAATAAAACAAACATCCACATACTCACAAAGACACAGACTATTCACCAACACTCAGAGTTCCCCATGACCCCTCCCAGATCTTGTAACTTTCTTTGGTGACCATCATCCTAAATACTGTAAGCAATTCTCTCCTTTTTTGTTAATACTGCTTTGTAAAAACCACATATTTCTATCTCCCTAAACAATAAGGTGTTTGCTTATTGTTTGAAATTTAATTAAGCAGAAGCACACTGGGATTTGCTCTTTTCATTATCCCCTGACTTCACGTTTGTAAGAATCATGCATGTGTGTGAACTGCGGCCCTGAATTGTTTTATTACCAAGTAATATTTTATTAACTAGAGATGCTACAATGTACAGACCCTTTCTACCACAGATGACTATTTGGGTTGTTCTCATATTTTGCTATTATGAATAGAAATACAATGGCCCAGCTATTTGTATGGTCCATGAGTTAAGAATAGTCTTTACTTTTTTTTTTTTTTTTTTTAGCTGGAGCCTCACTCTGTTGCCCAGGCTGGAGTGCAGTGGCACACTCATGGTCACCCTTGACTGCTGAGCTCAGGTGATCCTTCTGCCTCAGTTTTCCAAGTAGCTGGAACCATAGGTGCACGCCACTATGCCTGGGTAATCTTTTGATTGATTGTAGAGACATGGTCTCGCCATGTAGCCCAGGTGGTCTCGAATCCCTGGACTCAGGCGATCCTCTTGCCTCGGCTCCCCAAAGTGCTGGGATTACAGGCTTGAGCCACCACCCAGCAAGTATCACTCTTCATTCACTGTAACCCCAAATGAAAGGATCTTTTAACAGGAGTAATCAGTCATTCATGTTTGGTATGATATGACTGGCTTCCTCACAGCTTTTTCAGTCAAGTAACTTCATAGTTTAATATTTATACTACATTTAATATTAAACTTGATAGTTAAATATTAGATATTACATTTAATATTTTAAAATAATATTTATTTTATTTTTTCCTCACTTTTGCTGGTTTAAACAAGTTGTTTTCTGTTCCATTTCCTTCCTGCTAACTGGACAGAAAATTATTCGGATAAAGTATAGATGATGTGCTCTTTACGTCCTCACCTACCAGCAGACCTTTCTTTCCCAGGACAGGCAAATGGATACAGGATTCCTGGTCACCAGCTCCTATTCTTCATAGCATGGGAAATGTTACTGTTCTCCACATCTTCCAGCTTCTCGTGTTGCAAATCATAAGTCTGACGCTAATCTAATCCTTTTGCCATTCTAATATCTTTATCTGCATGTTTCGTTTGTTTTGTTGGTCTGGTATTTTGTAAGACTTTCACTTTATCTTTGAACATTAGGATTTTTTTCCCCAGACTATGCTTTAGTATGGAGTAAGTTTGGACTTTTTCAGCTCTCTGGCTTGCAACTAGATATGCCTTTTCTTATATGAAGTTGGGGTCTTTTTTTTTCCAGCTCAAGAAACTTTTCTTCCATTATTATTACTTAATCTGTCTGTCCTCCTCTATTGGCCATCCCCCCTTCTGTTGCCTACAATTTGTATATTGGGGTTCCTCCATGACTTTTCTTGGATTTTTGCTCTGTCATTTGAGAATTAATTTTGGATGTTGCTAGCACTTGACCTCCTAGGTCACCAATTTGATTCTCAACAATGACCATTCTTTTTAATTCCTCTAGTACAGTTTTTCATCTGACATTCAAGAAGTTGTTGTTGTTGGGAATTTGCTTAAGAATGCCTTTTTAAAACCATTCTTGAATGTCCTTGAGTGGATTTTTCTCTCTCTCTTTCTCCTTCCCTCCTTCCCTCTTTTGTCATTCGAGTCATCAACAGATTGTTCTCTTTCCAAAGCTCTCTGATGTGATTCAGTGATTTTTCCATTCACTGAATCACAGTCCAGTTCCTGGTATGATCAACACAGCCACCTCTGGCCCAGGGTCAGCAGCTGCTGCAGCTAGCCAGCTGCAGCCCAGGGAGAACCTCAGGAGAAGCTCCTCATGTCTTGGTCTCCCTGTCTGCTTTCAGCCTTCTCCCCACAAAGATGGGGAGGACATAGCCCTACTATGGAAACCTCCCTGGATTCTACTGCCTTCATTTCAAAAGGTCATAACTTTCCAACAAAATAAAACAAAAACGACCGTCTTCCCTCGCTCTCCTTTGTACCCACTCTGTCTGGGCTCATCCTCAGTAGCCCATCCAGGACACCATCAGAGCCTCAGGCCTCACACACACCTTCCAAGCATGCCCACCATCCCAGTCAGATGAAATAGGGCACGGCTGGGAGTGATCATCCACCTGGAATCCACACAGCTGTTTTTGAAACGTAATAAATAAGACCTTCGGTGAGAACTGAGATTTTATCCAAGCCATAGAAGACAAGGCTACACCTTGGAAAAACAATTCTGTGTGACGAGCATGTGACATAATGACACTGTCGACACCATGGCACTTACACACCTTTCTCCAGCTCCACTGGGAAGAGCTCCAACTTCTCCACACGCTTTTCCAGCTCATACTCGGCTGAGGCAGCCACGGGATCGACCTCGTCATTCCTCCTGTCATAGTCTTCATTGGAGTATGTGTTGAAAACCTGCAGCAAGAGGCCAATAGCAAGGTGATGACACAGAAAACATGGCATTCTTGGTTACAAAGAAAAGCTGCTAGATACACACAACCATGTGAGTCAAAAATGTGTGTGGTGAAAACAACTGTTTGTCTTTAAAACCAATTGAGATGTTAAGAAAGAGACACAGAATCAGTATGAAAATCACTTCCTAATTGAAAAATGCATGCATCATTCTGCCACTTTTAGGAATTTAAGAGAGATAGTAGCTACAAAACACAGTATTTAAATAGCAATATTCATCAGCTTTTACAGAATCAGAACAGACAATATTAGCTGAAATGCTCTGCTGTTTCCTGATAAAACTAAGGCAAAGCCTCTTGAAGAGGCGCGAGCAAACCTCTACCCTGAACCTGTTTTATGGTCCACCTTGTCTTTCCACAATGCAGTAGGGTATCTGTAGCATAGGACATTTTGATCATGAGATCACAGAATCTGAGTTCCATTTCAATACCATCCTGGGCTGTGTTAAGTGCTCTCATCTGTCATCCTGCATGCTACATACGTACAGATTTAAATTAAATTCTCATTGAGGCTTGTAATGAAGTGATTGCAAAATTATCACTCAAGAGTTGTAGAACAAACGGGATATTGACAGCTCTTTATTTCTTACTTATAGTATTCAAAAGATCACTAAATGTGGCCTTCAGATATAGCTATAAGAAAGAGGATTGTCCTTATTTCTGCTGAAATATTTGTTTTATCTGAAAAGGAATTGAGACAGTGACTCAATCCCTTTCTTAATATAGTAAATAAGACATAAAAGAAACAAATGTATAATTCATCAAATTCAATTAATCATATGTATATAATAAAAACTGACCTTTTCAATTAAATTCAATAGTTATTAAGCACCTAAACTGTAAAATCTTAAAATCTAGGAGTAGCTTTAAAATAATATGTATGAAAAGCTGTAATAAAAACAGAAAGCAGAACAGAAGGTCGAGAATTAAAGAAATCATGTCTGTTTCCTACACAGCTGCACTGCTGGTCCACATCCGCTTGACACCCATATGACAGGAAGACTGGTCATTCTGTACCCCATACATGGACACAACAACCTGTAAACCAAGGATACGTGTCACCTCTATAGAAGCAGATGCAGTGGGGTTCCTAATGGTATACACTTCTCCAAATCCTGTCATTTGTAGGTTTGTACCTGAGTAAATACTGCTTTTCTTCCTGACTCTCAGTATGTTTTCACAGCCTCATGTCACCCTTGTTTTCAGGCAGGTTAGTTATCCTAGGCATGGCAGGGATGGAAAATTACTAAGCCACAGGTTCAAAAACTTCCTGTGATTTGCAACAAGTCTGAAACTTCCTGTGGCTTGAACTCATACGGAACTGACACTAAAAACCTAGATGAAAGCCAGCACCCTCAGCCCTCCAGGACCTCTCCCTCTTGGAGACTGCTGCACTTCCCTCTCTGGCTTCAAATTAAAGCTCCTTGTTTTACTTTCTGTGACTCATCCTTGAATTCCTTCCCGCAGAGTCAAGTGCTGGGTCCCCAGGTATGGGTGGAGGACAGTACCTCTCAGGTAGAGACTTCCGTCTCTCCAAGGACCCAGCTGGACAGCGTGGAGCCCACCTGGAGATGCTGTCTCTCTGGCTGAGGCACCTCCCAAGCCCGCAGCCATTGACTGGATTGGGCTCTACCAACTGTTCACCCTAGTAAACAATAATGCATCAAAATGCACATCCCTATACAATGGGGTTTGTACTTGTATTCAATTTTTCATAAAAATGCTTCCTGTGCCCCTTCCATAAAGCCCTCTAATATTTTTCTTAAACTGTCAGACTTATAAGTTTCTCTTGGAAAGCCCTTTTGATTTTTCACTTCTTTTTATAGTTTTTGATAATCACTTCTTCACATTTATTAATTTATTCAACAAAAATCTACAGCATTTCAACTCTATGCCAGACAATGGAGAAAGCAGTTTTAAACAGCTCATAGTTCAAGAAGGACACAGAGAACAAAGTAAGCAACAACAAGGTAACGTGACAGCTGATATAAAAGAAGAACGTACCAAGGACTCTTTCTTTGCCTGACAAAGGGAAGATACTTGAGTCAGGAAGAAAAAACCAGAAATTTGCATATTCATGCACAGATGAATCACATATTTCGAATGGAAGACCTCAGATAACACACATGTACAGTAGTTAAACAGCATCAGCAGTTGAGTACTATGATGCAACATGTCAATGGGAGCAAACCTCAACAACACAGAGTCAACTGGGTCCAGGCCGTATGTGTCCTGGAAACCACTGGCAGATACAATTGAAGATTATTCCATTAATATTTGCCACTTGTTTACTTTTGCTAATAGGTCCAAGAATGTGACAGTAAAACAACAGTTTACACAATTTTCATTCTAGAACAAGGCTCAATTTCACTATTACACAGAGACTCTGTGTGTGTGTGTGTTGTGTGTGTGTGTGTGTGTGTGTGTGTGTGTGTGTGTGTGTGTTTTCAAAGTAAATATGAGGGAAATGTTTCAAATAACTTAACTCCTTCCTAACTTGCTTTTTCAAGATCCCAAACACTGCTCCCAACTTAGGCTGAACTATGAAGTTCACTGGAGGGTATTCTGAAATTAAATAAAACAAACAAAAAACTACAAGCCTGCATATTGAGAAATAATATTTTGTGTCATTTTTTTAGACATCTAGCAATTAGAAAACTGCACCACTATTTCATTCTTCAGAAAAGAAATACTGTAAGATACTTATCTTTTTTTTTTTTTTTTGAATTGGAGTCTCACTCTGTCACCCAGATTGGAGTGCAGTGACACACTCCCGGCCACCACAGCCTCGACCTACTGGGTTCCGGCAATCCTTCTGCCTCAGCCTTCCAAGCAGCCAGAACTACAGGTGTGCGCCACCATGCCCGGCTAATTTTTGATTTATTGTAGAGATGAGGTCTCACCAAGTTGCCCAGGCGGGTCTCGAACCCCGGGCTCAGGCAATCCACTCACCTCAGCCTCCCAAAGCGCTGGGGTTACAGGCTGAGCCACCAAGCCTGGCTATAAGATACTTTTCATTTGCAGCTTGCTTATAGTCTGATAAATTATGTGAGCATGCAGAAAAAGTTATAAATGATTGAAAAAGAAAAGTCAGAAGTCATTATTTGTTAATTAAACTATCATTTACAGGGAAAATTCAAAAAATATAACAGAAAAACTATTAGAGTTAATAAAAGTTCAGTAAAGCCATATAATTTTTAAAAATCAATACCTGTACACAAAACAATAGCCTCCAAAAATATAACAAAAAAATCAGATACTATAAAATACCCAGTAATTACCAACCATAAATGCAAAAGGATTTTCTTCTCCATAAAACTAAGTGAAGAACAAAAGAAGCCCTGAAAAAGTGTAATGCCATATTACTTTCCTGGATTAAAATCTTTAATATTGTCAAAATATCTAGGCTCCCAAAGTACTGAAAATGTCAGTTTACTACAAATTAATTTATGAAGTCAGGGCAATCAAAAATTAAAATCCCGTCCACATTTTTTATGGAAACTAACAAGCTGTTTAAAGAAGGAGAGAAACAGCTCCTAGTGGATATCAAAAATGCAGTAAAACTTGTAGATTTGGCCCTGGGTATATTTAATTTTAAACTCTATTCTGTTCCATTCAAATTAGTTAGAGTGCTGTAAATACTATGCAAAGAATTAGATACTCATCTGAAAAACATATATATTTCATATCATTAACAAAAGTACAATTCAGATTGAGAAGAACAAAAATATACATATACTATAAAAAGTACAAAAAGAAAATTTGGGGCAATGTTTAGCTAATAAACTAGAGATAAATTCAAAGATGCCAGAAGTCCTAAAAGATCCCAGAAGTCCTAAAGAAAATGAATAAGAAATCTAATTAAAATAAATCAACCACAGTTTTTATCTGGAAGTTCTTAGAAGGTTGTGTTACAATTTGCAGAAGAAACACCCTGAGCTGTGGCAAACTGGTGACTGGTTCTCATACCATGACAACATACCTGCCCACACTGTGCTGAGTGTTCAGCAGTTTTTGACCAAAAATGGCCCATATTCCACCCTCCCTATTCACCTGATCTTGCCCTAAGTACTTTTTTCCTGTTTCCCTGGATGAAAAAAGTTCTCAGAGGAAAACATTTTGCTGATGTGGAAGAGATGAAACAATAAAAGGCAGAAGCAATAAACGGCATTAAAATTGACAAGTTCAAAACTGTTTTGAGCAGTGGGAAAAGCGTCTCAATAAGTGTATTGCATCAAATGGAAAGTGCTTTGAAGGTGACTGAAGTTAGAACATGTAAGAATAAATACACAATTTTTTATAAATAAATTCTGGGGAGCCGGGCTTGACGGCTCAGGCTGTAATCCCAGCACTTTGGGAGGCTGAGGTGAGTGGATTGCCTGAGCCCGCGGGTTCAAGACCCGCCCGGGCAACTTGGCGAGACATCATCTCTACAATAAATCAAAAATTAAACGGGTGTGGTAGCACGCGCCTGTAGTTCCAGCTACTCGGAAGGCTGACGCAGAAGGATCACCGGAGCCCAGCAGCTCGAGGCTGCGGTGGCCGGGAGCGGCCACTGCACTCCAGTCTGGTCAACAGAGTGAGACTCCAACTCAAAAAAACAAACAAAAAAAAAACAACAGTAAATTCTGGGGGTTTTTGGGTCCCCCCCCGTATATAAGTAGGGTAGGGAATTGAGAATTCAAAAAAGAATAAGTACTAATGTCCAATAAATGATACAAAGATGCTTAACTTTATTAAAAGTAAGCAAATTAAAACAAGGAGATACCATGTATTCATCTTTAAGAATGGACATAAACAAAAAGACTGTAACATCCATTGTTTCTGAGGACACTCCTGGGTGGGGGGCATACTTTGATAGTGGCCATCAATACTTTAAATGTAAATGTGTTTAACCAAATAATGTCACATCTAAGTATTTATAGAAATACTTGCAAACATGCACAAAAATGTATTTGCAGGGAAGTTCATTGCAACATGATCTGTAATAGCCCCAAGCAGGAAATTACCTAAATGTCTACCAACAGAGAAAATGGCTTGCTAAATTATGGCATATGCAAACATGGAATTCTGTGCAGTGACTAAAGAGATCTACTGACATAGAAGACTCTGCAATACATGAATTATTACTCCAAATAGTACATAGCACATACAGATATAGATGAAGATATCTCCAATCTGTATGGTTCCCAATTGGGAGAGGTTCCATTTTAATCTAATTTAAGGCCTTCTGAATTCTCTAGCTATGTAGTTCTTGCCAAATTGTAAAACTACACCAAACCTCAATTTCCTTATTTACAAAATGGCTACTATAATGATAATAATACCTACGCCATAGGGTTATGAGGTAGAAACAACTAAAATGCAACAACCCTTGGTGCAATGTGGGGAGAGGGTAAGCTTCCCCAGGGTAACTTGAGAGACATTTCCCCAGATACCTGCCACCCATCTCAGACTCTCTCTTATAAACACGTTCTGAACATTTATCCACTAGGATGCGTAATGCCCGTTAAACAAAACTCTGCATAACTAACTTGGTGTGAGAACACAGGCTGCTAACGCCCTTGCCATGTCCAGGACAACACAATGTCACACTATACAGCAGCCCAAGGCCTGCAGGGTTGCTGAGGACCAGGAAGGACCTCAGAGATGAAAGGAAAGGAACTTAGGCAAATACGCCCCTTCATCTACATGATCTCCATTCTTTCCATTTTCCTATAGTGGTTCTACTATTTTTATGTTACCTTATTTGCTCTGCAAAAAGAAGATAATTAACGAATCAACTAATCATCAGCACCTCACCGTGGTATTAATGCAACACAAAAGTTCTAAGGGTCGACAGCACCCTTGGTCCCAGTACTCAAACACCATCGAGATATATGGTCTTAGTTTAGTCGCCTTCACAGTGTTCCTGCATTATTTTTACTGAGAAAAAGATAAAAGAATGTTCCAATTTCAGACTTGTGTATTAGAACCAACAAGCAATATTCTGTCCCTTAATCAAAGGAAACAAAACAAGATCTCATCCAGTGAGCAGCAGAGTGGGCTTAGGGGGCACACATTACAACACAGTCAGCAAGGAGGTTTCTGAACGAGTAACCCCAGGCAATAAAAGCTAGGAAAGTGAAAATTAGCTCAGGAGAGGATTTCAACTAGGATAGCTATCGCATCTATCTTATGTGCATTTTCTGTGGTTTGAGCTACAACACTTTTTTCAACAATACGGGGGGGGGAATCTTTCCTTCCTTGTGACACATTTTCTTTAATCAGTGCAGGTCAAAATAAATCCAGCATTTTCCATAAATACTGACTGTAAGGGCTGTCCCCCAATACTTTCACAAGGTCTCAGCTCTGACTGTTGCCTGAGTTCTGCTGAATCTTCCTGTACACCAAAAATGGTGGGTCCCAGTTCCAGCACACCGAGCTTCTGACAAAGGCTTGGCACTGTGTGTTCCTGGGGACCAGTCACACACTCATTGATGCCCCCTCAACCCGGCCACACTGTCCCTGAGCGTCCTGGCTGAGCCCTGGCTCACCTCGCAGGATGCCAGTGACTCTGCGGAGGTAGCTTTAAATGGAAACTGACAGCAAACATAAGGAAGACAATCCTCATTCTCATGTTTTAGAAACAAATGTGACGATAAGTCATCCTTAGAAGGGAGAACTCTGATAGCCTCAGAGCCAAGTATAATCTCAACTTTCCTTCTCATCCCCCAAACCAAGGCCAGTTCGTTGACTTACAACAGTTAAGAAAGATGTAGTTTCTCGACTGCCAAGTGTAGCTAGCAAGTACATTACTCTTGTTGCAAAATGAAGTAAGCCAAGCTGGAATTTCTAATAATCAGGAAATTGGGGTAAGATTCTAAACAGGTGAGGGCTTGAGTCTCCTCCTCCACAACCTTGCCACAAAAGGAGTTTGTTACAATGAGAGAAAATCTCAAGTGACATTCTGCCACATGTAAAAACATTGTTGAGCTGGAGATGTAAAAAAACAGACCCTCGGGTATATCTCATAAACTCAGTCAAGTTCCAGATTTCTGTCCTTAAGTCTCTGAAGCATAACCTGAGGGAAAGGATTACTTAAAGCAGTTACTATATTCTATAGTAGGATGCATTTAATCTTCTAATTGGATCACTTAGTCCTACATACTAGAAAACAGGATCAAACAAAGCACTACAGTCATGTATAAGTTCAAAAGCTGTTAACTTGCTGTCCTTGTCTGACTCAAAGTCCATTTACATAAAATGCTTGCATATTTCACATATCTGCAACATCACTCATTTCGCCAGTTATTTGTAATTCAAATAGTGTTTACAAACTGTCTTGTATGTATTTAAAGTACCCATATATGGGGTGCAGACTTCTAATGAGGGTCTTCCAAATAATAACTAACTGACCCTAGTGTGAATTCATGACTGGGGGACCTGGAATGTTAACTAAAGGCTTCTAAAACCAAGTTATGCCCATAAATATTATGTTATATATGCTAAAGTAATTTAAAGTAAACTCTAGACAACATAAAACTTTACACAAGTTATTTCTAGCTTGTTACCAACTGATCTGGTAAGCAAGGCAGAGAAGGGTAAAGAGAGTTCCCACTTTTCCTATTTCCACATGAGAAACTTGAAGTGCAGAGCACAACGCACATGCTATCTATAAGGATAATTAAGACAACGTCTATAAGGACAAAATGTATTTCACTAATGATAAGCCTAGTGTTTTCATGGATTACTAAAGATCACAAAGTGAAAAAAAAATCAACACACTCCACCATTGGCAGTAGTGAGCACACTAGTTCAAAGGACACACAAAGAGGGCTACATTCGTCAGGGTTCTGCAGAGAAACAACCAGTAAGATGTGTGTATATAGGTTTATTTCATACATGCAAAATATATTTTTAACTTTATTTGTAGTAAAATGCTTTTACTTTAAGGAATTGGCTCATGTGATTGTGGGGGTTGGCAAGTCCAAAACCCACAGTGTAGACCAGGAGGCTGGAGACCGTGGGAAGAGTTGAGGCTGCAGTTAAGGGAGGAGGACTTGCCAAAGCCAGCAGGAGTCCTTCTTCTATGTTGGAGGTCAGTCCTTTTCTATGAAGGGCTTCAACTGATTGAATGAAGTCCACCCACATTAACAAAGGTAATCCCCATTAGTTTATGGCTGTAAAAATTAATCTCATCTAGAAATTATCTTCATGAAAACACATGGAATATGTTGGCCCAAATATCTGGGTGGAGTGGCCTAGCCAAGTTGACACATACAAACAGCCATCACAACACCCTTCAACTTGAATATTTTCTGGCTGCAACACTGGATTTTTAGGCATTTGACAAGAACAAAGGAATATGCTTTTCTCAAAAGTATGTAGAAACAAGACCACAGGTTTACACCTACAATTTACTGAAACCCTCCTGACAGGTTAGAGCATTTCTCATAGATAATGCCACTGTTTGCATTCTAGGACTGCAGCATAAGAGAGCACTGGTGGGAAGCCATGCTTGGTGCACAGGTGAAGACGAGGGGCAAGGAGAGCTCTGGGAGCATGGCCAACTCTGGCCCTTCTGAGCTTAGGCCTTTACACGCAGGAAGGCAGAACCAATTCTGAAACTCAGGATTCCAGGGTCAATCCACTCCGATCCCTAACCAAAATTCATACAGAAGTGGGCCAAATACAGTTTCCTGATTTTATCTAAGTAGTCTAGTCAGCTTCATCAACGCCAAATCAAAACACCTCCCTCACTGTGCTCAGGTAAATACAGACCAGGAAGGCAGCAGAGATCCCTCTACCCAAGTAAAAGATGATACTCCTGGCTGGTGTGGTGGCTAAAGCCTGTAATCCCAGCACTTTGGGAAGCTGAGGTGACAGGATTGCTGAGCCCATGGGTTCGAGACCAGCCTGGGCAATATGGTGAGACTTCGTCTCTACAACAAATCAAAAAATTAGCCAGATGCAGTAGCACCCGCCTATAGTTCCGGCTACTTAGAAGGCTGAGGTGGAAGAATTGCCTGAGCCCAGTAGGTTGATGCTGGGGTGGCCGTGAGCATGCCACTGCACTCCAGCCTGGGTGACACAGTGAGACTCCAACTCAAAAAAAAGATGACATCCCTAATCTGCTTCAGCAGGGAGACTTCCTGAGGACATCCCACTGGATGGCACCCACGGTTGTGTCTCGCTTTCACACCCACAGTCCACACAGTGACTCCAATCTGGATGCAGCAGCCATGTCCAAAACAAAGGAAAATAGATGTGTGAAGATTAAAGATGCAAAATCATTTGAAAGTAAAGGTCAGTTTACATGTGTTTATATAAGTTCCCTGTGGTTGCCCATCTGAGCAAATCAGTCTAAGCTGTAGAGACGTTAGTGCTGGCAGGCAGTGCTTCCAGTTCTCCTGGCTCCATCAGGGCACTATGTTTCTCCACTCTTTCTTGCATTGGGGTGGGGCTACATCAATATTTTGGTCAAAAAGTTCAGGGCCATGAGTCGTGGGTCACTTCCCGACCAACGAGGCAAGACCTTTCAGTGCTTTCCTTCTCCAGAAAGTAAGTACTATGGAAACGAACCCTCTGTGAGTCTAAGTATCTTCAATGGAGTACTAAGCGACTCCAATGAATACACACAGCTTCTTTTTGACCTAAAAGGAGCATGCAACACAAGTAAGAAATAAACACATCCAGATGTCAGGATCATTTAGCAGTGCTACAAACTAGCCTGTGCTCACCATGTACCACCTAAAAGGACCACTTGTTCACTACTAATATGGACTGCAAAGATTCTGCCTTGGTTTAAAAACACAAGAATTGTGGCCAACAGATGGATCTGACTACTTAAAACCTTTCACCTCATTTTTAGTGAAAATAAACCACATAAAGGATTCAGAGAGGCCTAATGCCAAGTAGGAGCCTGTTTCTCTGCTGAAAGCCTAGTCCCAAGAGCCCAGGGGCCTCAAGAAGAGGATGGAATACCACCCTCCATCCTAGGGTGGTCCTGGAAGAAATCCCAGCTTTTCCTGCTCGGGGCTGTGGCCCTGGGAGTGGCTGCCTATGGTGGCACCCAACATACCTCCCAGATTACCTATCTCACGTGTTTCCTCCATTACTTGATACCCAGATGACAGTTTTCAGAACCAGTTCTTATCTGAGGTTAAAGAAAGGAGGCAAAATGGTCTTCAGAAGTATGTGATAAAGGCTCTGGAAAAACAATTTGTACTGCTTACTAAGTCTTCTTATTAATACCTTCATAGTATCTTTATTATATTACTTGGAGTGCTATAAATTGTTATGGCCCCCAAATTATTCAAAGAATGTGTTCAAAAGCCCACGACAATATCAAGTATACATTTTTTTATTGTCAGTGACTCCAACCACCTCATACTTGTAGATTAATCAAATATAGAAAATACAAGCTCTTTAAATTTGAAACAGCTATAGTTGATTTTGTGGAGAATTTTAAAGCTACATGTATGAGGGGGACCCACAAAAAAACCATAATTTATTTATTTTAAAAATGTGTATTTATTCTTGCATATTTAAACTTCAGTCATCTTCAAAGTACTCTCTGTTTGACACAATACACTCTATTGAGATGCTTTTTCCACTGTTCAAAAACAGTTTTGAACTTGTCCATTTGAAGCCTTTTAGTGCTTCTGCTGTTTTTTATTTCACCTCTCCCACACTGTCAAAACGTTTCCCTTTAACGACTTTTTTCATCCAAGAAAACAAAAAAAAAGTCACTCATGGTGAGATGGGGTGAATTGGGAGGGTGGGACACAGGTCATGACAGTTTTGGTCAAAAACTGCTGAACACTCAGCGTGGTGTGGGCAGATACATTGTCGTGGTAGAAGAACTAGTCACTTGTTTGCCACAACTCAGGATGTTTCTTCCATGAAATGTGATGCAACCTGTCCAAAACTTCCAGATAAAAACTTTGGTTGACTGTTGATCTGGAAGAACACATTCAGTGTACTATAAGCAGACCATCCTCCAAAAGATAAATACTGGCTTTTGGGGGGCGTCCTCCTCAAACACAACACACTAGAGAGAGAAGCAACATACATATATGGAAAGTTAAATCTTCACGTACATGAAGACTTTTAATGAAAAACAATTTAAAAATAAGCAGAGTTCAAGATCACTTATAGAGAAATTATTAGTGAAATAAAAAGATTAAATGGCCCTGTATCTCTTGCTTTTGATAAAACAGAATTCAATTATAATTGGGACCATTTATCTGAAAATATGTGTTGTATTGCTAAAACACGAAGTTTTTTTTCATTTTTATTTTAGTGAGACTGACTACTGCTTCAAACAATAGTTAAATTCTTACTACTTCTATTTATGCTTTATCTATTCATATACATTATTTTTCATTGGTTTTTTTTAATGATTTTAATGTTTAATAATGCCTGTGAAAGTTTTAAAAGTAAGTTCTTCTTGCAAAAGCAGTTTATGCCATTAGACTAATTAGGAAAATAAATTTCCTTCATAAATAAATTTGGGATTTATAAGCTCATTCTGAATTTGTACACATTTTAAGACAGTGAAGCCTAAATTAGAGTTTTTTTTCCAGTAGACAGTTTAACAGAGAACTGGGAATGGATGTTGGTGTTTTCCTCAGTATTTTTAAATTATTCTGAACAATTCAACACATCCGGGAGAAATTAGCATGCTCTCTTTCAGCCCAGCCAGACTTTCAGTTTAAATCGGAGACATGTGCTCTACAGACTGGCAACTGACAGCCAGCATGAAACAGGTGGCCTTGGGCCAGCTGCCACTGGATAGGCATCCTCCCCGCAGAAACATTTAACTAATTAACCCAGCTGGCACCCATAGCTGGGGTGGTCACTCTCCTTGGCAAAATGACTGACTTCTCATTCCCAGAAGTGACACCCTTGCACAGACTCAGTAAGTTGAGCCCATCACCTCTTCCCAGTGCTTGTCCTAGCAAGGGGTCCCTGCTTCTCCCATCACCAGTGCCAGCACTACGATTCTAAAGGCCCATGGAGAAAGATTAGTTTCAATTGTTTAAACAGGAACACAGATGGAGAGTAAAATTGTGTGTATGCACACGTGTGCATATGTGTGTGTGCTGTGATTAAAGAGGAGAAATGGAGATGCCAGTCACACCAAAGTGGGTTTGGGAGTTTCTCTAGAGCCTGAAAATGGAAAGTGAGGTCCATGAGGTCCTCCAGGACAGAAGTGTCCACTCTCTCACACAAGCCTCATGGACGATGGGGTGCTGACCGCTATCACCACAACTAAACACTGAGCCTTGAGGTCTTGGGTACCTAGGGAAGAACGCGTCAAGCTGAAGATGTTGCCTGGAAACAGGATAAAACTGCCTTGACAGGAGCCTGACTGTCCCAGGAGACCATCAGAATTACAGTGTGGGCTGAAGGCAGCAGGACTCCGAGCGAGAATCTCTGTCCCACCCCAGGGCCTGTACACTGGCCCGGAAAGTGGTTGGGAATGCCAGACATGGGTGAGACGGCATGGCCAGACAGCAGGTGGGTGAGAAGTGCAGGACCAGTAGCTTTAGTCAGAAGGAGGCACGCGGCCCCAAGCACCCTAGTGCAGGCAAACCAACATGGATTACCGCCCTGCAGTTGAAGGGGTTGACAGCCAGAGTCCTCACACCACCGTGTCGAGCTAGTGACATGTCAACATGACTAGGCTGCACCACCCCACTAGCCAAACACAATCCAGGTGTCCCTGTGAAGGTATGTTCTGTAGAAGTGATTAAAGTCCACAACCAGTTGCCTTTAGACAAGGGAGATTATCCTGGTCATGGGGGTGCTGATTCAATCAGCTAAAGGCCCTGAGAGCAGAGCAGGGATTTCCTGGAGATGAGAGAATTTCTGACTGCAGCAGCAGCCTTACCCTGAACCTGGGCTTTCCAGCCTGCCATCCCAACAGCCTGCACAGTGACTCTACACTTACACGGCCAGCCCCCACACCCCTCATACCTGCGTAACCAACTCCCTGCAAGAAGTCTCTTCACATCTGTCTCCCACTGGCTCTGCCCCTTTGGTTAATCCCTGACTGATGCACTAACACGCAACTCTACACCATAGGAGAAGGAACAGTTACACTGGGCAGTGGATTCCAAAGTGCTGACTATGACCTGTGGAATCAACAGGTCAATCTGGGCAATGAACAGCACTGAGAAGCCTTCAACAGAAAAGGATAGAACACAAGACAGCAGCACCCATTACAGGTATAAGGGTGCTCATTACACTTCAAAACCTTCAGTTTCAAGTAAACATGCATGCACACATGTGGTATATACCATGTCGCAATGGGAGATGGTTTTGATTGAGAGACTAAAGACAGCAGCACTAAAGAAATAATAAAATTGTCAAAGCAGGGATGCAGACTTCTCAAACCATGGAGACTGTGAAGGCCACTGCGGAGGTAGAATGAGTTAACCCCATTCCCCTCTCCTAGGGCAACAGATCCTCATCCATAAACACCAGTCCCAGTCGGCATGAGGCTCGGAGTCAGAAGAACCATGACTGTAACCCACGTAGGAGCTGTAATGGAGGGACATGGAACACTAAGTGTGCGTGGGACAGGGAGGAGGGGTGAGCAAGGAGAAATGGCCCAGGTAACCTACAAGCAGAGGCTTCAGCCAGCAGCAGTAAGAATTACAAGCAGAAAGTGGGATGGAGGGCTGGAGTGTGGGGTGTCCTGAGGAAGAAGAGCAGCATGGGAGGCAGGAAGGAGAGAGAAGAGAATTCTAGAACAGGATCATTCAATGTGGCCATGGCAGAGGCAGCAAACAGCTGGGGGAAACACAATGGAGTCTAACATGGATAGCCACTCCTAGGGTGAGTCAAGATCTTGTGTGGCACCATTACCCATATCTGGCCTTGAGCACCATACCCATGTCTGTGTGTCCAAGTGTTCCCTTGCCATCACTTGTTTGTCTTCCGCCAAAGAGGTAAGACAAAGGCACGTGGGGACTCTGTGGTACCCAGTCAGTGTGTGTGGATAAACCACATGCTGTGCAAAGTACCCAAGGGCACTTCTTTCAAAGAGTGAGGGATGATGAAGACATGAAGAATCTTTTCACAGAATGCCCTGGCAGGGGCTGGGGATCAATCACTCACAACAGAAGCAGAAGCAAAGCAGGAATGTGGCTGCTGCACAGTCCCTGCAGGGGGACAGAGCACAGGCAATGTTACTCCCGGAAGTCCAGGAGCCACCGAGGACTGACACCTGCCACTTCTCTGCAAAAACAGTCAGCGAGAGGGCAGCACACATGGAAGCCCTCCTTCTGCCGAGTCTGTATGCAGCAGTGTCAGGGCAACAGGACACAGGACACACACACACAGCAGAAGCCTGGTTGCAGCCCTGCCCTTCCACAGACACAGGGTTTGGGCCGGAGACACCGCCCCGAGGCTTAGGAGTTCCATCTCCTAAGGGTCAAGGTGATCCAGCTGCCTCTAAGAGCTCAAGTGGTCTCTGATGCCAATGGGCAAAACTGCTTCCTAAGCATGTTTAGCACAGCTAGGACCCATATGACACAGCTGCAAACGTCCATGTATATAAAGGTCATGAGTGGAATATGTGTCACGTTTAAACTCTTCAAGCCGAGGTCAGATGTCACATGAGGACAACTGCACAACAAGGCGGAAGACAAACAAGTGATGGCAAGGGAACACTTGGACACACAGACATGGGTATGGTGCTCAAGGCCAGACATGGGTAATGGTGCCACACAAGATCTTGACTCGCCCTAGGAGTGGCTATCCATGTTAGACTCCATTATGTTTCCCCCATGAAGCAGGAAAGACTGTGTTCTTATGGCAGAGAGGGGCTAAAAACAGTGAAAATTATTCCTTTTAAAAATCAACCTGCAAGCTCCAGACTCACTAGACTTGAGACGTGAGAAAACCAAAGAGCCAAAGGTCGCTCTCCTGGAAATGCAAGATAGTAATCCATTCACAATCTTCTCCCATATCCTCTCTTTGTGAAGTTATTGGTTTACAACCCCTGCTTGTCATGTATACCCTGGAGACAATTAGTTCTTTGAAAATCTGGCTTTGCTAAATACAACCTTGCAAATTCCAAAGAAAAATGTATAGCCATACAACCTGACTGCTCCCTTACCTAAACTAACAGATAAAACCCCCCTCCTCTTTCTCCTGGTTGCTCAGCCTTGGAACATTAGCTCGCTGAGTCGTGTTGGCACTAATAAACTGCTGCTTCCTAAAGTAGCTTCTGTGTCACTGTCTTTCTGTTTTCCCGCAACATTCTCACAAACTGTCCCTTTCATCTAGACCTCTCCATGAACTACAGTCAAATGCAACTGACTGACTCCGACCACCACTGAGAATGTCAATGTGAAGTGACAACTACCCATACTACTTGTTTCCTGTACTGATAGTTCAGGCCCAAGGGGCTGGGAACAAGACAATCAGCAAGCTTTGCCAACACCTGCAGAGGACCATGTGGACATATTATTCATTGTGTGTCTGAAGCAAAAGTGGCCACACTTTCATCACCAGAGGATTAGTGGTCATACACATGGTTGACCCGTGAGTCATAGGCTTGAACTCATATGTCTCATGACAGAGCTGATGGCTTTGTCACTAACGTGTGAACCACTGTGTTTATTAAATCAGTTGTCTCCACAACCTCAGGAACTGAACACACAAAATAATACCCAGCAAAACAGATGGGCAATTTCCTTGTTAAAATAAATACGTGGATGCTCTGTAAACAAAGAAGAAGATGTCACATCCACAATGGCCTGGGTAGCTTATGCTGTGTAGACAGAATGCTTCAGGATCACTCTGATGCTCTTATAGAACCGCACATTCAAAGTACCCCAAAGCCACTGTCTGTGCCCCCTACCTCTGTCTTCTGTAAGGTCTCCCACATTGGGGAACGACAGGCTACTTGGCCACATGGGCTTAAAAAGGCACTTGATTATGTAACCAATCTTCCTCTACCTCTTCTCCCTCAGCACACCCACATGAAATTAGTCAAAATCTACTATTGATTCTATCTTTAAAAGCAGTCTTATTTCGCTCACTCCTTCCAGCTCCCCCTGCCCACTCAGCTTCCTAACAATTAAGCCAACTTGCAACTGAATGATCACATTCTGCCTCAACTCTCCAGCAACCTAGGCTATACCATGTCATGGCCTGGGGGTCAGGAAACAGCTCTGAGAGCTGGGATCAGGGTGGAGGCATAGGGGTAGAGTGAAGTGGGGTGGGGGGAAGGAATGCATCAGAGTGGTTTACATTTCTTCTGTATACTTTGTTGTACTTTCCAAATTCCATATAGTGACCAAGTCCATACAGTAACTTATTAATGGACACAGAGTGGACGGACGAAAGAGCCTCCCAGCTCTCTCTATTCCCTGGAGAACACAGCTCTGCATGTAGAAAGACAGCCAGTGACCTCCAAGGTCTGCATCCAGCCTGTGTGGCCAGTCCTCACTGGCATGACTTCTGGGACTCACCCTATTATGCAAAAATCATGACTCCTGTGTTAGATGCTTGCAAAGCCTCCCTGCGTCTTTTTTGTTGTTGTTGGTCTCACCTATAGACTTATGTTATACCACACAATACATTCATCTGTGACCACAGTTTCATTCAAATAAAGTCAGCGGTCTGGGGGTGAAGCACTTATTCATCTTTCTAATCAATTAACATCCACAGGACAATGGTTTAAAAGTAATGGGTCTTTTATAATTGCCAATAACCTACAGAAGGCTGGTACTTCTAAACAAAAGAACAGTGACCTCCAAGAGGCAAAAAGTCACAAAAAGATTAAAAATAAAACATGACATCAAGACAAAGAGGTCCTCACATACAGTTTAGAATGATCTTTAGTTGTCAGCCATTAGCCAAATAAACCTAATATCCAGTTAGCTCAATCATTTGCAAGGCTGTATTCTAAAAGAGATGACCTGGTCACATGGCCTTAGTAATTATTTATGTCAGGAATCAAATATGGCCAAAGAAGGAACATGCATTACTAAAACTGATTGCATATCCTGTTGTAGACAATATAAAAAAAGACCTCTGTCCTCCTTTTCTGGGGCTTAGTTTGTTCCTGACCAAAAATTTTTATCATGTTTCCTCTTTTGATCATTTTAATCTGGCTGAGCATAGAATCTAGTGTGGAAGAACTCATCATTTAATTTTTAAATGGATTTTAAAATGCTGAACTAAAACTGTCTTGGTAACAGTGGGACAGGCAAGGGTGGTTCGCGATAGTGATATGTATGAACACAAATCCCTTTGGGTTCTCTGGTGAAATGTGGAGCTGGCAGGAAGAATTTCAGTGCTCACAAGTGTTTCCTTGGTTGCTGGAGAGGAGATCTGAATGTAAATATACACAAGAGGGGATCTGAATATGTAAACATACACAAGGAGGCCACCTTGAGTGCAGTATCTGTGCCTGGGAGAGGTAGGGTCAACTTAGTCTTGAATGTCCCACAGCTGCGCCAGATTTGCTGATTCAAGCACAACAGTTGCTAATGCAGTTCTATGTACTGGTCATGGGGGTCTGCCTCTGAGAAACTCCATCTGCTGGAGCCTGTTCTCTCTTAAACTCCCCTCCTGACCAAAAAAAAGAACAATCCAGGGCGTAGGAGCTCAAACTCTGCCAATCCTATTCTTACATCACCTCCACCTGCCACGCTGATGCCAGGGGTCAATCAGCGTGCTAGGCTCCTTGTACCAGGTACAGCTGTACTCAGTGTCCACTTGCTTCTTGCAAGTTCCCCTGACACAGTCAACGCAACTCAGAACACAGGAGAATACAGAAAAGAGTTAGGCACTATCCACTCACTTTAGAAGACACCATAAACCCTTCCAAATATAGGTCTCCATTTTGCGAAGACTTGGGAACTGTGCTGTGACAATATCCTCCAACACTCGGTGACTCCCCTGTTCCCCAGAACTCCTGGAGCTCCTGGTCAGTCATTCAGTTCTCACATGCTGCCTCTCGCTTGCTAACACCATCTCATGTGCCAACCTCATCCCTCTCTCGTGTCTCAGCACAGGACCAGCATCTCATTCACAATGCATTCCCAACATGTGGCACTGTGCAAGACAGAGCGTGGCGACTCCACAGACACTTTTCGCTGGACATGCCTCACAAGGGAGGCTACCTGATAAAGACTTCTTTGGAGAACTCTGTATCTGAACTCCCTTGAATAGGTGCTTCATTCATTCATTCAAACAGCTGGTCAGTTCACTAGATAAGCTGGTAACACAAGCCAAGAAATCTTTCTCACTGGCTGGTCTACCCTGTTGGCTTCCATGGCAAGTGCTGGTATTTAGGGCACCCAGATTCTGGCAGCAGCTAGCACTGGAAAAAAAAAAAAAAATGCAACACAGGGAGCTAGTCTTTGACAAAAAAAAGATGAGTAGTGTCAGACACAACAGAAAAGGCTGCTCTCCTGAGGGTAGGGTCTATCCCATGCTGGCTCTCTGCTCATCCCAGCTCTCTGCCCAAGCCCACCCCGCTCTTGCCCCATGTGTAATCCATCAGCCACAGCATAAAAACTGAAACGATTTCCACAGTGACCATCTGGTGGACAGCAAAAAGTGTTGCCCTCTGTTTACAGGCAAACAGCAGACTTGAACAGCCTTTCCTTCAATTCTGTTCAAAAAATGCCTCAACAGAGGAAGGACAGAGGCTAAGAGGGAGGTGAGGACCAGGACAGAACTGCCATGGGTGATTCTTCAGGGGTCAGCATCTCAACAGAATCTCATCATCATCTTTTTCTGTGGATCAGTGAGCCTCAGATTCACAGGTGACAAGCAGTTTGCCCAAATATACATAGAATACACACAAATGACAACTGAAATCCAAGTCGAGGTTCATCTGAAGAGAAGTCCATGCTCTTCCCCAATGGCATGCTGCTTTAGTGAAGCAAGCAGTATAAGGAACACCAAAAATAAACTAAACAGCCCTGTGAGGAGTAAACACACATACACATACACATACCCTCCAAGGAATGGGAGGAAGGTGGAGATTCAAACCTACAGTATAACTAAAGAAATGCAAAGGATAGAAGTAATTCTCATCTACAAAGATGGCGCAAGGACAAACTGTACCTCAAACACACGGTCAACGAAATTTAAACAGGCATAACTTTCTGAAGGGCAATGTGTTACAAACCTTGAAGATGTTAGTATCAAGTGGTCTAATAGATTCTAAAGATTTAATCTAATGAAATCATAGACGCACAAAAATATTTATGTATACTGACATTAATCACAGTTTTACTTACAAAAAGGGGGGAAAAATTGGGGGTAATCTAAACGTTCAGAAAAGGAAGGGTAAAAAGCAATGGCACATTCATCAGATGGAATACTCTTATGCTCATAGCTATACATACAAATCCTGCTCTGTAAGACTCTTTAGTGACACAGAAAACATACAAATATTTGGCATGTGGAAGACTATGAAACCACATCTGTATTCACACACATAAACACACAGAGGGCCAGGTGCAGTGGCTCAAGCCTGTAATCCCAGCACTTTGGAAGGCTGAGGCGAGAGGATTGCCTGAGCTCAGGGGTTCAAGACCAGTCTGGGCAACTTGGTGAGACTCCATCTCTACAATAAATCAAAAAAAATCAGGCAGGTGTGGTGGCACGCACCAGTGGTTCCAGTTACTTGGAAGGCTGAGATGGAAGGACTACCTGAGCCCAGCATGTCGAGGCCACGGTGGCCATGAGTGTGCCACTGCAATCCAACATGGGCAACAAAGTAAGACTCCAACTCAAAACATACACACACACATACACACACACACAGAGAATACAAATGATCCCAACTGTAGAGACACCAAAACTTGTGGGTGATAAGACTGTGAATGATTTTTTAATTTTCTTCATAGTTTTCTGGATTTTTAAAATATAGAGCTTTGGTAAATAATAGAAAATTAATAAATAATTTCTTAAAAACATCTGTTACTAAACCTTGGATGATCAAAGGACAGACATCTTTCCATACACTCCAAAAGCAAGACTGTCCCTTTATATTAACTTAAAATACATTTAACAGCACTCTACTTATATAGTGATAACTGATTTTTACAAGGATGAGCCTAAGACTCTGTAAATTTTAAATAAAAGATAAAATCAGAGCCGGGCTCGGTGGCTCGGCCTGTAATCCCACGCCTTTGGGAGGCTGAGGTGAGTGGATTGCCTGAGCCCGCGGGTTCGAGACCCGCCTGGGCAGCAAGACCTCATCTCTACAATAAATCAAAAAATCAGGCGGGCGTGGTAGCGTGCGCCTGTAATTCCGGCTACTCGGAAGGCTGAGGCGGAAGGATCGCCGGAGCTCAGCAGGTCGAGGCTGCGGTGGCCGGGAGCGGCCACTGCACTCCAGTCTGGGAGACAGAGTGAGACTCCAACTCAAAAAAAAAAAAAAAAAAAAATCAGGTTAGGTTTTTTCTTTTAATATCATAGGCTTATATTTGTCAAGCAGCAAACTGAAACAACGCTTTACAGTTAAGCTGTCATTGACCCCAAAAAAAGGATTAGTGAGTTTTGAAATTAAATACTAAAAAACCACCATAAGCTAGACCCTGGATAACAACAGAGTCCTGAGGTCCCACTTCCTGTTCAAGAGAAGCTAGTTGCCAGACACTTGGACTTTAATTCTGAGAACACACTCTAGGATGTCTCCTGCAGACACAGCTGGCCCCAGTCTACTGGGGAAAATCATGCTCTGGCTGAAGTGTTCTGGGTTTAGTTCACAACAGCTGTGTGTGTGTGTGTGTGTGTGTGTGTGTGTGTGTGTGTGTGTGTGTGTGTGTGTGTGTGTGTGTACACACACGCGCGCGTGCGCGCAGGTGTATGTAACACCTTGTCATCATGTGGAATTAGAAGAACTAGCTCCCTGAGTCACATCTATAGATGATTATCACATATTGATTGGTCTGAAGAATAAAACCTTACTTAAAGCTCAGTAATATGATTACTTATTTTAACTCAGAAAAAACTTAGTATCTAAGATACATGATCGCAGAAGCAGACAAGCGGACGGGATGAGAATCAGTGCCTGGTGGGAGGGAAGGCATAGCAGCTCGCCATGCCCGTGCTGTGGTGCAGGGCCCAGCAAGAAAGGCCTGGGCGGCAACCAGTCAGCACCACAGTTAGCATGGATCCATCAAGCCAGGGAAGGACACAAATATAGTCACCAGATCTGGTCCAATCTCATATTTTAGATTCAGGGGAAAAGGCCCAAGTTTGCACAGTGATTCAAAGCTGATATTGGGGGGGGGAATTCCTGATATGTTATAGAGTATTCTTGGTATTAACCTTGTGTTCCTTCCAAATGCTTCTCCTTGAAAAAGTCAAGTAGCAAAATAAGTCCTTTCACATGAAAAAAAAAGAAAACAGAGCCCTTCTCGGAAAACAATTCCAATTTGGATGTTGCACTTACACTTCATATATAAGTTTTACACATTAAAAAGCATTCAGAAAAAATGTGTAAAAACGACAGTAGTTGTTTTAAGGCAACCGGATTGTCAATATACTTCATTGTCTTTAATATTCTCATATTCCAGTTTTCTGTACAAAAACAGTGGGAATGAAAACTTCACTTGGTTTTCCATGGAAAGAGCCAACCATTAGCATTCCGGCCTGTGAAGAAACAGTAGCATGGTGACTCAGAAGACCTGTTCTTCCACTTAGTTATCTTAAGTCATTGACCTTCCTAGGCCCACACTTCCTCATCTGCAAAAGCAAGGTGGGTGAAGGACATGGTCTCCAAGGTCACTCAGCTCTGAAGTTCCAAAATTACACCCTCAATCAATCTGCTATTTAAACAGGAGCAAATTATCATTCCATGAATGGTCTCCAGGCTCAACCACAGCTTGTGATGGGAGGGGGATCACCTTTCCCAGCTTTGCTTTCCTCAGGAAGGGATGTCAACCAGAGCCCGCCTCCAGGCCTGCTCACGGGTCACAGCAGCCCAGGTAAGAGGGACTCATGAATCTGGCTGGCCCCTTAGGAACAAGAAACAGAACCTTTGTAATACCCTCTGACTTAGGATTTAACAGGGGATAGAGCTCTATAGCTCTAACTTTAGTCTTATCTTTCAAGGAGTTAAGAATTGGCCAGAGAAGCAATATAGCTCGTTAGGCACCTCAAACCTCAAACTTCCAAAACAACAATTTGCTCAGGAGACACAGAATTTGCAGTCACAGATGTGCTTGGTCTTCTACTGTTTCTAAGCTGCCCTGACTGCACGGTGTTTTCTGACTGCCACAAACTTCAGGGAAACCCCAAGATTCAAAATTAGAAAACATGGAATGCAGAAAACCATGGCCTTTAAAAAAAAAAAAAAGGAGACTCTTGTGAGCATACCACCACCCATTTTAAATCACAGGTTGAGTCCAGTACATCCCACCATCTTTAAAGCTTGAGTCTCTTTCCTCTTCTCCAAGATGATAAATGTTCTTCTTGTAGAAAAATTACATTGATGATCACATTCCAGCTCTCAGTTACTACTGAGGTACCACTCTCATCACCCCAAGTTCTCACTAGAGTATCCTCATAAAGACATAAATTTTATCAGGGCTCTGCTCTACTTAAAGGGCTAATTTTTTTCTTCATCTCAAGTTTTCAAACCTCCATGGCTTCTTATAAGCCACAGAACAAAGTTGAACCAATATAGCATATCTTACAAGATTTTCTTTTTAAAAATTATCACTTCCCATACTCTCCCCTGACATGCTCTTCTCAGAATCTCCAGAAATCTCAAGATCTCAGCCTATATAAAATACTCAGCATTCTCATTCATGATTTCTCTTATGTATCCAAAAAATTGCTTATCCTTTACAGTTCAGTGTAGACATGACTAGATTTACGAGCCTTTCCTGACAGGGTTGAAGTCAAGAGTATCTTTCTCTCAAGTACTATAAAGTCCTCTTTGTTACAACCTGGTGACCTCAGTGCAGCTCCAGAAGATTCTCACAGGTATTGCCTGAAAAAGGGTTTCTCAAATACATATGCCTGGGAAATAGTGAACACTACATTCACAAGGAGTATTCTCATATTAAAGCCTCAGAGAAAATCCATTATTACAAAACAAAACAAATTTAAAAGTCCAACATTGGTTAAACTTACTTGAATTTTTTTTTTTTTTTTGCAGCACACCTTGTAACCATCTTTAAAAATAGTATCCCTGGGGAACACATACACAGTAGACTATGTATGCTTTTACTATCATGTTTCACTTTTTCCATTAAACTATAAGTTCTTCCAGCATATGCCTCATGATTAGGCAAAAGACTGACTCATATTAGAGAGTCAATGATACCATGAAAAAGAAAAATTTACTTTATTTTTAATTTAAATAACAGTCAGGACACTGAAATTTCTAATGAGCACAACTAATGTTTACATTTTAAGAACTGCAAAATTCATCTTTATGTAAAATATTGAGACTGTATTTGACTAGAGAAAGAGAAATCCAAAGCATGTCAACAAATTGTCAATGAGTTATAAGCAGACACATGGTTGCTACACATACCAATCTGAATTGTGTTCATTTCTATGTCTTTTTTTTTTTTTTTTTTTGAGTCAGAGTCTTACTCTGTCGCCCAGGCTGGAGTGCAATGGCACGCTCACAGCCACCGCAGCCTCGACCTGCTGGGCTCTGGAAATCCTTCCGCCACAGCGTTCCAAGTAGCTGGTACTACAAGCGCATGCCACCACACGCAGCTAATTTATTTTTTAATTTATTGTAGAGACGAGGTCTCTTCATGTTGCCCAGGCTGGTCTCAAACCCACGGGCTTAGGCGATCCTCTCACCCCCGCCTCCCAAAGTGCTAGGATTACAGGTATGAGCTACCGCACCCAGTAATTTCTATGTTTTAAAGAGTAAAAATTATAGAAAGCAGTTACAACCTCAGCTAACAAAAGTATGTTAGGTGGTTTTTCAGAATGGATTTATACCAACTTGAACTCTCAGTACAATAATCAGCCCTATGCTTTTGCCTGTCTCATATCCTAAACTTTTTTCTGAAACAAAACATTTTTTATGAATTGCACTGACTTATCTAATTATCCACCAATTTATAACTTATAATCATTATTCTCCTTAATGTTATTTTCACTGATATTGAGATAAATTTCAAATATGACTATTATATACCCTTTTGAGTCTCCAAATGATAATGCCCATGTTTTATCAGTGAAGTGCAGTAGAAAGACATAAGAGTAAACAAAGATGCTTGGCCCAGGGAGGGAAAACCAGGGCTAGGTTTCAGAAGAAAGCTTTACTCCCCCTTCTCATATTTAGACCTGACTACAAAGGGCCCTTGGTGATAATCAAATCCTTATGTCAACAAACCCTGCAGCTGTAAAAGCTGCAATGGAATTCCAGTCATTCTGGCGATAAGAAGGTCTAAAGACTAGATGAAAACGAAACATCTTTCTCCAAGTTCATTGGGATTCTTCCACAGGTCTTCATTTGTATCAAATAATTCCATAATTCCTACATGTTTTCGTAAGATTTCTGTTACTGTTTTATGCCCTGGATCTTTAGCTAATTTCCAATGGGAGCTGTCCAGAATCACTGGCAAGTTCAGGACCTTCTCCATACTCCTGGGTTGTAATGCCCTGGAAATACCAGACACCAGTCAACAGACTCCTCCCATCAATGGAATTCTAACACAACTAGAAAATGCATTCTTCTACCTCTCTGCACACTGATTTGCAGGTCTTCAACTATGAGAAAATGAAGGTAGTATCTGTTCACAGGCATATAAAACAGTTAAGAAAAGGCTAATCAGAGAGTGAGGTGCTAAGGCATTAAGGGTGCCACAACTAAGCCACACAACCGACATTTTTCTAAATTGTGGTGTAAACTCTCTGTGGTTCTAAATGGGATTACCCATTTTAGGTTAACTCCAATTGCCTTTTAATAAAGTATTACTATTATTGCTGTTGTTGTTGGCTTATTGCTCAGTTCCTCTTTCATTAATGAACAAAAGAAAACTTAAAATCAGGGTCCTAGAACTCCCTAACTCATAAGCCTATTATGAGACTACTAGTTCTCAAATGAAACAGAATAAAGGCTAGTACAAAAAATAACTGAAACACAGGAGTACCAAGGACTCCTCTTCACTTTGTTTTTTTCTTTGAACTTTAACATGAAGTCCTAAGTATTTTGATTCTAACATTTGTAAATAATTTAGTCCATAAATAAATCACTTCAGGTATGGTATGAAACCATACAGAGAAAAACTACCTACTCCCTCACCCCCATCGCCAAACAGACACATTACCATAAGAATATTAGGTTTCTGATTTATTTGACTAAAAATATAGGTTAGAAAAAAATGTGAAGGAAGGTGACATCACAGAAAGAAACAGGCCACACCTCAGAGTGTCCACTGGTCCCAGAGTGCCCTAGCAAGAGGCATGTGTGCTCTTCATATGAAGATTCTACTGGAATGATGAACATTTTCTTGTTGCACCTTAATGCTTACAAATTTGAAATTTAGAAAATACTTACCAAAAAAGCCTATAAGTTTCCATTTAAGGTCATGTTTACAAATACTGAGTACTTGCTTCTTTAGCCAGACTCTGTATCAGCGAATCATGTCTACAATGAAGAGGAAAAGCTGAGAAAACATCCAGGGACCCTAACCTAAGCCACATGGTCACTGGACATCCACATACCCAAAACTTCCTCCTCCCTCACTAGGACTTCATACAGTTTAATCTGTGTGTTTCCATAGAGTTCAGTCACAGAAACTTTTATCACAAATGAGTTTCAAACACAGTGCAAAAATATTTCATGTATTTGAAAACACATATTTATATCTGTGTATTTATAACACAATCACACCATTGTGATTTGAAGTATCTTCAAAATATGTATTAAAAAGGTATGAATTCTAAACTGAATTTACATATTTTGTTGTGGAAATGAAAACCACTTCAACAATCTGTAGGACAATATGTACTATATAGTCTTTTAAAATTATGTTAAAGTAAGATGTTCATAATTGAATAAACTGGGTATGGAGTACTTAGAAATTCTTTATAGTAACTTTGCAGGTTTCCTACAAATTTAAAACATTTAAATTTTAAAAATTATTTTAGAAAAAAAAATTGGTGAAAGCAATTATGTGAAAAAGAAAAAGAAAATAGACTACATTAAATCATAGCCCTACCTCACATCATACATAAAATAGATTCCAAAATCCCAAGTGGATTAATGGATTGGAGACATAAGCTGAGGGAGGGCCAAGTGACCACCTGGAGACATCATGGGATGGCCACACTTGGCAAAGAAATCTAACAGGGGAGCTGGCTGAGAGCTCTGAGGGTCAGCCTGATAGCCCAAGCTAAGGTTTATCAAACAGGCATCCAGAAACACAGAGGACAGACAGCTCCAAGGCTCGGTCATCCTTAGAAGCAGCCCCATCACGAGAGCAGGAGAATGCTCTTAAAGAAGGAAGAGTGCATGTAAGTAACTGTGATAGGCACTGCATGGTAACAAAAGGCTCAGCCCCCAAGCGGCAAATATTCATCTTGAATGTATATGCACTCAACACAGGTGCCCCAGATTTATAAAACAGTGGCTAATCACACAAAGAGAGGACACTGACAGCCACACAATTATACCTGGCCACTTTCATACCCCACTAACAGCCTTAGATCACCAAGGCAGAAAGCTAAAAAAGAAATCCAAAACCTTAACTTAACACTCAACCAATCAGATCTAATAGACATCTACAGAACACACCACCCAACAACCACAGAATAAGCATTCTACAAATGAGCACATGGAACATACTCCAAGATTAACAACACACTCAGACATAAACCAACTGTGAACAAATTTGAAAGGTCGAAATCATACCAAACATCTTCTCAGATCACAGCAGAATAAAAATAATATCACTAGCAAGAATCCCCCGAAACACACAAAAATATGGAAATGAAACAATATGCTTCTCAATGACCTTTGGGTTAACACAGAGATCAAGACAAAAATAAAAAGATTCCTAGAAACAAATGAAAGCAAGGACACAACACACCAAAACCTCTGGGACTCCATGAAAGAGGTGCTGAGAGGGAAGTTTATAACATTGCATTCACACATTAAGAAAATACCAAGAGTGCCCAGAAAATGTATACACATTTTATGAGATGCTATCTACGTATTACTTTTAGTTTGCCATAATCAGAAGTGTCTGAACACTGATGGTAAGCACTTTGAGTACCTCTTGTAATTACAGAAGTCAAACATGACTTGCATTCATCTTTTGTTATCACTATATATTATTATAATTGTAATACAGTTTTTCCTTAAAATGTGTGTACATTTTTTGGCATTCTCTGTAGACAGATCTCAAGTGTACAGTCTAACACTGCACCAAAGGAGGCTGGAAAGAGCAAGCCAATCCCAGAATTAGTAGACAATGGAAATCACCAACATAAATTCACAGCTAAATGAAATAGAGACCCAAAAAGTCATACAAAGGATCGAGACACACAACTGACTTTCAGTTCCTAGCTGACATCAAAAAGGTTCACTCAGCCTTCCTGTTTCAGCTCTTATCCAATAAGCCAAGGTTCTTCTATTCACTCTATTTTTCTAATTTGTGTGCTTTTTGTTGATGATTCCACTGTTTAAAATGCCACCCCCCCACCATCCCATGTGTTTTGCTGTGGGGCTGACCAGTGTCCCTGAGAGCCAGAGGCTGTGATGTGCCTTACAGAGAAAATACATGTGCAGACAAGCTTCTTTCAGGTGCAAGATACAGTGGTGTCAGCCATGAGCTCAATGTTAATTAAACAATAATATTAAATGAATATATTTAAAAAGAAACACACATGAAACTGATGGAGATGTTGTGACCAGAGCTTGCAGGAACCTAACATTATATTTCTACCAGCAATGATTCCATATTCACTAATACAGTGTCTACTGTGATTTTGTAGAACCCAATGACAGCAAATAAAAGTATTATTAAAGGAAAATAAACTTTTCTGAATGTATAGAGCTCACCAAAGTAAGAAGTCCTGATTAACTATCACCAAGATGAGTGAGAGAAGAGTCCCATTTTATATTCTGCAAGATCCACTTTATTATCTTGAAATGAATTCATACGGTAAAGCCTAACCCCATGTATAATTTTTTTTTTTGAGTTGGAGTCTCACTCTGTCGCCCAGACTGGAGTGCAGTGGCCGCTCCCAGCCACCGCAGCCTCAACCTGCTGGGCTCCGGCGATCCTTCCGCCTCAGCCTTCCGAGTAGCCGGAATTACAGGTATGCGCTACCACACCTGGCTGATTTTTTGATTTATTATAGAGATGAGGTCTCGCTGCCCAGGCGGGTCTCGAACCCGCGGGCTCAGGCAATCCACTCACCTCAGCCTCCCAAAGGCACGGGATTACAGGCTGAGCCACCGAGCCCGGCTCCCATGTATAATTTTAAAACAATAAATGTTATGTTCATACTTGTAGCACAAGGAAAAAATAAGAAAACTATAATTTGTTGAAAAAGGTGTGTTTCATTATGACTATATTTCAGACTCAACTACATTAGAAGACACATCCCCATAAATTTACCAACTCTCCTAGTAAGAATCAGCCATATTCATTTGGTTCTTTTTCTTAAAAAAACAAAAAGTGTGACTTTAGAGTACAGTGCAGGCCAAAGTAGCATCTAGTATGCAAACTTATCCCATCCACACTTCATCACACGTGCACTTAAGAACTTGTGGTAAATGAGCACATATAGGTGAAATGTACCTTTGAGTAAGGAACGTTTACAGAGCCATCATACAAGATTAGGCTGTGAAATGCAATATTCTTACATTAAATAATTGAAGTGTGGCTAGACACAGTGGCTCACGCCTGTAATCCCAGCACTTTGGGAGGCTGAGGTGGGAGGACTGCTTGAGCCCAGGAGTTTGAGACCAGCCTGGGCAACATAGTAAAACCTTGTCTCTATAAAAAATCAAAAAATTAGCCAGGGGTGGCGACACACATCTTTAGTCTCAGCTACTCTTTGGGAGACTGAGGTGAGAAGGTCATTGAACCCAGGAGGCTGAGGCTACAGTAAGCCATGATTGTGTCTCTGCACTCCAGCCTGGGTGACAGAGTGAGACCTTGACTCAAAATAATATAACAAAATAATAGAACTATTTCCACTTTCATCAAAATACTCTAGAGTCCTCTTGGGTGACAGCCCACTGACACCTGGCCAGGACACCCCATCAACGCCAGTCTGCATAAACGGTTCTATGGCCAGATCAACGCTTCTTTGCGTTCTCACACTAGACTTCAGTTCTGCCTCATCACAACTCCCCATCCGACAAGTCGACTGCAATGGAGCCTTATTTTAACAATATTCGCGAGGTCACAGGTGCAGTCATGCAGGCCCCATCTGCCAAGAACACCCACAGCTATTCCGCTACCAGGCAACCTTCACTTTCCAGAGAAGAAGCAGACACGAGAGGGCTCTGGGTTGCAGGGTCTGGCTGGGATGTTTTCCTTTCTGAACATTTAGAGGCTCTGTGGGGGGGGAGGAAGAAGGGGAAGGAGAAGATAAATTACAGGGTTTTGGGGGGGATTTTTCTGTTTTTTGCATTAGAGTCTCACTCTGTCACCCAGACTGGAGTACAGTGGCACGCTCATGGCCACTGTAGCCTCAGCCTGCTGGGCTCAGGTGATCCTTCCTCCTCACCCTTTCAAGTAGCTGGAATTACAGGCACACGTCATCAAGTCCGGCTAATTTTTTGATTTATTATAGAGTTGAGGTCTCACCAAGTTGCCCACGCTAGTCTCGAACCTGTGGGCTCAGGCAATCCTCCCAAAGTGCTGGGATTATAGGTGTGAGCCATGGCGCCCAGCTTGGTACACCTGAAGTACAATTGTATCCTCATACTTCAGACAGTCACACCCAGGGATAAGCTCCCACTTCTGTGATCTGGCTGCCTGAACCAGAAGAAGTGAGAAGGGTCACAAGGACAGTCTGGGTCCTGTCCCAGTCGCACACGGAGTGCTTGGGGAGCTGTGGCTTGTGAGTCCCTTCCCAGGCCCTCTCCAGGGGTCATTGCCATGGCTTTCCATAAAGATGAGGGGCAGAGCCTGAAGGCCCTGGCTTCCGGGGCTGTGCTGTAATGCAGAGTCCTGGCAGGATAGCTTTGCTCACCTTGAGAGGCCACCAGTCATGCTCCTGACCCTAAGACCCCTGTCAGCTGTGCAGGAGTCTCTGGTCCACCTTCAAGATCCACACAACTGCCCTTGCCAAAGGAAAATGAGAACCGAGACAGTTGCCAGTGGATGCAAGCTAAAGAGATTCTATGCAATGAAGGTGTCTGAGTGGCTCAATTAAAAAAGAATTTGGGACCTTAATATAACTTTTTTTTTATTTTAGTTCAAGTTTTACCCTGTTGCCCAGGCTGGAGGGCAGCAGAACGCTTCCTCAACCTGCTGGGCTCCAGTGATCCTTCCGCCTCAGCCTTCTAAGTAGCTGGAACTACAAGCGTGCACTACTACGCCCAGCTAATTATTTATTTATTTATTTATTGTGGAGATGAGGTCTCGCCAAGTTGGTCAGGCAGGTCTCGAACCCATGGGCTCAGGCAATCCACTCACCTCGGCTTTCCGAAGCACAGGATTATAGGCTGAGCCATCGAGCCCAGCCCAATATAACATTTTTTAAAGTAATACCCAAGTTTGTTCAAGTCACTAAGGTATTTTTATTTTGTTTGAATTGGAGTCTCAATCTGTCACCCAGGCTGGAGTGCAGCAGCAGGCTCACAGCCACCCAAGCGTTGACCTGCTGGGCTCTGGCGATCCTTCTGCCTCAGCCTTCCAAATAGCGGGAACCTGTGGGCTCAGGCAATCCTCTCACCTCTGCCTCCCTATGTGCTGGGATTACAGGCTTGAGTCACTGTGCCCAGCCCACTAAGGTATTTTAAGCAAATTCTATATTCACTAAGCCTAACATGTCACTTTTATTTTAAAAACCATTAATTCTGAAGCCATTTTCAGGAACACTGATGTGTGCTAATAAAGTTTTATTGTACCTTGGTTAACACTGACATTACTCTGCATCATGTTGCTAACAGAGACAAAGCCATACCTTATTACACACCTTTCAAAGAACGACAAGAAGTTATATTTTTAAAGGCCTGCTGTATTTTTAAAGAATTTTGGTCACATAAGTGATAGTATTCCAAACTGCAGTTATTGGACTATCACCTAAACAATTTTGGCCTATTCACTTCACAATTTTACAGTTACACAAGGTGTGGTGGCTCAAGCCTGTAATACTAGCACTTTGGGAGACTGAGGTAAGGGTATTGCCTGAGCCAGGGGTTCAAGAACAGCCAGGGCAACATGGCGAGACTTCGTCTCTAAAATAAATCAAATATTAGCCAAGTGTGGTAGCACATGCCTGTAGTTCAGCTACTTGGAAGGCTGAAGCGGAAGGATTGCCAGAGCCTAGCAGGTCAACGCTGGGGCGGCTGTGAGCATGCCACTGCACTCCAGCCTGGGCAACAAGAGTGAGACTCCAACTCAAAAAATTAAAAAAAAATAAAAATAAAAACATTTTTCCAGCTGTTAGCACATACATGAATTTTAAAACTTCCTATAGATTGCCACAGAGACCAACACATTGGGGGTATCATATCGAGTCTTAGCACAAGTCCAGGAAATACCAGGTGTTTTGGTTTTGGTTGTCTGAACCTAGGACTCCCTTCTAATTCAAATGACTTTTTAAAATCCCATGTTACTGGGTGTTCTGGTGGAAAGAGATTGAGTTTCTATGCGTGCACCCCAACAATAGTGCATCCAAGTGACTCTGGCTCCCAACTTTCCTGGGACATCAAGCCCTAAACTAGGAATAGAACCCATGCCAGCCATTGTGGGATGACACTGGCCTTGGTGGAATGTTTGTAGTCACTCCAGAGGTCTTGTCTGGAGAGTGTGGGGTCAGGTGACATGTGTGCCACAAGTGCATTATGTTAAAGCTGTGTGAGGTGCTACTGCCCACCCTGAGTATCTGTCAGTGAGGCTGGTGTAAGAGAACAGACCCAACATCCTAAGGTATGAACCCACACCCATGATGCCAGCATCTAAGTCCAGTTAGAACCTGGCCTCACCACCTCACCTGCACGCTTAACAAGCCAGGGCTGACTCCAGAACCCGGTTTGGGTAAACACCGGCTGAGCCTGAAAGACCCCACATGACTCTGGAGAAGGGGCTTGGCCTGGGTGACTGCCGCAGCCTCCTCACCTTTCTCCTGCACATTCTGCTCATTACCCATCAGGGTCATGTCCAGTCTCAGCCCACATCCTAATCCTCTGCTCTGTAAGGCTAATTTCTGTAAACGCTCAACTCTGCCAGAGCCCTTTGACCAAGGACGGCGACCTTGAATCCTGCTCCAGAGTGTTCCACAAAGACACAAATTTCTCAGGCTTTTAGAACTGCATGGCAGGAGCCCGGACACTTGAGAATTGCGTCTCCTAGGTAAGCCTTCATAGAGGAAAGGCAGGTGACAGCAGCAAGCCCTGACTGTCCTGCGCCACCACCACCCCCACCCTGAGCTGGTGCTGTGGTGTCAAATGGCCACACTGCTGTGTGGAGAGAGGCCATCCAGAATCACAAGGTGACATTTCCAGGACCCCAGCCAGGCCGCTGGCTACCTCTCTTAGTCTCACCTTCTGCCGTCTCTGCCCACTCCTGACGTCACAGCTACACAGTTACTAAAAGGCTCCGTGACATCACTGCCTTCCCTCCAAATGTTGCAAAACAGAAACCAAAGGGCTGCAAGGGGGTCTGGATCAGGACCCCAGGCCTCCACCACCTCGAAGTATGCAGCTTACACTCGGGATGAAGAACCTGAAAAAAGGTGCAAGCCCATGTCTGGGTGGCCATGCTGAGTAGCAGAGGTCCTCGGTGGGGACTAACACATCATGGAGTTGTCCTTCAATACACTCAGCACCACAATTCTGTGTTCAACCTCTCATGAACCGCTCAAACCCTGGGAACAGCAGACACCAAGAGGGGAAATTAGAGAACATGCTCTTTAGGAGCCAGCAAGTGCCCAGGCCGGTCTGTCTCAGACACATGCTCATCATGACACTGATGACACAGACCAGCTAGGGGCTTCTGACCCTGGCTGGGAACCTCGAGCCGTCACTCTTGTGCTATCCTCGTGACTTCTGGCCTCTGAAGCACATGGATAAAGAAGAGGCGGGGAATTTGAAGGACTAAGAAGCAATTGTGACAAATTCTCTGGGACTGTAGAAAGAAATATAAAAGGTACCCAAGACTAAGAGGAATGGCTGTTTAAGAGCAGAGGGGGAAGGGCAGAAGCAGGGAATGACTGTGAAACCACCCTAGCCTATACCTCCTAGCACAGCTTTGATTATATTTAACCATGCCATTATTACACCTAAAAGAGTGAAGAAGAAAAACAGTGAAAACAGCATGGTAGTTGGAAACGTAAAAAGGAACCACACGGACAACACGTGAACGCCTAAGGGTGATGCTGGCCCTCCTGCAGCAGCCTGGTGCATCTTTCCTGGGGTGAAGCCAACCTCCTGTGCCAACCTCCACCACCGCCCATGGCAGCTTCAGCACAGGGGGTGGCTCCCCTCGGGAAACCCCTCAGCCCAGCTGTTGCGACACGTCTACTGGTCATCCTCCTCTCCAGCACCTGTGCCACAGCCTCCCTTCAGACCCTCGCCTCTTCAGCCAGAGCCTGTTGACTGTGCCTCCTGGGACCCCAGGGAAGCCCCTGCTCATCTGGGTCCACATTCCCACCAAGCCTAACGGGGGGGAACATGTCACCCGCACAGTTCCTTTTTACGTTTCCAACTACCATGCTGTTTTCACTATTTTTCTTCTTCACTCTTTTAGGTGTAATAATGGCATGGTTAAATATAATAAAAGCTGTACTAGGAGGTGTAGGCTAGGGCGGTTTCAGTCATTCCCAGCTTCTGCCCTTCCCCGCTGCTCAGACCACCACCAAGAGGCTTCCACTCCAAAGCTGCCTCTCCAGCCAAAGAGACATCCTCTGCCCATGGATTGTTTCCTTTTTCCAGGAGAATCATATAACTCTTTGCATTCTCTGCCTTAGCCGGTGCAACATCTAATACCTCATAACGGATCTGTAACTAGTCCCAATGATTATGTCAATTCAGCCTGAGCCATTCTTGTTCACCTGTGAGCCAACTCAGCATCCAGCTAAACACAAAGCTTTTGGGAGGTAAACCTACAGAGGAACAAAGGATGTTTTTCTCTTTACTCCAATCATTAGAGTGTCATTCAAGGCAATTTAAAAAGAAAACTGCTGTCCATCATTTATAGCACCCACTCATAGGACCATTTCTAATTTATAGACTTGGAAGACATGTTTCCAGTGTTCTCCATGAATTTCCAGAAATCAGACTGCTTTATAACCATTGGTCTATGTATCTCTCAATTGACAAATATGGTCATTCCAATTATACAGAAAATAAGTCTTTCCAATTCCTGGTCTACTACCCATATCTGAAGTTCAAAATGAGAAGAAAAATGGATGATTAGGGAGGAAGTACTTGAGAAAAAATGAAGAAGAATTGCTCATATAATTAATTTATCTTCAATACTTTACTGAAAGGATATACAAAGCAGGAATCAAATGGATTCTAGTACACAGAAAATTATTCCAAGTAGAAAACTGGATAAGTGAAAGGAATAAAAATGAGCAAGAAAAGGGTTATTAACAAAGGAGCTCTGAAAGGATTTAAAAATTAGAAGGTGGTTTTTCAAGCTTCAGAGGCTGTGAAGTGGTCTGTATTCATTTCCTTAGTGTACCTAAATTAGTCTGCCAGTTCCTTGTTGGGAAAATGCCTCAATTCCAGAGGGCAGGCCCAAGTTAAATCTCTCCACCATGACTGCAATTTCTTAGGAGCCACCACAGAGACGTAGAATATTCTACTTCTGAACTAAATGAGAACAAACCAGCAGCATTTGATGCCACATTAAAAGCAAGGTCGTGGTCACTAAACTTCTGCGTTCTGATTGCATGAGTGCTTCAATTACCATGGAGACAGTTACATTTTCCCCTGTTTGTGTTCTTTTCTTTATTCTTTGCTTCTTCTCCATATTCAGAAAAAATAAATTTCATACAACTACCATTTGTGGCATATCTAAAACAGCTGTGGTTGAATGAGGTAGAATTTGAAACCCCCCAAGTTATATGAGTCCAAAGACTGAATTTCTTGGGAACAAACAGCAGGGGAAAAAAGGGGAAAAAATCCCAACTAAGCATGAAAGCCAAACACATTCCCTAATGAGGCTTTTGATGAAGTCATAAATTCCTCTTTTTCATTTCTCAATGAAGTCTCCAAGTAACACATTTGTCACAGAGAGAACAAAATTCAACAGTTGTTTTTTTTTAAAGCAGTAAATTCCATGAATGATTTATCCTACTCTTATATACAATTTAAAGTTGTCTAAGTTTAGTGAGAGTGTGTCTGATTATGTTTTAAAAACTGCTCTGGTTGAATTAAATAGCAAGTGTCCAAATATGCATGTTTCATTTACATTTTGGCCTTTTCAAGATTCAATGCCACATGAATTCATTTTTTCTTAAGAGCTGCAGCTAAAGGAAATACCTGCAAAAATGCAGTAGTTAAAATATTTGGCTTAAACAGGTCCATGGTAAGTTTCACGAGGCGAACTGACATTACACATAGCTATAAATGCCATGAGTGTTACCTGAGGCACACCTGCCGATCGCCAAGCAGTTTCTGGGAAAACAGTCATATAACACATGCAGTATTCACAAAGATACAGAAGATCATATGGCAGGCGGCAGTTATATGGCAAGAAAAGCCTGTTATTTTCTAGCACCATAAGCTTACTGTGGTTAATAAGAATGTTAACCTCAGACCACTGTTATCTCTAGGGCTTGACATAATCAGTGTTATAAGAAAAAACCTGTCTGCTATGCCGCTCTAGCCTTCCCGTGTTATAGCGAAGCTATCTTTGCATGATGCTATGCCAGGATATTGATTTGCAGAGTGGAAGGGTGAATGCCACAGAAACCCTATGGCTATGAACTTGTTCCTGAATAATGAAAGGTCACAAAGTAAACATCAAATCCAATAAACTTTTATCATTCCAACTTAATTGAGTAGATAAGAACTGCTTGGATCATTAAAGTTTCTTGCACACAACTTCACAGGCCTCAAGTGTGTCCATCATGAGAAAAGTGAGCCTTCAGGGTAAAATGTCCAGGTAATTTTTTTTTTTTTTTAAGTCAGAGTCTCACTCCGTCACCCAGGCTGGAGTGCAGTGGCACGCTCACGGCCACCCCAGCATCGACCTGCTGGGCCCAGGCGACCCTTCCACCTCAGCCTTCCAAGTAGAATATGTGTGCAATTTTAACAAGTACAAGAGAAATTAATATTGCTAACAGCACGTAAAAAGAAAGAAGTATGAGAGGGATCTTGCCTCTGAACGATTCTGAAATGTTTATGATAAAAACATGTTTATATGCATCAGTTCAATAACAACACAAGTCTGTAAATAGCTGGATTACTGCCTGTGTTGGTTGCTTCATATTGATGAGCAATGCTGACAGTTAGTATATCCCACCTGGCACATGACAGGTGCTCAACAAGCAGACACTGGAGTAAAGGTCCAAGGTGTACAGGACAGAGGGTAAGTGCAAGGAATGTTGGACATATGTTGCGATTAAGCCTGGAGAGTATCGGCAGGAACAGCCTACTAAAGGAGGAGGTGCTTGAGCAAAGGGTATGCTGGGGCAGAAGGAGAAATGAGAGAGGAAGCCACAGAAGGCAGTATACTAAAGAGAAACCGAGAGGATGGACAGGATGCAAAATTAACACACCAGGACTTCAAAAGGCCCCCAGGCCAGGCTCAAAAATGCAGGTGTTCATGGAAAGAGGGCTGCATCTTGGTCACAGTTGTCTTTTTACCATACTTTTATGTACACAAGATTAAAAGTACTGACACATGAGAATTTCTGCTCAAGTAGTACTTGGGTCTTTGGTTTATGGTCATTTGACAATTGAAAGCACTAAAAGGAGATGATTTTAAAGCTCCTAATTTATATTAAAGTAATAGCCTTCTATGTCTTTAAAAAATGTTGCCCATGATTATTACAAAATGGTCCACAGGTTCCAATTCAATCTATTTTCTAGGAATTCTGTCAATTTAATTTTGCATAATCATCATCAGTATTTGCACCTGTAAACTTTATAGTAGCACCTTTCAGAATAAATATTTTTAATTGATTTCAGTAGCAAGACTTCAAATTTTTATGCATTATCTTATTTCAGTATGGTCCATTGATCTAAGAATAAGATTTGCTAGATTGATGCTATTTTATAATTATACCTATTCTTTGGTTCTTTCAGATTGAAAAGAATAAGTTCAGAGGTTTTGACTTTAGTCTTGTCTTTAAAGTGAAAAATTAAATAAAGCAATCAGCAGATGTAAAAAAAATGCAGACGTCATTAAGCAAGTCACTACAGATTAATGGCAAAAACCATTTTTAAGGAAGATTAACCTGTCTCTGGTGAGTCAGATAGAGAAAAGAAACATGCTAAATGTTATGACAGCAATCTAGGGCAAACTGATGGCATGAGGGCGTTAAGTGGTGGTCATAAAAACTGCAACTGGAGAGGTTTCAAAGTGGAACTAACAGGATCCAGAGATGTAACTTCACTGCAAGAACAGGCGTGGGCAGAGTTAAGAATAATTCTAAAGCTTCTGGCCTAGGGTTCTCAATAGAAACGGGGAGGTTGGAAAATAGCAATATTTTAAATGGGGAGAAGAATGGAAAAAAATATACGGCAACACTTCTAGTTACAAAATGCTCTAGCACTTTTTACAGTACTTTCCCAGACATGTATTTGATAACAGTGGTGAGATGGACAATGCAGGTATTAATTATATCCATTTGACAGATTTGGAAACTGAGATTCAGAGAGGGAAGGACAGACAGTAAAGGCTTAAGACCATTCAAAAACAGACCCCTGGGCCTCCTGGGCAAGGTTCTTTTCCCACCATGATGCACACTTGATCAGGAATTGATCATTTAAGTTGTAATCCTCAACTTGCTTTTACTTGCTCAACAAATATTCTTGAACCAGGCACTGTGCTTAGCACTGGGGGGTAATGACCAAGATAAAAGCAGGCCTAGTTTTCTGTTTTATGAGCCAAGGCAAACAAGGAAACAAACATAAAATAGTTCAAACAGTGTTGAGTGCTATGAAAAGCAAAGGCTGGTGGGCTGGGGAGGAGAAAAGTCCATCTGGGGCAAGCAGAGACCTGGACCCATCAAGGAAGAGAAAGCAGGCCAGAGTGGAGCTCAGAGAAAGGCGATGGCTGGCATGAGAGAGGCAGCCCAGGACCAGGGAGCCAGGACCAGAGAGTCTGGGCCAGGGAACCGGTACCAGGGAGCTGGGACTGCAGGGCCGTCTTACTCAGGTAACCACCTCTGACTTACCTAGTTCAGGGCAAGGTGCTCTGGCTCTCTAGGTACAGTGAGTAACAGCACTTCCTCTCACTCTCAAAAGAGTTCTAATCTCAATGATAAACAATCCCCTAGTTCATACATGGTAAGACATACATGGTAAGGATGGAGGATTGATCCCAAACCACCATGGGGGAGGGTGGAGGAAGCCCAGTGGGCTTGTGTACCTGAGCTCTGTACCCACTGGGACATGCTGTGCTCCCTGCGCGTCCAGCATAAACCACCCACATGTGCTCGTTTTGACTGTTCTAACTCTAGTTTCCACTGGTTTTATCTTTTAGGCTAAATGTTCTCTGGGGAGCGCCCTTCGGCTCTTTTCTATCTTGAGGACACCTGATGAGCTCCTCTAGGAGCTCCTCCGCCACCCCCAGGACCACTGTGTGATGAGGTGTAGCCAGGGAGCTTTCCAAAGGATGGCGCTCCATCTCTCCAGGCTACCACCTGAGGCCCTGATACAGCCTCCAAAGATGGGGGTTCAGCAGGAACCCCAAGAGCCCACTGTACAGACCCCACCAAGAGCAGGAGACAGGCGGCACACAGGCAGACTCCAGCCCCACTGAGTTGCTGGCCCCTCCCCAGAAGTCAGCGTTGGACCCCACTCCCACCCTCCCCACCACAGTGTAACCACAAAGCTGCATCTAAGATACACCTTTCTGTGCAGTTTTCAATACTGCTCTCCTCTCTAGCTAGAATTTTTATTTGCATTGGTCTTGAGAAACTTTAACATACTGAATTTTGCTTCGATATTTTCTTTCGGGTACATGAACAAGATTCCCCAGAGCCAACTGTGTCGTGAGAAAACTATAGATCAACTTCCATGGTGTGAGGTTAAGAGTCCCCCGCTGATACTGCTTCCGGATCCCTGTGCTTTGCAAACTGCCGACACACACATGCCAGCATCGTGCCGATGAGAGCCAGAATCTGTGTCTGCCACTTCCCCTCAGATTTGATTTTGTTTATTATCTGATTTTGTTTCTTCTTTTAACAAGTTACATCACATCCATCTCAACAGAGACTTCAACTAGAGCCCCCATTAGTGGGGACGGGTGCGTCACCCCACCACCCCTGCCACAAAGCAGCCCTGTGAAGTAGTCAGTCAGACCATGAGCCAAAGCAGCTCCAGAGGCTCCAGGAACCGTGGGCCAGCAGAAGGGGAGGCTCAGGGCCAGCAGAAGCTCCCAGGCTTCCGAGCCTTTCCAGGGAAGAACTAAGAGAGCATGATGAACAGCAGACACATGGCAAGACAGAAGATGGAGGGAAGGGACACTGCAGACCCAGAGCAAGGGCACTGGCAGCTGGCGGGACACAGCAGGGGAGAGGAACACTAGCAGTGACACCAGAACCACTGCCCTGAGCTTCTGACGGCTGGTTGAAGCTAATAGCTAAAGTTGGGAACAGGAAGACCAGGCTTTGGGCAAAGACAAGGCACTGACAGGACACCTGTTTAGAGATGCCAGCAGGAGGAAGGAAACCTAATGATGTCACCCATTCTTGCCCATTTCTCACATGAAAATGACTAAAACTCAACACATCTGTAATACAGTCATCCTGGCTTTTCTGCTTGCATTTCGTTTGGTGAAGGAACAACACAATCCAGAGGGTCTCCCCAGTCAGAAAGCTGAAGGTGGTTCTTAACTGCTCCTTTGTAACCACTAGATTCCTTCTTTTTTTTATTTTTTTATTTTTTGAGTTGGAGTCTCACTCTGTCACCCAGACTGGAGTGTAGTGGCCGCTCCCGGACTCCACAGCCTTGACCTGCTGGGCTCCGGCGATCCTTCTGCCTCAGCCTTCCAAGTAGCTGGAACTACAGGCGCATGCTACCTTCTACCTTCTAATTAACCCTTCAATCTGTCTTGTCTCCACTGCTACTGTCTTGCTTCAGGCCATCATCGTCTCTTACTTGAACTACTAAAATATGCTCTTAATGTGCCTGCTTTCTCATTCTTGCTTTCTTCCAAGTAATCAACAAGTGTGATAGCAAGACCTTGTCTCTAAAAAATTTTTAAATATGCCAATGTGGTGACACATGCCTGTAGTACCAACTACTCAGGAGTCTGAAGCAGGAAATTACTTGAGCCTAGGAGTTCAAAGCTGTAGTGAACTATAATTGCACCCACTGCTTTCCAGCCTGGGCAATAGAGCGAGACTCCATCTTTTAAACAACAACAAAAAACCAGTTTGGCAAAATAACCTCCCTAAATTTCAAGCCAGTTCATGTTTCCCCTGCTGTTAAGCCCTTTACCAAATATTCCTCTACAGAGGAGAGGCAATGAAAAGAAAAGTCATCTGGTTCTGTAGATGATCAATAAACAGTGGGGACCACAGTGGAATGTTTTTGTTTTTGGCATAAAGAGTCTTTTGTCATTGGGTTTCTGACTATTTCTCTAGTTTCATCTTCTGTCTTGAGTATGTCTCAATAGTACCAACCAAACTGGATATTCCCAGAAAATGGCATAGGTTTTCACACCTCAGTAAATGTATACCTGTTATGTCCTCTGTTTGAAATGACACACATACAGACCTCAGTTTTTCCCAACTAAATCTACAGATTCAACATAATCCCAGTTAAAGTTATTCTATGGATACTAACAAACTGTTCTAAAGTCTGTATGGAGAGACAAAGACCTAGAAGAACTAACACAATATTAGCTGAGTACTTATACTCATCCACTTCAAGATGGACTATAAAGCTATGGTAATCAAGACTGTGGGAAAGCAGAGACAAGTCGACCAATGAACAGAACCAAGAGCCCAGAAAGCTATATGAATATCCTCAACTGACCTTTGATGGAGCAAAGGCGACACACTGGAGCAAAGCCAGACTTTTCAACAAATGGTCCTGGAACAACTGGATGTTTACACAGGGAAAAAAAATTGATCCAGACACAGACCTACCCCCTTCACAAGAATTAACTCAGAATGGGTCACAGACTTAAATGGTGAATGCAAATCTATAAAGTTCCTAGAAGATAACATAGGAGAAAATCCAGATGACCTTGGGTATGGTAATAATGACTTTTTAGATACAACACAAATGCACAAGCCTACAGAATTGTTCTTCTATAGGTGAATGGATAAATAAACTGGTGCATTCAGACAATGGAATTTTACTCAGAGCTTAAAATAAAAGAGCTACAGGCCGGGCTCAGTGGCTCAGGCTATAATCCCAGCACTTTGGAAGGCCGAGGTGAGTGGATTGCCTGAGTCCATGGGTTCGAGACCCACCTGGGCAACTTGGCAAAACCTCGTCTCTACAGTAAATCAAAATTTAGCCGGGTGTGGTAGCGCATGCCTATAGTTACTCGGAAGGCTGAGGCAGAAGGCTCACCGGAGCCAAGCAGGTGGAGGCTGCAGTGGGTGGGAGCGTGTCACGGCACTCCAGTCTGGGTGACAGAGTGAGACTCCAACTCAAAAAAAATAAAATAAAATAAAATAAAATAGCTATCAAGTCATACACAGGCACAGCGGAAATTCAGATGCACGTTAAGTGAAAGAAATCAGTCTGAAAAGATGATGAGCTTTACTATCCCAACTACCTAACATTCTGAAAATGAAAAGACTGGAGAGACGGTAAAAAGATCAGTAGTTGCCAGGAGAGAGGAAGGGATTAGGAGGCAAGAGAACAAAAGAATTCTAAGGCAGTGAGACGATTGCTCACAATACTACGATTACGAACACATGTCATGTATTTGTCAAAACCCACAGAATGCACACCATCAAGAGTGAACCTCAATGCAGACTATGGACTTGGAGTGATCATGATGTGCCAGTGCAGTTCTGTTGATTATAACAAATGCACCCTGCTGATGCTGGATGCTGATGCTGGATGTTGATGCTGGGGAAGGCTGGGGAAGGGGTCAGGGGCACATGGGAACTTTCTTTACATTCCACCCAATATTGCTGCAAACCTAAAATGCTCTAAAAAATAAAGCTGGTTTTAAAAAGCCCAATATATACTTTCATTCTTCCAGAAATCCTCCCCTTAACTACTCAAGTTAGCTACTCTCTCTTCCAAAAAGCTGCTATAATAAAATTTCTATTATTCCACTCATCACATAGTGTTTGTTTACCTTTTAATATCCAAGTCTCCAAAGATATCTCTTTAAGGATCAATGTGATCCTGTTTAACTTAAAACTCTAACAAGCACATAATTTTTTTGTTGAATGAATACTTCAGATATTATAAATGAATGAATAGATCATAATATAAGAAGCCTATACATTAGAGTTAATAGTTGCTAGCCATTAAGAGGGAAATGCTCCTTAATTTTTATCACCTTTGTCAACAAGAAATAAGTGTGAATATTCATTCTACAGTTTTAAGTTAAACTTTATGTACTACCATTTAACATACATATCATTTTATGTAAAATCAAATGAGGAATTAAAAATATAAAGCAATCCTCTGTCTCATGCCAAATACAGCTATTCCTTTTTAAATAGTTAACCTGGGAAAATATAAAGTCTTACCTAGTTTAATAATACAAATGAAGTTGTTTTCTGTCTAAGATGTATTAACCTGCCTGCTTTTATACTTATGGTTCATTTTATTTGTTCAGCCCACAGCAGACATGTTTTAAAACCTTCAAACACTTTGTACATGGAAAACTTCTAACTTCAAAGGTCTCACAGAAATGGCCCCAAGAACAAGTCCTCCTTAAGTCTCTACCTCAGACCACAATGCAAAAGACAAAGTGGTCCCCAATGAATCAACCTTCCTAGCTGGCAAAAGTCATCACAACTCTAAATGAGAAATGCCAAGCAGAACTGTGGTAACACAGTTCTTCAAAATCTCCTTCTTCTGCTGCAGCAAAGGCCGTGCCCGAGGAAGAGATCTCTGGGCTCCACCAGCACGTCAGCAAGGCCACTCCATTCCGCCCACAGCCCATAGCAAGGCAGGGTCAGAAACGTCTTTACCATGAATAAACAAAGAGCTTATTCACAACAGGCAAAGAAAGATCTGAAGAAATGAAGTCATTGTGTCTCAAGAAGGGAATTTTCAAAAAGGAAAAGTTTATAGTGAGTTAGAAAAAGATAAAGATCATGTCACTGAAGTCTGACACTGTACTGACAGCTCTCCAAATGACAGCACACAACTAAAAACTGTGTCTAAAACATGTGTTCCAAAAGACCCATGTGGAGTCCCCAGTGATATGACATATTCATGCATACTGTAGAAGCAAAAAGCCATAAGAAACAATAAAAAGAAATGGCAAGTTGACTTTAATCTTGTGGTGGGACCCAGCATACCCCACAGAGGCATGAGAGAAAAAACTCAGCTGCTGCCAACCCTGGTGTGACCCAGCACCCAGAGAGCTTAGCTGTGTGTGACCAGCACCTGGGGAACCCTAGCTATGTGTTACCAGCACCCAGGAGCCCAAACTGTGTGTGATCAGCGCCGGAGAGCCTTGAGCTTTCTAGTAAACAGGAGGTAAGAGTGACAGGTGGAGTGTGAATAGGAGGTGAGCATGGTAGACAGAGTATAAATAGGAGGTAAGGGTGACGGATGGGGTGTGAATAGGAGGTGAGCATGACGGATGGGATGTGAACAAGAGGTGAGGGTGACAGACAGGGTGTGAACAAGAAGTGAGGGTAACAGACAGGGTGTGAACAGGAGGTGAGGGTGATGGACAAGGTGTGAACAGGAGGTGGGGGTGATGGATGGGGTTTGAATAGGAGGTGAGCATGATGAACAAAGCGTTATGTAGGAAGTGAGCATGACGAACAGAGTATGAATAGGAGGTAAGAGTGATGGACCAAGTGTGAATAGGAGGTGAGAGAGATGGGTGGAGTTTCTCCAGAACTTGAGAAAGAAGGAAGCAGCTGAGAGCGGCCCTAGGGGACCTGCTGTAAATTTACTACAAACAACCAGAAAGCTGTGACTGTTGTCTCTCTCTTTGCCTCACCTGGGGTTTCTTTTGATTTCTCTCCTTTGCAATTTTTGAACAGAGTTTCTCACATGTTATTCTTCTGAGATGTGTGAAACTTAAATCTTGGTCAAACCAAGTGATCCACTAACCTTATTTTGAGTTGTTTTAAAACTGAAGAAAGTCAGCAAATGAGAAGCCTAGGTATTTAAGGACAAAACCAGGAGAATTAATTATTAAGACACTAAGTAAAATCAGGAGTAGAAAACGCATGGCTTGAGAGCACCCTGTGAGAGGTGGAATGTTGAGTTCAGGTTCAGAAGTGATGTTTTAACAGTTTATTATTAGAAGGCTTGGATATTGGGATTCCCTGTTCATCATTTATAAGCTTTCCACTCTTTTGTGTTGGGTATTACACACTGTTCAAAATATCTTAATTTTATAGAAAGCACAAGCGAGGGTATTTGGTGAAGTGTGCCTGCTTTTTTCTCAGCATAGCAATCCAAGGAGGCACCACTAACTGCCTCAGCATATACACACCTCAAGCAAAAGGAAACTAGGAGAATTTAAGTCTCTCTCGAATGTAATTTGAAATCTCATTCCCTTAAGTGATGGAAATATCACAAAAGAATACAACCATGCACCCTTAAAGATGATAAGGTCCAATTGGAAGTCTCATTTTTATACACATTACTGTGACCACACAGTAGCAAAATGACTGTCTCTTACCTACACGGGGAAAACATTTTCAAATATGATTCTAAGTTAATAAAGTTATGTAGCAAACGGAATGCCTAAAATCTTTCCTAAGGGAACAATGTTTAGCAAAAATACACTTTCAGATGCACCAAAAAGATAATAATTCCAAAATGAGAGTTATCAGCTAAACTGTTTCACCCGGTAGATTATTTCAACATGGAATTTATTTCAACATGTGGATGATGCTAAAAGCATTATAACCAGGTGCAGTGGCTCATGCCTGTAATTCCAGCACTTTGGGAGACTGAGGAGGGAGGATTGCTTGAATCCAGGAGTTTGAAACCAGCCTGGGCCACATAGCAGGATTTCATCTCTAAAAAAAATTTTTTTAATTAGCTGGGTGTGATGTTGCACACCTGTAGTCCCTGCTACTCAGAAGTCTGAGGTGGAAAGATTGCCTGAACTCAAGAGGTTGAGGTTGCAGTGAGTCACGCTTGTGCCACTGAATTCCTATGTGACAGAATGAGACTCCAACTCCAAAAATAATTGAAAAATTAAAATTAAAATAAGCATTCTATTTTGGCAGCTTAATATCTTGCTCCTTGCCTTGATCACAGAAGTAACAACAGATAATCAATTTACTAAACATCAAGAAGTTTTACTTTAGATGAAGACATCAGACCATCATTGATACACACCTGTGAAGAACACTGACACACTGCCACAGTCTAAACTTAAAGGAATCACAGTGTATGGTTTACTTTTCAAGGCATCATAAATGAAACACAGTTTTACAAAAATTTAATATTTTCACTTGAGACTAAAAATGGTACTGATATGTTAATGCAAACACAAGATCAGAAGATAGCATTCTTAAGTTCTTTCCTTAAAGAGACACGTGGCTAGGCACAGCTCACAACTATAATCCCAGCACTTTGGGAGGTGGAGGTAAGAGGATTGCCTGAGCCCAGAGGTTCAAGACCAGCCTCGGCAACATAGCAAGACCTCGTCTCTACAATAAAAATGAAAAAATTAGCCCAGTGTGGAGGCGCATGCCTACAGTTTCAGCTATTCGGAGGGCTGAGGTGGAAGGATCGTATGAACTCAGCAGGCTGAGGCTGCGATAGACAAGATTGTGCCACTGCACGCCTGGGCATCAGAGTAAGACACTGACTCAAGAAATAAAAATAAAATAAAAAGATATGCTCTCTGATTTTTCTAATAAAACATACCCATTTCAAAAAGTAGTAGCACAATTAGGAATTTTAAGTTGTTTAGTCAGAATTTCAGAAGACCCATTTCACTGCACATGATGCGTGTGTCACGGATTCCACAAACGCAGCTCTCCTTCTTTCCACTCCTAACTCGACACAAATCTTAAAGCTGAGTGTGGAAGTGTAGGTCTGTTTCATACACGAGACTGGGTACCCCTGCCTCCTTCCAGCTGACACCTGTTTGCAGGCTCCAGCACGCCCAGGCCTGGAACGCCAGCACACGGGGACCCACACCCCACCCTGAGAGCTGCCTTCTCATGGTCTTCTGCTCCCAGGATGCACTGCATGACCTACCATGCACTGTCACACAAAAGTCCTATGTGAAGAGTTACCCAGTGTGGGCCCTCAGCCTTTTGGATTGGCACTTCAACACAGATCCTAGAAATCTCACTAAAAACACTTTAAAGAAATAATGAACTTTTAAATTAACATCAAATACCTAAAACAATGTACAATATACTAGCAATCTACTGCGAATATATTTGATGTGCCATACGTCACTTCAAAGCAATAGTCAGTACTCTTTGAGGACCTATCAATACATGTCCTGTTATCTGTACTTCTGGAAGGCACCAGATGTCCAGTTGCAAAAAACTACAGATAAAAAAACACAGAAGGAACCCCACCTTTTCAGTAGGAACACTGACAAGTATATGTTCATATTTTAGAGTGACAACTGGATAAATGTAAATAATACTTAGAGAGGCCACATGAAAATTCATAAGAAATGAAAACATATTCTTCTTACATTTGCTAAATAACCCTACACTCATATTGTCCAAATGAAATATAACAATAAGTGAAATAAAGCGGAGCTCTCTGAAAGACTTTACACGCAACCAATGCAAGTTTCCAGAAACATAATTAAAACGTTTTTTTCTCCTGAGATTAAGAGTGGAAGGATTTTTTTCCTCCTATATTTCTGCATGACAGAGTCCTTGCAGATTACAAACAGACACAGGAGACCATTCCAAAAAAACTTGGAGGAGAAATCAGCATGCTGAGCTCGTCTCTGAGCATGTGTCATGACCTCGCGCAGCTGGCCTGTTCTCCATGCCTATGACGCCCGGGAGACCTTGGCCGCATCTCCCTCCTGTTCGCATTCCCTCATGTGCACATTCTTCCTCCAATCCCAGCATCTACCAAACTGTGTTCTGCAAAACATTAGATACCCGGGAGACACTAAATGGATATTTCTGTCCAATAAGTTTGGAAACTATTTCATAGGCTATCTCCTCTCAGAAATCAAAAAATCCAGTGTGGGGCAGAATAAATGGGTCACTGAGAGCCAGATTGCAGAGACGGATTTTCTCCTGTCTGCAGCATGAGAAGCAGAGAGGGTGTTCAGCAGGGAGAGACAGGATTAACTTTGTTTGTTGGGAATGCATGCAGTGCTGGGAAGACGAGACAGAAAAGAAATGGATCATCAAAACGATCCCGTGAGACCAGCCAGAACTGCAGAGAGGGGAGGGCAGATGAGACAGTTCTGCAGAGAATGCAAAGGGCCAAGTGACATTTGGTGAGTCAAGGAGGTAGGGGGAGATGGAGATAGACAGGTCTACAGTCTCCACTGTCACCACTTTCTCAACAGGATGGGAGGCGAGACTGCATACGGAAAGGATGGGGAATCTAAGAGATGTGAGAAAAGCAGCAAAGGGCAAACATTGGGTCAACTCTTGGGCAGCAGGAAAGGATGATAATGGCTATGGCAGTCGCCACTCATGACAGAGCTCATGGGCCACCACAGACTCAGAAGGCCGACCTTCTTCCAAACCACCTTTCTCACAATACCTTAAAAATCTATGCTATGTTTTTATGTAGACACTTTCCTTACTTTCTTCTATGATATTTTAACTGCTTGACTGGGGAAGAGAGAAGTCATTGGGTCTTATTTACACCATAAACATGCCCTACAGCAGGCACTCAAAACACCCACGCAAAGCTGATGGGAATGACTGCAAGTTGCTCCCTAAGGAGATGTTTCCCTCCTCTGGCTGTTTCAGGATTTTCTCTCCTCCTCTGTCTTCTGGCAGTAAGAATGTCACGTGCCTAGGTGTGGATTGTTGGTCTTTGGTTTTTGCTTGTTTGTTAACTTATTTTGACACTTATGCTGCCTAGTATCTTCTGAGCTTCCTATATCTGTGGTTTTCTGTCATTAATTTTGGAAAGTTCTTGGCCATTATCACCTCAAATATCTTTCTGCTCCTTTTTCTCTTTCTCTTCCTTCTGGTATCCAATTATGGGTATGTTATACCTTTAAAAACTGTCTCACAGTTCTCAGATGCTCTATTTTTTTTTTTTCTTTGCATTTCAATTTAGGAAGCTTCTATTGACCTATCTTCAAGTTCACTTATTTTTTTCCTCAGCCATGTTGAGTTTACTGATGCACGGAAAGCATTCTTCATTTCTGTTACAGCGATTTTATTTCTAGTATTCCCTTCTGATTTTCTTGCACTTTCCATCTCCATTCTCACATAACTCATCTGTGCTCACATGCTGCCTATTTCTTCCATTGCAGCCCTTACATAATTATCCCAGCTATTTTTAGCTTGCCTGTCTTACAGTAACTCCAACCTCCTTGTCATCTCTGTGTCTGGTTCTGATGATGGTCCTACTCAGACCTTTGCCTCTTAACATGCCTTCTAATTTTTGGTTGAAAGTGAACATGTTGTCATGGAAAATAGGAATAAGGTAAATAGACCTTTAGTGTGAGGATGTGTTCAGCCACCTACATGTTGGGCTACATTTAATGTTTGCTGGAGCTTCAGGCAGAGGCATCCTATTCCTCGAGGGTCCTCATTTCTCTCTTCCTTTTTAACTTTGGGTTTCTTTAAGCACTCCTCCTCAGAGAGTATCTGTATCTTGTAGCTCCTTCGGCTGTGCTCTGTCGCCATATCTGGAGACCTGCCACTGTGCTGGGAAAGTGTGGGCAGGAGTAGCATCCACAGTCTCTGATAAAGTCTCTGTCTCCTATTGAGCCTGTGTCTCTGGCCTGTGATCTTCAGAAGAGTTTCTCTGAGAATAGCTTTTCCTCTGCTTCCTTCGAGGTCTGGACAGGAATGTCCTCCCATGGCTCTGCGGCAAGGTTCCAATAAAGTCTTTCACCCTTGAGAGGAAACATGTTATGAAAATGGCTCTGGGTGTATGTTAGGATGATTACCCATCCACTCCTTCTGCCAGAGCCATGAGCAGACCCTTCTCAGATCATCACTGTGAGAATTTGCTGGGGTTCCTACAGGAATAGCCCATAAACATAGGTGAGGAGGCACATGGGAATCTCAGACTCACCCTAGCACATATGCTTCAACACTACCTTGAAGCACTCCTACCTGACGATGGCCCCGGCTAGTTGCCCCCGTAGCTTCCTCTCCAGACAAATTATCTTGGTCACAATCTCAGGAAACACCTGTCTCCAGATCTCAGGACAACAGTTTGCTGGGACCTCAGTTTTCTGATAGGTCCATGAAAAGCCGCTGATTGTTGAGTTCATCCAGCTTTTTCTTCTTGTAATGAAGAGAGTAACAACTTCCAAGATCTTAAACTGTCAGAGCTGAAACTGGAAGGCTCGACATCCACTTTTTATACTGACCAACATTCAAAGACACACACACTCCCATTCTCTCAGATCCTATTCTCAACAATAGCTAAGGGACAAAAACGTATGAATAGAGCACATCTGAAGGTGCTCATAACTGATGGCAACTTTAGTATATCACAATGGTGCAAACATGGTGTTTAAAGACAGAAGAGTCAGACTTGAAGCCTTCCAGATGTAACACATTGATCCTTTAACACCTCTAGTCTAAACTCATTCAAATAGATATAAAATCACTTTTGGTCGTAACACATGTGCTGTTAATATTATCATCACAACCCCAGGTAGCATTTTCATTTTAAAATGTGTTGTATTTATAAATACAATCAATAATTTAAACATTTCAGAGAGTACAAAGAATCAATATTCTTCCTTGTATAGCTATGTATTTCTGTGGCTTAGTTTCTTTGTTTCACTGCCTGTAAATAATATGAAATGATGTTTCGTTATTTCAAAAGTAAAAGTTTTTTTTTCACTTAAAGAAGAGTGAGTAGTAACACTTATTTATAGTTTTAAATGTAATAGTAATGGAAATTTTCAAACACATACAAAAACAGAAAAATAATGAACCAATATGTATTCATAGGCAAGTCTCAATAATTATCAACATTGTTGCCAGTGAAACCTCATCTCTCCCTCTCACTTTTTTCCCAGAATACTTTAAAGCTCATCCCAGACAAAACATAAATACTTCAGGATGCCTCTCCCTTGGACAGAAAGTCTATCAGCTGGGTACCATGACTGCTCTAACCCCCTTTGGGGAAGAAGCAAGCTTGTTTTCCTGTGCATGAATGACAGAGACATATTTTTACCACTCGTGCTGCCCTTGGGAAACCGAGGCAAGAACAGAAGAGCATCTGTGAGAGGTGGGGCGCAGAGTGGATGGACAAAGCTGGACAATGCATACCGCTCTCTCACCTGCCCTTGGTCTAGATGGATGGAGACATCAGTAATAGAGCATTTCTCATACAGTTAGAATCCTGAGAATTAGGTTCTGCCATCAGAAGCAGCTCCTCAGAGGTGACACACACAGAAGGTCAACAGAAGCCATCTCCCCACAGCCCCTCTGGCTGTCCTAACAGCAAAGAAAAGGAAATGCTGGGACTTCACAGTGCAATGCTCTGGGTGTCAAGAGGTAACAGTAACCACTGCAGAGGTAGTTTCATTCTGACTTCTTGATTACTGGATTGCAGCTAGAGGGGTGTAGTCTTAATTCACAGTTCCACAACCATCTTGGCTACCAACAGCTCTGAGGTCCATCAGCTCTGAAGTCATTCCAATAGGACCGATCTTTTTGATCTCTCCAAAATTGTGTAAGTACCAAATTCCCTTGAATTAAATATCCTCTTGTTTAAAACACAAGTAGCTTGTTTCCTAGACCAACTCCTGACCTACACACTATTTGATGCATCTGTGTATGTCTGGGGAACCGATATTAAATTTTCACAAAACAACCCCTTTATTATGTGTGATACATTCATTTTTCTATTTTACTTGTCCTAGTCATAATTCTCTTAAACTCATATTTATTCTTTTGAATTTAAAAAGATGCTGCTTACACCACAGCCTTATTAAGAAGAACTGCAAAGATGGTACAGAACATCACAGCTGCATTACTTATTTTTCTTTTATTCCATCCTAATCTTCATTATAGATAATGTGAAGTTTTTCCAGCTGCCCTCTTATTGACCTGAGTAGGGACAATCTCAGGCAAGTCTCCACATAGTTCTGAAATATTCTTAAGAAAAAAACAAAGATGGAGAACAGAGAATAAGAAGGGAAAAGGTGCTAAGACTGACACTAAGGTTTGGGGGAAAACTGTTCTTGATCTTTAAAAAATGCAAGTTTTTTCATAAAATTATTTTCTGAAAGCTTACATTGTCCAGACTTGATTCCGTCATTAAAGCATATCTTCAGAAACCACATGCAGTGCTTGACTTTTTTTTTTCTCCATCTACTCATTAGTCAAACAGAAATAAATCTAGTAGGGACCAAAGGACCTTCTAAAAAATTAAACATCCTTAAATCTTGTTATATGAATAGTGAACTATATTCAGATTTTGGTTCTCGATTCCAAAACCAATAAAATCACAGCAAAATGTTAAACAAATCTGCAGATCTCAGAGGATAACAGATCATAAAACTCCCACAGATTTGGCAAGGTGGCAGTCACTGACAGAAGGAGAAAAGATATATAAATACAAGCTATATTTTCACATTTTTCTATCCTAAAAAACTGAACTCTATGTAAAATGTGGAGTACTTAAATATAAAATATTGTTCTACTTTAACAAATATTTAACATTAGTACTGTATTTATGTATCATATATTCTCCTTACTAGAGGAAAAGTGTTTTCAGTTCATTTGAACCATGATTAAAGCTCAGTAAGCTTAAACTTGGATTTTAATGTTGTGAAGAGAAATCTTTAAAAAATATATTATCTTCTTTCTTACCTAATGAAACAAAACAAACTTTCATCATTATCTTTTGATGCTTCAGGTTTTCCATTATCATAATCAATTACCACCCCATGCTGAACACTGTACTGAGCTCAGGAGTTACTGATATGTGGCAAAATGTTAGCATGAGAACATCGCAAACCCCAGTGTTAAACACAGCCCGGTTCAGATCATGGTACTCACAATGTTGTTGTGGTATTGGACAAATTAATTAATAGCCCTGCACTAAAGTTTCACCTGCTATAACACAGGAATCATACACTGATTTCATAAGGTTGTTAGAAGGATTAATGACAATGTATACAAGAGAACACAGTGAAGCTGTTAACACTATAGAATTGACTATATGTTACTTTTCAAACTAGAACATTCCATAATTCTGAATAGTTGATACGACTGTACAAATAACTGGTAAGTGAGGCGCCACTGTATTAGTGAAATCAAGTATCATAAACTTTTAGAGTTCAAAGCAGAAAATGTGATAAATTTAAACCTGAATTTTAAATATATTTAGCGTGCTACTGTATTGTTTAGACTAAATAATATTAGAATGAAAGTTGTATCTTTTAAATTTTATTGTTTGTTGCTGTTATACAGACATATAGCTAATTTGCAATTTAATCCTATATTTCAGAAACCAAGCTAAATAGGGATATATCTAATGAAAGATACCTCTAAAAGATAACTTTAGAAAATGATAGACCTCGGGAAATGAAGAGATATTTTATATGGATTAAAGAGTAAATATCATGAAGGCTCTAGTTTTCTTCAAATTGCTCTGTGGAGTCAATGTGATCCCAGTCTAAAATCACAAAAAGGTTTCTGTGGAAATTGACCACCTGATTCTAAACTTGATATGCAAATACAAAAGGCCAAGAATCAACATGCAGTCTTGAGGAAGAACAAAGTGTGACAGTCATAAAGAGTTACTATAAATAAATAGCAATGAGACAGACCAGAGAACCCAGACACAAATCCATGCCTACTGAAGAACTTACCTGGGGGAGGCGCAGCATTTCATGGAGGGGGAAAGGGTGGACTTTGCAATCAACAACATTGAAACAACTAGTATCTACAGGGAAGAAGACTGAGATTGGACCTTTCACTCACATGCAACCCAGGAACAAATCAAAAAAATCAACAACAGGTGAGTTTTCAGGCCTTCGTGTGAAGACAAATAAAACCATAAAGCTTTTAGATATAAAAGAATGTCTTCATGATCCTGTGGTAGAAAAAAAACCCTAAAACAGTGTACAAAAAGCACTAACCATGAAGGAAATAACTAATAAATATGACTAAGTTAAAAATAATGAACTTTCGCTCAACAAAAACAATAACAGTGAAAAGACACAATACAGTGTGAAACAAGATATTGTGACCCATAGAAGAACAGGATTTCCAGGCAAACTCTATGCAGAAATTGTTCAGACTGGTACAATTTTCTCTCCCTGGGGTTATGCACTCCCAAAACGCATATTTGAGAAGCCATCCATGGACCTGGCCCATCTGCCAACTCTCATTGTGATCTTGAGACACCAAGAGAAGTGCAGAAGACAGTTCTCCAAAATAAAAATAACAAAGAACTGAGTATGTACTTAAAAGTAGGCAGATTAAAGAGTAAGGTGTACTCTTTATGACTACATAAAAGAGTTCAAAAATAATGTTACTTTATTTTTAAGTAACATTTCTTTAAAAGGAACAAAGTGATTACCATTAAAGTCAAGACAGCGGTTACCTCCAAGAACCAGAGGGACTTCAGAGGTAATGACAATATTCTATTACTTAATTGGGAGGGAGTTATATGGGTGTTTATAAGTACACATACATAATCATACATAATATACAGTTTTTATACACTTTTGTATAAGTTATATGCAGTAATAAAAGCAGATTGTCTTAAGTGTACTAAAAAACTCAGATCATGACAATTTTCTAAACAACCTAGACTATATACTCTCCAAAATATTCTCCTTAAAAATATTACCTCTAAATTCATATCTCCCCAGTTTGTTGTCCTAGAGTCAGACTGACCGTTAAAGGTAGAATACAATAAGATATGTTACTTTCTCAAGAAGGTTACAGGGAAGGTGGGCATTGATCCAGGCCTTAAGGGATACAATTTAGATACCTGTAAATTGGGGAAAGGAAGTAATTGGCTTTATTAATCCTACTGTTGGTTTGATGAGTAAATCTTCCCGAGTGAGCTTGCTTCCCTGGACCTCAGTTTTCTCATTCAACTCAGGGGAAAAAAAAAAAGGATGGCACTTTAGTACAAACACAACTATCCAGCTTTCTCTCCCTGGGGATATGCACTCACAAACTGCATATTTGAGAAGCCATCAATGGACCTGGCCTGTCTGTCAACTCTCATTGTGATCTTGAGAACCCAAGAGAAGTGCAGAAGGTACCAGTGACAAGTTGCACCTTTGACATCAACCAACACCAAGAGTGAAAAGAGATGTGGAACCAGAAAACCCTGGGCCCCAGTTTCCCCGATTTCAAATAGAAGCAGTACCATCCATGCTGCGTGTCTTGAATTCAGTGTATCATAATGTTTGCCAAAGTGACCTGGAGAGCAAAGACTAGGAAGAGGGCCATCACTTCGGAGCACAGACAGGTACAGCAGAAGGAACAGGAGGCAGGAAGCCCAGGGGCTGGCTCAGCCCTGCAGCTGGGTGACTGATATAGGTGAGCTGCGTCAATCTGATTGAAACAATCTAAGGTTCTTTCCCCATTGCTATGAGTATATGTAAATTAGTCCTTCAAAAACTATATATAATTTAATAACAAGTTATATAAAAATCCACCATTATACCTTAGACAAATCAAAATCATCACATTACAGAAGAATTCAAAACAGGGTTTCGTTAAGAAGGCTTTCCAGAACTTATATGTCTGTTTATTAAAGGTAATTCTCTATACCTTCCCAAAAATTTATTTAATGTTATATTTAAACCATACTTTTCACTATCCCCTACAACCGGCTAAAGGAGAAAAAGAGTAAGTTTCCACAAGAACAATTTGAACCCAAGTGGAATGAATCCAGCTTTGGACACACCTTCAGGTAGACTCAGGGTAATACTCCGTAGTTACACATAGGCTTCTGCACTCCTTGGCCGCCGGCCACTGTTTGTCAGAGGAGGGCCGGTGCCTCTTTCCCACATGAGCTTCCAGCCTCCTCTCCCAGAAACTCTTGGCTCCTGTCCCAAAGTCTCACAATTATAGAACTATAGAGCTATAGGATGCTAATCCTATGCCATACAGGTTGTTAAATATTTGGAAAATCACCCTTGAGTAAACCATAAATAAAACATGCTTTTTGCATTCTGAAGGAATAGGAGGTTGAGTGGATCTGACTTCAAATTTCCGTCTCTCACTGGCTGAGTTGATCAGATCACTGACAGCTTCCTACAGGCAGGCAGCCAGAGTCAACTCTGGTCCTTTTCTGGGTTACCACCTCTTTCTCCCTTGTTGTCATTTTGATGGTGAGAATTCAGAACTAACACTTGGGCAAGAAAACTGCGAGGCTGGGTATAAACAATTCATTTGCCTCTGGGAAATCAGGTGTCTAAAAGTATAGGACAATCTCTTTTCCCCAATCTCAACCTGTGCAAAAATTTTTTAAAAATTTAAAAGACTACAAAAATAGTTTTCAACAAAGCATACCAAAATGCATAGTTTTCTTTACAGTCTCAAAGGACCTTCACAGAACTGCGGCTACTGGCCAACCAGAACACTACCAAGTGTGGAAAAGAGCAACGGTTTGATTCAATGTGCTGATTAAACAGTGGAATAAGATAAATAACATTTGAATGGTGCTTTTAAAGAGTTTTTTCCTAACTACGTGGATATTTAATTATTTAAGACGTTTCTAAGTGTTCCCTGTTTGGATCTGGCCCTTAATCTTGTGATATATGTTATTAGTCCTGTTTCACAAGGGAGGACATGGACGCTCTGAGACATGTGCCTGATACAACTCTCTGGCAAGTGCAAGAGCCGGATGTGACACTGACAGAGAATGCAGCATGCTGCGAGGCACTGTGTCCAGCCCAGAAGAAGCCTGAGATGTTCTCCAGAGGCAACTCCAATCCCCCAAAGGGCAAGCTCAGAGGGAGGGCCAAAGCACCGCTGGGGACGGAGCCATGATTCTGGAGTCCTCCTGTATGGCCAAGCTCACCCACCACACAGCAGGAGCCACGCTGTGGAGGGCCTGCATGGCCCACTCAGGCTGAGCCTCTGTGGCTTTCACATGGAAGATCAGGACACACATCAATCATTTGATAAACTAACCACCAGCTAAACGCTGATGTGTATCAGTTCTGATTCTCAGAAATAAGAAATCAAGCACATGTCTGAAATAATTTTCCGAAAAGAAAACAATGAGTATCATAGAAAAGGCTTATTTCCAAATATGCTTTTCTTCCCTGGGACTTGTCAGAGAAAACTCACATTTAAAAATTAATTATAATAATTTCAGCAATGGAGTGTTGTAAGTCCACTATATGCAACAGTTCTTTATCAAACTTAATAAGAAAAAAGGTCACTTTCCAAACACGCATGGCTTCTTCTGTAAATACTTAGGATTAAGCAGGCCTTGGAGGTCCCTTCATTTGCTGAGGATTAGACAGTTGAAAAATCACTTCAGTATGCATTCCATCTCACTGCAGGGAATTTTAACATCATAAGCTATTGCCTGATATGGATGATCTCAAATACAATTTGTTTCAGATTTTTTTTTTTTCTAAATCAAAATCTGGCCTACTTCCAAAGGACTCAAAATCTGCTTATAATTCCAGAATACTAGAAAGTTCCATCAATGTAGGACTAACAACAGTAATAATCACAATAATAGCAATCCATTTAACTGACATTTTTATGCCATATTTTCAGAAGTAGCCTGGCCATGCATGACACACTTCCTTGCCTATGAAAAGGACTTGGGACAGAACAGTGTGAGGAAGGAATGAATTTGTGCAAAGAACACACGTGCCTCTATGTGTTAACATTTCTCAGTGTTACAGTGTCTCGGATGTGGTCCAGCTATTACCTTCCAAAAGGCAAAAATTAGTAAATGAAGCTCTTCAAACAGAAAGGCTCAGCTGTGGTATAACGCACCAAAAACTGCAGCTCTATTTTCCTTGGCCTTTAAATAATAACTTCTGAGAGTTTCTTCTGAAACCAACTGGCAGAGACCATCCACACCGACCTCCCTGTCTGTCCAAGCAGGTCAGAAGTGCGAAACCACAGGTCGAGTCAGCAAAGTCACCACCCGCTCGAGGGGCACTTAAAAGGGGCTATTAGGTCAAAGAGGCTCAAGACAACCAACACTGCAGGACTCATTTCACTACCAGGAGCATCCGTCTATGGAATTTGTTTGTATCCACTGTAACAACCATAATAGAGTAAAACTTACAAGCATATTCTAAGAAAACTGAACTCATTAAAAAACACTTTTTTAAAATGTCCACACCCATACTCCACATTCTGGTAAGTCAAATGAACATATTCTTTCCTCTAGCCCTTATCAAATATTTACCACATCACATGATTTCTAATAAAAGCTTACCTAGATTAACTACATGTTGGTATGTGAAATTACATGAACAATGTGGTACTAAAATATGTTGTGTTGATTTTTAAATATCCCTTCAGTAGGGCATTTGAGATTGCTATTCTAAATTGTTCCAAATGCAGAGTAAGCAATATGAATTCATTTTATATAAGAAAAATTCATGTTTCTTACAATTAATTTATGCTCTTGGTTATAAATACCAGCTAATCAAAACTGGGTTCTCATCTTTGGGCAGCTGTTTTTTGGTTATCCAACTTTGCATTACTAGATTGATCTAAAATTAACTATTTTCCAAAGAATTACACATAATCTCTATGATTAGATAGTATTGATCTCTCTACAGTGTTCTCTTTTATGATGATTCTAAATCCCAAAAGACCAATTTATCCATAATCACAATGCAGAATTTCAGGGACAAAAGAGCATTCAGTGATCTGATACAATCCTAAATTACTAACTTAGGAAAGTGAAGACAATTGAAATGAAAGCACTTTTATAAGTTATCCTAAAACCTCAATGTATGGCACTAAATGAACCTAAAAGTAAATATGTAGGCAGATCATTCATGAAGCCACAGTAAAAAAATACATGAAGCAGATACAGTCACATGCAGCATAAGGACATGCTGGTCAACAGAGAACCACAAAAACAAGGGTGTCCCATCAGATTGTAACATTGTGTGTGTACCATACCTTTCCTGCATTTAGATACATACACACCACTGTGCTACAACTGCCTACAGTACTCAGAACAGTGATGCGCTGCACAGATTTGCAGCCCAGGAGCAATAGGCTGGACCACACAGCCTAAGTGTATAGCAGGCAACATCCTCGAGGTTTGTGTGAGTCAACTCTATGGTGGCCATACAATGACGACAAAATCACTTTAACGAAGTATTTTTTGGAACATATTCCTGTTGTCAAGCAACACATGACCCTATAAACACAGTGCTTTTGTATGATAAGCTGAACTTACAAATTGAATATTCTAAAAATAATAAAATAATTCATTTAAAACATGTTCCTTTTTCAATTTTATTGAGACTAAATTCATATACAATGACCTGTATATATCAAAAGTACACAACTCAGTCGGGTCCAATGACTCACACCTATCATCCTAGCACTTTGGAAGGTGGAGGCGAGAAGATTGCCTATGCCCAGGGATTCAAGACCTGCATAGGAAACTTGGCGAGACCTTGTCTCTACAATAAATCATAAAATTAGCCAGGCATGGTGGTGTGTGCCTTGGAAGGCTGAAGCAGGAGGATTGCCTGAGCCCAGCAGGTAGAGGCTGCAGTAGCCATGAGAATGCCACTGCACTCCAGCCTGGGCAACAGAGTGAGACTGGTTCAAAAAAAGTGTATAGATTAATGAGTCCTGACCTGTATATTCCCATGACACCATCACCAGGATAAAGACAAGGAGCATTCCTGCCAGCCCCAAGAACTTCCCTGTGACCCTTCAAAATCTCCCATCCCTGCTGCCAGGCTAACACTGATCTGTGCTATGTCACAGGAGATTCATTTGTACTTGCTGAACTGTATATAAGTAGAATTATATAATATGTGTTCTCTCTTGGTCTGGCGATCCTTAAGTGTATTATTCTGAGATTCATCAACGACGTTGCCATGTGCTCTTTTTTACAGCCAAGTAGCATCCACTGTCTGGGTATAACACAGTTTATCTATCCACTCACCTGCTGATGGCATTTGGGTTGTTTCAATTTTGACTACGACAAATGAAATTGCTATCAACATTCATATACAATCTTTGTATGGGCAAATGTCTTCATTTCTCTTGTGGAATAACTAGGAGTGGAGCAGCAGGCTTAGGATAGATAGACACCTGATGTTTTAAGCAGTCGCCAAGATGCTTGCTTACTAAGATAATGATCCATTTCACATTCCCATCAGCAATGGATGGAGCTTCCAGTGCCACACATGCTCACTGTTCTAATGGGCGCACTGCAGGGCTAGACTGTGACTGTCTTCTGTGGTTCCCTGATGACACACTAGCCTGGTCATTTATTAATGTGCTTAGCCATTCATTCATGTTTTGTCTTTTATGAAGTATCTGTTCAAGATTTGTGCCCATTCTTTTTACACTAAATTGTCTTATTATTCAACTGAAAAAGTACTCTGTATATTCTGGACACATCCCTTGTCTGATTGATGTGTCCCAAATCTTTTCCTCCAGTCTTACCTTTTTTGTGATATGACTTTGCTGTGTCATGTCCCAAGGGTACAGATTTTAGTTTCTATGTTATCTTTTCTAAGTAGTCTAGTTTTAAGTTTTACCTGTTGGCCTGTTATCCAGTTCAACTGTCATGTCTCGTATGGGTTGATATTCACTGTTTTCCAAATGGATAGCCAGTTGATTCAGTGCCGACCCTGCAAAGACTCTCCTTCCCTTTGTAACAATCTTGGTGCTGTCAAGCACTATGAACATCTGAGATCCTTCCCCACTTGCAAGTCACAGGTTAGCTTGCCACAGCATCCTTGGTTACTCTAGCCTTTTAGAACTTATAATTTTATAATCAACTTCTCAGTTTCTAACCCCTTAAAAAAATCCCTGCTATAAAATAATTGGAATTATATCGCATCATATAGGAAAACTGTCATTTTAACAATACTGTGAGCTAGGCTCGGTGGCTCAGCCTGTAATCCCAGCACTTTGGGAGGCTGCAGCAAGTGGATTGCCTAAGCCCGCAGGTTCAAGACCAGACCAGGCAACTTGACGAGACCTCATCTCTACTCATCTGTAAAATAAATAAATAAAAATTAGCCAGGCATGGTAGTGCATGCCTATAGTTCTGGCTACTTGGAAAGCTGAAGCAGAAGGATTTCCAGAGCCCAGCAGGTTGATGCTGGGGTGGCCATGACTGTGCCACTGCACTCCAGCCTGGGCGACAGAGTGAGACTCCAACTCAAAAAAAAAAAATAGTAGATATTCCAATCCATGAGCATGTTTTAGCCTCTCCACACATCAAGGATTCTTTAGTTTATCTCAGCAATAGTTTGTATTTTTCTGTGTAGGGGTCTCAGATATCTTTTGTGGTATAAGTATTTTAAGATATTTAGTGCTACTGTAAATGGAATTCTTTTACAATCCATTTCCCAACCATTTGCTGTTCGAGTATAAGAACTCAACTGGTTTTAGTACATTACCTTTGTAGTCTGCAATCTGGAGACTCCAGTTCAGGAGCTGCTGTATAGGGTCCCTAGACTTCTTCATGTAAATAATCATAAGTAAACAGCAATGGGATTATTTATTTCCCCATCTTTATGCCTCTCATTATTTTGCTTGCTTCCTAAGTTTCCCAGGACTATAGTAACAAAGTGCCACAAACTGGATGATTTAAAACAACAGAAGTTTATTATCTTACAGTTCAGGTGGGCAAGAAATCCAAAATCCAGGTGTTATAGAGCCATACTCCCTCAAAGCCTCCAGGAAAGAAACCTCCCTTCCCTCCTCCAGCTTTGGGGTACCCTAGAGGCTCCTCGGCTTGTGGGATATAATTCCAGTTCTGCCCCCATCTTCACATGACTCTCCTGTCCCTTCTCTTCCCCTCTTCTTATGAGGACACCAGTCACAGAGGATCAGGACCCACCCTAAATCAGCATGACCTCATATTCACTTGATTACATCTGCAAAGAATCTATTTCCAAATAAGGGCACATTCATAGGTACCAGGGGTTAGGACTTTGACATATCTTTTTGGGGAACCATTACACTCGCCTCATAGCAATGGCTAAACCTTAACTTCTGTTGAACAGAAGTGGTCAAGGCAGGCATCCTTGCCTGTTCTCATTCTAAGGGAAAAGGATTCAGGCTTTCACCATTAATTATGAGCCAGAGGTTCCTCACAGGTGCAAATAGTTTAAGAAATTTACTAATTACTATATTGATAACTTCCTAATTATCAATAAATGGATATTGTCACATGCCTTACACACATCTACCAAAATAATAATGTAGTTTATTTTTTTAAGTTATACTGGTTGATCTTAAAATACTAAATAAACTTTGCATTCCCAGGATATTCTCTTCTCGGGCATGTACTACCCTTTTATATATCATTGCATCTGGTTTATTAATATTATGTTAAGATCCTTGCATTTACATAAACAATAGATTTGCTCTATCATTTTCTTCCTTTCAATGCTTTTATCTGGTTTAGGTATTAGGAAAATTTATTTTCCTTAATAGATATAGAGCTATTCAGATTCACTGTTTTATTGCATCATTTTTGGTAAGTTGAAATTTTCAAAACATTCATTTATTCTATCTAAATTGTTGAATTGGTGACAAAAGACTGTTGATGTAGCCTCTTACTATTCTTGTGATGACACTGGTACAATTATGATATCCCCTTTTCATTCTTGATATTGACAATTTTTGTTCTTTTTCTTCTTTCTTTCTTTCTTGATCTCTCTCTGGCCTCCATAATTTCCAATGAGAAACCTGTGGACACTTAAAAATCATTATTTCATTGTACATAATGAGTCATTTTTCTCTAGCTGTTTTCAAGGCTTTTTTTCTTTATCTTTGGTTTCAGCAGCTTGATTATTATTTATCTAGGCAAAATTTTCTTTGAATTTATCATGACCAGTGTTCACTAAATTTCTTGAATCATTAAATTTGTCTTTCTCTACATTTGGCAACTTTTTACTCACTTCTTTAGACACTTTTTCCTGTTCAATCTCTCTCCTCTAAGAGTTTAATTATACTAACATCATATGTTTTGATATTATTTAACAGGTCCCTACAGCTCTGTTCATTTCTTTTCAATCTTTTATGTCTGTCTTTCAGGCAGAATATTTTATCTTAATCTACCTTCAAGTCATCTGACATCTTCCTTTGTCATATCCATGCTATGCATTATTGAGCCTATCCAGTAAACTTTTATTCAGAATTCTATATCCAGTGAAAATGAACTTTAGAAATGAAGGCAAAATGAAAACATTTTAGATGAACTTCCTATTATTACTGGTGTAGTAGACTGAGGCAAGGATAAAGGGTACACACGATAGATCATGTGTGTGTACATGTCCACTCAGAACAAATGGAAGCAATGATACTTTGGTATTCATTTTCACATGAAGTACTTAGACAGTGGTTTCTAAATATCATGCCCAAATAAAAGACGCTACGGCTGCTTGGAGAAATGGGTTACTCCTGGGCAGGAGCTGATCAGTACACAGGAGTCTGCAATATCTTTTTGTGCCACAAAATAAAGAAGAATTCAGAGAATGTTGGGGAGTTTTGAACTGAAAAGAGAAGCCATCCAGGAGGGGTCTCAATAGACCAAGACTAGGGTAAATTGAGCAAAAAACTAAATCAGAGTAATGGATTGTAACTCACAGATTAAAATAAGATTCCACAAGTCTTGCTAATACAAACAAGTCAGTAAGTAAGTGGGAGAGAAAGGAAAGTCTCACAGTACAATGACAATTATCAAATACACAAGTGACAGATCATGGTAAAGCTTAATTCACGCAAGAACCAATTAATACTAAAACTAGTGCATTTAACCTTAATGAGAAATAGATATTTACAAAGTCTCAAAGTATTTCCACACAAGATGGTTATTAATCAAAGGGTAAAGTATTAATGTCATAGGAGAGAAAAATGTCAGTTAACACCATCAATAATGGCACACCTTTATTAAGTGTCTTCCAGACATGATACACTGAAAACTAAACAAAAACACTTCCATAGTATGCCTACTGAGACTGCATAACTTAAAATCTAATCATGAAGAAACAGCAGATAAGCCCAAACTGATGAACATTTTACAAATTAACTAGCCTATACTCTTCAAAATATGTCAATATCATGAATGACAAAGAAAGTCCAAGGAACTGTTCCAAATTGAAGGAGACATGACAACTATATGTAATCAATGCCAGACCTAGACCAGACTCTAAATTGGAATTTTGTTTTCTTTTTCTATAAGACACTATGGGGTCAACTGGTATAATCTGAATAAAGCATATACGTTCAATAAACAAGAGTACTGTATCAATGTAAAGTTCTTGATTTTGGTAACTGTATTATGATTGTATTAGACAATGCTCTTCTTTGAAGGAAATGTGTACTTGAGTATTTGAGGTAAAAAAGGCAATCATGACTGTAACTTCCTCTCAAATAATTCAAAAAGAAAAGGGTGGGAAGGAGGCGGGGGAGGGAGAGTGGGAAAGCAAATGTGATGACATTTTTCCATTTGCATTAGGGAATCTGGGATCAGGAAACATGAGAATTCTTGGTAATTCTTTTATAATCTTCCCTTAAATCTTAAATTATTCCAAAATAAAAAGTTGGAGAAAACAGCAAAAACGTGTGGGTTAGAGGTAAGGTTTGAGCAAGTCTACAAGATGAATGACTTTTTCTTCCCTCATGTAAACATGAACTGAAAATGTCCTTTTGCACTGGTTGCAAATCAAACTAAATTATTTCTTTTTATTTTATTTTATTTTTATTTTATTTCTTAGCGCAAGCTCCATCAAGTAAAGACACTTTTGTAAGCGGTGATACCAGCCATGTAGTCTGTCTGTAAAGAGCTGAGGGTCCTGGGAATTTAACCACATCAGTGCAGTCTTGTTTACATCATTAGCTGGAAAAAAAATAGAGTCCTTTAAAGATCTTTTAAGATCGGAATCAAAAAGGAGTGAGAAGGAGCCAAGTCAGGACTATGAGGTGGAAGTCTATTGACGAGTAAGCATAAGCACAAGTTATCTTTACATGAAAGAAAAGAGTACGAAGTTACTAAACTTTGCCCTGCTACTTTACAACTGCAGTCAGCTAGGAGTTTCTCCAGTGACTGCAGAGAAAAGATTTGGTGAAACTTATAGAAAAATAACAATTCCTACTTCCATATCTTCTTACTCTGGTTTGCTTCTTAAACATTTAAGTTCAACAGTAAACTAATGCAATTAAGGAGCAGAGAAATTATATAGTCAAAAATAATAGTCCATGGTACAAAAACTATTTAAGGAATATGAGCCCCAGAGTGAAACTACTGAACTGTGCGTATTGGGATGGGAAGAGTAAGTAAAAATTGGGCCGGGTGTAGAGGTTCCTGCCTGTAAACCCAGAACTTTGGGAGGCTGAGGTGGGGGTTCGCTTGAGCCCAGGAGTTCAAGACCACCTTGGGCAATATAGCAAGACTTCATCTCTACAAAAAAACAGATAAAAATTAGTTGGTGTGGTGTGCTGGTAGTCCTAGCTACTTGGGAAGGTGAGGTGGAAGGATCCCCTGAGCCTAGGAGTTTGAGGCAATGGTGAGCTGTGATCATGCCACTACACTGTAGCCTGGGGACAGAGTGAGACCCCAACACACACACACACACACACACACACACACACACACACACACACAAGTGACTAAATAACTTTACCATACTGAAAGTTCCAAATGTGTAGGAATTAGTATCCCACACACGTGAATATACTCATAGATACATGCATGCATACATATATGCATACATACATATACATATCAGTAAAACAATGAAACTGACCAATGAATAAACCCCTATCCTTCAAATTAAGCCTTCAGTTGATCAATTACTTATGCACTAAAAATAGCAAAGGCTCGAGAGATTAAAAAATGGTAATGTGGGGTAGGGAATCAGGATACCGATATCATGCAGCCTGTTACGGTCTCAGTACCAACCTTTTCCTCGACTCTAATTTTGAAAAACAGTTAAAATTAAAAGGAGGCTACCAAGATCACCACAAAAAACCTCCCAAGTCTTCAATAAATCCTACTACATATACAAAAAACAAAGGAAAAGACCACAGAAGTCACCCCATCCAGCAAGGAAATAAATTTGCTCTCCATGACAATATTCTAGACTGCCCTTCAGCTCGAGGGGGAAAGGCTCATTTTGTGAACAGTGCCCCATCCAGCCAATACTGAGTGACTCCAGCTTTTCAAATCATTACATATGAGTGCAGTCTACCTCCCTAAACATTCTACATGTTCCATGGTCCTAGCCAGCCTTTTAAGAGAAGAGAATCATCTTATGTCCACTGCCTTCCGATCACGCCCCCCCAGGACTGAAAAGCCCCTCTCTGGACTTCTCACACTTTCCCTCCAAATAAAGAGTCCCTTCCTAAAAGCACGGTCTTGCTCACGCTTATGAATATCCAGCTACTCCTTAACACAGAAGGCCCAGAAAGAAACAAACACTCCAGAAGGATCTGGAAGAGGTCAGAGTCCAGGAGGGCCTAGAAACTAGTGTGGAAACTGTTCACTACCATCGTCCATTAGTACTAAAGCCATTTTATCACTTTATCATATTGCTAGTTCATATCAATTAAGTGACTATTTTATGTATGTGTAATGCAGACACATACATTTATCCGTATAAAATTACATTTTTGTTGCCATGACATATATGTCAGCCCACTGAGGTAATTCTATATTTCCTGATTCTCCATTCAACATGTTAGCTATTCCCTTCCACTCTGCATGGCCTGAAGTGTGTGCTGCATGCATCTTCACCCAAGTTGCCCCGAGGTAGTGTGGAACAGACTTCAGAGCTGTCTCACCACGCACAGTACATGATCCACTCAGGATCTTTTGGGATTTTCAGTGCCAAACTGTGAAGTATTTCAGTTGAACAGTTGTTCCCTCCAGTAGAGTAGCTTTAAAATGTCAGTCCTAATACTTCCTAACTGGTAGTAAATGCATGATTATATATTTTAATTGAATAAAGTGAAAAATATTAAGAAACTGGAAGAGCAGAAAAGGAATAGTTTACAGAGAAAATAAAGATAAAAGGATAAAACCACATACTTGGCGATTATTTCTGCAACACTATCTTAGGTTGAACTTGATTGTTTAGTTTTAAAGCGAATCACAAAAATAAACAGCACCTTTACTCCTCTACAATCAGTAGCTCATGAAACCATGTGCCAAGACTCTCCCATACAAAGAAAGTCATATCTGCTCTGAGAAAGACCAGGTGTGCCAACATTCTTCAGATGCTTTTACTCGTAAGATAATCTAAAAGTTAACCTCGTAAAAGAAAGCTCTGTTGTGCTTCCATATTTAAAAATATACATTGATTTTGGTATGCTGAGTTTAGATACTCATGTTTGAATGTGTCTCATTTTAAATTCAACAAGATCTTTAGCCCAAGGTGCTTCAGATACAAAATATGGTGATATAAAACACATCAGTAAAGACAGGCTGGACACCAACAGGCAGCACCGTGACCTTGAAGACTCGGGCCAAGTGTGAAGAACTCTGCTGAAGAACTCCCTGTCCCACCATACTCCTGCCGCAGGGTCCAGCTCCTGGCCCCACCCACCGACTGAGTGCTGTAGAGACAATGGCCCTGGTGCACATAAGTGGACAGCCATATATGACTCCGTACAGAGCCTCATGCAAGAACGGTACCCCTTCGTGGCCCCCTGCGAGCCATAGGGCTTCAAATGTTGCCTTACAGCACACAGGGTACCACCACTTTCCATATCCCAGAGCATCTCCAAAAGGTATTTTTACTTCTGCCAATGAGAAGCACTTGATTCTAATCACGCTGCAGTTTAATGAATGTGTTCCTGTTTGAAATCACTATTTTTAAAAAGAGTAGCACATGGAATTTTGTTTAACTGTGTGCTTTGATTATGTATTTTAGAGTAAACCAAAGGTGAAGGCAAAAGGAAAGAAAAAAACCACCCCAAGGCCTTCTGCCCACCTAAGGTATTGACTTGTCTTGCTCATGACATACCGTCAACACCGAGGAGTCGCACGAGACCAATGTCATCTCAGGAGTCCCAGCACCTGAGCCCTGCTGCCACCATCCACCAAGAGAGAGATTTGGCGACAGACACAAAAAAGAATGAGAAAAACCAAAAGAACAAGTTCCCTTTTACTTAAAAGCAATGACAGTTATCAAACTGGCAAAGAAAAATACAAGTTTTGAAATCAGACTATACTCAGAGGAAGGCGTGAAACTGAGCACCTATAAACCATCTTTGATACAGACATGCCTGAACAGTTAGTGTGTGGTATGCATCCCCTGCACAGTGCAGACAGCACCTGAGAACTGCAATCCCAGAGTGGAAAGAATCTTAAAAGGACACAGCATTCACCGAGCAACTTAACACAAAGCTGCTGTGTTTTCTGCATCAGCACATTTGCTGCCTGCCTGCCCACGCTGTGGAAACTGGGGACTGTTCATCCACTGTGGCAGGGAGTACTGCTGTCCTGCTATGTAGCCCTGTCCCCCATCCTCCTTCCTGTCTGGCTGGTAGGCCATGCGCACATTCCAGACTCTTGACATTCAACACTCAGAGGCTGTCAGAAGTCACTCAGACCATGTATTCACTTCTCTCACTTTGGCTCTCAGCCACTCAGCTCCTAGCTGCTTGGCCAGCAATGCTCCCCTGCTAGGGCCCACAACCAGCAGCACCATACTGTACACTCCAGGCATTCCTGAGATTCAAAGGCACCTACAGGTGGCCGGGACTACCCCTGATGGTCACTTGCCATTATAGGTCACCAGCGCTGTCCCTGTGGGTCTAGAGAAGGGCTTGAAGCCGGGACTCACACATCCCCGGATACCTGGGCACGGGCAGCACCGGGCAGTCATCATGTCTTCATGGCTGAGAGGTAAGACTTTCAGCATACCTGGTCTAGAGAACTATGCTCTCACTCTTGTTGAGAGAGTTAGGGAAGGAGTCAAACGTGAAAACCAAAGTGCCTCCTCTTCATCCTTCATGGGTCCACAAGGCCACGAAACCAAGTTCTCAACAGAGGAAGAATGAACACAACACGAGCAGTATGTAAGCACCCCAGGTCCAGACCATGAGCACAGGAAAGCCACGGCGTACGTGCCACCCTTCCCATCCCTACTCATGGAGCTATCATGAGCTCACAGTGGACCCGGTCACTCCATTGACAAAAGGGGCTGGATTCCCCAACAAATGTCCGCCAACCTGACCCAGAAGGATCTTCATGTGAAGAGGAAATAACGTCACATGCCTCCCACTGAGGCTCCCCTAACCAAAACAGTAAGGTCGATTCCCTTCACCCACTGTGCCTCTTTGCAAATAAAGAGCACAGAGAGATGAGGAAGGAGTCTCTATGATGCCAACTGCAGGGAGATTTCAAGTAGGTTTTTTTCTCCTAATTGTCCCTTATGCAAATCAGAAAATACAAATGTTAAAACAGGAGAGAAAGATACCATCAAACTACACTGACCCAAGTCATCTGCTTCTCAGATGAGCTCAGCCAACTGTAATTATCTAATTTGATCCTCACAATAAAACCATAAAATAGATATGATCTCCATTTTACAGAAGAAAAGACTCAAACTCAATTGCCATCACTTTGTAACAGCCTTGTATGAAACACTGAGGATGAAATTTACAATGGATCCAACGATACCCAAAGCTAGCTCTCTTATGTATAATCTGCTTGGACAGCACTCAGTGTCCTCTGGATTTTTATATGATTTGTTGGTATACACAGGCTACAAAATGAAAGTTATCACTTCAACACAGTATGATCAGGACTTCAGATGAAGTAACTATGTCAATTAAGTCAAAATTATTGGGGTTTTATACATATACATAATCAGGGGGACACATGGGAAATGACAGACTAAGAAACCAAAAGACCTCTTTCTCACCCTAGAGCAGTATTCTCCACCGCCAGCTTGCCCTCATGAGTGCATGCACCAATGTCACAAATGAGGGGAGGAGGTGCCCCTGACACCTATCGGATAGAGTCGGAGAACATGGCGAAACATCCTGCAACACACAGGACAGTCTCTCACGATAAAGGATCACCTGGCTTGGATGTCAACACCGCCCTAGAGTAATCTACCTAGGCAAGACTTTACACTCCAATGAAGCACCCAAAACTGAGGACAGCCACCCGCACGCTTAGAAGCAGAAAATCAAATGGGAAAAGTGACACCCAGGCAGGCTATGGAGCTGCCTGCGGAGCTATCAGCAAACCCTTTCTGACCTCCTGCAGACCAACCAGAACAGAGAAGGCAAGGGTGAGACAAGCCATTCTGCACAACCAGAATGCAGAAAGCGGGATTTATCTCCATAGGTTACCAGAAGGAATTATTCTACTGAATAAAAATCAAATCTCTTATATTGTAGAAACATATCATAGGTCATGCATGTTATATTTCGGGTATTCTTTTGAGACACCAAAGGCCTAGACAAATATCTTCTTATACAAACAGGCATTAAAAATGTTCTTGTTCAGGTGTGGTGGCTCATGCCTGTAATTCCAGTACTTTGAGAAGCCAAGGCAGGAGGATCACTTGAGCTCAGAGTTCAAGACCAGCCTGGGCAACATAGCGAGACCTTGTGTCTACAAAAGAATCAAAAAAATTAGCTGGACACTGTGGCACATGCCTATAGTCCCAGCTCTTCAGGAGGCTGAGTTGGAAGGATCACCTGAATTCAGGTCAAGCTGCAGTGAGCCATGATTGTGTCACTGTACCCCAGCCTGGGTGACAGAGCAAGACATCATCTCAAAAATAAATATAAAAATAAAAATGTTGTCAAGTCTCCATTTAGTCTTATCCTTATGTAAATTACAAACTGAAGCAAGAAGTTCATATCTTTCAGTGGAATTCTTGGCACAAATTATCAAGAATATAGCAGGAACATTAAGTACCAAAAAGTTTAATAAAAATCTCCCACCATAAAAATACCACTAACCTTTTCACAAAATTAAAATGTATTATCAAAACACTAAAAATAAGTCTAGATTATGTCTAAGATTCCTCCCATCTCTAAAATTGTGTGATTTTTGCCATAGATTTTTATTTATCTTTAGATGAGAATAATAGCTTATACCAGAGAATAGGGGGGAAGATAATTAATTTTTGTATTAGTATCTGTTCAGTGGAGAAAAAGAATTCACACACATGGCAAGCGGCTGAAGTTTATAGACTTATTTATATAGGTTGCTATAAATGCAGTCAGCATATTTCTGTAAACCAGAGACTTGAAAGACATTCTATACTAACTTTCGGGTAGATACAGACCATAACCAGATGCCAATGTATATCACTTTTGAAAATATACATGGTCCTAGAATGATCTGAAAATTAATTTTTTTATGAAATTAAGTTTAAATTCACTAGGCCAGTTTAAATTCACTAGGCAAGTTTGTAATGTGAAACCATCTTGGAATGTTTTTCTACATAGTTAAGTGTTTTGAAATGTGAATAAACCTGTGTATGGTTCTGAATAGATTTCTTTCATATGCTTTATGGCTATGATTACAAGACTTGGAACTTTGTAACATCTTATTCAAACTTTTATAAAAGCTTATTATAAGGCAAAGGTTCAACACTAATGTTTAAGACACTAGTTTTTGTCACCTATTATTCTCTATAAAATTAATCCATAAAATATTTGCAAATCATCAGTTTTATTGTGTACTCAATAAACTATAAAATGTTACTGTATTTAGCCCTCTGTAGAAAACTACAAATGGATTATATCATGTAATTACGAAGTGAAATAGCAAGTAGAAAGAATATAAAAATTAAAAAGTAAATAAATTCCTTTATCAAAATTAAAAACATTTAATGTCTAGAGAGGTCACAAGAGTGAGCAAAAGAGAAGAAATCCCTGCCCACAAGGTGTTTCTGTCTAGTGGCCTGGCCCCAACAACAGAATGCCAATTCTAATATAATATATTAACAAAAATATACAGTCTTCCATGAAAACTCTATTCTAGAATAATCAGAAATCTTAACTGATGGACAGAAAAGCATATTCCCTCCTTTCCACAGGAAATCCACCGGCAGGTCTTCGACAGAGTGTGGACTGAAATCATCACTTCCCCAGGCAGCACACAGCAGCGAATGCTGGATACGGTGTGTGTACCCCCCTGTTATCAAGCAGCATGTATTTAAGAAATGACTATAGGACAGCAGTGCCCAACAGGACACCAGTTAACTGTATTCTACACTCTGAACTGACCCCTCAAAAAAGTTAATTTAGGGATCTTGTATCCAGAATTACTATCAGCAAGACAGATTCCTATTCTTCCTTTCAGAGTCTTCATACAGCAGCATATACATGGAACTCATTCAATAAAAAAGTACTCATAGATTAGTTCATTTAGAAATGTAGAATTAAGTTTACTAAAAAGTGCTGCAGAAATGGGGTCATGACAAAGTAGCTCTCTTTAAAGATTTATAAACAGATTTAAAAGAGACAAAATGTAACCAGGTGTGTCCACTCTGCCTCTCCTTCCAACAGATTTCTTTGGCTGTCATGCTGTTTTAAAATAAATTTCTTTACAAAATTACCAGTGATTGGTGGTGTCATAGCTTAGCCAGAAAACAAAAAGGAATGCTTTTCAACTTCCTTGGTTTGAAGTGATACATACAGATCTGTTCAATTCATATATTTTTCTGACAGATTACCTGATACTCTTGGCACAGCAGTTTTGTTTTTCTCCTAAAATGCTTAAAAAGCAGGAGATGGTCATCTTTTTACTCAAAGCCTAGCAGAAGCAGAGAGGCAAAAACAATTTCTTATTCCTTTCTTTGCTGATAAGAAATGCTAGCACACTGTTACGTTCGAGAACACAACTTCCAGGGCTGCACACTGGCCCCTGTGTCCTGGTACCCAGGGGACAAAATCCAGGTCTTCCCCTGCTCCCTGAGTCGGATCCTGGAGAAAAGACGCAGATGGGTGGCTACATGTCACAGGGCACTCCTTTTCTTCTTCCTTACTCTTCTGACTTCATATGAAGGAGTAACGAAGTTCAACTGCATATTTCCAAGGCAGTGGTTTTCAACTCTGACTACACATTAGAATCACCTAAGGAACTCAAGTAACCATACCTGAGCCCTTTCCCAGACCAAAAGCAAATCAGAATCTCTGGTGAGATCACACTGGTAATTTTAAGCTCCTCGGACCATTCTAAGGAGCAGCCTGGGTTGAGAACTAACATACAAGGTCAAACATACAAGGAGGTATTTGACCCATGTTGGGGATTGAGAGTTCTCTCACCCTAAGATAAATTATTTCTGTAAAAGTTACATAAAACCAAAACTTTTCACCAAAAGAGAAGACTCCTGTTTGAGTATCAAGGACCAAACAAACGTTATATTTTAGTTTCCTCATCAGAGAGTTTTCAGAATGAAGCATCCCCTTAATAATTTAATGTTTTTACACTCTACACAACAGACTAATTTCAAAAAAGAAAATTTTTTCCCTAGGTACAGACTAATAGTTGAATTACCTGTTTTGTACCAATTAACAGAACCAGGAAATTTTATTTTCTTGGACTATATTTTATGCATGATTCTTCATATTAACTAAGACATGCAAAAATAATTGCTCATATGTTTTTCATTATAGGCTAGATCGTACCACTAAAAACAGGAGAGAGTTGTTTTCTACAGTCACTAAAAATGACACCTTACTAAAGTCATTTATCAAAGAATCCTCAAGAGAGGAAAGAAATAATCACATTTTTAAAGGGCAACATTCTGCTGATTTCTTCTGACACCTTTCTAAAAGGCCCATCCTTTACAAGTGTCTGAAATATTGGTCACCTCCACCCAGAAGGTCCCTGGCTCAAGTTCCCAAGCTCATGTCCACTGGGTGCTGCAGGCGTGTGAAGCACCCAGAGGCTGACCTTCCCTTCTGTAGACACGGCTGTCACAGATGGAACCAATCACAGGAAATTCGGGTGAACATTTTCATCGCAGCATAAGGACATTCAGCAAAAGCAAGTTATGTGCAGGTAAGTTAGACACCAACGCTGTGCAGCTCAGTGGACTTGCCTCGGGATGAAAACAAGCCAGAATTTCCTCCTGAGGTCCCATTCTGTCTTGCCTGAGAGATGGAGTTTCCTCTTTCCTTTTTCTTTCCTGTTGGGTCATTCTGCTTCCAACCTTCGTCCATGTACTAGTTTTCAACACTAGAGGTTTCCATTAACTCTGGGTTCAAAACCCACAAAGGCACCCCAGGTCTGACCCACTCCCTTGCCCTCCCAACAAGAGTCCTTAAATGGACCATCTGCTGATGTCAGACCCCCAGCGGCTTTCTCGGTCTCCAAGGCTGAGCTCATGTCTATCTCCATGCATTCTGCCTGGATGCCCACCCAGTTACCTCTCAGTTCTTCCGTCTTGAAACCGCCAGGACTAGAAGAAACTCCCATATTGCTCAGACTCCCGACTCCTGCTTCCAAGGCCTTCGTGAATAAAATACAGTCCGTACCAACAAATTAGTTCTCCCATAAATGAAGAAATCCTAGTTACATTCACATACTTAAAACACCATACTTTTTTTTTTTTTTTTGAGTTGGAGTCTCTCTCTGTCATCCACACTGGAGTGCAATGGCATGCTCACGGCCACCCCAGCGTCGACCTGCTGGGCTCTGGCAATCCTTCCACCTCAGCCTTCCAAGTAGCCAGAACTACAGGTGCACAGTACCATGACTGGTTAATTTTTTACTTATTGTAGAGACAAGGTCTCACCAAGTTGCCAGGCTGGTCTCAAACTCACGGGCTCAGGTAATCCACTCGCCTCAGCCTCACAAAGTGCCTTGAATTCAGGCTGAGCCACCAAATCCAGCCAACACATTTTTTAATGACATACTTCTAAACAGTTTGGATCCTCCTCTCAACCACTGGGGGTTAGTAAGTTTCAGGATGAAAGGCCATTTTCACTCCTGCAAAGGTGTTTTGGAGGGCTCGCAATTTCCCTCTTAGTAGGCCAACACCAATATTTACCACAGATGCCTCTACTTTATAATTGCTGCCTAGAAAGCACTTATTACAAAATTCTGATTTCTGAAAAGCACCAGACACTCACACAAACACTAAAACATTTCAGAGAATCTTGTTAATGATTAACTTTCTGAGTAGACTTACCTGAATTAAAGTAACTTAGAAAAAACACTACAAAATGTGGTGACTCATGCCTGTAATCCCAGCACTTTGGGAGGCTGATGCAGGAGGATCACTTGAGCCCAGGAGCTCAAGGCTGCAACAAGCTAGGATTGCATGGTTGCACTCCAACTGAGGCAACAAAGTGAGACCTTCTCTCAAAAGAGGAGGAGGAGGAAGAAGCAGAAAAAGAAGAAGAGAGAAAAGAGAACACTAAGGTTTCCCTGTTTGTTTGTTTTTCAGACATGCCTCTGGAAATCGAGCGCTCACTCTCAATTTTCACCAATTACTTTATCTTCAACACATTTAGAAAACTTATCATGGAGGCTCCAGCTTTCAGAGGGCAGGAAATATTAATTATTTGAACTGATGAACAAAAAACACTAATCAAAGACAGGGGAAATGAAAGATAACTGGCTAAATTACAGTAAACAGAACTCAGAACAAAATGTGAGTTCCAACTGACTTTAATGTTACAAAGTCACTCAAAGCATCATTTTATTCTCCATTCTAAAGGGCACTGTGGGAGTGACGTGGCAATTATATCTGCCAAGATTCAGAGAACACATGCTTTCAGTGTGTTATATGACCCAAAGGCTCTTTACCACAAAGTCTTACCACTTTAGTGCTTTCAGCTTTCCTGCCTTCATACACAAACGTCCACCTATCACTGTGATGGTTATTCAGCATGACAGAGGAAAACTCCAACTCTGTTGCCCAGGCTGGAGTGGAGTGACACACTCATGGCCACAGCAGCCTCAACCTGCTGGGCTCAGGTGATCCTTCCGCCTCAGCCTTCCAAGTAGCAGGAACCACAGGCACATGCCATCACGTCCAGTTAATTTTTTTTTAAGACAATGTCTTGCCAAGTTGCCCAGACTGGTCTCAAACCCCCGTGCTCAGTCCATCCTCTTGTCCCCACCTTCCAAAGAGCTGGGATTACAGGCAGGAGCCTCTGCGCCCAGTCTCAACTTTGCTGTCAAAGTCAAAGATAAAGAGTTTTTGGTTGTTTTTTTTTTGGGGGGGGTTGTTTTACTTTTAATAACTCAATGGAATCACTACATAAAGATTCAAATTTTACTTATAACTCAGTCCAAGTCCTTGTTTACAACAGCCTTCTTTGAATTAAAGTTGAGTACATTTCCAGATCTAAACACTTGGGTCCCCTGAGACATGTGGACTCCAGACTGGCCTCCCACCAGTCAAAATTCTTATCTGTAAAACATCACATCACCACAGCAGTGTCAACAGAGCCAGAGTCCCTGTTCCTCTCTGTCTACTTGTATCAGAAACAAAGGACCACATGAGGACATGAAGACACAGGGATCTAGACAAGAGAATCACAATTCCATTTTTTAAAAATTCAGAATCAGTTTTTGAGATTGCATTATTCCCAATAACTACAGTGTCATTTCCTTACCATTCCCTTAATCAAAATTGTAAGGAAATTATAACAAAAATTAATTAAAGCAAATGCACTATCACTTTTTAAAACAGAATACCCAGAGACAGTGTAGCATCGGCAAAAAAGAGCACTAGCCACTGGCCCTCAAGTCATAACCTGCCCATAACTGTGTAACCCAGAGAAAGGCAGTTTACCTATCAGCATCACTTACCTCCCTTACAAAGTAGTTGAGGAAGCAAACAAAATACTGTGCATGATAATCCTTCCTATATTGCCCTTTCTTAAATGTAAGATGCAATCCATTAAAAAGCTATAAATTATATTTCCAAAAGCGGGAAGTTTCATCTGGGGAAAGGGAAAAAATTAAATAAAATCAAGTTATTTAGGCTAAAGGAAGAATATACAGAAAAAACCATCAATTACTACATAAAAGAGAGTAAGATTTTTAAAAAATCAAACTACTAAGGATCTATGTTAGAAAGGAAATGGCTACCAACGTGTACTGCAATTGGAAGGGATATGTGTATGTATGTGAATTGCATATGAAGAAATCCACACGAAATTACCCACCATGAACGAACAGCTTTCTCAAGAGCTACTAGGTCCATCTGCGCACAAGTACCACAGTGCGACAGGACAGACTTACTGTCTCATTGCACAGATTCTTCCACAACACCATCAGATACGAGGACACCAGGCTGAGTGGAGAGAATTCCACTGCACTACTCACAGAAGAAAGACATCAGAACCGGCTCAGAGGACTCTGAGGGCAGGTCTGGCCCTCTATGATAAAGCAATGCAACTTGAACAGTCGCACATCATCAACTGCTTCAGTGGCATGTTTTATTGGGTTGAGTTCATTTGTTCATTGGAGAAATATTCACCAACCACTACAGATGTGGCTTAAGGTCATCTGAACACTATGACCAACCAAGGACATTTGCTTAACTAAATTATCTGTTGTTTTCTTTTTTCTTTTTTCTTTTTATTTATTTATTTTTTTTTTGCGTTGGAGTGTCATTCTGTTGCCCAGACTACAGTACAGTGCACGCTCCCAGCCACTGAAGCCTCGACCTGCTGGGCTCCAGCGATCCTTCCACCTCAGTCTTTCAAGTAGCTGGAACTACAGGCACACGCTACCACGCCCAGCGAATTTTTTGATTTACTGTAGAGACGAGGTTTTGCCAAGTTGCCAGGCAGGTCTCAAACCCGTGGGCTCAGGCAATCCACTCACCTCGGCCTCCCTAAGTGCTGGGATTATACAATGAGCCACTGAGACTAGCCTCTTCTTTTTTTTTTTTTTACAGGCAGGGATACTCACCACTCTACTAATAAGAATATGTGGTGTTACCTGTTGATTTCCTTTTTAAGTTAAAAAAAAAAAAAGAATGATAAAATCACAGGAACATAATTTTTCAGCATTAAAATCTAGCTACCACAGCAGACTAAGGAATGGACTAATAAGTACCACATCTCTTCTGCCAGTCCACCTTTTATCCCTCTAGAGTGGCTGCTCCTCTCTATATCATGGGTTACACTGATTCAGATTGAAGTCATTAAACTGAGAGCTCCTGGATTCAGATCACTGATGATCCCAGGCGCACAAAAGGCAGACTTCTGCCAAGTCACACAGAGCAAGCAGCTGAGACTCTCTGTGCCCTTCAACATGGAAACTTCCCTAATGACTCAAGGTTACAGTCAGTGATAGACTATTCAGGGTTCAAAGTACAGCATTCTTCAGAATACAGTCCAAGTAGTTTCCAGGAGATTAAGCAGCATAAGCACAACAATTGAAGAGAAGAGAGGAACAGAGGTTAATAAAACACGGAGGAGGTGTTGGAGAATCACACTGAACTAGCTCAAATGCAAAGAGATCTCTTTTATTTTTAAATCAAGCTGAGGAAAATAAGACACTGAGTTAGGATATAAGATGTGTCATCTCGAATGCTAGGAAACCCCCATCTAAAGAGAGTTTAAGATTCATTACTTTAAAACAAGACGTTTGCCTCTTTTGGAAGTTAGTTTCCTCATACATAAAATGAGAGGGGTAACCAGTTCACCGGTTTCCAAATTTTATTTCAAGAGCCCCAGATTGCTTCAGAGTTGGGTAGAGACCAAGGGTGCTCTCACCTCATGTAAATGAAGTTTTAACTATTTTCCATATTGGGGTCCTGTGTAAAATTCTATTTAAAATAAAAAAAAAATGGAGGAAGAGGTTTCCACTACTATAAAATTACACACAAAACAAAAATAAATAACCTCAGTTTACATTTCTTCAAAGCCATAATTACAATAAATATTTCTATTGAAAACAAATGGTTCTGCTTTGGCCACATGGTCTAAGGAAAACTGACCGTATCTCCTCAATGTAAACAACCAGGAAGTTGAAAATTTTTTTTTCAAACATTGAGACAATATGAAGCCAAGACTGTGATCCATGAGCAAAGGAAAAAAGTAGATAAAACCTTTTCCATGAGGTACTTTCCATAACACAGCAGAGGACCAGCCCCCACGGGATCACACAGGCACTGCCAACTGCAGAGGCAGGGACAAGACAGGAGGAGGCTGGAGGCTTGCAAGCGCAGAGGACTAGTGTGTCAGAGCTTGGCAGAGACGGCGCCGGACATCTGCACAGAGATCCCCTGAATCTACAGTAACTACTAAGCCAAGCGCATGTGTGGAAGACAATTCCATGAGACTGGGCAAACTGTTACTAGGGAGCCGTAAGCTACATAACTCCTGGGGTCTCGGTGATCTGGGAGACATGTGAGTTCTGATGGGTATGAGTGGAGAGACTCAAACAGCCCAGACATTGAGCACACAACTCAGAAGTGTTACATCTCAGGAGGACAGCTACCTGCCTGCATTAAGGTATCACCAGGCCTACCCTAACAGAGCTTTGAAAAAAGCCTCAGAAAAACAAGATAACACACAATAAACTTAGAAGCCACCCAAAACACATTTCAAAAAATTTAAAGGACAATAATAAAATCTTGACAGCATAATATTCTTAATATCCAATATCTAACCAAAAAATTCCACACATGATAAGAAAATAAAATCCATAAGTAGGTAAAAAAACGAGACCAGAACAGATCCAAAAACATAAAAAATATTAAACTTAGGTCACAGAAACTTTAAGACAATTAATACATATAAATAGGTTCAAGTTATTTAAAACAAAATATGAATATAATAAAAAGAGAAATGGGGCCGGGCTCGGTGGCTCAGCCTGTAATCCCACGCCTTTGGGAGGCTGAGGTGAGTGGATTGCCTGAGCCCGCGGGTTCGAGACCCGCCTGGGCAGTGAGACCTCATCTCTACAATAAATAAAAAAATCAGCTGGGCGTGGTAGTGCATGCCTGTAATTCCAGCTACTTGGAAGGCTGAGGCGGAAGGATCACTGGAGCCCAGCAGGTCGACGTTGCGGTGGCCGGGAGCGACCACTGCACTCCAGTCTGGGCGAAAGAGTGAGACTCCAACTCAAAAAAAAAAGAAAAAGAGAAATGGGTATAAAAAAGCAAATAAAACTTTTGGAGATGAAAAATGTACAAAATATCTGAAATGAAAAATGAAAATCACAGTTAAAAAAAAAACCCAATGCAATACAAACTAACAAAAATAGAAGAGAGAGAAAAAGGACTGCAAAAAATTAATAGAGCCTAAGTAATCTATGGGACAACATTAAACATCTGACATATGTGTAATCAGATTCCAACAAGAAGAGAGGAAAGGGTCAGAAAAGATAATTAAGGAAATAATGGCCAATAACTTTCTATACTTTCCTAAAAACAAAAACTCACAGATACAGATGCTCAAGTAAGAGATGCATAATGTAAACCACACCAGATCACATTGCTAAAAACCAGCAAAAAAGAGAAAAATATTTACACAGCTGTAGCCGTTCCTTAAAAAGTCTACATGGGACTTCTTGTCAGATACTTGTATGACAAATGTTTTCTCCTATACCTAGTTTTCCTATTTCGTGAAGTGCATTTTTATAAAAAGATTTTAATTTTTATGATGTCCCATTTATTCATTTTTCTTTTATGCTTAGTGCTTTCTATGATATGTATAATAAATTATTTCTTATCTTCCAAACATGAAAACATTCACCTGCTTATTTTCTAGAGATGCTAATGTTTCAGCTAACTATTTAGGTCTACAATCCATCACAAATTAACTTCAGTATAACATAGGCTAGAAGTCAAGGTACAGCTTTTTCCCCAAGATATATTCAGTCCTTCCAGTCAGACTGGACAACACCATAATTTATGGAGCACCTGGTTGACTGTTAAGAAGGGCCTTGTTTCAGCAGCTAATGAACGATGAGCCATAGACCAAATGATACTCTTGTCCTTTTCAAAAACTTTTAAAGCAAAATACAAAAGAATCAAATTATCTCTAAGTAACTTAAATGCATCCCAGAAATAAACTCAAGAATATTTATAGGAATACAAAAATAGCTAGTCCCTAATTAGGATAATATTCAGAATGTCTGGCATCTAATCAAAGATTCTGAGAAACGCAAAGAAGCAGAAAATTTGAACCATGAAGCTGATAAAAATCAATCAATTAAAACCAATGTCAAATGAACACAAATTTTAGAAAGGGGGGATGAGGACATAAAACCATCATTATAAGAGTATCACCTGGTGAAAACATTGAGCAGAGGCATAGAAGACATTAAAAAAGACCCAGATAAAACTTCTAGAGGTAAAATTATATTGTGAGATGAAAAATACATTGTGGAATTAACAGATTAGACATTGCAGAAGAAAAGTTTAGTGAATTTAAGACATAGAGAAACTATCCTAAATAAAGCGCAGAGTGAGAAAAATGAAGTCTAGTGATAATAAAAAGAGCACCCAGTGAAATGTGGGATATCAAACAACCTAACAGATGTGTGACTGGCATTCCAAAGGAGAGGAAAGAAAATATTTGAAGAAAACAATAACAAAATTCTTCCAAGTCTCATGAAAACTATAAACCCACACATCCAAGAAGTTCAACAAAACCCAAGCAGGAGACACAAGAAGGAAAGGGCACCATGGCATATCAGCACCAAATTACTCAAAATCAGTGATAAAGATAAACTCTGGGGGGTGGGCGAAGACGAAGAAGGGAGGACATTTTTCGTGACAAGTCATGCAAGCAAGAAGGTAACGCTGCAACATCTTGAAAGCAATGAAAGGGGGAAAAAATCTAGCAAAGTAGAACTGTATACAGTTAAAGGATCTTGCAAAAACATAGGCAAGAAAAAGGCTTTTTTCCAGACACACTAAAGCTGAAAGAATGCATCATTACTATTAGCAAATGGAATTAGTATGTTAAAAGGATAATACATTATGACTATGTGAGGTTTAACCCAGAAATGCAAGGTTGAGTTACCATTAAAAGCAATTAGATTAAAAAAATTAATTAACCAAATTAAGAACTAAAAAAAAATCCATATTCATCACAGTAAATGCAGAATAAGCACAGAAAAAAAAATCACATCTATTCCTGATTAAAACTTTCCACTAACAAAAAATAGAAAGGGTCTTCCATAACTTGATAAAGAATACATACAGAAAAACAGCATCATACTTTATGATGGAAGACTCAGTGTTTTCCCTTGTCAGGGCTCAGAACGTGATACTCCCAAATATGGCACCTTGGCACAAACAGAAAGATCACTCTCCAACCTCTCCTGCCTCCCTCCCCAGAGGACCCTTATGTGACAAGTGTCCTGCCCCAGAGAAAAGGAAGGAAGAGACAGAGAACAATCTGACCTTTCTAAGTTCCTGAAATTTATCATCATTAGATCATACCTTTCTGGCCCAATCATATTTCTGCATGGCTGCTTATTCATCAAACCTAATACAAATAAAATAAAATGCGCAGTTTTCCCGGGTCTTTGAGTCTTCATTTCTGAACGCTCCTGTATCACATAAGACTTTGATTAAATAAATGTGTTACGCTTCTCTCTTGTCAGTCTGTCTTTTATTAAGGGGTGTCAGCCCTGAACCCTGTAACAGGTAAGAGAAAGATGCTACATTTTTCTCTCCAGCATCCCTGCAATCAGGAATAAGACAAGGATGTCTACTCTCACCACTTTTATTCAGCATTCAATTGGAGTCTTTGGCCAGTGCACACCCAAGGGGGAAGAAAGGCATCTCATCTAGATTGGAAAGGGTGACGTAAACTATCTTTATTCACAAGTGACATGATAGTCTATGTAGAAAATCGGATGAAATCTGCAAGCTACTCGTACTAATAATTCAGTTTAGAAAGATTAAAAGATACAAGATAAAGATATTTTTAAAAACCCATACTTCCAAATACTGGCAACCAGAATTGAAATTTTTAAAATCACCATCTATATTAGCAGCAAAAATATGAAATATTTAGTGATGAAGCTGGTAAAAACTGTACATGATATGACACCAAAAGCTACAAAACATTGCTGAGAGAAATTAAAGAGACCCATACAAATAGGAAGTATAGCTTGTTCATGACAACTAAATGTTGCTAGGATATAAATTCTCTTCAAACTAATTCATGGATTCAAAACAATACAAGTCAGCGGGATTGATAGCAGTGGGAAACTGCCAGGGGAGGAGGGGGCATACCTCATCAACAAGGGTACTTGCATAATGAACACTTGTACACCTAACCCTGAACTGTACCCCACATACTTAAAATAAAATAAAAACAAGTCAAAGCACCAGCAGGCTCATTTGCATAAATTGACACGCTGAAACTAAAACTTATATATAAATGAAAAGTACTTAGAGGAGCCAAATAATTCTAGAAAAGAAGAACACTTCCAAGGGTAATCCTTCCAGATTTTAAGAATTCTCATAACGTTACCAATCAACACACTGTGGTATTGGCATCAACGTAAGACAAATAGATCAATGGAACAGAATAGAGAACCCAGAAACAGGCCCATACATACAAGGAATGAATAAAGCGTGATGGTGAGCTTCAAAAATGGAACTACACGTGGTGTCAAGAAGAAAATAAATGCTAAAACACACATGATGTTAGAAGATTTTGTGGGGCCGCATTACTAGCTATCCTGGGTCACATGCAGCCCACAGGCCTTGGGTTAGACATGCCTGCTGTAGAGAATAAAAGGACAGGCCTCAGATTGGAGAAAGTATTTGCCAAAGCATGTGGTTAACAAAAGGCTTGCATGAAGTACATGAAGACCTCTTAAAACTCAACAGCAAGAAAAAAAATGTAATTTAAAAAATGAAGAGAATATTTGAACTAACTTTTCACTACATATTGCCCTAAAAAACATACGAAAAGACTAAAATTTTAAGACTGACAATACAAAGTGCTGACACGGATGTAAAGAAACTGGAATTCTCATATACTGACAGTGGGAATATAAAATGGCATCATCTCTTTGGAAAACACTTGACAGTTTTTTAAAAAGTTAAATCTCCCATTTGATCCAGTCAACCCACCCCTAGATGAGTACCCAAAAGAAAAGCATATGTTTATATAAAAGCATGTCGATGTCTGTCACAGCAGCCCTACTTCACAGGGAGACTCTTAGTTGGCAATTAAAAGGAGTGAAGAATGGAGATACCCACAATGTGGATACCATGCTGACCAAAAAAGCAGGCAAAAGATAGTTCATGCTGTGTATTCCATTTACACAAAAGCCTAGAAAATGCAAACCAGTCTGCAATAACAGAAAGCATTTCAGTAGTTGTCTGGAGTGGGGAGGGGAAGATGTCAGAAAGAAAGAAGCTGGGGGTACAATGATGTGTTCACTCTCCTCATTGCTCTGATGGTCACGCAGGCTATACGTTATGCTCAGACTTACCAAAGAGCTTGCTTTAAACATGGTGGCAATATTGGATGTCAGCTATACCTCAATATGGCAATATTAAAAGAAGAAACTACTACCGATCAGATTCTCCACAGGCAACAAGACCAGACAAATAAAACCAGCTTTTTTTTTTTTTTTTTTTTTTGCCAGGCGCAGTGGCTCACGCCTGTAATCCCAGCACTTTGGGAGGCAGAGGCAAGAGGATTGCCTGAGCCCAGAGGGTTGAGACCAGTCTGGGCAACTTGGCGAGACCTCCTTTCTACAATAAATAAAAAAAATTAGTTGGGTGTGATGGTGCGTGCCTGTGGTTCCAGCTACTTGGAAGGCTGAGGACGAAAGATCACCTGAGTCCAGCAGGTTAAGGCTGCAGTGGCTGTGAGTATGCCACTGCACTCCAGCCTAGGCGACAGTGAGACTCTGACTCAAAAAAAAACAAACAAAAAAAACTAGCTTTTTTTGTTTTCCAGCACAGCAAAGAAAACAAGAGTGAAGAAGCAACCTGTTGAACAGGAGAACATATTTGCAAACTATTCATTTCACAGGAGGTGCCAGGAACTCCAGAATGTGCAAGGAACTCAAACATCTCAACAGCGAGGGGAGGGGGAGGAGGGGGAGGAGGGGAGGAGGGGGAGGAGGGGGGGAGGAGGGGGAGGAGGAGGGAGAGCAAACAAAATGGGCAAATTATCTAAACAGAAATTTCTCAAAAGAAGACATACAAATAGCCAAGAAATATATATGAAAAATGCTCAACATTATTAATCATCAAGGAAACGTAAGCCAAAACCACAATAATTATCTCAACCCAGTTAGGTCAGCTAGCATCAAAGACAAAAAATAACAGACGCTGGAGAGGATGCGGAGAAAAGGGAATTCTTATACACTGTTGGTGGGGATGTAAATTAGTACAGCCAGTATAAAGAACGGTGTGGAAATTCCTCAAAACACTACACATAGAACTACCACAGGCTCCAGCAATCCCCCTACCGGGCATTCATCCAAAGGAAAAGAAACCAGTGTATCAAAGAGACACCCACACACCCATGTAGACTGCAGCATCATTCACAGTAGCCAAGAGAGGAGCTCAACCTGGTGTCCAACAACAGATGAGCTGATAAGAAAAGATGGGATACACGTAAATGGAACACTATTCAGTCATGTAAAAGAATGAAATCCTGTCATGTGCAAAACCAGGGGTGGTACTGGAGGACATTGTAAGTGGTAAAAAGCCCAGCGCTTTGGGAGGCCAAGGTGAGTGGATTGCCTGAGCCTGTGGGTTCGAGACCTGCCTGGGCAACTTGGCGAGACCTCATCTCTACAATAAATCAAAAAATTAGCCAGGCGTGGTAGCGCGCACCTGTAGTTCCAGCTACTCAGAAGGCTGAGGTGGAAGGATCACTGGAGCCCAGCAGGTGAGGTTACGGTGGCCGGGAGTGGCCACTGCACTCCAGTCTGAGCGACACAGTGAGACTCCAACTCAAAAAAAAAGCCAGAAATAGAAAGTTAAACACTGCAGGCTCCCACTTCTATGTGGAAGCTTTAAAAAAAAAGTTTATCTCATAGAAGTAAAATGGAACAGAGGATACTGGAGGCTGGGAAGGGCAGAGAGAGGGGAGGATGGGAGGAGATTTGTTAAAGGATACAAAGTTTCAGCTCTATGGGAGAAGTCTAGTGTTCTATTCCACTGTAGACAAATAGAGTTCACAGTATTACAAAATTTCATATAGCTAGAAGGAAGACACTGAATGTTCCCAACACAAAGAAATGACAGATGATAGATATGTAAATACTCTGACCTGCAACATCATTATTTACCCCATAAATATGTACAATTATGTGTCAAAAATTTTTTTGTAAAAAGGGGAAAGTAAGAAAAATGGCAAACAACTTCAATTTACCATACACATAATGTTTTCCACTGTACAATATCCAAAGCCTCACACAATGTCCATGCTTCAGATGACCTGGGGTCTCACTTGGCTCACTAACACGGATTTTGCACGTTAGAATGCCTAGGCCCAGGATGCATGCGCTGTCATCACAAGAGCTGTGACACATGTACTTTTACATCCTCACCACCGTTGCAAACTACTGATTTTAACTTACCAGCTAACAAAGGGAAACAAACCAAGTCTGACCTCCTAAGAGCAGTGCTCTTCGCGTTAGGTCACTCAGCCTCTAGATACCTGGGTCTTTCTAGAACCAATACATTTTCACATGTGCAACATGGCTGATCTAAGATAAGCCCTACTAAGACATCATCACCTGAAATTTTAATATTTTAATTAACCAAATGCTTATGAAGCACATTTTATACTGGATCAAACCCAAGCCTTTTTTCTAATTATATTCAAACTTTTCAATTGCTTTCTTACATAAAGGCATATTCCTTTACATAAGTGGATAAATTCATTTACAAGCAATAAAGAGGTTAAAACTTTCAACTAATGGGAGCAATCTGATCTAGATTTTTCAAATAATTAATTGGCCACATACAAAACAATTTGTATACTGGGAAAAAATATAAAAGTCAGTAAATAAACATTATGGATATACTAAATTTTTACCCTGTTACATTGAGACAATGGTTTTCAAACTTTGGAGTAAATCAGATTCACAGAGAGGGTTTGGTAAAAAGTCCTTATAAGGAAATGGGAAAGAAGACTACAGTGAGTTCAGGTGGAAGAACATACACTTTCTGGTCCAGACATTGCTTGTTTTCTCATTCTAACTCTTCATGGACTTTGAGCTTTTCCTATAACTCAAAGGAAATTGTAGACAAACTCTCCTAGATAACTGAGAGCAACGCAACTAATTCTTGTCTATAGTTGCAAGAAAGTTCTATCTGTGAAGGTTCAATTGACACCCTCCAATGGAAAAAGTCAGTTTCCTGGTCTTTTTCTGTTTTGTTTTGTATTTTTTTTCCTGGCCATTTGTAAATTTATTTCAATAATCCTCTACTCCATACAAATCTGTACCACTTTGACTTCTTTGAACTATTTACAGTATCTGTTAGTTCCAACATTAATGATGATTTAAATAAAATCTTTAACATGTGCTCAATATTTATAAAACTCATTATTCTGATCCATATAAGAGTAAAGGTTTTATCTTTTTTTGAAATCTTAAGAGTGAGTTGTACAGTACACATATGCTAAAGCAGTGGATTTTTTAACTGTGGTACAGAAATCAGTTGCATCAGCACCACCTGGGGATCTTTCAGAAATGCACATTCTCAGGCTACATTCAGACCTACTTTTTTTTTTTTTTTTTTTTTTGAGTTGGAGTCTCACTCTGTTGCCCAGACTGGAGTGCAGCGGCCGCTCCCAGTCACCGCAGCCTCGCCTGCTGGGCTCCGGCAAACCTTCCGCCTCAGCCTTCCGAGTAGCTGGAATTACAGGCGCGCGCGCTACCACACCCGGCTAATTTTTTGATTTTATTGTAGAGATGAGGTCTCACCTGCCCAGGCAGGTCTTGAACCCGCGGGCTCAGGCAATCCACTCACCTCAGCCTCCCAAAGGTGCGGGATTACAGGCTGAGCCACCTAGCCCGGCTCAGACCTACTTTTCAAAAAGCCTTCCAGATGAGTCCAATGCAAGCTGAAATGTGAAAGCTACTTATCTGAACAATTTCTCAAAACTGCAATAATCCTACACACTGCAGGATTTAGGATAAGGAAGATGACATGTATGGGTGGGACACCCAAAAAACCAGAATTTATGTATAAGAAATTGTGTATTCTCACATGTTTAAACTTTAGTCACCTTCAGAGTATTCCCCATTTAAAGCAATACACCTATCAAGATGCTTTTTCCACTGCTCAAAACAGTTTTTGAGCTCACTGATTTCGATGCCTTTTAGTGCTTCTGCTGTTTTTTGTTTTACCTCTTTCACAACAGCAAAACATTTCCCTTTAAGGACTTTTTTCATCCAGGAAAACAAACAAAAAAAAAAAACGTTGCTTGGAGCAAGATGGAGCCACAGGGGTCATGCTATTTTTAGTTAAAAACACTGAACACTCAGTGTGTGGTGGGCAGGTGCTCTCATGAAATCACCCATAATGAAATGGGAAAACACACTAGAGTAATCGCAAAAAAAGAAAAGAAAAAAAAATTCACTGAAGCTGAACGCAGCCTCTCACAACACTAGCTGGTACGCTGATGCTGATGGGTTCCCAGAACACTCACCTAGCAGACAAGGCCTGTACTTCAAGAGGCCCACTCTTCACATGAAATTCTAGGGTTTTTTGGGGGGGCCTCCCCCCTATTTGAATTACATCTAGTCTAAAGCTGAGACTTCAACTACTTTACACCCACAGAATGGTTTACTTTCAAAACATACTTTGTTTCACTTATTAGAAAGTAGAAATTTCTCACTTCACTTTTCCATTGTCTTCAACAAAGGTTAAGAAAACAACAGAAATACCTACATAACTAAGACACTTAAATCCTGTTTTTATACTCAACTGGAATTATGTAGTTTGATTTTCTAATCTAATCAGATCTGCTGGAAACTGGCTCATCTCTCCAATTCATTAATTACTTAAATACACAGTGTCACCACATGGAAACTGTGAAAAAACTTACAAAACTGCTGATCTGGTGTCTTACCCAGCACATTCTTACAAACTGGAAAAGTTCCTTCTTGGATAGTTAAACTATAAATATCTAAAATAAACACTAGCATATGAAAAGATATAAAGTCCTATAAAGTTATAAAAGGCCATTTGTATTACAGACTCTTTTGTTTTAACTGAGTGATTTGCAATATACACATTTGGGTTATGTCTACATATTCCCAGCATCTGCTTCTAACAAAATTTTCTGGTTTTTTATTTTAAATAAAGACCAGACATCAGAAGAGAAGAGTTTCCCATCAGAAACACAGATGACAAATTCTTGCCCACGTGTCCAGGGTGATGAATCTCGGACCCAATTCTAAGTATTGACCATGCTAGCTAATTTTTTTTTTTAATAAATCAAACAAAAAAAAATTCTACACGGGGGATATGTTTTGTCACCTTTAAGTTAGGATATTAAATTATTTAGAATATGAAACATGACAAGAGAACTGAACTTCCAAGAATGGTTAATATTTTACAAGGAGAAGAAAACTGAATAACAACCCAAACGTATACAAAAGGATAAGGAGCAATTGGTTCAAAAAGATAAAAGTCAGTCAACAAGTCAAAAAGAAAAGTAACTCTTCTAGACACGTTTTTAAAAAGAATGGACTTTTGTTAAGAAATTTTTTTTAATGGCTCATACATCATAGTGCATTAAATTTCATTTTGTAGAACATTTTTACATGTCCCATATTGCTATGAATAATTTCATGAACATCTCTTTCAGTGGTTGCATAAAACAGCATTCGGGCAAGATAACTAAAATGCTTCCCTTTGAGAGTAAGATATGTAACTGTCTGCTAGCAAAACAATGTCACCAAGAATGCTCCTCTACTTGGGCAACCTAGAACACATTGCAGAAGGAGGCTCCTAACTCAAAAAAGTAACATGCCCTCAATCTCACTGGAGAAAGTACCTCTTTTCTTGTTGTCATGCTCAGTGCAAAGGAGCATCACCTCATATAGCTAAGATGCAGTTTTTTAATAGGAATTAATTTCTAAATCTTCAGCCATTTTTGTAGCTTCACCTAATTGACATTTTTTTCCTTTTAAACAAAGTTTGAGGTGCCATTTAACTTAACAGAATAATCTATTTCATGGGACATAAATATCAGAGGCATACCCAAAGCTAGGTTGAAGAGAAGAAAAAGATTTCAAGAAGATCAATACTGTCTACCTTGTCAACCATATGATGCTGTCTTCTGGTTGATATTTTATCAATATTTGACTTGTTGCAAATATTTTATCTTCACTGTTAACCCTCACGAGCCTCTGATTGAGATCACCAAGAAACCACACTGTTCACGTTGTCAATTACATTCCATTTCAAGAAAAAGGTGCCCCAAGCCTGGACAAGACACTGCGGCACACTAAGGGCGGCTGTCCAAGGATGCGGTGGCTCACAGACGGTTGGGAAACAGAAGGTACTTTCACACCATTAAGATCGGATGCAAGCCAATTCAATAATGAGAAGGACAATCAAAATGACTATATCTAAAGTCAGAATCATGAATCTATTTCCCTTTGCCTTTTCATTGGTATATAACAATTGTATTTATTTATGGGCTACAGAGTGATATTTCAATGTATGTACACAATGTGTAAGAATCAAGTCAGGATAATCAGCACTCCCATCACCTCAAACATTTATCACTTCTTTGTGTTGTAATATTAAAAATCCTATCTTCGAGCTTTCTGAAAATATACACTATATTATTGTTAACCACATTTACCCTAGGAAGCTGAAGAACACTAGAATTTACAGCCCATCTAGCTGTAACTTTGTACGCGTCAACCAACCTCTCCCTACTTCATGACTGCTATGGAAATACAAACATTGGTGTGAAAAGACTAAAAACACAAAACCGTATTAGAATATACGTATCATTATAAGGTAATCATGGCCAACAGCCTATGATGAGGATTTTACTGGAACACACTCAACACCAACTGGAGGATGAAAAGAAAATCATCTGTTAATACAAGGTGAAAAAATGCTAAAAAGAAAATTATCTGCCATAATAAGCTTTAAAAAAAAAAACCTGTACAGTGGACCTCCTGCCGAGAGGACAGTCCCCCAGCCAAGAACAAGAATGTGACATCAGAGACCAAAGCCTAGGCTCCCACACCTCCTCTACTGTCCTCTCCTCTTAGCTATATGTAAACTAGGTGATTAGAAACTGTGAGCAAGCTGCCACCTCCCCTTTTTCTCCATCACAGCTGCACAGCAATTCACAAATACTTATCTACTTGCGTGTTATCGCTTCTGCCTACAGCGAAGTTCCAGGAGAGAGAGAGACAGCCTCTGTTCACCGTCAAACGTACCAGTGGGTAGGTTCGGAGCCTGATGCACAGCTGCCACTCAATAAAGACTAGTTATATGAGTAAATGACTCTTCCACACACGTTTTTAAGTTATCTGATGGTAAAGGTCACTTTCTTATGATAAGTAGACTTTGATACATTTTTACCATTCTCATAAGAACCAATGACAAAAAAGTAAGTTATTTTGATGAATGCCATTACAGGAAAACATTCTGTAGTTGTGTGACATCTTAGAGACCAGCTAGGCCAGTAATTTTCAAACAGCAAGTCATAACTCTGGAAGGTGCTATACAATCAATTTAGCTCCTGACCAACATATTTTTTAAATAATCAGAATCAGAATAGAAAATCATTAGATTGAACTGCACAAGGCAATGGTATTATTTCATGAATGTTTTTTTACATATATCACATATAATACACTATAACTAATTAATCACACATACATACCATACACTCACATAAAAGTGCCAGTGCACTGGGTTAGGATGTGGAATGAATTATTACTATGAGTTATAAATTGTGGTTAAATTTTTTGAAGAAGCATTAATCTAGACAATTACACGAATGCTAAGACACACATTAATCTAGACGATTATACCAATTCACAAGCATTGCAAATTTTCTGGTCTAATATTTCAATCTGCACAGGTAAGTACTAAAAGGCATTCTAAAGCCAAAAAAAAATGACCTCAACACTGTCAACCAAAATAACTTACACTCACCTATTTTCTTCCTCATGTTAGACACATGAGAGTCACACTTAAACACCACCAAGCTAGAATTTGGCTTCCAGCTGGCCACAGGACATAAAGATTTCAGCACAGCTACAATTGGAAACAAACACTGAGCAGTGAGCCTTCCTCTTTCACCTAAGCCACCACAGAATGTGATGTTTCCTCTGGAAAGTTAACAGATAATGACTACACATTCTTCAGTGGGTATTCAGAGATGTTCCATGGGGTGACCTTGATAATAAAAGACTACTAGTAACTGCGAGTCAATTGAAAACAGCTTCCTAAAAAAACATTTTTTTAGATCTGGAAATAACCTAAAATTACTATCAAACCTTTTAAACTATTTACTAAATAGCATTTAACATTAGTGACTATCATCTTTGGTAAAGAAATATAAGGGTGCACCTCTTATCAACAGGGTGCCTGAATGAAACGTAATTGTACACCTAACACTTAACTGTACCCCACAAAACCATAATAAAAAATATTGATTAATAAAAAAAGAAAAAAGAAAAATAAAAAAGAAATATAAGGGTGATACACTCAAACCACACATCCCATTGAGAGATCTTCTACAAAATTCAGAGACAGCCCTGACTCTCGGCTATACTGTCCTACAAGGACTCGCAAATGGAGATATATAGACTAGGCCTGGCCATGATTAAACTTAAATGTATATAATTTACTGCAGAAAAACTAAAAATGTGAACTGAAATTACAAATACACAACAGATTTTATTTACGAAATAGTAAAAGTAAGCTCACAAGTAAACTAACAGCAAATGAACTGTTTCTCCCTTAAGATTCTGCCCAGGAAGCTCCAAAAACTTTATTTATTTGTTTTTTTACTTACTTATTTTTGAGTCAGAGTCTCACTCTGTCACCCAGGCTGGAGTGCAGTGGCATGATCACCGCCCCAACAGCCCTGACTTGCCAGGTTTAAACAACCCTTCTGCCTCAGCCTTCCAAGTAGCTGGAACTATAGGGGTGTGCCATCATGCCCAGTTAATTTTTTTATTTATTGTGGTGACAAGGTCTTACCAAGTTGCCCAGGCTGGTCTCCAACTCCTGGGCTCAGGCAATCCTCTCACCTCTGCTTCCAAAGTGCTGGGATGACAGGCGTGAGCCACCACACCCAGCACAAATTTGATTTAAATAACTCAAATTCTATCTAAGAAACACTACTCTGAACATCTGAATCAAATGGATACTGAAAAGTAAACTAGAATTTCCAGAAATGTTGAAAAGTTGAAACAGTACTTACACTGGGTCATTACTTCATTCTAAATATGATTGGTATTTATTTTGGGGAAAGCACCCTACAAAAAAACGCTGAATGAAAATGAATACAGTCCCACAAAAAAAAAAAAAAATCAAGGCAAAAACCTTGAGAGATGAATTGGCAATGTAAAATTTTTTGTAAGCAACTTCCATGAAAAGGAGTAAGATTTGAGGAAAAATACTATCTAGGCCTAAAATTATTCATCAGGATTCTGGAAATTTACCCAAGAAAGAACCTATAACATATAGTCAGTCTTTCCAATATTTATACTTTCATTAGTCACTCATACGTCATGTAAAAATCTAGTTTACTCTACAATCATAACTTGATTAAGCACATACAGGCTTCTGTACTGCTGGTGGAAATGCAAACTAGTGCAACCTCTTTGGAAGACAGTGTGGCGATTTCTGAAAGAACTAGAAATTGACCTTCCATATGACCCAGAAATTCCACTATTGGGAATATACCTGAACTTAAATCATTCTACAAAAAAAGATACTTGCACACGTAATGTTTGTTTCAGCTCTATTCATAACAGCAAAAACATGGAACCAACCATGCTGCCCATCGAAGCTGGACTGGATTAAAAAAATGTAGTACATATACACAATGGGATATTATGCAGTCATAAACAAGGACAAACATATGGGCTTCACAGCAACTTGGATGGATTTAGAGTCTATCATACTCAGTGAGTATCACAAAAACAAAGAACAAAGTACCATATGTTCTCACTCATAAGCGAACCTTGAACATTTATCATAATACTATAAGAAAGAGATTGGCAGTAGTAGGAAACTGCCAGAGAAAGGGAGGTGGGATTAGCAGTTGAGGAAAACTGCTAGGGGAGGGAGAGGCACACCTCATCAACAAGGGTACCTGCATAATCAACATTTATATACCTAACCCTGAATTGTACTCCACATCTTTAAAAGAAAAAAAAAAACTTTAAAGATGTTAAAAAAAAAAAAAAGAGCAGACAGGCTCTGAGTCGACAAGGTCTGGCTTTTAGGTACGGTTCAATCTCATATAAACTGACCCAACAGGCTTTCCAGATCATTCCTTAGCAAGGTGCCCTACAAGAAATCCTGTGACTGCCTGAGGTCACACTTGAAACCTGGAGGCCTGGGTGATGTTGACAGTTACATCCACTCCCCACCCTCTGACACCACAGGTTTTGCATCTCAATCCACTGTGAAGACCACTGGAGCGAGACACACTGTATCCTTACCCTTCTCGCTTCAGATCCCACAGGAAGCCTAGATGCCTGAGTTGTCCTTCCCTGCCTGCCGTGAGGTTACTACAACACTCATGTCCCCCAGGCTTTCCACCCCCCACCCTTCCTCTGCTCTGAAACACCACCATGGTGTCCCCAGGGCTCAGACTCAGTGTCAGCTGTCTACAGCTCAACTAACACTGAATTGATCACCTTCAGTTTAGCCCTCTCTTCTAATTCCTCTACCCCTTCCAGGCTTTTGTCCCCACCTCTCCATGAAACAACTCTCGTCATGGTCACCAGTGACCTCCATGCTGCTCCATCATGAGACCTGCCAATTCTCAAGTTAGCTGAACCATCAGCAGCATTGAGCAGCACTGCTCCCACCCATTTTCTTGGAAGTTTTTTTTAACTTGGCTTTCGTGCACCATCTCTCTTGTCTCCTCTGCTGATTCTGTACCTTTCCAGCCTGTCCACACTGGAGAGCTCCTGGATGTATAACTGCCGTCTCCTCTCTTCCTGTTTCACACTCTAGTGACAGCTACTGAATCTCCACGGCACCCCAGACCTCTCCCCTGACCTGCCTCCTGAGCAGGTCCATCTGAACAGCCACAGGCACCTCCAGTTACCACATGAAAACCGTGTTCTTGCTCGCCCAGCTCTCCCAGGCCCTCTCCTGTGCTTACCTACAGCAGGGAGAGGCAGGTACACCCCTCCTTGCTGCTCAGGTCGAAGCCGGCTTGTGTCCCGGACCCTCAGGTACCACCGCGAGCCTGTAGGCAAGATGGATCCCCTGCACAATGTTCCCAACACACCACGGATTTACTACAACGATCACTTCGCCCTGTGGTGCCAGCAAAAATAAATCTACATAAGGGAAGGCGCCATGTCTGTTTTGGTCACTGTAGTGTCCCCAGTGCCTAGAATAGAGCCCAGCACAGGGTAGACGCTCAACAGACCCATATGGAGTGAATGACTCATCAGCGAGCAGTTCCAGACCCTTGACTCCATCCAAAACAGCATCCAAAGCATTCCTTGAGGCTGAACCAGCCGAAACCAGCCTTAACCTTCTCAAACAGAGCCCCTTTAATTCAATTCAATTCAACCATGAACCGTTAAAACAAAATATTCACTAAGAATTAAACAGGTTAATTATGACACAAGTTATTATACATGGCTCACCAAAGTTCAAAACATTAAAAGCCAATATAATAAGCAATGCTATAATAATTGTCATTATTTTTGTATAGATGATTTAGTATATACTTCAGTTTTCTGTCCTGTACAACACCACCATACTTGCCAGATAACAGAATATGTCACAAATAAACTTCACATCCTAAGTCCTCACCAGTCTCTTTCAAAGACAGAAAGTGATTAACCCTAATAATGAATGCTGGTGCCGGGCACGGTGGCTCATGCCTGTAATCCCAGCACTTTGGGAAGTGAAGGTAAGAGGACTGTCTGAGCCCAGAGTTTCGAGACCAGCCTGGGTAACTTGGTGAGGCCTTGTTTCTACAATAAATAAAAAATTTAGCCAGGTGTGGTGGCGCATGCCTGTAGTTCCAGCCACCTGGAAGGCTGAGGAGGAAGGATCGCCTGAGCCCAACAGATCGAGACTGCGGTGGCCATCAGTGTGTCACTGCACTCTAGCTTGGGCAACAGAGTGAGGCTCCTACTCAAATAAATGAATGAATAAATATTTTTTAAATTAAATATTTAAAATAATAATTAATGCTGGTTAAGAAATACGGGAGTACTTACGGGAGTCAAACCTGCAAGACAATTCTGACCTGTAAAATCCACCCAATAGTGCCCCACAGTTAGAGAGAGGGGAGGAAGAAGGAGAGGGAGAGGAAGAGTGAGAAGCCAGACCACTGAATAGCTATCCCCAGGGAGGGGATGAATGACCTAGAAATGTGCTTTTATGATGGGGGCCATTAAAAATGTATGGTCAGTGAGTTACTGGCTCCCAGCATGACTGGTGACATCTTCTGAGTAGACCCCAGCCCAGATAAACAAAGATAACCTCTTTCTTTCAAAATGATTTGGAATATATTTTCCCACGGAAACCAAAACATCAACTCGGTAAAGTACAATTGTACAGTTAATACTCAGGGTACATTTCGGGTTTGAAACTTTTGTGAACTATGCTGGGAACACAGCCAATATTTTTTGGACTGTTCCAGTAAGGAGAAAAAAAAATGCGTTCTGAGTTCCAAACAGCTGCCTCACACATAAACTTGAGAAACACAACCAGCTCATGCACTGGAAACCATCCAGACACAGGTCACACGTCAGGGGATTCAATCTGGCCCATGGCATTTGGAGTGTGTTTAAGAACGGTCACTTCACATGAGGCTCCTCCCTCTCAGGGAGGTACAATGTACAGGAGAGTGGACACGTGTAACATTTTCTAAAATCAGCAGCAAAGCTAAAAGGGCCCCAAGCCACCAGATCACTTTTTGTCTCTGAATGAACTAGACTGAAATCCTGGATCACAGCAATTCATACCAATTTGGGGCTTATAGGACAATGTCACTGCTTTGATTTAGAGATAAGAACTTTGTATATACCGAGTCTTCTTTACAGTTCAATGCTGTATTTGCTTTCCAAATTTTAAAAAAAATCAGAAATAATTTTTGAGAACTTAAAATGCTAGCTAAAATTATCTGAAAAATTCTCTTGGGGGTCCTAAAAAATATGAATTATGAAACACTTGAATATGGGGATATATCAGATACTACTCACCTTCCTCTTAAATTCTTTTTGCTGCCAGAGTTCAAGAGCCTAAAACCACAATTGCCTAAATGGCATCTGCATTCCTCAAATCAAAATTTCTAAAACACCATTTTTGTTTTTTCTGTCTGATAACTTGCCTTACTTATAGAGGATATAGCATACTACACTCATGATAGTGTATATACTCTAACAAAGATGGCAATCCTTATGCTGAAATAGTAAACAGAGAGCATCGAGCCAAATAGGTCACCCACATATTGTCACAGGTCCACACTGTAATTATTATCCCTCTACTGAACAGCTCCAACAGTTGCCTACAGTGGTTGAAAACACTGTTAGCCATATCAAGGCCAGCTTGACAGTATCAAAGACATTTATATACACTTCCCAGGAGATGATAAAACAAAACAAGAAACATCAGTGTTCTTTTAGAAGAAGCAAGCATGAAGCTGAGCCGAGCTGACTTAGCTAGTCCAAGGTGCCCGGTGCATCCAAGGTAAGTCCATCAGAAGGCAGCACGGTCTTGCTCTTTTTTTCAGTACAACCTTCTGACACCTCATCCTTGCCAGCCGGACAGATGACTCCAACAAAAAGACCCGCTTCCACCGGACCACTCCTTCCACTCAGGGGTCCTGGCATCAAACGCACAGTGGTATAAGAAGATCATACTCAGTTTGTTCAAAGCCAAACTCATCATTTTGCCTTACAAAACAATTCCCCTAACTTCCCTTCTTCCTGACTTCCCAGTATCTAGGGAGCTTGTGTTGACTGTCCCGATCAGAACTGCCTAGACTACCTGCAGACATGCCAGGTTTTCCCTCCACCCATCCTTCCAAAGCCAGAATCTCAAGGGTGGAAGGCCTGCCAAGCTCTTCGGTGACCCTAATTCATACCCAAGAAACAGCTCTGCCTGAGGTCCTCCTTCCCTCATTCAGCTCACCAACATCGCCTTCTCCTCACAAATCCTACTATGGTCACCAGAGTCCAGGATCCTAAAACCACAATCCATTTCCTAAATGGTTCTATATTTCCTCAAACTAAAATGTCCAGCCAGGCACAGGGGCTCATGCCTGTCATCTCAGCACTCTGGGAGGTAGAAGTAAGAGGACTGCCTAAGCCCAGTGGTTCAAGAACAGCCTGGGCAACATGGCAAGACCTCATCTCTACAAAAATCAAAACATTAGGCCAGACACTGTGACTCAAGCCTGTAATCTCAGTACTCTGGGAGGCTGAGATAAGACAACTGCCTGAGCCCAGGGGTTCAAGACCGGCCTGGGCAACTTGGTGAGACCTCATCTCTACAATAAATCCAAAAATTAGCCAGGCATGATGGTGCACGCCTGTAGTTACAGCTACTTGGAAGGCTGAGGTTAAAGGATTCCCTAAGCCCAGCAGGTCAAGTGGCTGTGGTGGCCATGTGCATGTCACTGCATTCCAGCCTAGGCAACAGAATGAGACTCCGACTCCAAAAAAAAAAATTAGCCAGGTGTAGTGACACACGCCTGTGGTCCCAGCTACTTGAAAGGCTGAGGCAAAAGGATTGCCTGAGCTCAGAAGGTCAAGGCTGCAGTGGCCGTGAGCATGTGATTGTACTCCAGCCTGGACAACAGAGAGAGACTCTGACTCAAAAAAAAAAAAAAAGTCTAAACAGCACTTCTGCTTTCCCTACTTTGCAGCTTGTCTTGACACATGCACCATAATTAAAATTCATCCTCCTAATTTCTGAGACTCTCTGTTATCTAATCCCAAACTGTTTCTCTCTGGTGTCCCCCATGAATCCTTTAGCCCTGCTGCAAATTGCTCATTCGACATGCTAAGTCCTGCTTCAACAACTGGACTCATTTTAGCCTGACACCCTCCACCACCACCACCTGCACTCCCCTACATCTCCCACACTTACTTCTCTCTTTACTTCTCTCTTATATATCTGTCTATCCTTTAAGGTGATGCTTGAGGACGATCTCCCCTTCTGGGCTCTCAACACATCACATCATTCCAAGTACAGACATTCTCTCAGCCTAATATTCACTCTATATCTCCTGAATAATAATCTTATTAAAGCACTTTTTTTTTTAGTTGGAATCTCACTCTCCCACCCAGGCTGGAGTGTAGTGGCATGATCATGGCTCACTGCAGCTTCAATTGCCTGGGTTCAGGCAATCCTCCTGACTCAGCCTCCTGCATAGCTGTGAATACAGGCACAAGTCACCAAACCTGGCTAATTTTTTTTCTCTAGAGATGAAGTCTCACTATGTTGCCCAGACTGGTCTTGAATTCTGGCCTCAAGTAATCCTCCCACCTGGGCCTCCCAAAGTGTTAGTATTACAGGTAAGAGCCACTGTGCTTGGCCTAAAGCACCTTTTAAAAATCCCTCCCTGGCTGGGCATGGTGGCTTACACCTGTCATCCCAGCACTTTGGGATACAGAGGCAAGAGGACTGTCTGAGCCCAGGGGCTCGAGACCAGCATGGCCAACTTGGCAAGACCTCATCTCTCCAATAAATCAAAAAAATTAGCTGAGTGTGGTGGTACACACCTGTAGTGCCAGCTACTAGGAAGGCTGAGTCAGAAGAATCGCCTGAGTCTGCAGGCGACTCAGACTAGTAGGTTGAGGCTGCAGTAGCCATGACTGTGCCACTGCACTGCAGCCTGGATGAGAGTGAGACTCTGACTCAAAAAATAAGTACCCAAGACTGGGTCTTTATTATGCCTCAAATCATGTCCAAATCCCAGGGTCAGCATTCAAGGCCCCATCAACCACAGTAAGTCAATTAACTCCAGCCACCAGAGGTCCTCACAGCTGCCCCCAAACCTGACTTTGTTCACCCTCTACTTGTCTGGAAGAGTTTCCTGCCACTTGTCCAACCCAAAACCTATGCTTCTTTGAATATATACCTCAAGACTCAACGTCATTAGATTAGACAAATAGTTTGGACCTTTTCAACTCTTGGAGTTTATAATCTAAGCAGAAGTTACCTTAGTAAACAACAATAACCAAAACATACAAACACACACACTGTTTGCAGAATATCTTTCACTTTAGTGTTCGGTGGAGGTTCCTTCTTTTCACAGTATTTAAGATAAGGGACAAAAATTTCACAAAGCAAAAAGTGAAGGAAGTGAAATCCCAGCACTGTTTTAAATAACTGAAACATCCTGGAAATGGACTAAGTAGTTTCTACTTCAGGTGTTTAAAAAATTATTCTAAGAAGTAGTTATAGCCTCGCCAGGAAGAGTCTATTCACTTCCTCGGTCTTTGCGTACGACAGTGGAACATGAGAACATGGAGCCTGGAGTCAGAAAATGTGTATTCAGCTCAGAATGGGAGGCCTTTTGTGCAAGCTCTTCTATGTCTAAGAGTCAGTCTCTCTGTCAGTAACATGGCAGCTACTTGACCCCACGACTTGGCGACATTTGACATTCAGATTCCCTAAAGCCTGAAACATTCCAGGTGCTCAACCTGTCTTCAGATTAATCTTCCTCAAGGCCAGCCAGTGCATACCCACTGCATATCTACTAATTAGTCATTCATTTTCTTCTTGCTCTGAAAGGAAAGGCCAGTTCCTGGAACAAAACAGCAAATCCAGGAAGCACAGCTGGAACACATTAACACACTAGCCGCTCTGCTAATGCTAGAAAAATCATAAATCTGTTTTTCTTGGATAATGCTTAGCTACTTGTGACAAACTGAAGGTTGAGAAAATATCTGCACAAAGACCCATCATACCAGCTGATCTTGAGCCAAGGCAGAGGTCACCACCAGAGAATGAGCCACCTATCCCATCTGCAGCAAAACAAAAGAGTCTTAACAGCATAAGTTAGGAATGCGTTGCCTCATCTAAGAAAGGCTGTTTCCCTTCTCTGGTCAATGAGTGATTTGCACTAATGTAATGAGTCATGAAAGCTGAAGTCAATGTGAATCTTGTCCACTTGCATATCTGGAACTAAAATTCAGAATCGACAAACTGCCTGATAAGACAGCAAGGCCATTTCTGTACAGCACTAAAGATTGATGATATGCATGGTACAAAACCAAAGATGCACAAAAAAACAGATAACGGTTTGCATGAATCAAAGTCAGGCATTCTCATTCATGTCTCTATGTGTCCTGGGTCACCATGGCCCTAACAGGAATAGGGCCATGGTGTATTCCTCTGTATTGTAATTCAAAATCAGCTCACTATGAGAATGAAAACTGCATATTAAACCATACTGCAGTATGCCAAAAAAAAAAAAAAAACAGCACCAAGGAGTTTCTAGTGACAAGGGCTTCTTCAAGGCAGAGCTTCAAATCCAATGAAAAGAGAAGAACTTGGGAGGGAAGAAATCATTGTGTCCTGGCCAATTCAAGCATCCTGAAAATGTTAATAAATGAACAAAGCATACTGGAGTTTTCTCTCAACAGCACTGAAGAGAGTCTTTAAATTAGACTGTCACGGGGTTGTTGCTTCCATGGGTTGAAACAGCAGCTTTCTGCACACCTTTTTTTTTTGGTTGCTTGGTTTCTCTGGTGACCTGCAGCCATTTGCAAACACTCCTACCTAAAGACTACCTGGCTTACCTGAGACTGCCCATGTAAAGGGCTCCAGAGGCACACACTGACTTCACCTGCAGCTACAGAGGACACAAAGCTGATTCTCAAGATGATTTCCAAGAGCCATGACAGTGACTAGCATGGTCTAAGTAAGAGTCAGGAATTGTACACAACCCCATTAGAAAGTGGACAAAGAATATAAACAAACACTTCTCAAAGTTGAACATACAGGCAACCCAGAGACACATGAAAACATGCTCAGCCTCACCAATCACCAGAGAAAAGCAAGTCAAGATGACACTGAGATACCACTTTACTCAGTTAGGATGGTCATCATTAATAAGTCAAAAAACAACAGATACTCTCACAGCCGCCAAGAAAAGGGAACCCTGCTATACTGTTGGTGTGAGTTGCAAGCACTGTGGCGCTTCCTAAAAGAACTAAAAATTAAGCTTCCAGATGACCCAGCAGTCCCTCTCCTGGGAATGTACCCAGAGGGACATAAATCACTCTACCAAAAAGACACCTGCACATGCATGCTTATTGCCACACTACTCACAATAGCAAAAACATGGAACCAACCCAGATGCCCATCAAAAGAACTGAATAAAGAAAATGTGTCACATATACATGATGGAGTATTATGCAGCCATAAAGAAGAACAAAACCATGGCCTTCACAGTAACTTGGATGCAGTTAGAGACTATCACACTAAGTGAACTACCACAGAATCAGAGAACTGAATACTGCATGTTCTCACTCATAGCTGGGCCCTGATCACTGGTCTTGCTAGCACAAAAGGGGGATTGGCAGATGCTAGACACTGCTAAGGGAGGAAGGGAGGGAGGGAGAAGGGCACGTGGCAACACACTGGGTACCTGGTCCATGACTGAGGGCCTGCTAGAAGTCCAAGCTTCACCTGCATGCTGCCTATTTGTGCAGTAAATCCCCACTTCTCCAAAATTAAAGAGAGTGAAGAGTTAGTTATTTTCAGCATAATCAGTTTATTCCACATTCTTTTCCAGCAAGAAAAATAACTAGGAAATCTGGCAAGGAATAGCACAGAAAATAAGTGCTATGGTCTTTTCTTGCTTGGTCAACTTGAGCAATTCACGCACCCAAAACATCAAGCATGACATGATGACCAGGGGCTTCTGCCACAAAATGCCATAAACCTATCAATACACTTGGCTGACTTCCTGGGGCTGATTAAGTGCAGTTTCCACCCAGGACTCTTCCCAGACCTCCCCACTCGGCCCTGGATGGAGACTCAGTACACCAGGCCTCAGGAAGTCCCTCCCACACACTCACATGCTGGCATCTAACTGGGCCTCGCAGGTTCTGTCTTTTCCTCTTGTAAACCTCTCCCCTCTCTCCTACAGGCCTCTGAGCTCCTCTGAAGACACACAATCCCCGAGTTCTTGTACAAATTCTGCCACAGAGTACATGCTTGGCAAATGAGAACTTGCTAAATGAGAACAGAGAGAGAGTGAGTGCTTCAGAAGGACCTGAGAGCTCCACAAGTCCAACCTGCATAAGAAGTCAGAGAAACGGAGGACTTGAATGTGGGAGCCAGGATGAGAAACCTGTTCCCATACTCACAGATGCTTCCTGATGTCAGCTTACCACAGAGCACAGAGCCTCATTCACTTTTAACAATGCAAAATCAGTATTTCCAAGTACTAACTAAACATGTCTAGATAATTATGTTTAAAAAGTGAAGGCACAGTGGCTCACATGCATCATTCCAGCACTTTGGGAGGCAGAGGCAAGAGGATTGCCTGAGCCCAGGGATTCAAGACTAGCCTGGGAAACTTGGTGAGACCTTGTCTCTACAATAAATCAAAAAAATTAGCCAGGTGTGGTGGTGCACACCTGAGGTTCCAGCTACTTGGAAGGCTGAAGTAAACGGATTGCCTGAGCCCAGCAGCTCAAGGCTGCAGTAGCCACCATTGTGCCAGTGCACTCCAGTCTGGGCAACAGGATGAGACTCTGACTCAAAAACAAATAAATAAAAAGTAAAAGCCCCTGTTCCTACAAAAACACATACATGAATGATCACAGCAATATTCACAGTGGTCAAAATGAGGAAAGTACCAAATACCTCTTAGCCAACGAATGGCAATCTAAATTGCGATGCAGACTGAACATCTCATCCAAAAGCCCAGTACCTTCTGAGTACTGATACAGCTCCACAAGTGGAGAATCCCCTGCCTGCCCTCGTGTGACAGCCATGGTCAGAATGCAGACATGTAACACACAGATCATCAGTGATCCCAGGAGAAAAAGGCCCTTTCAGGCACTTCAGCTGAAATCTCCTCCAAGCACGCCCATAAGGGGGATCAGATGGTATGTGTGCAGGTAGATGAAATGGCAGCAGGTTCCCCGGGACACCCACAGCCAGAACCCACAAGCAGTGCTCACTGTGAGTTGTTTCTCTTGTTTTTTGGTTTTGGGTTTTGTTCCTGTTTGTTTGTTTGTTTTGCTTAGTCCCTGCTCTCTGGTGTAAAAATATTGTTGCAAATGTCAAAAACCCCTGAGTGATACAAACAGAGCATTGAAAATACTCCAAAATCCAGGGAAAAAAGACAACAACAACAACAAAAATCTGAAACATGTCTGGTCCCAAGCATTTCAGCTAAGGAGTACACAGCCTGCACATACACACAATGAAGATTGTCTGACCAGCAAACGGAATTTCAGCAGATGAACCTGAAAACATCAGGCTGGGAGAAGAGAGGTGGATGCGGAGACGCCACATCTTAAGGTTCCATTTATGCAAAACATACACCACAGGCAAAGCTAGAAAAAGACAGACTAGCAGCTGCCCGGGCTAGGGTGTGCAGTGGAATTTCTAAAATTGTTTGCAGTAGGACAGCTCTGCAAACATTCTAGAAACAACATTTAGGTCTGTAAATTATATCTCAATAAAGTTGCTATAAAAAATAGAAGCTACAATCAAAAACTGAGTTGTCAACCACATTAAAATCAGGAAAGTCTCATTCACAAACGTCCATGCGCATGTTTCACTAACACTAGGCGAGTCCTAATGAAATCCATTTCAAATGCACAGATGTCACATTTACATCAGCAAAACCACTTATTCAAAGAAGCGTCTATATTAAACACATTTTAGTTTGATATTTTGAGAACTGGCTGTCCAATCCTCCTGGTTCTACAAGGCTACATGGTTCTATAAACCTGAACACTTGATTCCTAAGCATCTTGAATAAAAATATTTTTTGCAGTATTTAAGCAATTTCTCTTTGGAATTTTAAATGCTGTGACTTCATACATCCAAAAGTAAGTCATTTAACTGATTAAAGCATACATGGAGAGGAAGCCGGTTCAGGAAAGGAAATGTATTCTCTGAGACCTCCTGTGCCTCATCCTGTGATTCTGTGGCAAGTCTTCTGCCTACACGGAAACCTAGAGACAGAAACCCAAGGGAGTCATGGTAATATGCAAGCTTCACTCCAACAGAAATAAGCTCCGTCCTTCTGAGCTCAAGTCAATGACATTGTAGTCACTCAGTCTCCCAAGATCAAGTCTAAAATTAAAGTGGATTTCACTGCATTTAAGGTATATTTCTTTTTTAGATTACATATGCATCATCTCCATGTATTTTTTAATGCAAGGTGAATTTGCTAGTTACTTATCAGAATTTTCAGCATGAGTTTTTTGGCTGAATACCATATGCTTATAAATAGAACTCTAGATTTTTTCCTTATAAGGAGTAACTTCTACATTTCTTTAAACAGAAAAGTGAGGATTTCTTATGAGGAAGAGGTTAAAGAAATCCAATTTAGGGTCATATGTCATAAATTTGCAACATGTGGGGGGAAACGCTTTTACATTTATAAAAATATTGGGTGGAGTTTTTTAACCCACTAATTTCAACTGACAACCCAATATAATAATACCTGAGAACACTGTCTTATCAGGCAGTTATTTTTTTAAAAATCTCAGAACAGCTAAGGCACCAAAGTTGACAGTAGATCTTAATGGAATTAACTAATAACATATTTTAGCAATAGAACATTTTTGTGGTTTATAAAATTTAGAGACAGTAAACTGCGCAGAAAAACTATGAGATAATTTGAGGATGGATTAGACATCAGCCAATATTTATTAAAACTCACTCCATAAAAAGGATCCATACCCAGGTGACCTGCAGAAAAAAATGATTCTAGAAGAATGAGTTCTGCCAATCTTGCTGTTGAAAAGATTTAAATTAAGATTAGCTAATATGCAGTGAATCCCAGGTAATCTGTTTGAATCTCGAGTAAGTTTTCATTCCAAAACCCAGTGAAGATTCAAAAAGCAGACTCAATACATTTCTCTCAAGACACATACTAGACACATAACAAGAATTCAAATATTTCTGTAATAATCAGCAACATTGATAAAAATAAGGCAAAAGGACCATCCTCTGACTTACCCAAATACACTGGCTGTACCAATACAAATCTGGTCTAAGATCTGTGTTCAAATCACAAGTAAAACACAAGTGTGTTAAAGGGCTGAGGGCAAGCATTTTTTAAATACTTTAACTCATACTTTAAATAATCATTTGCTGCCTAAAAAAAAATTGTATAGCCAAATTTGGCAGTATTTGCTACCGTAGTGAGTACAAACTTTTCAAAATAGTTTTTGCAAAAGGGCACAAGTCATTTTCAAAAATAACATTAACTCCCTGGATGCCTCTACTTTCTATCAAGAAGACCAGCCAAAACTCCTGCATGTATCCAATTTTATATTTATGAGGAACTGCATAGTCTTTTATGAGTTAGTCTGGGGCAAGTGACTCAAGCAACCCATTTTTATTTATTTATTTATTAAATGGGAATAATGCCAGGTCTAATGAGCCCACTGAGTTATCAGAATAATCTACTAGTCATGATACCATTTTTAAAAGCACAAAACAGTCAATGCAACCAAAAGACATCCCAGTTATCTGAAAAAGTGAACCACCTCTGAGGGCTTGAGTTGCCCCACAAGAGAAAACCTGTCACTATACTGACCAGCTCTGTTTCCTGGCAAAGCAGAGGAAGGAAAAGAGAGAGAATCAGCGTGAGGAAGGGAGGGAATTCAGGACTTCCCTTCCACACTGAATGCATCACAGCATCACCTGACCTAGTCAACAAGTCTACATGGAGACAAGGCCCCAGACACCAGTACTGCAGGCAGAGCCAGTCCCACAGAGCCAGCATCCCTCCCAGGCAACAGTGAGTCTACAGAACCAGCAGGCACAACTAGGAAGGGGCAGGGGGAGATGCCAACTGAAAACAAAAAAACCGCACTGGTACTTTGCTTTCTACAACACATACTTGCAGGGAAAACATGCCCATGGGAGGAAAGACATCAGCCACAAGGAACACATCTTAAGTGAACACGGTCTTCATTATAGTTTCATTAATTCATCTTCTTACAAGGCAGAAAAAGAGATTCAGATAAATAAAAAAAAAACTCTGGCTCCATCATGAAATAGTTTTACGACCTCTGGCAAGTTATTAACTTCACTGAAAGACAATCTCTTTATCTGCAAACAAACTTTATGAGAAATTAATACTACTCACCTGGCAGGTTTATGATGAGAATGAAATCAATTTAAATTAAGTAATCTATGTAACACACCTGGAAGAGAGTAGGCATTGAGTGGTATTTTCCTTGTCTACCCCTACTTTCAGGAAGTGTTTCAAATCTCTTCATGTTATTTTGACCTAAACCCAAAGGAACAGAGGCTATCATCACGACACAAAGGACGCCACAGAATGAGTGTCTACACCTTTTCAGAGAACGGACTTTTCCCCCCAGTACAGAGGAGATGCATGAACCTTGAAGAGCCAAGGGAATGACGGAGTTCATCAAGTGCTTTCACTGAGTGCACTAGACTGATCTTGGAAGTTGTAACTGAATAAAGTCTTGAGAGGGTGCCAGGATTCAATTAGATATGTCTAATACTATTAGTAAGATCTCTGTGCTCCTGCCAGATAGAAAGAGCATGGAGGAAAAAAAAGTTAAAGGATTCCATTAAGTTCAAAGCTCTTTATAGCTTGGTGAAAAGATATTTAATTATATTAAAAGTCAAAGAAATATGAAATCCAATCAAGTATTATAGACAACACAAGTAGATCAGGGACGTGGATTATGTGATAAAAAAGGAACTAACTTGTTACATCCCTGTTATCTACAGATAAACCTTGATGTCCATGAAGTGAACTAATGAGAATCAGATAAGTGCCTGGCTCAAATTCCTCATGCAGCCTAGAAGAGCTGAGAAAATTGCTTGGGATGATATAATCCTGAGGCGATCTAGAATTAAACATAAAAATATTTAAGAGAATCAAACTCATATGATTAATATTTTACAATAACAAAATCAATCATGTTTTAAGTATTTGTAACTTAAAAAAATATCTGACCTGCTAAAGCGACATGTCAATAATCCCTTGTAATTCTAGTTAAAATTAAATAACTGACTCAGACTCATGAGTTATAAGTAGAACGCATACTAGCACTATACATAGTGTTGACATACTTAAGGGAATGTTACAGGTTCCATAGTCATAAGTTTAATTTGTGAGAGGTATAAGTATTATTCCAGTTCTCCGAAAAGTATTTAAAAATCAAACATATTAAGTTTATAAATAGAGTTTTATATGGTTGAAGGTGGTTAAATTTGTAAACGTGAGTCAAAACCCTTAAATGTTTAAAATTTGAAAGACTTATAACAAGAGTAATGTGTTTCATAAACTGAACTTGGAAATCAAAGATAAAACTAGATGTTTACATCTGTAACATTAATAAATTTCGTATTATTTTTTTTCTTCCCAGCTTTTTAAAAGTGACTGCTTCTTTTTTAGAACCTGAATTCATAAAACTCACAAGTTACTTGAATACTAAAGGTGTTAGTAGAGGCTTCTTTCCACAGTTGAAACAAAGAGCTGATCTTGAACCATATGTACTTTTTCATTTATGTTCAAACTAAATCTAGAGTGTCCTTCTATCACCACACCTAGTTTTAGTCTGGATGCAAATGAAAACACTATTCCTGCTTTCCAGCAGTTGTCCATTAACTGTTTTTATTAACTTTCTAGCAGTTGTTCATTAACTGTTTTCCAAACTTCGTAATCTGCAAAATATGTAACTATATCTCTCCTTGTATTTTAAGTCACACAGTTGTAAAAGTCCTAAAAGAAATTTGAGCAGTGACACAGAAATGTCTATTTTCTTTGAAAATAATCAAACCATTTTTAAAAAGAACTGAGTAGATAATCTATGATTTTGGCCAAGTTTCCATTTTTATGAATGTAAATAAGTATATAATCTGCAGGGAGTGGTGGCTCATGCCTATAATCCCAGTACTTTGGGAGGCAGAGGTGAGAGGATTGCCTGAACCCAGTGGTGTGAGACCAGCCTGGGCTACTTGGCGAGACCATGTCTCTACAATAAATCAAAAAATCAGCCGGGCATGGGGGCACAGGCTTGTGGTTCCAGCTACTTAGAAGGCTGAGGTGGAAGGATCACCTGAGCCCAGCAGGTCAAGGCTACAGTGGCTGTGAACCTGCCCCTGCACTCCAGCCTGAGGGACAGAGTGAGTCTCTCAAAAAAAAAAAAAAAAAAGTACATAATCAACATAACAAAAAAGCAAATGGCCTCTGCTTGGCCTGCTGGGGCTTCCTCCCTGCCTGGCTCCCCTCCATGAGGGGGCACACCAGTGGCTTCTGGTCTACCACCTCGGACCCCCAAATCCAGCCTCAGAGCTTAAGTTAATATGGCTAAAGTCTTGACGAAACCAACAACCAGTCATTATGTGTTAGAGCTCACCTACTTCTTCCACAGAACAACTCCAGTATTGCTGTTCTGACAACCACCACCCACAGAGGCCTGCATGGGGACACATCATACTCACATGGTTGGCATTCTTTGCATCCTTGCCCCGTGCTAGACCCTGACCTGGACCCTGAGGATGAAGAGGTTACAAGAAGAGTCCACAGTCTCGGAACCTACACGTTCTAATAGCAGAAAAATAAATGAAGACAAGAACATCGGTAATGATAACTTATATTTGAAAATATGTAGCCAGGCTCGGTGGCTCAGCCTGTAATCCCGCGCCTTGGGAGGCTGAGGTGAGTGGATTGCCTGAGCCCGTGGGTTCGAGACCCACCTGGGCAACTTGGTGAGCCGTCATCTATACAATAAATCAAAAAATTAGCCAGGTGTGCTAGCACGCACCTGTAGTTCCAGCTACTTGGAAGGCTGAAGCGGAAGGATCGCTGGAGCCCAGCAGGCCGAGGCTGCGGTGGCCAGGAGCGGCCACTGCACTCCAGTCTGGGCGACAGAGTGAGACTCCAGCACACACAAAAAAGAAAATATGTAATATGTAAAAAGAGTAACAGGATAGTGCCTGAGGGACTAATTTAAACTAAGGTCTTCAAGAGGGTCACACTGAGACACAGGGACTGGATGTCAGGAACCAGCCACACACAAACTCCTCATGGCACGTCAATCACAAAAATGAACACATCTGACTGTATTCTGGGCAAGTGCTGGGTCTGCCCAGACCAGCAAACACATTTCGGCTTTTTTTTTTCACATCAAGTACACATTAAGTCTTGCCTTCAGTGGACATTTAAAACTGGCACTTCAGCCGGGCTCGGTGGCTCAGTCTGTAATTCCGTGCTTTGGGAGGCTGAGCTGAGTGGACTGCCTGAGCCTGCGGGTTCGAGACACACCTGGGCAATTTGGCGAGACCTCATCTCTACAATAAATCAAAAAATCAGCCGGGCGTGGTAGCGCATGCCTGTAATTCCAGCTACTCAGAAGGCTGAGGCTGAAGGATCACTGGAGCCCAGCAGGTCGAGGCTGCGGTGGCCGGGAGCAGCCACTGCACTCCAGTCTGGGTGACAGTGAGACTCCAACTCAAAAAAAATAAAAATAAAACCAGCACTTGGGATTGATCAATGTTCAATAAAGACTAAGGGACGAACACCAACACCTCACCCACAAAGCCATTTTCTAATCTAAAATGAAATGCGGGGTCAGCTGCATGCAAAGACTCTACCCAGAAATCCTGAGAGGAGGCCCACCCAGTGGATGGTGGTGGTCTCATGACTAGTTAGCCAAAGGGAGGAAAATGAACATTGTCCAGGCAGTAGGACGTAATCCTGCAAAGAATAGTGTGAGAAAGGGGCTGAGTGATGAGGGCAAGGGTGTCATCCCAGGAGCCGACCTCCAACCACCCAGAAGTGAGTAGCATGGGTCTCCCTGAAGGCAACACAGGGAGCAACATCCAGATTCCTTCTTTCGGTCAAGGATGAACATTTGCTTCCAAATTCCACACAAATGATTTCAAAGGTAACAGTCAGAATTTAGAAAGGTAATTAAAGATGATGCATGTTATTAATATACCAAATTTATGTCAGGAACGAGTAACACATACCACCTCCAGGAGCGGGACAAACTCCAAGCAATGCAAACACCCACGTCAGAAGACACCTGGGTCCCTCTCTCCCCTGACCCATGCTTTCATTCCCACCAGCCCTGCAGATCCAGCCAGCTTCCATATGTATCCTGGTCACCCCCTTCCTGAAGTCCTAGTTCTCGCCCTCCCATCGGTACTCCCCAAGAACAACCTTTCTCCCCTTCTATCTAGCAAAACTACTTATTTTCAAAATCCTCCCTTCCTTTAAGACACAGGCCTCCAAGAATGTCGCCAGCAATGTGGACAGGGTTGCACTGGGAAATGCAGGCATTTCTAAGAGATAAGGAACTCTGAGGTTCAGTCCTGCAAGGATGATAGTGAGCAGCTAGAGGAGTCTAGGCTGCCCTACGGCCCAGTGCCACATGGACGCAAATGACTGAGGCAGAAACTGTGTCTCCTTTTCAACTATCTGACACAGAGCCAAGGACAAGTCCACTACTAAAAGATCAAACTCACTGTGATATCGTTTGAAAACAAAGGAGACACAAGGAAACAAATTTTCCACTTGTTCCAAAGTAAGATGTCAGATTTTGGCAGAGAACTCTGCCATTCCATAAGTACCATACAATCAGTCCCCCACATTCAAACGAGTTCCATTCTGAGAGCATGTTGGTAAGTCCAACAAAGTTAGCCTAGGCATCCAACTAACACAATTGGTTGTACGGTACAGCTATGTCACCGCTGCTTTTATGCTTGCTTCCAGACACCCTGGGCTTGAAATAAAGATACCGTACTGCTGTACTCTAGACAGCACTGTACAGCAAAGTACACAAAAGTGCAACCACTCGCAGAGGACACACACACGTGACCATGTACACCAGACACATGAACTAATCTACATGATTTAACACATATTTACATCTTTGAAAGTTCACAATTCAAATGTTCATATGTAGGGGACTTACTGCATATGCAAAAAGAATAAAGTATATAAATATAATTAAATGTCTAAAGACACATTTAAACATGATAGAAGCCACTTGGGTGGTTAATACTCGCTGTATGAAAAGGAAGACTGATTGCATACTCTGATATCTGGATAGAATGAAATTTGGTAAGCAGTTATCTTACAATCACCTACATGTGTGCAAAATCAGTAAGTGAAAATTCTGCATCCAAGCTTGAATGCTAGTTCATCTGATTTACTCCTACTCAAACATTAATTGAGGGCATACTACGCACTGTGGGTGAGCACAAGGCTAGCAACTGTGGAATGAAAAAAGATTTGCCTCCAGGGAGCTGACACCTACATACATGACTTTTTTTTGTTGTTTTTTAGCAACAGGGTCTCACTAAGTCACCCAGGCTAGAGAGCAGTAGTGCAATCATAGCTCACTGTAGCCTCAAACTCCTGGGTTCAATTGATCCTTCTGCTTCAACCTCCCAGGTAGCTGAGACTATAAGCACATGCCACCACGCCAGGCCAATTTTTTCATTTTTTGTAGAGACGAGGTCTCACTATATTGCCCAGGCTGGTCTCAAACTCCTAGCCTCAAGTGATCCTCCTGCCTCAGCCTTCCAAAGTGTGGGGATTACAGGCATGAGCCACCACACCCAGCCTATATATACTACTTTTCTACTCTAAGTAAAAAGTAGGTTTTCATGAACTAGGTAGAACTGGAATTCAGAAGGAAAGAAAAAATTACTTCAAGACACCAGTTAGAGAACAAAATTATTTGAGAAATGAAATCTAATACATTTACCAACAGCATGTCTTTACACTTGAAAGTAAAGTTCATAGGAATAAAAACTAATATTCTGAAAAACACTTTTTTGCCACTGCTGTATCCATTTATAAAATTTCCTACTGTTAAATTTTATCCAGTCATACTACAGTGCAACTTCTGCTGATTTACAGAAATAAATCACTAGGTAGCTACCAGAAAAATGACAGAAATCAATGAGACAGTTTATTTCAGCATTGTAGGAAAATAATCCATTTGTTTAGTCAAATTAAATATAATAGAAGAATATGAAAAGTAAAATAAAGAATAAAACTAAAAATTCAATCTCTACATTGAAAATAAAAGATCTACAATTCTACTTCTACAACACAAAGGTGGCACCTATATTTATGTTTACAAATAAACTACAACCAGACAAAAAATATTAACACTAAACATTAAAATATTAATATGTTTTTTTTTTTTTTTTTTTTTTTGAGTTGGAGTCTCACTCTGTCGCCCAGACTGGAGTGCAGTGGCCGCTCCCGGCCACCGCAGCCTCGACCTGTTGGGCTCCGGTGATCCTTCCACCTCAGCCTTCCAAGTAGCCGGAATTACAGGCATGCGCTACCATGCCCGGCTGATTTGTTTTTGATTTATTGTAGAGATGAGGTCTCGCTGCCCAGGCGGGTCTCGAACCCGCGGGCTCAGGCAATCCACTCACCTCAGCCTCCCAAAGGCGCGGGATTACAGGCTGAGCCACCGAGCCCGGCTATTAATATGTTTTCAATAGAAAGAAGGTTCTTGTTTGCACCTTTCTCTCAAAAGCTCATGACCTTTCTGAAATGCTCCAAGTACCTTAGAAACAGGGGCTCAACCACCTATAAAAAGCTGTCTGGGAAGGTTAAATACACCTATGGAAATAACGGGCTTGGAGGCTTACCCAGCCACATTCACCGATGGCAAGAAGCCAACCAGGCTGAGACCAATAGCAACAGCAGTACAGGTATCCCACAACAGGACAGGTGGGCAGAACCCTCAGGTGTGGGCTGTGGGCGGGACTATAACAGGTACAAGATGGAGAAGGGATGGTCAGAGGTACAGGATGGAGGAGGGGCCATCACAGGTGCAGGGTGGAGAAAGGACCATCCCAGATGTAGGATTCAGAAGGGACCATCACAGGTATAGGAGGCAGGAGGGACTGTCACAGGTGCAAGATGAAGGAGGGACCATCACAGATGCAGGTTGTGAGAGAGACTGTCACAGGAATGATGCAGGTTGTGCAGGAACTTTCCCCGGTGGGACAGCACAAGTGCAGGCTGTAGGTCACAGGTGTGGGCTGCAGGCAGGCAGACTTGGCCACAGAAAGCAAGGTCCCACTCAAGCTGCCTGAGCTACCATGAAGGCAGGTCACGAAACACAAAGCAGAACAAAAATTCCTACCCCACAGCAGGCCTGGTGCACCTGAGGATCCCCCACTCAACCAGGAATGGCCCCAGCCCAAATAAGGACTGACTCAAGAAGCAGGACCAGCGAGGGGATCCTTGCAGACTCTGGACATCAGTCATGCAGCTATCACAACGTCAGAACAACACACTGCAGGTGAAGTCATCCCAGGTCCTATCGCTGCCTCAAATAAGCACCGACGTTTAAAACCAAAAGAACCATAAGCTGGCAACAAAGAGAAAGTGCTGAGGACAAATAAACCATTTCCATGAGAAAATCAGACAGTCAAGGAACTGAAGGAATCAACAAAAGTCAAGTTCAGGTACTTCGGTAGACTCGCAATTGGAGCACAAAGTAAGTCCTATCAAGAGAAACATGAGGCCAGGTGTGGTGACTCATGCCTATAATCCCAGCACTTTGGGAGGCCAAGGTGAGAGGATTGCCTGAGCCCACGGGTTTGAGACCAGCCTGGGCAACTTGGCAAGACGTCATCTCTACAATAAATCAAGAAAAATTAGCTGGGCATGATGGTGCATGCCTGTAGTTCCGGCTATGTACAAGACTGAGGAGGAAGGATCGCCTGAGCCCAGGAGGTCAAGGTGTGCCACTGCACTCCAGCCTGGATGACAGAGTGAGACTCCAACTGAAAAAAAAAGAAAGAAAAGAAACACGAATGCTAATTTGGGACAATTTTGAACAAAAAGATTCTGAGTCTTCACAGGTGTGCAGGAGGAACACATCACACGAGTCACATTTTCTCTTGAGCAAAGGGAATCAGATGCATGACTAAAAGTAAGCATAAGGCTTCAGACAAAAAATGACAGGGCTCAATAATCCTTTTCTCGAGGATATGCTCTTCAGGAAAAAAAAAACTAATCCAGAGGAAAATCTGGGACACACGAATAAGGAGTGGGGGGAAAGGAAAAATAGACACATAAGTGAAAGTAAACAACTGCTATATTAGCAACAGTAATCACTGTCTGATTCAGCAAGTTTAAAAAAAACCTAAATGTGGACAGTTTTGTAAACATAGGAAGAGGAGTAGTACAAATTACTTGTATGGTTCAAGAGGAGAGTAAAAACACTGAATAACTGTAGACTCTGTTAAGACATGCATATATAATATATATAAAGACATATGCATATACACATATATATATTTCTAACCAGTTTTAAAAAATTATTTTATAAACTCCACACTAGGAAAGGGGATCAAACAAATGAGAAGGAAAAACTCAAAACTTTATCCCCGAAAAATGAAGATAAATAATAATAATTTTGAAAAAAATTTAAGGGCTGAGCATAGTGACTCACACCTGTAATCCACTTTGAGAGGCTAAGGCAGGAGGGTGCCTTGAGGCCAAGAGCTTGATGCCACCCTAGGCAACATAGCAAGACCGGTTTTTTAGAAACAAAAGAAAAACACAAGAAGAAAAAAGAGCAAAAGAAGGAATGCATATGAAAATGCTAAAAATAATCACAAATATATTAGTAATCATAATAAATGTAAATGAACAAAATCTTCTATTAAAAAATGGCTTTTTAAGAAATTCATTGACATGCTGTTCATAAGAAATGTCTAGAACATAAGAACACAAAAAGGTTGCAAATAAAAAGTTTAGAAGAGATATACTAGTTCTTCAAGGAAAGCTGACATAGTATATTTGAATCAGACCTACAGACTATCCAAGGAAATAAGGAAATGACATATATGTGCATTAGGAAAGAATGACGTTAACAGTATAAAAGAAGACACCACTCTAAACTTATATATACTTAGCAAATAGTTACAAAATGTATTCATAAAAATTGTAAGTGGGAGATTAATACATTCTCTCACTACTAATATAAACAGCTACAAAACTCTTAGCAAAAACACAAAATTCGAACATAAGTGACAAGCTTGCATCAACGTAGACATAGAAGATTTAGGGTCTACTGGAGAGCACTCCTTTCAAACACAGGCAACAGTCACAAACACTGGCCATGAACAAAGTCTTAAGAGAGACTCAACTTCAAAATATCAACTCCAAGTAGACCATATTCTCTGTTCATAGCACAAGTTAAGTTCAAAAACCACCATGAAAAAATAAATGGGGGAAAAAAGAATTAAGAAAATTGAAAATATATTTTAAACAATTCATGGTTAAAGTGGGAGAGACAATGGAAGTCAGAAATCCTTAAAAATGAATAATGATAAACATAAAATGCGTGAGATACAGCTGAAGCAGTATAATTGAATCTTAAAATCTTGAATTAGGAGAAAGGCTGAAAATCAGTGAGCTGAGCACCAAAATTTAAAAAGGAACAATAAAGGAAAATGGAAGAAAAAATAAAGAGCAGAAATTAAAACAGAGACAGAGTTGGTCCTATGAAAAAACTAACAATGGCATATCTCTGGAAAGAGAATACATAAGTAAATAAGCAAGCTTAACAATATTAGGAACTACAGGTGCAGTGGAAATGTAAAAGCGAGTATCATAAACGACTGTGTGTCAGTCATTTTAAAAACTCAGACAAAATGGACAGAAAACATAACTAACCAAAATTGACTCAAAAAATGGTTTTAAACTCAAGAGACCAGTCAGGCACAGTGGTTCAAGCATGTAATCCCAGCACTTTGGGAGACCAAGGTGAGCGGATTGCCTAAACCAAAGGGTTTGAGAACAGGAACAGCCTGGGCAATTTGGCGAGACCTCATCTCTACAACGAATCAAAAAATTAGCTGGGTGTGGTAGCACACGCCTGCAGTTCCTACGACTTGGAAGCTGAGGCAGAAGGCTCACCTGAGCCCAGTGGGTCAACGCTGGGGTGGCCATGAGCATGCCACTGCACTCTAGCCTGAGTGACAGAGTGAGACTTCAACTCAAAAATTAAAAAAAAAAAATTTTTAAACCCAAGAGTGCTATAATCATCAAAGAAATTGAATGAAAAATGTAAAACTCATGAAACAAAAAATGCCTAAATGGTCCTACAGGAAACTGAATGAAGCACTCAAGGAACGAATCAGTCCAGTAACACACAAACTCAAAAAAACACAAGAAGAAGGGGCCTCCTCAGGCTGCCTGTGAGGCTGGCAGGCACCCTCGGATCAAAGCTAGCAGGGACAGGAGAATCAAGGAAAATCATGGGCCTCCCTCACTCACACCCAAGGACGCAAAGGTCCTGGAGAAAACATTAGCAAACACAATCACCCAGGGAATAAAAGCATAACATACAGCACAGTCAGATTTACCCTACGAATTCAAGTCATTTAGCATCAAGTCACCTAGCAATATCTCATTAAAGGAGAACTCTTACATGATGATCTATATAGATGCATTACAAAAGATCAATGAAATTCAACAGCCACACACAATTTTTTTAAATAGTAAAAAAAAAAATGGCAATGAGAACTTTCTTAGCCTGATAAATATCTACCAAAAATTACACCAAATGCCATATATTAAGGTGTTAAAATTATTTCCATTAAAATCAGAAACAAGACAAAAATGTCCACAACCCACATCTTTGCTCAACATTTTAAGAAAGGTCCATAATAGGCCGGGCTCAGTGGCTCAGCCTGTAATCCCACACTTTGGGAGGTCAAGGTGAGTGAACTGCCTGAGTCCACGCGTTGAGACGTGCCTAGGCAAACTGGCGGTACCTCATCTCTACAATAAATCAAAAAAATTAGCCGAGCGTGGTAGTGCATGCCTGTAGTTCCAGTTACTTGGAAGGCTGAGGCAGAAGGATTGCTAAAATCCAGCAGGTAGAGGCTGCGGTGGCCGGGAGCGTGCCACTGCACTCCAGTCTGGGCGACAGAGTGAGACTCCAACTCAAAAAAAAAAAAAAAAAGAAAGAAAGAAAGAAAGGTCTATAATAGAACCCCTTCCCCCCAAAAAAAAGAAAAGACAAAAGTATAGGCTTTTTCTTTTCTAAAGAAGGAATAAACTACCGTTATCAGAATATTATACAATGACCTATATAGACAATCCAAAATAATCTGCAGATAATTTTTTAAAATTAATAATAATTCAAAAGGTCTAAGAAAGCTTATGATTTAAGAACAATATTAAAAATAATTTTTCTTTCAATTCATGAGCCTAAAAAAGACATCATCACAATAGCAACAAAAAATTTTCATACAAAAGTTATAAAATAACTTGTATAATATATAATAAATATATTAAAGAAAACTCACAGAGATGGAAGGGTATTACCATAGCCAGGGACTGCAAAATTCATTATTACAAAAATTCTCTCAAACTTAAACTATAGAATCAATGAAATTCCAATCAAACTGGAAAAAAAAAAAAAAAAGGGGCCTTTTGAGCAATTCCACAGGCTGAATCGAAATTATCTAGGACTAAGGGCTGAGGAGAGCTAAGCGGGAGAACAAGACAGGGAAGCCTGCACTAAATGGTGCCCAAACTCACAACCCTATGGTTCATGACCAACACAGAAATAAGACACATCATCACAGCAGAACAGTGACTTGGAAGCAGAGTTCTGCTCACATGGAAACACGCCCAAGACAAGGCTGGCCCCGGCAACTGGCCTGTGAGGCAGCCCAGCTTGAAGGCCACCAAACAACATACAAGGACTCTCCTTCAGCCCATCTGGAGAAAAGTTTCTGAGAAGAAAATATATATATATATATATATAAATTATAAAAGATAAGTAAACAGAGGCAAAACAGTAGAGTCAAGAGACAGCTACTTCCCACAGAAATGTAATTTATTCTCCATTGTACAATGGATACAATTCGCCTTGAAAAAAATGTTTGGAGAGCCTCAACAATTTTTAGGTAAAAGGTTCTTGACATCAAAAAGTTTGAGAATGGCTGCGAAGAAGGGAGGGAGAGAGAAGACGAGAAGGAGAGAGGGGTGAGAGGGGAGGAGAGGAAGAGGGAGAGAAAAAAGGAAAAAGGAAAGGAAAGGAAAAGAAAGGCACCCCTGGAAGGAAAGGCCTTCTGCCGGGGTGAGGCCAGCCCCTTCTGAAGCACAATCCACCTGAGCCACAGCCCTCACAGCCTGGTGGCTAGCCTTCGTGGAGAGGAGCAGACCATCCAACACCTCACCTGAGATGCCCCTGCCTGATGGACACCTCCACCTCCTGCCCCCAGCCCAGGTGAGACTCCTGCCCTACCAGGAAGCTTCCCACAGCTGTGTACCCACCCCTACACCCCCCACTCCCCCCCACCCGTTAAGGCACTGTCACAACAGAGGCCCCGGCACCTGGAAAACTTCCTGCCACTATCTGAGCCACTCACTAGCCTAATGGAGCCCATAAGTCTCTAAAACAAGAAGGAACAGCCTTTACTCTCTGTGAGTCCCATTCTTGCCACCAATTTTGAGGCCCCTCCATGTCCTCTTTGGACTGGCCTAAGGTCCCTGCTCATGCCTTCAAACACACTCACACCCAGCAAAACACGGGTCTCAGCCTTCTCAATGCAGCCACCGAGCCCAACAGTCCTCATGAAATTCACCTCTCATGCTCCTCTTCCTTCTCCATGTGTGGCTGGGGGGATGGTGGAAGTTTGCAGGTGTGAAACCAGAAGGCCTAAGGGTTGGGGAGAAGCAGCCACTGAAACTCCCTATGGTGCGTGTGGCCCTGAGTGCACCCTAACCAGTGATGCCTGACAGGACAATCTCCCCAAGTCGCCCACTTCAGCCTGTTAAAACTGGAGAAAGAGGGATGTCTTTGTAACACACCCCTCAGATTCCAAAAATACCTCTTCCCATTCCCCCTCAGTACTTAACCAGTTTCTCTTGGAAATTGCCAGTGTATCTTATTTGTGCTTAAAAGAAATGAAGGTGACACGTGAGGCTATGCCAGGCAGGAACGTCGAGGCAGAGTTTTCTGAAAAACAGGAGACTGTTGGTTTCCCCCAGAGCCATCCACACCTGTGACTCACAGTGAGTCACAACAAGTCCCTCGCCTCCTCTCTCTCGGGAAATATGTTCCGCAGAGTTTGCTGCTGAAGCCTTGAAAAGTCCTGAAGGACCATGGAGCCCAGAGCTTCAAGCAGGCCCCAAGTGCCAGGAGTGTGGCAGAATACAGGGAGGTTACAGGATGCAAAAGATGGACTTTATCTATTTAAAAAGTACACGGGGAATGACCACATCCTGGGAAAGAGAAGGAAAAGCCAGCTTCCTCCAGCTTCCCATCCCTCAGTGAGAGGCTCTTGCAGGCCAGCCCGGGAACTCAGTCATCAGCCTCTCAGAAAATGTGCCCAGGGACACACAGCCCTGCCCCCTTGCAAACCGCCCTGAGGCATGTAACCCTGGTGGCTTAGAGGACACCGAACAGAAGACCCCAGCTAAAAATGGCAGTGACTATGGGGGACACGGGGAGGGAGGGCAAATTTAGGAACAAAACCACCCTGTTCTGGTAATAAAGGACCCAGCGGCTAGCATCTGTCAGATCAGCCTGTTGTGCACGGCTGGCATGCTCCCTGCTCCTGTCCCACCACTGCTTGGAGGAAGTGATAGGTTTCTAATTCATCGTGATCCTCATATTCCAAATTGACACCTGGTTCCCTGATGACTTATCATCATACACACCCATACCTCCCTGCTAAGCCCCACTGAGCATGAAAGGCTCTTAGGAAAGAAGCCACAGCAGGGTAGCTGGTGGCACAGGAAGGGACGACAAGACCCCATTGGGAGACCCGATGGGCCATACACATGGCCAGCACAGCTGGATGGGCCATCGCTTCAGTCACACTACCAGACCCCACACTTCATCCAGACCCCACCCAGAAGGACCTGACTCCCACCTCGGTGTCCACCCCACTAGGGACTGCACTTTACAAACAAAATCTTCTCTTATTTTGAGCTGCACATGATAGGAACACATAGATTTCCCCTATTGTTTAGCCTTCTCGGTTATTTTTTTCTTGAAACTTATTACAAATTACAAGTCACTATTACATGCACTCAAAATATTAAAGGCAGTAAAACAATAAATCAGCAGAAATCTGCCTTCTCAAAAGATATGCTGAGACTCTTCTAAAATGAAAGTGTCACCTGTACCAAAGCAAAGGTTCTGGAAGCTTCCTTTCCACCCGAGCGCTGGCACCTTGTGACCTACTGGGAACACAGCTCCTCTCCCCAGAGAAAACACTGCTGCTTCCAGAATCTGAGCCCACTTTCCATATCTGGAGAATCTCTGACCTCATGAGGTAGAGCCCATGCCCACTGCTGAAGCAGAACATGCCAGACACTGGCTGGGCATGGGAGCTCATGCCTGTCATCCCAGCACTTGGGGAGGCTGAGGCAGGAGAACTGCTTGAGCCCAAGAGTTTGAGACCACCCTGGCAACATAGCAAGGTCCTGTCTCTAATTTTTTAATTGAAAAAAAATTTAAAGGCAGATACTGCTCTGCCCAGTCTTCTTCACAGCTAAGACTTAGGCACATATTTTGATATCTATTTCTCTTTGTAGGAAACAGGGGGAAAAAAATTCCTCCAATTTCTTCAAGTAATGGCACCTATGCAAATTGGAGATGCCAAAACATAAAATGCCAAGAATACCGATGTGTTCCACATTTTTGTCATCTGTATATTAGATTTCCTTTCATCTGTTTATTGGTGTTTTATCTAAGTACATAAACTTACCTTCAACACAATGAGTTTTCAAGTTTTTCTAATCAAAATTTAAAATCTACAGGCTCATTTTCAGCCAACTAAGTCAACAGCTGACAGATTTCTGCAACAGTAGTTACTAGGAAGAGGCTGAGGTCACTCTGGCAAGGGCGGCGGCTACTGCATGCCATGTCCAACGGCAGCAGTCCTGGAGACACACTCGGGGTTGAGCACCAGCGGCCAGGTGCTGCAAGCCAGTGTCTGCATCTAGAGGTGGGAGGACATGTCTTCACAGACCAGCCGATTATCCTGGCTCCATGGCTGCAAGCACAGATCTCTCAGCTATGCCTGTGGTTGTGACAGTGTAAAGTAACAACCTCTACTCAAAAGGAATAACCAGTTCCAGGACTGTGCCAGGTCCTCAAAGCAAATATTTAAAAATTAAAAAGAATGTCTGACCACCAGACTCTCAATATTTATTAATAACAACAGTAAAAGACAACAAATAATGGAACACAGAATGTATAATGAAGTGATGCAAAGAATATAACCACAGTTCTCAGAGGCAGGACAGATCAGATCAATGCAGCTATTAAAGAATGAACCACTTATTTATCTCAGGGTGGCAATTGTTCAAATAGCAAACAGACATCTTCCCCTTTCCCTGATTTTGCATAGACAATCACAATACAGCAACTAAGATAATGTTAAAATGTTGTTAAAACAGTGAAGCGGCATCTTCAGAACACAGAAGTCAACTTAAATTATGGCATCAGTCAAATGGGCCACCGTATTCCATGAGGCCAGATAACATACACCTGAAGCACGAGGTGCACAGCCTGAGTCCTACAGGAAGAGTAGGTAGATACTTTTACATGTTTTCTGACTGGTGAAAAAGAATGAAACAAGCAAGTGAGCATTAATGAATTTACTGTAAATTAAATGGAAGAAATGAGACCATCCAGACTCACGGACTGAAAAAAGTAGAATAAAATAAATTTGGCCACTGTGTTACATCCTTAAACCATGCTGAACGTTGTTAGAACTAATGGTGATGGGCAACGCCAACTACAAGGTTTTCCCCTCCCTGCTGGCAGCAACTCACTCTACATACTGTCTCCATCAGAGCAGGGCCTGCCAACTTGCACTCCTGCTCTATGGACGTCCACATCACACTTAGAAAGGCAGGTCCTGATGACACACCCCTCCCCATGCTCCCAGGCATGGCATCTGCAAACCAAGCCAGGCAGAGAAAACGTCCGGTCCACATGTCTTGACATCTATTTCTCTTTATACAGAATGGGGGAAACTTCTTCAAGTAATAGCACCTATGAAAATCAGAGATGTCAAAATATGAAATGCCAAAAATACCGATGTACTCCACATTTTTGTCATCTATATATTAGATTTTCTTTCACCAGTTCATAGTGTTTTATCTAAGCACTTAAACTTACCTTTACAATGAATTTTCAAATTTTTCTGATCATTTTAAAATCTACAGACTCATTCTCATGCTAATTTTAGCTGTATAAGAATCACTTACATTCTTATCATCACACTAGCTTTCTGAAGACTAAACAGTCTCAGAATGAATACTGTGTGAGCCACTGATCTAGTAAAATAAATTAATATTCAGGCAATCTAATAAAATCCAAAAAATAAATTATGTGCATAAGTACACCAGCAAATCTCTTTGTTCACAAGTTCTTTTCTTTCTATTTACAGTGCCCTGTATATGCCAAATAGTCAGATTACTAAAAGAATTTAAAAGATTCAAACTATTTTAGTAAAACAAATTCATATCTTCACTAGTTCTTTTTATCCAACATGTTTCCGAATTTCCATTTGACTGATGCCATAATTTAAGTTGACTTCTGTGTTCTGAAGATGCCGCTTCACTGTTTTAACAACATTTTAACATTATCTTAGTTGCTGTATTGTGATTGTCTATGTAAATGTAAAAACAATTTACCATATTTATGAACAAACATATGTTCATAAATATTTTAGCCTATTTCAACGGATAGAACATGATTGTTCTCTGTGACTAAGCAGCAAGAGGACATGTGCGAACTGGGTGTAGATATACAGGGATCAAACCGGCAGTTGGGTGCCAATCTCATAAAACCAAGTGAAGCCCTGGCAACTTTTCAGTGAATGGGGACAAGTACAACGAATCAAGTTAAATCACTTAAATATGTGCCTTGGAAAACGTCCCTCCACCTGCATAGGACCTTTAACCAAGCTTTCAGACTTAAGTTTCCAGATGACCCCAGCTGGGCTCACTCGGCCCTAACAAGTCCTGCCTTGTATATGTCATAAAAATAAGGTTCAAGATCTTCATTAAGGAGGTACAGTCATCCTATTTTGAAAGACGAGAAAAGCACAAGGTTAGTAAGTTACATGAGACTATTCAAACCTGACAGAGTCAAGGGACCAACATAAATGCTTCCACTATCCTACCTTTTGATATTTTTATGTAAGAAAATATATGTATGGGGCCGGGCTCGGTGGCTCAGCCTGTAATCCCAGCACTTTGGGAGGCCGAGGTGAGTGGATTGCCTGAGCCCGCGGGTTCGAGACCCACCTGGGCAACTTGGCGAGACCTCATCTCTATAATAAATAAAAAATTAGCCGAGCGTGGTAGCGCGTGCCTGTAGTTCCAGCTACTTGGAAGGCTGAGGCAGAAGGATCTCCGGAGCCCAGCAGGTCGAGGCTGCAGCAGCCAGGGGTGGCCACTGCACTCCAGTCTGGGTGACAGAATGAAACACAAACTCAAAGAAAAAAAAAAGAAAATATATGTATTAATATAGCCTTTACACAAATACACATATAGATGTAGGAAGAGGAACCTTCCTTATGAATGGAATTTACTTGTGAAAAATTAGGTACTTATTCTTACATGTTCAAACTTCAGTCACCTTCAAAGTACTCTGTTTGATGCAATACACCTATTGACACGCTTTTTCCACTGCTCAAAACAGTTTTTGAACTTGTCAATCTTGATGCTTTTTAGTGCTTCTGCCTTTTCTTGTTTTGTCTCTTCCACATCAGCAAAGGTTTCACTTTGAGGACTTTTTTCATCCAGGAAAACAAAAAACAAAGTCACTCAGGGCAAGACCAGATGAATAGGGAGAGTGGTGCACAGGGGTCATTCCATTTGGAGTCAAAAATTGCTGAACACTCAGTGTGGTTTGGCCAGGTGCACTCGTAAATCACCCATCATGAAATGGGAAAATACCTGGAAAGAATCTCCAAAAATAATAATAATTCACTGTAGCCAAACGCAGCCTCTCACAACAACACTAGCTGGTCCACTGAGGCCAATGTGTTCCTAGAACGCTTATCTAGCAAGGAAAGCCTATTCTACAAGGGGCCCAACTTCCAAAAAATAACTCCTGTTTTTTGGGGTCCCCCTCATAAGTATATATACACATATAGAAGATATATATGTATACATATATCTGTGTATGCAAACATATATAGGATATAGTCATAGTCTACGAAAGTTAAATAAAAGTACATATCTCATGTGAGGACATGAAATCAAGGTAACCAACAGATGTTTAGGAGCACGGTTTGCCTCTTGACTACCCAAAAAATAGCTTTCTATTAAGCAGTCTTATTATCATAGACACCATGCACCATCCCCTCAAGCCCATTGCAACTAGCTAGAGAATCTGGACTTAGAATCCAAAATTTGATTAAGAATTTCCATTTTTTTTAATCCTTGGCATCTAACTGTCCATACACACCTGAAAATCTGACCCTCAGTGCTCTGGAATAACGGAAGCTAATAAAACTCTGCAGTTGCTCTCAGTTGTCTTGAGAGGTACCTGGAACAGCAAATCCAGGCAATCTGCGGTTCTGAGAACAAGATTCAGAGAGCCCAACAACATATACAAAAGGTAGCCACAGAAACTGCTCTGAAAAAGGATGGGAATTTCTACAAATAAACAAATCTGTCAAAGAAATGTCTTTGATCACTCAGTCATCACTGGTTTTAGTCAAAGTTTAACTTTAACTACAGGTTTAGGAAATGAAGGGCCTCTTGCCCTGAAGTAAAAATTAACAAATCTAAAGCACCATGAATCAACTCCCAGGCACTGGCAGTAATGAACTTTTTTTTTTTTTTTTTTTTTTAATGGGGCATTTCTATCATAGTCACAACCTACTTCACTAATTAATGGTATACAGGAAATGCTTAGTGAGTGTGTAAAGTCCACAGTTCTGAGCACTCCTGGTGGCAACACCTGGCATTGTTTTATGTAAATATCACTGGAGCCATCTAAAGGTGGAGGAGGTCCTAAGGGCCTGCGTTGGGTGGGGGAGAAGGCAGGAGAGATGCCACAGGGAGGGGTTAACAGAAATGGACTTAGGAAACTACATCAATAATAATACTAAATAATTCTAAAGAACTAAATGTGCCCCAACACAAAGGAAAACGTTTGCATTGAAGGACATCTCAATTACCTTGATTTGATCATTACACATCAATACACATTGTATACATGTATCAAAATATCCCATGTACCCCAAAATATGCACAACTGCTATGTATCAATAAAAAAGAGAAATGGGCTTAGAAAACTGGCAGGACATGCATACAGATAGCATCAAAAACAGAGAAAACAGACTCAGAAATTAGAGAACTGAGCATATTTTAAAGATACTCTAAAGTTCTGCTAAAATGCAGATCACAATTGGGCCTTCATTGATTTTCTCATCACCATACTCCACTGCCTGAACTGTGAATTCTCAACACGTCTAACCTCTCATATAAGCTATCACTATCCGCCATGCCCAGAAATGATGATTACTCTTTTTCACTGTTCTCACAAACAAGGGCCTACTTCTGTATATGAAATACTCACTAAATATTATCTCCACCCCATCTCCTAGGGTCTAACACTGCCGTGAACTATGACAGCATGAAGCATGCTAGTGATGACACAAAGGCAGTCATAAGCTTGACTTTCACAAGTTCTCTTCTTGTAAATGACTACTAGACACTCCCAGAAGGCGAAGCAAAATTTCTGAGTAACAGACCAAACCAAAGTTAATTCAGCAACCAAGGACCCTAACTCATTCACTGATGAACAATTTCTATAATTTCCACAAATCCTAAATGGCAGAACTTAGGAAATCTCCCTATGAAAATATAAAGCATTTGTTTACAGAAATTATTTTCAGGAAGCCTTTGTTTACATCCTAACCCATGTGCTAACAACCTTGTAGGAGAGATTTAGAAAACCTAGTTTTAAAAACAACAGAAAGCTAAACCCTCTGGGCGATACTTAATGGTCTGTGCTTGTCCCAAAGAGACGAAAACAGATGTCTAGATAAGATAAATTAAAATGCTTATGAAATTATGTTAATCAGCAATTTACTTAGTTTTAGTAACCTTGAAATGGGTTTCCTGAAATATGGAGAAAACACATAAAAACTTAATGAAACTATACATTCTATCCAAAATTACTGAACAGCCCAAGAATGATGAAATAACGAGATCTGTTCATTCTAGTTCATGTGTCAGCTCACCTAGAATCAGTGTAACAAACTCCTAGAGTTATAAGATGGGTTTTTTAATGAGAGAATGAACACAGATATTTAAACATGAATTCAAAACAAAGTTTGTCAGAAATATTCATCCAAAGAAACCATTACAACCTCCTAAGTAGCATCTGACAAACTTGCTTTGTAAAGGGCAGACAGAAAGCGCTTAAGGCTGTGCTGGACCCACCACCTCTGTTGCAGCTACTTGCTCTGCCTACGTAGTATGACAGTACATGGATGATGCTTAAGGGAATGACTGTGGCTGTATTTGGTAAACCTCCATTCACGAGAACACAGAGGTCTAGATTTGGCCAGAGACCATGGTTTGCCAACCTCTGTTGTAAATTACTCAACTATAATGGGTGTCTTTTTATTGATGTGGTTGATGTATTCTAGGATGGGTCCATACTCCAAGTCTAGGAAGTGGCTGTCTCCTGTTGCAGAATACAGAAGGCTAACTCATCTGAAGCTCAAATTAAACTCTTAGGGAACTCAAAGGCCTACAGAAACTGACTGGAGTGCTGTGATGGCTTTGGAGAGACAGGCCAAATGACTAAGAATCAGGGAAATATACAAGGAAAGACCCCCCCTCAAAAAAATGTATATATAAAAAACTGTATTTATTCTTACATGTTTAAGCTTCAGTCACCCTCAAAGTACTCTCCATTTGATACAATACACCTATTGAGATGCTTTTTCCATTGCTCAACACAGTTTTTGAACTTGTCAATTTTGATGCCTTTCAGTGTTTCTGGCCCTTTTTTGTTTCACCTTTTCTACATCAGCAACACTTTCCCCTTGTTTCCAAAGAAGCAAACAAACAAAAAAGTCATTCAGGGTGAGGTCAGGTGACTAGGGAGGGTGAGGTACAAGTGTCATGCCATTTTTTGACCTAAGACTGCTGAACACTCGATGCAGTGAACAGGTGCACTTGTGAATCACTCATCGTGAAATGGGCAAATGTGTTGAAAGAATCTAAAAAAAAAAAAAATTTCACTGAAGCCAAACGTAGCCTCTCACAACAACACTAGCTAGTAAATGGATGCCAGTGGGTTCCTAGAACACCAGTGTAGCAAGGGAAGCCTTTACTACAAGGGGCCTGCCCTCCAAAGATACTTCTGGTTTGGGGGTGGGGGGGTCCTCCCTCGTATTCTAACTGATAGAGAAAAAGGCAAACGTGGGGGAAACAATACTTAGATATGTAAATATACTCATTAAAATGTCCAAGTAGTCTATCTCAGACAAAAACAGACCCTCTATATACATTTCACATAATCTACAAGACCACATGTGGCAGAAAGAATTCCTATTTTCAGGTAAGGAAATAAGAAGGATCAAAAAAGTGACTTCAGCCCAAGGTTGCAAAGATGCAGGGCAGAGCAACCTTCATGTTCTCTCCATTGAATTCACTACGCTGTTTCTCCAAGCATACAGTGATCTTTTTTCTCATTTCCTTGTCTACCTCAAAAATAAGACTCTGACTTTTATATCAAGATGAATCTTGAAAGATTTGTTAGATATATGGAAATTAGAACTTAGTTGTACAAAATTCAAGACTTAAATGGAAATTATGTTCCCACACTTGCCAGCCCACACATGCTTACTGGACGCCAAACACGGGCCTTTTAATTTTGGGAAATGGGTTCGCCTAGGCCAAAAAAAGAAGTTACTAATGAATTGAGGCTTGACCATTCCAGTACCGAACTGTATTTAAAGAACCTTTAGATGAACTCCTTTCTAAGATAGCAAACGTACTTTCCTGCCTTCCTAGAGAGGACACACAGTGGAGGGTCACACAATCACCAAATCACACCATGCATGCGCAGAAGTACAGACACCACCCCTGGGGACAAAGCACAGGGAGAGACCAATCCCAAACGCACATTTGCTGAGGGTCAGTGACATCCCGCCACCCACACATTCACCAAGCATCCTTCACGGCAAAAGTGATCTCTGCTCAGTCCTGGTACCGGCCCGAAGCCCATTTTGTCCATCTCGTGGCTGCAACAGCTTCCAAATGCCCTGCTTCTTCCTTTAATCCCTTCTTCTCACGACCTCCTTTTCACCCGTGTCTCTCTCTCAGTGCTGTTATGGCTTCAGAAAGACAAGTCAAGCAATTAAGAATCAGGGAAATAGTTGGGCTCGGTGTCTCAGTCGGCAATCCCAGCACTTTGGGAGGCTGAGGTGAGTGGATTGCCTGAGCCCACGGGTTCAAGACCTGCCTGGGCAACTTGGCAAGACCTCATCTCTACAATAAATCAAAAATTAGCCGGGCGTGGGAGCGCGCACCTGTAGTTCCCGCTATTTGGAAGGCTGAGGCGGAAGGATCGCCGGAGCCCAGCAGGTCGAGGCTGCAGTGGCCAGGAGCGGCCACTGCACTCCAGTCTGGGTGACAGAGTGAGACTCTAACTCAAAAAAAAAAAAGAATCAGGGAAATATACAAAGAAAGGCCTTGTACTTCGTTTGTTTGTTTTTTTTCTTTTTTTTTGAGTTAGAGTCTCACTCTGTCACCCAGGCTGGAGGGCAGTGGCACACTCACGACCACCCCAGCATCGACCTGCTGGGCTCCAGCAATCCTTCTGCCTCAGCCTTCCAAGTAGCTGGAACTACAGGCATGTGCTACCACATCCAGCTAACTTTTTTTTTATTTATTGTAGAGAAGTCTCGCCAAGTTACCCGGGCTGGTCTCAAACCTGTGGGTTCAGGAATCCACACGCCTTGGCCTCTCAAATTGCTGGGATTACAGGCTGAGCCACCAAGCCCAGCTGTACTTCTAAGTCTTAAAAAATGCTGGTCTTGCCGGGCTCGGTGTCTCAGCCTGTAATCCCGCGCCTTTGGTAGGCTGAGGTGAGTGGAATGCCTGAGCCCACGGGTTCGAGACCCGCCTGGGCAGCGAGACCTCATCTCTACAATAAATCAAAAAATTAGCCAGGCGTGGTAGCACGCGCCTGTAGTTCCAGCTACGTGGAAGGCTGAGGCGGAAGGATCGCCGGAGCCCAGCAGGTCGAGGCTGCGGTGGCCGGGAGCAGCCACTGCACTCCAGTCTGGGGGACAGAGTGAGACTCCAACTCAGAAAAAAAAAAAAAAAAAAATGCTGGTCTTTCATCAACAACATCAACCCAAGTAGAGCACCGACTTCCTTCAGCAACATAGAAGCAGCGCACAACATCGTGTGTAAGACAAGCCCCACACCTTCCACTCTCCCCGGGTTTGTACTGCTCAAGAGGTCTGTGTCTTTGCTAAGAAAGATTTTCATACCTTAGAGATGGATGTGGGCAAGTCGTGTTCTCACAGAGCTAATCCCTTAAAACTACCACTTCCTAATTTGTTTTTTTAAGTTTTCTAATTTATGAAAAGATTTTTCCTGTTTTAAAAAAATACAATTGTTTCCATTTTTTAAACCCTATAACTCTACCAGAAATCAGTGCTGTGTAGAACACTTGATTTTTTTTATCTCGCATTCTAGTCTTCGAAGGGAAGCAGGTTTAAGTCAAGAAAGACAATACAGTAGATGAAGGCATTTGGAAGGATTCTGGAGGGACTTTTAATTATTTCCAAGGACTCTAAAGGCTAACAGAACCGGTACATTTTTCTATAAAGCTTAAAGTTTTCCTTTTCCTTTATACAAATATAACGTTAGTACTGAACCCATGTTTATGAGCTATAATTAGCATCAACTTTGACTCACAGATCCAGGGAAGAAAAGGAAAGGTTTCTCAGAGCAATGAGGGATAAGTCAGAAGAAAAACAGCATCAGTGAAAATGTTATACATGTGGACAAAATGGGCTACTCTTCAAAAATTCGGTTGTAGAAAAAAGAGAAAAGAAGGAAGAAAGGAAGGAAAGAAAGAAGAATGGGGGGATAAAAGGAAGGAGGAAGGGAGGAAAAAAGGGAGGAAGAAAGGAAGGAAAAAAGGAAGGACCGAAGGATGGGGGAAAAGAAGGAAGGGCAGATGAAAGGATGGAAGGGCAGAAAGATGGAAGGACAGCAGGGGGTGAGAGGAAGGAAGGAAGGAAAGAAGGAAGGAAGGAAAGATAGATGAAAGGATAGATGAAAGGAAGGAAGGAGAAGAGTAAAGAAGGCAGGGAAGAAGAGAGGGTGGAGCCTATGTTATACCTGACCCTCCTAAATGGAAGAAGGAAAGCAATGGGTGATGGCATGATACTGGCAAGTTGTCTGACCTCTCTGAGATTCCAACTCTTTAAATGTAAGATGTGGATAATACCAATACCAGGATGAAATACGTTACTGCTGTAAGTTACTTACCACAGGGCATGACGCCTTGTAAGGTTTAATTATATCACCCATCATGACTGCTACTGTTTAAATTCCCCGCCATAGAAATACAGCTAAGTCAGAACCTTCATCTGTTCATGACTCAGCACATATTCATTAACCAGCTACCGTATCCTGGACACCACGTTGAGTGCTGGTAGTAGAGCAAACAGGACAAAGCTCATGGAGCCTGCAATCAGCCAGGTCAAGCCAGACAGCCAGCATATCTGAGTGGCTGCAAATTCTGGTAAGCTAGCCTGGCCCCTGCCACAACATCATGCAAGCCCCTGGGTTGGAACACATGTGTGCCCAGTCAGTGCTCACCTGACCGACCAGCTGCTAAGTACACAACGTGTGCTCAACAAATACTTCCTTACCATGGAAGCTGTCAGCAACATAAGCCGCTGTGTACTCAGCCTGTGTGTTGGCTCAAGTACCCCACAGTACATGTCATTGTGCTCAAAATCTTGCCTCTGCCAAAAATCCATATATTAGAAGATTAATATTTATTTTCTTGGACCAGGACATATAGAAGAAAGAAAATAAAAGGGACAACCTGAATGTTCATGCTAAGAAGCAGATTCTTCTAGTTCATCGTCCCCTGGCTCATGCGTTTAGCAAGAATCTATTCAGTCACCTTCTACTAGCACTGTACTAAGTATGCTGCCATAAAAATACAAAATCTGGTCAGGCTCGGTGGCTCAGCCTGTAATCCCAGCACTTTGGGAGGCCAAGGCAAGTGGATTGCCTGAGCCCGTGGGTTCAAGACCCACCCGGGCAACTCAGCGAGACCTTGTCTCTACAATAAATCAAAAATTAACCGGGCATGATAGTGTGCGCATATAGTTCCAGCTACTTGGAAAGCTGAGGCGGAAGGATCGCCGGAGCCCTGCAGGGTGAGGCTGCGGTGGCTGGGAGCGTGCCACTGCACTCCAATCTGGGCAACAGAGTGAGACTCCAACTAAGAAAAAAAAAAAAAAAACTCTCAACATCTGCCAATATAGGTAACATCTGTCAAGATAGATACTAACGTTTAGAAAGTGCCTTCCGGCAACCCCTTTGGGTCCCCTCCCACTGTGGGAGCTTTTCTGTCCTCCCAATAACCCTTGCTTTCTCACAAAATGAAAAAAAAAGTGCATTCCCATGCTTCTTTAATTCTCAAAACAACATTGTGAAAAAGTATTATCCCTTTCCTAGATGAAGATAACAAGGCTGAGAGATTTACGCAGTCATGCAACTAGTAAGCACAGAGCCGAGTCCCAAACCTAGTAGATCTTCTTGACTGAATCAATCCATCACCCTCTCCCAGTGCCCCACAGTGACTCACCTTCATCACACATCAACAAATTCCCAGCTGAGCATTCCTATACCAGGAAGCAAATAATAAACATTTGCTGATAAAAATTCACATCTGTCCACAATTTGAGAGAAAAAAACACCATTAAACTCTCACTTTAAAAACACAGCAGTAACGTATCCATATTGTGATACTTGTCTAAGATTATATGAGAAAATACTCCCAGAACTCTCAATCCCTGGAGCGACATACAACATGGCATACTGCAGTTCTACGGTCCGAAAGGAGAGCCTCCTTAGGCTCTTTGATTGTGTCTCTGATGGCTTATGCTCTTGAAAGTAGCTTTACTGTTTGTTTACATGGTCTGATGAAACTTACAGATTAGCTTAAAACCTGGTCTGGCCAAGAAAGATGAGAACCAGGACCGTTTGTAATCTTTTAACCAGCATGATCTAATGCAAATTGAAACAGGACCAGTCAAGGAAATGTTTCAAATAAACTGCATTATAACGCAGGAATATGGCAGAGAAAAAAGACAAGAGCTAATAATGAAAATATGAAATCAATAACTGTGGTAAACTAGGAACACTTATCTCCTGGTGATGACAACAGTGCCACAGTCAACACATTAATGGTAAGAAAAAAAATTTTTGGAAGTACCAGGTATGTCTGGATGGCAAAAACTAGAACAATAATGGCCTAAAATCCCTGAAAAGCTTGTCAGTTATGACAACCTTCTGTTCCACCAGAGCATCTAGTGGCAGAAAACTATGGTGAATATGCTGTCTGCCAAGCTCCCCATAAGGCAAGAAGCTCTGAAGGTGCCTGGGGAAGGAAACTAACATATCCCAGGCACGTTCCAAGTACCAACTTCCACAATGGGCATTTTACACACAAGACTTCCTCCATCCCACCAACCTTACCTCAATATATCATATCTTCATCTGACAGATGAAAAATCTGGATCTCACATGTACCAGTCCACTCGCCCTAGGCAAACAGCTCCAGTGTGCCAATAGAGATGCTTTCAAACATCTGACTCCAAAACCTGTATCCTTTCCATTCTACCACAGCACTGGTTCCATAAAAAGTTCTCACCCCTGATTTCTAATTAGGAGAATTATCTCAAGAGACTTGTAAAACATTCATTCTGTAAGAAACTACACCTGTGTAATTGAGTCTTGACAAGCTTCTGAAATTTAAGTTGCAAAGAACAGAGGAGCAGCCCTATGGACTGATGGCTGTGGGCATCAGGAGAGCTGTGCTGCCATTCAAATACAACAGGGAAAAAGTGATGGCCAAAGAAGACTGTAAAAGACGGGTCAGGACTTTCAAATGCAGAAGTTGGATACTGATTGCAAGCTCAGTTCAAATTTATGTGTAACTCCCATGTTCTCAGCACTGGGGTACAGCAATTAATAAATGGCCATCTCTGCCCCCTTGGAACTTTAATATGGTTCTTCCATGCCAGAAGGACACGTAGGGAACTTTGAGAGCTCGGGAGAGGCAGACATGAGCCAGCGTGGCAGGCAGGACAGGACTCAGTGTGGCACCACTTCCAGGACCACCCATCCCACAACACACATGTACGTACACAAATATATCAAAATGTAGCATCATTCACAGAAGCAAGTACACTGAAAGCAGTCTAATACCCACCAGTGAGGGAAAGGCAAACCATACACTATGGAGATATACATACACACATACACACACACACATACACACACACACACACTCTCACACACACACACTCTCACACACACAGAGGAGCTATTAAAATGATGGCGCAAACTTGCATGGCTGTCCACTGTCATACTACTAATTGAAAAGAGCAAGAGACATGAAGACAAAAAGAGTAGTCCTACTTTCACCTTTTCACGAGTAACTGCTTCTGTGAGTTTTTATATGGGTAAATGTATTTGGATAGTTCAAAGTACACATAAGAGCTGAGGGGTCCAAGACTTGGAGAAATCACTTGCCCAAAGTCAAGGAAGCAGTTAATGATCATGGCCTGGTCATTTATTAAGCAGAACATATTACAGAATTAATGTTTTACCATTCAGTAACATTTTCCACAGTATTTTTAGAATTCTTAATTAATTAAGTTGTTAGATAACTTTTTCAGGGATGAAAATACACCCCCCACACAAATACACACAGTCTCCCTGCACTTAGTGAAAGATTGTATTGATATACTGTTCTAAACAGCTTTAACATTATTTCAGGGCAAAATACTTTAAAAGATTCTTTCATATGGTCTTCATCCATCTTTGCAATCTTTCCTGTTCCTAATACTAGAGAAATAGAGCTGCCACAAATAAGAGTACTCTATTCAAGTCCACTGGAAATAACAGGATGGAACAAGGAGGCTGGAGCATGAAACGAGATGGTGGAGTTGGGGAAAACAGAGACACCCTTGCCTGGGCTCCAGCACACTCAAGAGCAAACTGTGCTGCTGGCCCACTCCTGGCACTTAAAACTCTTTCAGGCAAACAGAAATAAGAGCTAGAATCACTGATGCAGAATTAAAGAAAACCAACTTCAGAAGCTAAATAAGCTCCTAGGAAGATAGAACCTCCCATTTCATAGAAGAGAAAACTGGCCAAAAGCCTGCTCACAGCTAAGGATGGCTGCAGGAAGACACAGCCAGGAAGGTCTCTGAGGACAGCTCCTTGTCCATTGTTTTTTCCAGAGAGCAGCATGTAAGCCTCGTTACAGAAGAAAAGTAATCTAGGTTTAATTCCCAAAAGGACCAAATGGGCTTAATTCCCGAAATGGGTGAAACTGCTGCCCAAAACCTTCTTTTCCAAATGTAAGTATTTACACTGTAAATGTAATGTAACATTTAAATGTAACAAACATAAAATATTTACTCAGTTATTTAAACAACAGAATGTTTTTAAATTTCTTATATTTGGTGACAATATGATTATTATGAGACCAAAAATATAGCATGTTATAATCCATGCTGATTAAAATTTAAAATCCAGAATCTCTGGTTTCTGGAAAGAAATAGCAGAAGTTGTCTACTTGCTGCAATCAACAAGTTCTACCCAAAGTTGAAGTTACTTCATCACAACAGTGCCTTCATTAGCTGAAATCAACTTAACACAACCCAACATTATTATAAAAATCTTCAGATTTCTGGGATAACCACTGAGGAAGGGAAAGTCAATACATAAAAATAACTGAACTTCTGAAATGTGATTCAAAAGAACAAGCCTGTTTTAAAACTACACAACAATACTCAACCTGTGTTCTGCAAATCATGGAATGCTACATAATTTCACATTTATAAAGAACAAGAAAAGAAGAGAATATTTTTCCAAAACATAAAAGGGAGGTCTTTAGGGCCCTGAAGAGGCTGACAGTTTAGTGATTCTCTTAGAAGAAGATATGGCACAAAGTTTCCCAAACATACTCCACCACAGAATCATTCTCCCACAGTGCTCCCTAAAGAACTCACATTCCGTAAAACATGCATTTGGAATATGCCACCACACCTTGTCCCTTGGCTGTAGATGCACAGCCCTGGTTCACCGGTGCTCCACAAAAGATCTGGGAAGGGATAACATGTAGGTAGCAGCTTGGCCCTGCAATCATCTCTTCATACCTCAGGAGAGAGATGAGAAGGACTAAAGGTAGCCAATTCCAGGCAGAGAAAATGACTCTCCACAGACAATGCATGAACCCACAGTTATACATTACTTATGAAAACAGTACCTATGTCTTGCAGTTCAACCACTGCACCAATTATTCTCACACTTTCTTACACAATATTCTGTTAGAACTGTTGCTCATCCAAAAATTATAAGCCAGGTGCACACCTGTAGTCTCAGCCACTCAGGAGGCTGGGGCAGGAGGACGTGAGCCCAGGAGTTGCAGGCTGCAGTGTGCTATAACTGCACCTGAGAATAGCCACCACACTCCAGCCTGGGCAACACAGTGAGATCGCAACTCTTTCAAAAAAATGATCCTCATTATTCCAGAAACCTGTATGTGTTTTTTAAAGATAAACAGCAAAAATGACAAATAGAGGCTCAGATAACAGACTAAATAGAACTCACTGTACTGTAGACCACTGACTATACTCGTTTTGACATATTTTCTTAACTACACCGAATGCGATCTGAATTCAAAGACAAGGTCTTTTTGCCAAAAAAAAAAAAAAAATCTATAAACATGAGGGGTAATACTTGGATGATAGAAGTCAGGATAGAACTCAACAACAGAGCCTGAGAAGCTCTCAACTTTTGCCACCTCTCAGAGATTTTGAAAGGTCACATTAGAGGAGATTAAACAAAGGACGAAATGTTCAAAGCAAGTGTTTGATGTCTACATTGTTACAGGTGTGCTGTTGTGATTCAGTTATGCTTTTTGAGTTGTGGATGTGAGTCTGATGCAGGGAAGAAGCTAACTGACCTACACTCCCATGCGTTCCTCCTGTTGTAAAACGTACACCAGTGTATGGCCAAGTGTGGCCCAAGCAGACCTGTACACTCAAGTATGCCCTGGGCCCTCGCCTTCTTTAGCCTGATTTTGTGGATTTAAGACTTTGTCTCTGGTTCCTTGTCTGGCAAATAAGAACTATTTTATATGTTAAATACTGTCTCCTGAAAGACAAAGCAACTATTTTAAGGCTCATCAATAAAATAGCATTAATGAAAAAAACTAAAAATGTTAGAATTTAATTTGTCCCAAATTGAGAACATACACCTTGATTTACTTTGCTCATGTTTTTCACTGGTAGTCAGTTCCAAGATCAATTAAAAGCATTAAACAGATTTTCCAAGTGGGACAAAAATATAGAAAGAGAGTTCACCATGAGGGGCTTAGTCTAAAATCCATTTCTCCCACTAGTAAAGACACAGGCTCAGGCCACCCGCTAAGGCCCCGTGCTGAACTTCTCTGTACCTAGATTTGCACTGCCAAAAAGTGATCGGCTATTCTAAGGACTAAGTGAATCAGCACAGATAAAGCTCAGGATATAGTTCATTCCTGGCTGGCCGATACTAGCTGTTGGTATTGTCATCGTTAAGATGATAATATCCCATGTCACAATGTATTCTTAGAGAAGAAAATGAAAGCTCTGTTTCTTGGAGTTAAAAGAGATCCCTTGTCCTCAGCATTTGCCATGTGTGACCAAGGCCACCTCCTAGCCACCAGGCCACCAATTGAGGCACAGAGGGAGGATGCCTCCTACCACATGCTCAGCCTCACATCATTGCCTTTCCACCTGAATTCAGTTATGACCTGAGAGCACGCTGATGCCATCCATGCTTCTTTGACATTCTGCAAATAGTTCAGAATAGGTCAACTGCACCTTGGCTGCATTTCTGACTTTTCAGAGGCATAAGGAGCAGCCTTAGTTAAAAGCTGAACCATAATACATTTATCTCTGCTAATCTCCTTGTAAATCTGCACATTTCAAGTGGAATCATGACAAACTATGCTCCCAGAGAATTTATTTCAGCCTTGTAGTTTGATAACTGTTAATAATTAAGGTACTGAAATCTTCCTACATGATGGCAAGATACTATATTAAAAATGTTATAGATGTACCTAGAGATGTGTCTATGCAGACATCATCGAAACCTCTATCTGTGTGTGTTTACTTAAAGTTAATTCGCTCCTGATTTTTAATCATATCGTCACATATTGCTGACTATTCTATGGATGCATGCTGGCCCCCAACCATCGATCACACAGGTGTGTGGTACTGGTTACACGGGAGTCAGACCCTGGGGTTCACTGAAAAAACCCCATCACCTCGCCTGACGCACAGCATGCCTGCCCAGGCAGACTAGAGTCCCCAGGCTCATCTCTGCAGATGGAGAGCAGAGCATAAAGACGTCTCTACTTCCTGTCGGTGGAGTAGGAGGCTAATGTGACTCACAAGCTGTCAAGGGGTTCAGCTCCACCAGTTCCCTCCCTTCCTCCACCCTCCTACGTATAATTCCAAGGTCAGATGCCGTGAATACATAGTCTCTCCATGTTAACATGGGTATAAATTTACTTCCAGAATCAGCGCTCCTCAGAGGCCTCCAAAACTCTGCCTCAATTCTGATAAACTTAGGAAACACTGGATTCATACCTCAAGACAACATTCACAAAGACGAGAAGTCTATTTATGTGGCATCTTAAGAAGAATGTTTTCTATAATAAACTCTTGGAATGTTTCATCTACAAGGGAGCTCCAGATACAGAGATCATCAAAACCAGCACCTTCATTTTAGAGAATTCAAGCATGGAATTGGTACCCATTTGATCTTGTAGATGCATATTACACAAACATGAAACAAAATAGAACAACACAAAAGCCTACTGACTGGTAAGTACTAACAAAATCACAACCCACTCTCTATGAAGAAGGACAACACAAGGTCAGACCATTCATGGGTGAGAAGGTTCAGCCACAGCAATTGCCAGTGTCTTGTATAGCAGCAAAGAAACCAAGTTCGTCTTTAGAATGGGCTGATGGCTAGATCACTCCAACACTCACCTCAGGAGCAGGCCAGTGAGGACTCAGCGGCCTGGATCCACTGGCCAAGGGAGCAACCATGCCCTGGCACTGGCCATCCAATACTCTCAGAGGCACACTGGAAGTGGTATTTTAGGAACCCAGTGTAATTCATGCAGAAGGAATAACCACAGGAAACATTTACATTATTATTGTGTTGGTTAGCATGCCTTGTGTCTGCATAAACAATCATTGTATGTTCTCTTTATTCATTCATGACTAATTTTAGTATTTTTATAACGTGACATGTTTCCAGGAACAAAATCTCACTGTATAACATCAGGTCAACAGGAAAGAGGTTTTAATTTACAACAACCTATCAAGTCAATGGGGCCACGCATGAGGTGTGACAGGAATACCATCCAAAGCTCCCCATGCCTCCAGGAAACACTTTCCTGAAGAGCACTTGTTTTTCAATGTAAAGTAAGATTGAAGGAAAAAGTATTTCATCCTACTGCTGATGAAGAACAATATTCACGTATATTTGCTTAGGATCAATACTAATCAAGTACCCAGTACTTCAGAACAGCTGGAAAAGTCTGCAAAGAAAAAAACAAACACAAAGACAAAACTTCCAGCTGACCATGCAAAATGGCTCTACAGAAGGCAGCCACAATTGCACAGCTGTTTGGCGTGGACACCTTAACAGTTCAGCTTCACCCGCAAAACCCACAGCTGAGTGCAGTATAACTCTTCTAGGACCTGACCTCTGACTCCAAGTCTGCCACCAGCCTTGGGCACAGTCCTGAGTTGCTGTTCCACATTCTAAATGGTCCGTCAGTGCCAACCCACTCCACCAGAAACAAATGCAGGGCAGCATCCCTACAGCCTCCTGATGGGCAGGCTCTTTCCCCAGCCTCAGTCTTCAATACCACCAATCTCCTCAGAGTTCTTTACTTCACCTACCCAATCACCAATAAGGCTCATAAACATTATACTTCTGAAGATCTTCCTCTTCTTCCATAATTTCTCCAAAGCACTGCTTCTCAAACTCTAGTCCTCCAAAATGTGGGCCCGTCATACGTGCTGCCTCCCACCCCCATGATGTCACCCCTTATTCCCACCTTCCCTCTCCCCACTCCAAAGACTGACACCTACACCCAACATCTAGCCTCACAGCCACAGCTCTAAGCCCCCGTGGTTCATTTATCCTGTTTTGCAACTGTTGGATCAAAGACAACCAACTCCACCCTGGTGCTGCCAACTCCTGCTCCCCGTTTGCTGGCTTCTGCTGTGAACCATGCATTGGTGAGGTCCTTTGTCAGGAGAGCAAGAAACACATGTGATTTTTGTGCCCAAGAGTTAAATTCATGCACCATAGCCCCTCTCACCATCAGCGGCCTAATCCAAGCTGCCTGCCTGTCGCCTGCCATTCATTTCCACCCGATGATCTTGCATCAGCCTCATGCCTGCAGAGACCATCACATCCAACCACACCTGCCCTCCATCTCACATCCACTCTGTAGCCGAGCAGACTTGCCAGCACACAGATCCAGCCAGGTCTTTCCAGACTACAAATTTTCCCATGATCAACACATGTCAGAAGAGTGTGCCAACTCCCGAGGCTATACCCAGGAACCTCCTTACCCACCCTTGCCCCACCAGGGCCAAGAACCAAACTTCTCTAAGACCTGTGAATCAGTGTTCGTATTCTGCTCTGTACCTTCCTGTCCACTGCACATGTGTCCCCTTCTCTGCTGACTAAGCCTTCGAAACCCTGACAGAGCTCTGCCTTTTCCCCGAAGTTTCCCAGCATTCTGAACCCTAAGTGCTCCTCTGCAACCTCAGTGCTGCACACACCATTGCACACACTGCCTGCCCTCATGATGCCACACCCAGTGTCCATCTCCCCACTGGACTGCATGCTCCTGGAAAGACAGTAAGTTTTCACATGTGATGGAGGTTATTCACCAGTGTCTAGCTTACAGCAGACACACTGGACAGAAAGATGCTCTCTTATAAGAAGCAATTTGACAAGAATTTGCCAGATGACTGGAAAGGCCAGTGAAAGTTGAGGAATCATAGAAACGGACACATATCGTAACAGGTCCCCATTGATGTACATCACCTCAAAGCACATTTCTTCATGAGCCTTTGGGTATCAGGCCGGCCTTCCCATAGTTTAGGTCTGGAGATTAACAGTCAGCATTATCTTTCTTGCATAACCCATGACTATGATGGCCAGGTTGTTTTTTTGTTTTTTTGCTTTTTTTTTTTGGAGTCTCACTCTGTCACCCTGACTGGAGTGCAGTGGCCGCTCCTAGCCACCACAGCCTCGACCTGCTGGGCTCCGGCGATCCTTCCGCTTCAGTCTTCCAAGTAGCTGGAATTACAGGCGTGCGCTACCACGCCTGGCTAATTTTTTTTTATTGTAGAGATGAGGTCTTGCCAAGTTGCCCAGGCGGGTCTCGAACCCATGGGCTCAGGCAATTCACTCACCTCGGCCTCCCAAAGCACGGGATTACAGGCTGAGCCACCGAGCCCAGCCTGTTTTTTTTTTAAGTTGGGCAAAAACTTGAAGATACAAAATAACTGAAGTGGAAAATCTCTTTAGATATTTGTTTAAACAATTTCATTCATCTATAGCATGCTCATCTAACTTATCAAAATCTTTAAGTGGCATGTTTATCAGATCTTCCCAAAGTATTCAATTTACCTTTTTATAGGACAAAATCTTTCTTTCACACTCATGTTTCTTAACACTGAATTTACACAACACTGAATAAGACACACACTTGGACAAATAAACTACAAAACCTGGTACGGGGATGCTCACAAGCAACCATCAATGGCCCACAACTTCACAGGCAGGTGGGGAGCTGCAGGAACTCCAGTGCTAGCTGGAGGCATTCAGGTGCACCAGCCAGCTCCCAGCAAGGGAACACATCAGTGAGCATGATCGTCAGTGACATGGAGGCAGCAGAAAGACCCAGGACAGACGTCACTAAAGAAAAGAAGGAATGGAGAACCAAAGGGTCCCTGCCACCCTCCTCCACCATGGATATGTATGGGGGTGGGTCAGCCAGCATGGAGTGGTGGCATCTCTCCCTAAGCCTTTTCCCAGAGTTCACATTTAATTTCCAACCCCCATGCATACAAGCGTCTCCTTGAAGTACCCCCTGCCTGCATCCTTACATGCATGTACATACACACACACACACACACACACACACACACACACCCCTCCCACATTCCTTCCACCATTCTGATGTACTTTCCAAGTACCTCCAACATGCTTTTCCCTCAGCTTAGGACGTCCCACTTCTCCACCTGATTAATTCTTACTCATCTTTAAAGCTTCAATTCAAACAACACTTCCTCTAAGAAGCCCTCCCCAATGATCCCTTCCTCCCAATGAAAGTAGACACCCTGTCAGGCATGCTGCTGTGAGCTGTTCCATCCAAGCTGCTGTTTCATGCTTATGGGCTTCCCTGTCACTTCGAGTCATGTCTGTAGCCATGTTGTGAGTCATGTTGTTAGTATCAACAACATCCCTTTTAAGTCCCAAAAGTGTTCCCATTGTGACAAATCCTATTGTCACCCTTGATGTCATGTGACACAAATAAGAATAAGCAACCCTTATTTAAAAAAATAATAATAATAATAAATAATCAGACTCAACAGTTTGATGATAAATTATATATGTATATATACCCTATATACAAGGAGGGACCCCACAAAACCAGAATTATCTTTTGGGTGGGCCCCTTGTAGTACAGGCTTCCCCAGGTAGGCAAGTGTTCTAGGAACCCATCGACATCAGAGTACCAGTTAGTATTGTTGTGAGGGGCTATGTTTGGTTTCAGTGCAATTTTTGACGATTCATTCAATGCATTTGCCTGTTTCATGAAGGGTGATTTATGAGCACCACCTGTCCACACCCCACAGAGTGTTCATCAGTTTTTGACCAAAAATGACATGACCCCTGTGTCTCACCCTCCCTATTCACCTGATCTCGCTCCAAGTGACTTTTGTTTTCCTGATGAAAAAAAATCCTCAAAAGGAAACATTTTGCCAATGAGAAAGGGGTGAAACAAAAAACTGCAGAAGCACTCAAAGACGTCAAAATTGACGAGTTCAAAACTGTTTTGAGCAGTAGAAAAAGAGTCTCAATAGGAGTAACGCATCAAACAAAGAGCAGTACTTTGAAGGTGACTGAAGTTTAAACATGTAAGAATAAATACAAAATTTTTATACATAAATTCTGCTTTTTGGGGGTCCCCTCTTGTATATACCTGTATCACAGCACTTAATCTGTCTTATCTCCAGGACTATAGTCTTGAGGAGAAAAAACTTGTCTTATCACCTTCACATCCACACAGCAAAGTCCAAAGCTCAAGACATCTTAAACATATGCAATAGTGTTTGTTGACTGCTATCAATTAATCAATTCAGAAGACAATGCTTCCCTAAATAGCTATAGCATAACCAGTTGTTTATAAACACCTGAATGATAGGTTATCTTTATCACCCTTGATTAATGCCTATACAGCAATTATAGACTGTCATAATCACATTAATCTCAAAATGAAAACTATAAGCAGTAATATAATCCCACCTGACATACTGGCTCAATTCACTCAAACAGCATGATGAACTTTCATATTAAGTTACATGTTCTTACCAACACCCTTCTAAAAGGTGTTTCTAAAAGGTGCTTTATCATATTCATTTTATAAATGGAAAAACAGCCGGGCTCGGTGGCTCAGCCTGTAATCCCGCGCCTTTGGGAGGCTGAGGTGAGAGGATTGCCTGAGCCTGCAGGTTCATGACCCGACTGGGCAGCAAGACCTCATCTCTACAATAAATCAAAAAATCAGCCGGGCGTGGTAGCACATGCCTGTAATTCCGGCTACTTGGAAGGCTGAGGTGGAAGGATCACCGGAGCCCAGCAGGTCGAGGCTGTGGTGGCCGGGAGTGGCCACTGCACTCCAGTCTGGGCGACAGAGTGCGACTCCAACTCAAAATAAATAAATAAATAAATAAATAAATAATAAAAATGGAAAAACAGTAACTTTCATAGCTCTATTTTTAAATAAAGAGGATATTATCAAAGACCGTAAAAATACTAAGATTCTTTGGGTCAGGTGCAATGGTTCACAACTGTAATCTCAGCACTTTGGGAGGCCAAGACAGGAGAACTGCTTGAACCCACGAGTTTGAGGCCAGTCTAAGCAACATAGTGAGATCTTGTCCCTTAAAAAAAAAACTAAGCCGGGCTCGGTGGCTCAGCCTGCAATCCCGCGCCTTTGGGAGGCTGAGGTGAGTGGATTGCCTGAGCCCACGGGTTCGAGACCCGCCTAGGCAGGCAAGACCTCATCTCTACAATAAATCAAAAAATTAGCCGGGCGTGGTAGCGCGCGCCTGTAGTACTAGCTACTTGGAAGGCTGAGGCGGAAGGCTCACCAGAGCCCAGCAGGTCGAGGCTGTGGTGGCCAGGAGCGGCCACTGCACTCCAGTCTGGGCGACAGTGAGACTCCAACTCAAAAATAAATAAATAAATAAGATTCTTCTACCTCAAGTCTATGATGTGGTTTACAAAACACTTTTTTATATCCCTTCAAAAATGTACATAAACCCCCAAAGAGTTATTGAGTTGTTTGGTTTTTTTTAATGCAAAAAACAGCTCAGTCATTAAAGACTATCTCTACCTAGGGAAAACCTTTTTGTACATAAACAAATTTGTATGAGCAAGCAAAACCAGGTTGCATTTCAGTCTAATAACAACTGTCAGACATCCCCCAGATAATGCACTTCATGGAGGAAACACACACAGAAAACAGGATTTCCAGACCTTGGATTATTTTTCCCCATGCAATTTGTTACTAATTACTTCCAAGTCACAGAGAAACATGAAAAACTATTTTCTGGATAAACAAAAGTCCTACTCAGCAACAGCTTGATTAGAGAATGAGACAACCAACTACCAAAATAATTACAAAATCATAACTTAACTCTGGAATTAAAACCAATATTAAGGGAGTGGGGAGATGGAAACCACCCAAAAGATAATTCCTCTCTAATCACTGAAAAGAACAAAAGAAACCAGGTTCTAGTAAACAAGTCAGGAAATAAAATGGGGAGAAATAATGGTAGGAAATAATTCAACTGCCTTAATTAAATTTTCAATAATGTTCATAGAAAGAATATAGATACACTCACATACTCGAGAGACCACAGTTGTGGCAAGTTACTGCAACTTTTAATAAGTAGTGTGACCATTTTCTGATGGAGCCTCAATTTTTGATTCTCTTGACTAATTATGAGCTTGGGTAATCATGCAAAGCAGAAATGAAGTTAAGGCAAAACAAACACTCTGCCTCTTCAGCCTCCACAGTCGTATCTCACACAGCCACACTTTACTGATTGCCTGGGTCACTTACGAGCCATTATTGCCTTAGAGGGGAATGGACTGAGATTCCCAAACGAGAGAGGGCACCGCAGCTCAACAAGTCAGAGCAGACCAGAGCCTGCAGGGGGTCAATCAGCCATCATGTGAGTTGCTCTCCTGAAGGATTCAGTCCACAGGTAAATCATATAAGACTTAAACCTCTGCAAATGTCACCACTATCATCCCAATTGGGACCTTCAGATGGGGATGGTGGGGGGAACCAGGAAGGGAAAGAGAACAGATGATGGACATCAAAGGGTGTTGAAGCAGACTGGGTGCCCACTACCTGTCAGGCTATGCGACAGTCCTAGAGACACAACTGTAAAACAATGCCCCTGCCCTCAAAACTAGAGACACAATCATAAAATAATAACTGCCCTCAAACCTAGAGACACAACCATAAAACAACCACCTTGTCCTCAAACCTAGAGAAAAAACCCATAAAACAACGTTCCTAACCTCAAACCTAGAGACACAACCATAAAAAAAATTCCTAACCTCAAACTTAGAGACACAACTGTAAAACAACGTCCAGGCCCTCTAACCTAAAAACACAACCATAAAACATCCTTGTCGTCAAACCTAGAAATACAACCGTAAAACAACATCCTTGCCCTCAAACCTAGAGACACAACCATAAAAAAATCCTGGTCATCCAACCTTGAGACACAACCATAAAACAACATTCCTAACCTCAAACCTAGAGACACAACCATAAAACAACGGCCCGGCCCTCAAACCTAGAGACATACCTAACCGTAAAACAACATCCCTGCCCTCGAGTCTAGAGACACAACCAAAGAAAAATTCGTGTCCTCAAACCTAGAGACACAATCATAAAACAACATTCCTAACCTCAAACCTAGAGACACAACCATAAAACAACATTCCTAACCTCAAACCTAGAGACACAACCATAAAACAGCATCCTTGTCCTCAAACCTAAAGACACAGCCATAAAACATCCCTGTCCTCAAACCTAGAGACACAACCGTAAAACAACATCCTTGTCCTCAAACCTAGAGACACAACCATAAAACATCACAACCCTCAAACCTAGAGACAAAATCATAAAACAAATCCCTGCCCACAAACCTAGAGACACAACCATAAAACAACCTCCCTTCCCTCAAAGCCTAAATTAAAAAAAAAATTTTTGGAAGACAAGATCTCGCTATATCATCAAGACTGGAGTGCAGTGGCACAATCATGCTCACTGCAGCCTCAAACTCTTGGGCTCAGGCAATCCTCCCACATTAACCTCCCAAGTAACTATAACTACAGACACACATCCACATACCCAGCTACTTATTTCGTTGTTGTTGTTGTTGTTGCTAGATACAGAGTCGCACTATGTTGCCTGGCTTGACTGAAACTCATAGGCTCAAGGAATCCTCCCACCACAGCCTCCTCAGCTGGGACCACAGCTGTGAGCCACCATGCCCACCTAACAATCTTTTTTTTTTTTTTTTTTTTTGAGTTGGAGTCTCACTCTGTCGCCCAGACTGGAGTGCAGTGGCCGCTCCCAGCCACCGCAACCTCGACCTGCTTGGGCTCCGGCGATCCTTCCGCCTCAGCCTTTCAAGTAGCCGGAATTACAGGCATGCGCTACCACGCCCGGCTGATTTTTTTGATTTATTGTAGAGATGAGGTCTCGCTGCCCAGTCGGGTCATGAACCCGCAGGCTCAGGCAATCCACTCACCTCAGCCTCCCAAAGGCGCAGGATTACAGGTTGAGCCACCAAGCCCGGCCACAATCTTTCTTAAGAAGATCTTATTTCAGCAGGATCTAGATCAGGTCTGTCCAATTTCAAACCATATAATCTTCCATGATAACACATTGCCCCAAGGAAGGAATCCCTTCAGCAGGTTTCTCAAGAATGAGAAGAACAGAAGAACCAACTACCTCACTAAGATATGTGAGGGAAAGCATGAGTCCCTCCGTAACACAGCTTCAGGCGTGCAACCACATGAGAAAGCATGACTGTGATGGCTAACCTTGTGTGTCAACTTGGCTGAGCCATGATGCCTATGTATCTGGTCAAATATTATCCTGAATGTTTCAGTGAGGGTGTTTTTCGATGAAATTAGCATTTATATTGGTGAACTTCAAGTAAAGCTCATTCCCCTCCATAATATGGGTGGGCCTCATGCAACCAGCTGAAAGTTGAATAGAGCAACAACTGACTGCCCTGCAAGAAGGAAAGTTCCAGCAGAAGGCTTCTACACTTATAAACTGTGGTATCAGCTCTTCCCTGGGTTTAACTCTAACCTGCCAGTCCACCTGCAGACTTTTAACTTGCCAGTCTCCATGGAATAAGCCAGTTCCTGAAAATAAATCTCTCTCTGTATACACCTGCTATTGACTTGGTCTCTCTGGAGAATCCTAACACACTAACTAAACATTAAATATAGGATGTGGAAAAAGACACTTCAGAAATATTCCACATCAATATTATCAGTACATTTCCAGCCTCCTGCAGGGAGAAAGACAAATGGTAATGGTTCTGATGGACGAACACTATCAATGGCTCCCTTTCTAGATTAAGAACACGAAAGTCATTGGGCAATGAAAGTCAAAGTCAAATGACTCCAAACTGTAACTCTTGTTCTGGCCACACATGCAAGCGAGGCAGGCTCCTGAGAGTTCTCCAGTCCACTAAAAGTGACTCTTAGGACTCACTCCTTAGAAAAGGCGCCACAACATAAAGGTTCTACAAGTATCATAATCTCCAGTAGAAAAACACAAGTCCCACCTCAAACATGGTTGGGTGTGCAATTGGCTAAAAAAAATTGTCCACCACAAATCATTCATGAAGACAGAACTCTAAACACTCAAAGTCACAACCAGTAAATTTATTTTTTCTTGAACTCATGTTGTCTTTTTCCAGTGTAACTATTTTATATAAAGAAATCAAAATCATATAGGCTTTATCCATTAATGTTGCCTCTTATCCAACAGTCTTGGCTGGGCTCGGTGGCTCAATCGGTAATCTCAACACTTTGGGAGGCCAAGGCAAGTGGATTGCCTGAGCCCACGGGTTTGAGACCTGCCGGGCAACTTGGCAAGACCTCATCTCTACAATAAATCAAAAATTAGCCGGGCGTGGTAGCGCACACCTGTAGTTCCGGCTACTTGGAAGGCTGAGGCGGAAGGATCGCCGGAGCCCAGCAGGGTGAGGCTGCGGTGACCGGGAGCATGCCACTGCACTCCAGTCTGGGCGACAGAGTGAGACAACTCAAAAAAATAAAAATAAACAGTTTTTACAACAATATATCAAGTATCACTACTAGAAACTCAGTATTCAATAAAATACTGATAGGATATACTAGCCATATTACAGTAAGTTTTAAGTTTATCTAATAAAAAATGATAATGTAACTCCAGATTATATAGTAAGGCAACTGAATCAGGACTTTACCAGAACTTACTTAAGTAGAATTTCTTAAGTCAACTAACTGTAAGATAACTCTAACTATAAGATTAGAGTTATCAGCTGACTTAATTAAACCAGAAGCAATACTGTAAGCTTCTAATTTCAGAAAGCTCTGCCACCCAAGAAAAACATGTTTCTCATCATTTACATACAACAATGCTATCTACCAGCTCTCCACAGGTAGGAAGCCATCGGAATGAGCGGAATTGGCCTGGCACAGTCAAATCACACATCAAACAATCTCTTTCAGCTAATACACTTGTTAAGAGGAACAACAGGAAACAACATAGTGGCTAGTGTTTCGGAACGGGAAACATCACAGGTCTCCGCGGAGGTCAAAATCCTGTTTTTAATCAAGTGTATGAGAGCTTCTTCATGGAAGGACACATAGACTCAAGATACTGAACTAGACATGTTCACTCTCAGCTTCACAGCAAGGGGGAAGTCTGTGGACACATAACCTAACGAATCAGAGAGACATGAGCTCACATGGGAAAACTGTCAGGCTTTCTTTAAGCAAGTGCTTATTATTTTTAGGAGCATGCATTAAAATGTTTCACTTCAAATCTAGTAAAACCAGTTTTTAAGAGTATTGTAAGTAACACAATAGACTATCATGTAGACAACAGCTGAACTTAAGGAAAATATCTCATATCACAAATGTTATAGTCATAATTTTTAAAAAATTGGAAGGTCTCCCCCCACCCCATAATACTTATCAGCATAGCAACACACATGGGATCAATTTCACCAAGGATTAAAAACACACACACACGTAATTCAATTATCAAAAGTTCACCCTTTTTCTAAAATTAACACCTTCGTCAGTGTTAAATGAATTTACACTTTAAACCAAAATTATTTGTGACATGCTGTCCTCCAAAGAAAACTGGATTAAAAGATTATTCGAATCTTGAGCAGCATAAAAAAGTTTGTTAACTTGAGTTATTGCTGATCATTTCAATTGTGCTCCCCACCACCACCACTTTTAAATATAATTAAAGAAGTAACATATGTTTATTGTAGAAAATTTAGTAAATCTAGAAAAGTACACATTTTGGTTTTTTTTGTTTTGTTTTGTTTTGTTTTTTGAGTTGGAGTCTCACTCTGTCGCCCAGACTGGAGTGGCCGCTCCCGGCCACCGCAGACTCAACCTGCTGGGCTCCGGCGATTCTTCTGCCTCAGCCTTCCAGGTAGCCGGAATTACAGGCATGCGCTACCACACCTGGCTGATTTTTTGATTTATTGTAGAGATGAGGTCTTGCTGCCCAGGCGGATCTCGAACCCGTGGGCTCAGGCAATCCACTCACCTCAGCCTCCCAAAGGCGCGGGATTACAGGCTGAGCCACCAAGCCCGGCAAAGTACACATTTTGTAAACATCACTATTATTCTCTCCCCCAAAAAATTACCAGAGTTAACATCTTGATATATGTAACATTTTAATCTTTGCGCTAGGCACAACCACACAAATTTTCAAAATAAAAAGTGATTGAAATGCATATTAAGTACGTAACCAGTCTTTTTATTGTGAAATATTTCTTGTCTTCAAATAATCTTGGAACATGAGTTATGTAAATTTATCTTATGACACTATATGCATCTACCATAATGAATTTAACCTCTTTATTACTGGATATGCAAGCTGCTTTAACTTTCTTTTTATATTTTTTAATTTTTTTTTTAATCATAATTTATTGAGAGGACAGAAAGCTCCCACAGTGGGAGGGGACCTGAGGGGGTTGCCTATTTTTTTTTTTTTTTTAATAGAGACAAGGTCTCACTATGTTGTCTGGTCTTGAACTCTGGGGCTCAAGCAATCCTCCTGCCTCAGCCTCCCAAAGTACTAGGATTATAGCCATGAGCCACTGCACCTGGCCTGAATTGCTTTAATTTTCTACCAACACAACACTTTGATAAAGTCCCTACTAACAATCACTGACCAAAAAGGCAAAAATTACACTCAGAATTCATATTCAAAAAGAAAAAATAAAAATCTATGAACACAAGAAAATCTTCAACCTCACCAATAAATCAACATAATATGCAGAAATTATAAGAGATATTTTCACCTACCAAACAGAAAACTACAAAACATGTTATACTAAGTGCTGGGGATTATGAGAAAACTCTTTCAATACAACACAATTTATAAGCTAATACGACCTTTCTGAATTCAGACAGTGTATATAAAGGACTTTAAAATATTTCAGCCAGTAATTTTATTTTTAGGAATCAACCCTAAACAAATAATAATAGATAACTAACTCTATATGCTGAGCTAAAAACCATATAGAGGGCTAATCCCCCCTTAAGGCTGAGTGTTGCGTACGTGGGTCAAAAGTCAGGGGAGACCTGGCCATCACTCCTGAGCTTCACTTCCCATCTGCATCATAGAGTTGCAGTTCTGGTCCCACCTGTATGAGATTTATGTGTTTGTTGGGTAGGTTGGTTGGTTGTTTTAGTGCTCAGTGCTCAATCTTAAAATTTCTAAGAGGAAACAGGTGATTTGGGCATAGAGTATTATATAATACCTGATGCATAACTTAAATTACTGCAATTTATTAGCCCACCTAAATAATAAACTTCTAAAAATACACACATTTTAGATTTTGGTAGATACCACAGCATTCAAACATCCTACAATAAATTTTCCCCTTCTCCCAAGAAATGAGCGCTTTTAAAAATATATATACATTAAATCAACTGATTAGTAATGAAAAGTGAGGCTGGGCTCGGTGGCTCAGCCTGTAATCCCAGCGCTTTGGGAGGCTGAGGTGAGTGGATTGCCTGAGCCCGCGGGTTCAAGACCCGCCTGAGCAACTTGGCCAGACCTCATCTCTACAATAAATCAAAAAATTAGACGGGTGTGGTAGCGCGCGCCTGTAGTTCCAGCTACTTGGAAGGTTGAGGTGGAAGGATCACCGGAGTCCAGCAGGTCGAGGCTGCAGTAGCCGGGAGCGGCCATTGCACTCCAGTCTGGGTGACAGAGTGAGACTCCAACTCAAAAAAAAAAATAATAATAATAATAATGAAAAGTGAAAATGTGCATCTTCTTCCTTTACAAACAATTTTGCACATCCACTTTTATCGGAATCAAGTACCTAGTAAAGAAACCCATCAATATTAACTTGAAAGTGGATCTTAGCTGGGTCTGGTGGTTCACATCTGTAACCGCAGCCCTTTGGGAGGCCAAGGCGGGAAGACTGCTTGAGCCCAGGAGTTCACAGCCAACATGGGAAATATAGCAAGACCCCAAATCCACAAATTTTTTTTTTAATTAGCCAAGCATGGCCTGTAGTCCTAGCTACCCGGGAGACTGAGGCAGGAGGATTGCTTGAGCCCAGGAGTTTGTAGCTGCAGTAAGCCATGGTCGTACCACTGCCCTCCAGCCTGGGAGACAGAATGAGACTATCTCTAAAAATAAAAATTAAAAACTGGATCTTAAAACTTACCAAGAGCTGGGGTCGGTGGGCTCAGGCTGAGCCAAGGTGAGTGGATTGCCTGAGCCCACGGGTTTGAGACCCACCTGGGCAACTTGGCAAGACCTCATCTCTACAATAAATAAAAAATTAGCCAGGCGTGATAGCATGCACCTGTAGTTCCAGCTACTTGGAAGGCTGAGGCAGAAGGATTGCTGGAGCCCAGCAGGTCGAGGCTGCAGTTGCCGGAAGCGGCCACTGCACTCCAGTCTGGACGACAGAGTGAGACTTCAACTCAAAAAACAAATAACAAAAAAAAAACAAACAGACAAAAAACTTACCAAGAAATCTGCTTTTCCCTCTTTCTTACAGCGGAAAGAAAACACTTTACAAGTCTAAAAAGGCACAGGTGACTCTGAGCACTATTTAAAATTATTACATTCAAGACAAGACAAATTTTCCAAGATGAATATGCCGTCCATGAAGCTCCATCCTAATATATTTTTAAAAGAGGAGTAGAAGTAAAAATAAATTTGGGGGAAGACCTCTGAGGTGGATAAGAGAGAAAGAAATCCATGTACTACACAGTCACAGGTTCAGCACAAGGTCACCTGGCTTCTAGGGCCACACCAACCCAAAGGCATCATGACAGGAACATCGATTCCCACTAGGGAAGCCCCTCTGGTCACTCCTGGAAAGAAACTGTGGCCATGACTCTGCTCACTGTGTTGACCTCTGCCAACCACTGTGTGTCTTACCCTACCCTATATGTTTCAGCTGGTCTGGAAAATAATTCAGAAGATTCACTTTGCTGGCACAAAACTATCTGACTTATAAGACTGGTAAGGAGACTAACACGTCTGTGAGCAGTTTCACCTAAAGCCACTTACCATCCATAAATATACAGGGAATAGTTTGATCTCCACATACACACTTCTTAAAAATAACAATGAAATAGGTTAAGCAAGCAGAGAACAACACTTGGCTCCTCCTAAAACAAACTTTCCAGACATGTTTACACTATACTCTACCTACTCCACTGTCTTCTTCATAAGGATAACCACATGAGAAAGAGCAAGCTGGGCTGAAAAATGAGAACTGTACAAAAAATTATCAATATTTCAACCATGCTGAACTGTGCTAGGAAGCTATTCCCAGAGAAAAAGTGGGTGAGGCAATTAATATGTCAGCAACAATATCACAAAACATTTTTTTCTTTCTTTCTTTTTTTTCTTTTTTCTTTTTGAGTTAGAGTCTCACTCTGTCACCTAGACTGGAGTGCAGTGGCCGCTCCCGGCCACCACAGCCTCGACCTGCTGGGCTCCGGTGATCCTTCCGCCTCAGCCTTCCAAGTAGCTGGAACTACAGGCGCATACCACCATGCCTGGCTAATTTTTTTATTTATTGTAGAGATGAGGTCTTGCCAAGTTGCCGAACCCACAGGCTCAGGCAAATCACTCACCTCAGCCTCCCAAAGCATGGGATTACAGGCTGAGCCACCGAGCCCAGCTACCTTTTTTTCTTTATTCCTTGTTTCCTCAGACGGGTGTTTTAATATATAGTTAAAACCATACTTTCAAAAGGCAAGATGCTCTAAAAATTCACTCTATAAAAATGTACTCCCTTAAAATTGATATTTTAATCCTTTTAAAGTTTTTACTATAATCTTTACATAAATAGTATTCTCAAGAACAATACAAATTATTCATTTTGATATTTTGTCAAAAAGATGTCCAAAAATGTTATCTTTGAAATAACAGCACACATATTTATGATTATGGTACAGAACAATTATGTTTAAGAAACAATCAGAGAATTAAAAGATATTAAAGTTGAGAAGTGATCTTAGTAAGAGAGCTTCGGTTACAAGTAAGAAACCCATAGCCACGAGCAGCAGACATGTCCAAGCTTACAGAATATCAAGGAACTCTGATATTACCATTGTCATCACTGGTTCATGATGCTTAACAGTAAGTATAGACAAGTGTGCTTCAGTAGATAACACAAAATAAACCAAAGAAACGCCTGCCTCCAATCCCTCATGGAGTCAATCTTACAGTACAGGTAATCACAAGTAGACACGTGAAGCCCATATGACAGGACTGAAGGCTGAGGACAGGAAGCAGAGGGAAACACCTTAAACAGACAGTGCAGATGTCCAGGAACAGCTCCATCAGTGCCAGTGACAAAGCAACAACCTCAGAGCCACAGGACAGAAAGGAGCAGCGGATCATCAGAAGAGGACAAGGGCCCCTCATGCTGGAAAACACCAACATAAGATGAAAATGCAAAAACCCTATGTGGGATCACTAATGAGTCATCAGTAACTATCGCAGACACATCACAAGAATCTCAGCGGCCCCAGCAAGAGCACTGCCTCCACACCCTCTTGGCCACACGCACCTGCTCTTCCTCAGTTTCTATCTCCTCACCCCTCTTGGACCCGCCTCTCCTCAGCCTCATGTCTTCCTCCTCTTTGGAAACTGCATAAAAGGGCAGACACATCTTGCCACTGAAACACAAGACCGCGTCACCATACAGAAGAAAGCATTCTGCCCATGTCCTCCAGACTGTCCTGTGGTCTGCTACCCTCATGGCATCTAAACTTAACATGCCCAAGTCAGACTCACCAGTCTCCACATTCCTCTTAGGGAGTATGCCCTGAGTCCACCCATGAGAAATGTCCAGAACAAGCAAATCCAGAGATCGAAAACAGATCTCTGGAGAAAAGGGAGTTGGGAATGACAACTAGCAGCACGGGGTTTCTTGAAATGACGGAAATAGTCTAGAATCAGTTCCCACTGTGGGAACTTTTCTGTCCTCTCAATAAATCCTGCTAAAGAAGAAAAAACAGAAGTTTAGAGGGAAAACAAAAGATGGTTATGTATGATCTGAAAAGCAAGGAACTTTAAATCTTTCTACCAAAAATATCAGAAAGCATCTGAAATAATTTGCTATAGGAAAGTATCCCTTTTAAAACACTAAATGACCATTGGTCAGTGAAAAAAAAGTATCTTATATACCCTTTGGTTTATGTTTATTTTATAACTTTTTTTTTTTTTTTTGCGTTGGAGTCTCACTCTGTCGCCCAGACAGGAGTGCAGTGGCTGCTCCCGGCCACCGCAGTCTCGACCTGCTGGGCTCCAGTGATCCTTCCGCCTCAGCCTTCCAAGCAGCTGGAACTACAGGCGTGCACTACCACACCTGGCTAATTTTTTATTTATTATAGAGATGAGGTCTCGCCAAGTTGCCCAGGCAGGTCTCAAACCCGCAGGCTCAGGCAATCCACTCACCTCAGCCTCCCAAAGGCACAGGATTACAGGCTGAGCCACCGAGCCCGGCTTATTTTATATCTTATATACCCCTTGAGTCTTAGAAAGGGATTCATTCAACAAATATTCATTATCTGATTTTACACAGAATATTAAAATATTTGACATATTTCATTTACTTGGTTATGAACCACAGCTTACAAAACATCAAAATTTAAAAGAAATCCAATCTAGATATTATGCCATCCAAGTTATCCAAATAAAAGCAAGTTAAGTAAGATGAAAATTCGTACATTCTCTCTAGAAGTTCATTAATTAGACTTCCAAAAGAATGAAAGAAATGGAATTTCTGAGTCAATCCAGAACTTCTTCCTCCCATCCTTTCAGAATTAAAAACTTAGACCACATGAAGAGCCTAGGATGTGACTTTTTAATGACCCAAACTCCTTATGAATGAAGGATCATCATCCACTTTGGTTTTCAGAAACAGAATGTTTCATGAACCTTACAAGACTATATCTTGCTTCATCTTCAAAGAACATTATTCCACCCAACCAGCCATGGCAGGCGCATCTGGGAAGCAGATGTATTGAATGAGCAGCCCAGCCCTCTTGGCCAGCTCTTTCAGGGGACAGAGGGTGGGGTATCCTTTAAATTCATGTTCCAAAGAGAGATCTGCCGTTCTGCACATGCAGCACAAAAGCCTGTTAGAAATGCAAACTCTCAGGCCCACTCCAGAAGAGCTGGTGCGTGAGATTGCTCTACTAGTTGGGAATATTACATTCTGCTCTAGTGCTGTGAAAACAAATGAGACGGATGAAACACCTGGCTGGAGTGGTCATCAGAAACAGCGGACAGACAGCTCGTGGACAGGTCACTCACAGACGGGGTTAAGAAGTGACCATGACAACACACTCTGGGAGACTATGACAGGATTCAAGTGTGTTAAAAAAAACAGCAAAGTCAGTAACCTATAAGACATGACATCAAGAGAATACATAGAAACAGTGGTGGCACGGATGTGGCTTACCTACAGATAGAAAGGGTAGCAAGGCCAGTCCTAGGTACCCTGTCTGGATGGCCAGATGCATTCCCTCCACAGAGGACACCAGCAGGTAACCAGGCTCTCAGCAGGCACACCAGCAAGGTCTCAGTTGTGCCTCAGTGTCCCTGTCCCATAGCTCTTCAGCAGTGAGTGGGGATGGTCTCAGTGACCCAAAGCATCACTAATCTAGAGACACTTGGCTCAAATATCAACTCTGGTCCTCACAACCAAATCCTCAGTGGAGAAGTCTGATGACGTAGAGTGAGATGGCACACAGGAACACTGTGTCCTCAGCACACAGGTCATATGGTCCCTCTGACTTTGCTGGCACGTAAATGTCTTAACTTACCCCATGGCTTTCTCCTTGTGCCTGGATTTGTGTATTAAATTTGTGGTAAATTGTGGAATTCAAGCATTTTATTTGGGTTGCTGGACCTTCCTCTTCCATAACCTCTGAGATAGACTAACTGCTAGTGTACTCAGAGGCCAAGCGTTGCATCAAGGTAATTTCCCACAGAGCACCTGCTGACTCAGAACCTGAATCTTAACAAGATCTCCAAGTGATTCACATGCACACTGAAGTTTAAATAGCACTGAAAAAAAACCCTAGAAAGAAACAGAAGCCTCCCCAAAGACAAAGAGCTGGATGTCAGAACACAATTCTCTAAACACCATCCTGCACAAAAGACACCAGGCACCACCTAACAATGACCTGGAGCCCCACAAGAGGAGCTCCAAGAAGATCCGTGTTCAACAACTATCATGGAAGGCTTAAAGAAGCAGTGCTGCCCTTGCTGATTTTTGAAACACCAGCCCTGAAATGCTCCACATAGTTTGAGAAAACACTCAAAGCATGGTATAGGGCACCACAACATTGGCACTACAATCTCCTTGCTGGGAGCTGGGAGAACCTCCTTTTTTGGATATGCTGTGTTTCAAGAATATGCAGTCAAAGGACATGAGGCTACCAGAAATAGAGAAATAGTCATAACCATGACTTCCCTAACAAGGCTGCAGTGACCTTAAGAAGGTCATCAAGGGACAGAGTTGAGAACGGCCTGAGAAGCATCTGTAATAGGCTGTGCACATTCCACTGACCCACATGCCTGACTTGGTCGGTTCCAGTCACTTTATGTATTTATTATATCTGCATTGTTCCCAACACATATTAGGGGCTCAATAAATACTCTGAATTAACAGAAAAAATAATGATAAATGTTACCCTCTCTATCTTTGACTCATCTAAGACAAATTTACTTTAGCTCAGTCCCTTTGAGAAAGTCCTGAAAATGAAGGCAAAACACATCTCAGATTAGCACACCTCATGGTATTCTCCCGTTCCGTATTTCAACATTGGATGTCATACCTACTATTCTTAATCCCATTCTGATATTTCATGACCCTATGCAACACACCACCCTATCCAATAAATAGCCGTGTCTATTAAAGATGGGGGGATCACACTAACTGCTGACCAGCAACACAACCTGACCATTTTTAAAAGTTACTCACCAGTATGAGGAGCATGCTACAACACAGGAAAGAGCAACTATTATGTTGATGTTCTTCTAGGTCCAGATTTAAGACATCTTATGGAAGTGACTATTTAAAACTATTAAAAGAATAGAACTGGACGCTGAGGACAGTATCACACACACAAATATCATAGACAATATCCACAACCATGAACTAAAGATGCTAGGAATGTCTAATGTGGTGAAGAATAAAGTGAGAGTACCAGGAAAAGAATGTAGAGGTTCTAGAAATAATTTCTGTACAAAATATGTTCCCTACTGGTTCTTAAAGGGCAAGTACACTTAAACTTCAAAGGAAGAGATTTAGGTTGAAAATCATGACTTCCCATCCCATAAACATGGCTTTGAGAGAAGAACCAAAAGGTACAGACCGAGAATGGTTTGTGCATTCCTTCCACACAATCCATCAAAGCCCTTCCACCTATGCACTGCGTACAGCCAAGGACCGTTGAAGAACTCATAGGGCAGCAGACATCTTGGCTCAGTTTTTTACACTGTGCTATATGGGTTTAAAATACAACATGTTAAGAATTGACTCTAAGGCCAGGCATGGTGACTCACACCTGTCATCCCAGCACTTGGGGAGGTGGAGGCGAGATGATTGCCTAAGTTCAGGAGTTTAAAACCGGCCTGGGCAACTTGGTGAAACCTCATTTCTACAATAAATAAAAAAACTAGCTGGGTGTGGTGATGTGCCTGTAGTTCCAGCTACTTGGAAAGCTGAGGCAGAAGGATCATCTGAGTCCATCAGGTTGAGCCTGTGATAGCCATGATTGTGCCACTCCACTCCAGCCTGGGCCTCACAGCGAGACCCCAACTCAAAAAAAAAAAAAAAATTGACTCTACAAGCTCACAGAGGAAAGGGGGAACTTTATAAGTGTTTGCATTTTCTGCAGCTAACAGCATGAAAGAACACGCATGATAAGCTTTCAATAAGTACTTATTGAATCTAATTAGGTATCACCACCCTCTGAGGCAAAAAAAATAAAAAAATAAAAAAATCTGACTTGGAGATTAGCTTCAACACCCCCGCAGCCACCACCGCCACCACTACCACCAGGAGAAAGCAGCACTCAAATCTTCCACATGAACCCACTTGCATGTTAAACAACAGAAGGAACAAGAAAGAGTAATTGTCTTATTTATTTCAAAGGGCTAAGAATGAATCTTCTGTTTACGCACATAAACTTAACCCACTCCAACTAGTCCTGTTAACTGCCCAACAAGACGCAATCCATATCTTTGTTTCACAAACCTTATGTTTAAGCTAAGTTCTTGATGAAATGTGTTAAACTTAACTGTACATAATCTACTTTCGTTATTTGCTATAGGAAACAGTCTATTATATGAAAGGAGGCAAATGCTTATTGCTATAAGCAATAGTAGCAAAAATCACTTGAATTCCAAAATATCATTCCCAAAATGCTGGTCTGTTTGCATATAAACAGACATATTTCAATGACAAATCTCTTAAAATCCATTAAGCCTTCTACTACGCAGTTGTGTTTTGTGCAGCACAGGACCAAAACACAGGGCTGGTGTCCCATTTGGCTGAGTGGGTAGCGTTCTACTTGGTATGCTTCCATAAGCTGCTGTCCCCTATTACGAAGTCAGTCACAAGGTCTAAAAGCTCCTTGAAGAGTTCATTTCCGTTATTCCTGCCCTGCTCAATGTGAAATGATGTAATCCTATTGCTTTCTTTATAAGGGGTAGAAAGATGATACTCAAAGGGGACATGAATGGTGGAATTTAGGGGCTCACTGAACAGGCCTGAGGGACTGGCACCCTGGAAGACAGTGCCCAAAGGGGACAGGGAGGCTGGAAAGCTGGAAGGCAGAAGGAGAGAATACCAAGGGGAGGTGAAGTGCTGCAGAGAATCTCAGCACGTCTAGTTGAGTTCCAACATGGTTTGACTTAACATAGCCCACATTTTAACACAGAGTATCTCAGCAGTGGTGCTGGAATGTTAACTTTAGCTTGCCTGCTAACACCTGAAAGTAATTTCATAGATTATCACTTTACTTCAAAACAATATTTCACAGTCAAAGCAATGGCAGATACGTTTATGAAGGAACGTGAGGTATCAATTAGGATTGAGAAAGTAATGACAAACCACAGATGGCCCAGGAGGGGGCTTAAAATCAAGCATCAACCAATCAAAGCTGCCTCATTTGCATGGCAGAAACCCAAATGCATGATGGGAATCTGAAAACTCATCCTAACTGAAGAGAGGCCAAACTCCACAGGGAAGAACCTGAGGCCACTGCCTCTTTGCAGACAGCAGACACCCTCCTGCAGTTCTTCTCTTGCGCCCTTCACAATGTGTCTTCCTTTTAATAAATCTACCTTTTTTTTTTTTTGAGCTGGAATCTCACTCTGTTACCCAGGCTGGAGTGCAGTGGCATGATCATGGCCACCAGAGCCACAACCTGCTGGGCTCAGGTGATCCTTCCACCTCAGCCTAGCTAGAACCACAGGTATGTACCACCACACTCGGCTAATTTTTTTATTTACTGTAGAGATGAGGTCTCACCAAGATGCCCAAGCTGGTCTCAAACCCCTGGGCTCAGGCAATCCTCTCGCCTCGGCCTCCCAAAGTGCTAGGATTGCAAGCTTGCGCAACTGCACCCAGCTATAAATCTATCTTTCTTAATTCACAACAGTCTTGGTGAATACTCGCACCCCCCCATGACTCCGGTCATACCCGACCTGTCACACATGGCATGTATAATATGTATATGCACAATATGTAACATCTCTATGTAAGATGTGTAATATCTTATAGCTTTGCTTGGAAGTTTGCAAGATAGAAAGAACAGTAGACAGTGATTTTAGATTTTTTGAGAAAATTCACAGTAAGAAGTTGAATTCCAAGTCTATCATCCACAGATCCTGTAAGTCGGAAATCCCTGGAATCTTGAAAGACACCTTCTGCCACCATAACCCCCCATATCTCCCAGGAAAGCACGCCAGAACCTCAGGACTGAGCCAGAAGGCAAGGACACCTGGAAAAACCATTCCAAGAGGTTCGAGACTCAACCCACCACCTTCTGCCCCTGTTGCCATCACAGCTGTCATGTTCCAGCCCTGCGGAGGAGGTGCTGTGTGCTAGTCTCCTCTGCTACATGTTAACTAAGTGAAGTCATCAGAACACAGCATCTGAATTCAACTGACATAAATCCAGTTTTTAAGAAGTAAAAATGAATACATCAATGGCACATCAGCTCTACCTTCTTTCACAAAATTTGACTTCAAAGCTACATAACAAATTCTGAACTCAAAGCTGTTTACAGTCCAAGCTTTTCAATTAAAGTATTTAAGTCAACTAATATAAATCAGATTTTTACTACCAACTAACAACACCAAAAACAACAAAGTTCCAACAGCATTCCTCACAATCCACTCACACAGGAGGAATAACTCAGATTATTTAACAAGGAGATAAAGACTGGTTTCCAGGTTACCACCACTCTCCTACCATGTGTCAGAGCTCATGCCTTAAGGTGTGCAGATTCAGAAAATGTTTTGATTTTTGGTTAAAGTAATTGCATTTCACACGAATAATCCTGATGTCCATCTGTCCACTCTCCAGCCCACCGGCACGCACCTCACCATCCCCAAACTCCTTCAGCTGTAAAGACACTTGGGATTGGCTCATGTCACCACAAAGCACGTCAGGAGATGTAGCTGACCTCTCTCACGCTCAAGCCTTTAAAGTCACCTAACAACAACTGATGTACGTCAACAACCTTGACTTCCTTACACTAGTTTCTGGCAGTCGTCAATGCTGCTCCGCACACAGCTGGTGCCCCAACGCCAAAGCAGACTGAGGAAACAGCTTACCTTGATGGGAGCACTACTAAACTTGATCTTTCTGTTGGCTGGGATCTCTTCTTCCTCGGGCAAGCCAACAATCTCAGAGTATTCCACATCTGGCTGGTAGTCGCTGTTCTCGTCGCTGTCTTCCTCCTCCTCCTGCTCTGTGCCAGTCTCTGCCCAGTCTGTATTATACCTGGATCTCACCCTGTACACAGTAGAGTCGCCATGCAGGTACACATGGGAACTCTCAAAGTTACTCGCGTCCTCGGGCCCTTCTTTCCCACAACTGGACACAGAAGCATCAGGAGAGGCGAAACCGCCTCCCGAAGGTTCCTTCCTCGGCCGCTTGGCTGCCTCGCTCCCACCCAGGTGAGCGTCAGCATCTTCAGGCTCGTTCTGTGGGGAATGAACCTCAGGCTCTGGCACTGCCTGGTTTTCAGCACTGGCACCTCCGGGTACATCTGTGTCGGGGCTGCCGGGAGTCTCACATCGGGATGTGGCTTCCTCAGCATCCGAGCTCGGCTGGGTCTCCTCGCCGGGCATCGGTGCTGGAGAGGTGCCCCTAGAAGCCACTTCGGGTGCTGGAACAGCATCACCCTTCCAAGCCTCCTCGGCTTCAGCTCCCTGCTTGCTCGGAGGGGACCAAGAATTCGCATCCTTCAGATGCCCGAAGGTGTCCAGATTCGTAACCGTCACCGAGGGCAAGTTCAAGGGGTAGTGCCCAGTCACCGAGTACTCCTGCTCAGCCTTCTCGGGAGCGCTGGCCCCGGGGGAGTCGGCACCCTCGAACACGGCGCTCAGCTGGCTCACGGTGGGGGACACGGCCTCGGTCCGGGGGCTGAGGCTGTCCAAGGAGTCGGTGCTGCCTCTGCTGGACTTGGCACCGCCCCACTCATCTGGGGGCTCGCCAGCTCCGGCCTTCTCTCTCTTGGGGGAGTAGCGGTGGTTCTGTCCCGACTCACGCACACTCCTCTCGAACAGCTTCCGAGTCTCTGTGAACTTGGAATACGAGGGGCCGTCATACATGGTGTCAAACCTGCTGATCCGCTCAGAAACAGAGGACTCCAGCTGCACCACCGAGCCGTCTGCCTTCTCCAGGAACTCCCGGGGCCTCGGCCTCCTAGGAGGGGACGCATGCCCGCCCTTCCCCCTGGTCTTGGCCACCACGGCCGCGGTCTCGCTTGGTTCCATGCCCATCTGCATGAACAGATTCTTGATCCTGTTAACGTTGGAGCCATACTTCCGCCCCCTGCTCTGCTGGGCACCCTCGCCCGCCTTGGCCTTCTGCTCCCCATCGGGCTGGGGCTTGTCGAAGGTGCTCTTCAGCGCCTGGAACTCCGTTCTGTAGGCGTTCCTGTGAGGAGATGCACTTCTAAGGGTGGTGCGTTCACCCGAGGACTCAGCTTTCAACATTGTTACTAGAGGGGTGAAAAGCCAGTGTCCATAGTGACCAGAGGAAGGAAACAAAAACCAAAGCTACCTCTTCTCTATCTCCGGTATCTGGTTGGGACAAGTGCCTCTCGATGCTTGCTGCCAGTGATGGCCCTGACAGGTGTATCAGGAAGTTATTCACAGCCAAGAGTTAACACAAAATGGCTTTTCAAAGCAGGAACAGGGGCTCATCTGCAATAGAAAAGATTGAATTTCTGAGTTCGTTTACTTATTTGAATTTATGTTTAGTCAACCAACACGTATTTTCCAAGGCCTAGCCACATGTCAAAGAGAAGTGAAAAGTCAAGAAGTTACAATCTTTCCTTCTGATTGGTCTTCTGTAACAAAAATGTTTCAAACATAATTGAGATCCCTATCAAAATCACACGCACACCCCTCACAAACACAAGTTCCACATCAGTACATCTGGGAGCAATCCTTGAGCCCAAGTTCTGGCTGCTGGTGTGAATGCCCTTGAAAGAAATCAGCAGTTCATTCACCTTTTAAGAAATCGTCAACCTGTCCAGAAAATCAGCTTCATGTGGGAATCTCCACAATCGGGGAGGACATATTCTTTCTGTCTACATTAAAAGTTTGGAACCTACGTTTACAAGCTCCGAAATATGCCTAAAGAGGCTTGTATCACTTGTCCTGGTCCAATATTCTCGTCCATAGCATTCCTGAAGCAATACTGATACAATTTCGGACCAAAACGGGGAGGGAAAGTTCGTGAGTGGCAGTAAGTTTCGCTCTCAGCGCAGTCATCTCGAGCACGCGGGAGTGTCGCAAGCGTGGACGTGACTACCCATGGAGTGGGTGCAGATTGCCCCGGAATGCGCAAGAATGCGACAGTCGGGAGGCAGCGGCACCCCGACCCTTCCTCCACGGCCCCGCCCTTCGACTCCCTCCCGGCCCGGTTTGGTGCCGGGGAGGCGCCGCTCCACGCGCACCGGGGCCTGCGTCGCCGCAGCGGGACCGGGCGCGTCCCCCGCGGGCGGACACCCGGCAGGCGCGGCCGCGGGCTCCGGGCGCCTCCCCGCTCTGAGCCGCCGCTCCCGGCCCGGCCGCCTCGCCCCGCCGGCCGGGGCGCACACGGCCACCCACCCCGCCCGGCCAGCCCAGCGCGCAGGCTCGGCCCGCGCGCCCGCAGGACCCGCTCCGGAGAGCCCGCCCGCGGCCTGGGGACCGGGGGCCCCGCCCGCAGCCGCCACCCCCGCCGCCCCTCCCCCGCCGGCCGCAGCCCGCGGCGGGGCCGGCCGCCCACCTGCCTCCCGGGCGCCCGCGCGCCGCCCACGCGCGAGCCGCCCCCGCATGCGGGCGGCGGGGCCGGCGGCGCGCGGGGTTCGCGGCCGGGCCGGGGCGAAGGCCGCGAGCCCAGGGCCCCGGCCAAGCCCGCAGCCCCGCGCTCCGCTGCGTGCGGGAGACAATGGGCCGCACGGACGTGGCGCCGCCCCCGCCGCCCGCCCGGGTCGTCCCCGCGCCGCGACCCCCTTACCGGCGCCGCGCCGCGGGCGGGTCGGCCGTCCCAGCCCCGCGCTGCGGCCTCGCGCCCGCCCGGAGCCGCCGGGCCGCCCAGAGCCCCGCGCCCCGCTCACGGCGCCGCGCGGAGGGCGGGGGCGGCGGCCGCGTCCACGCGCGCGGCGCTTCGCGGCGCCATGGCGGGCGGCCCGGCACACGCGCCCGCGGCGCCGGCGGGCGAGGCCGCAGCGAGCCGCGGGTAACAGGTGCCTCACCTCGGCGGCGGGGACGGCGCGCGGCCGCGGAGGGGGAGCCCGCCGCGCCGTCCCGGGAGAGCGCGAGGGAGCCTCTGGCGGCCGAGGGAGCACGGGGAGCGCCGGCCGCGCGGGCCTGCCCCGCCCCCGCCCGCCGTGGGCGCGGGGCCGGCGGCCGGGGAAGGCGCCCCCCTGCGCGGGCGTGGCGCGGGGCCAGGCCCCACGCAGGCCCGGAAGCGCCGTGACCCCAAGGCCGCGCGACCCGGCCGCCCGCCCGGCCCGGAAGGCCAAGCCCCGGCCCAGGTGGCGATCTCCGCCGGCCTGCTGCTCACCTGGCCCCAGGCTCCCTGCCAGAGGAGAAAGGAAGGAGGAGGCCGCTGAATTCCTCATCTGGGAAGAGTTTTCAGCCCCTCGCCTCTTAGAAATGCCCAGGACTCCCTCTCCCTCCAAAAACCCAGGAAGCGTGCCAGTCTCACTGCAGAATGTAAGACTGATCACGACTATCAGTGCAGACCATTGAACCGGTCCTCCCACAAAGCCGACGGAGCAGAAACTTTATTTTTTCTTTTTTTAATGTTGTTTTCTAATAGAGGCTGAGGTCTCAGGCTGGTCCCAAACTCCTGGGCCCAAGCCATCCTCTTGCCTTGGCCTCTCAAAGTGCTGGAACTACAGGCATGAGCCACTGGACCCAGCCAAGCAGAAACTTTTGAAGAATAATGTTTGAAGAAGGTGAAAACACGACTCCCATAAAAACATAAAATGTTCATGGGTCAAAATTTTTATTTGACTAATTAATAAAGGAACCAGCAAGATACTACTACCCATTCAAACGATAATGTACAGAGCAAACAGACGCAGGCAGGCGGCAGAGAGGCAGAGCCTCTTGGTATTCCTGAGGTCACTGAAATCCAAGGTTTAGGATTATGTGTTTTACAGGTTGGTGACCAATTGTGTCTCTAAGTAACAAAATAAATTTGCATTTCTATAGATAAGAATTATTTGCAGCTGGGTGTGATGGTGCACACCTCTAATTCCAACACTTTGGGAGGCCAAGGCTAGAGGCCAAGGCTAGAGGATTGCCTGGGCCCAGAAGTTCAGGACTGGCCTGGGCAACGTGGCAAGACCTAGTCTCTCAATAGATACATTAAAAAAAAAAATTAGCCGGTGTGGATGACTGATGTGGAAGAATCACCTAAACCTAGCAGGTGGAGGCTGTGGTAGCTGTGATGGTGTCACTGCACTCCAGCCTGGGCAACAGAGTGAGACTCTGACTACAGAAGAAAAAAAAAAAAGATTTGCATGACCACAAATTGCTGCAGCAACCTGAGCAGCACAACAGCCTAGTGAATGGTAGACAGGGGCACAACACTCCACAGTCATGGAGGTGACGTCTGGCATTCCACCCAAAGGACGTGGGGTCATCTTTGCTTACCTCAAAGTCTTTCACAAGTTTTCCCAGCAGATCTGCTATTATCCCCATTTTACAAATGGGAAAACTGAGATTTTGGTTTCATAACTTACCCACAGATTGATTAGCTGGTAAATAGCTGAATAGGAATGCAGGGAAATCTACACGGAATCCACACATTCTGGGAGCAAAATCTTTCTCGCAATTTCTAAAGGGTTTTGCAGCTACTCAGTCCTGTGGGGGTTTTTTTGGGGGGGTTGGTTTTTTTTGTTTGTTTTTTTCTATTTTAAACAGTGAGGGTTTTGTATTTTGGGTTTTTTTTTAATCTTCAAGCGTCACCAAGTTCTGGGTCCTTTCCCAAGAAATTGGCATTCTCTGTCTACAGTACAGAGTGGATGTCGCTCCATAGACATAAACAGATGTGACAGCCGATGTGGAGGCTGGGCTCCAGTCTCCAGTTTGGGAAAGAACAGTTGTGCTGTCTGGGATACTCGGGTGGAAAGTTCCTGTCATTTATTCACAGCTCGGAAACCAGGTTTTTAGGAGAATAACCTAAATAAACATGGAATCTAATCACTAGGTTCTGTCTGCAGAAGAGGGGGCAGAGTTGGCAATAAAACCAGTCTTACACCTCTTAGCAGAAAGATGATTCATACAAAAAAGCGGCCTAAAGAATTTGGTTGGTTTGGGTTTTATCTTTTAAAAATGGGAAACTTCTGGAAAAATTTATCCTGAAGGACAATAGATTTGTAAGAATATAATGCTGAGAATGTATTAAGAATGTAACAAGAGTCGGCTCGGTGGCTCATCCTGTAATCCCAGCGCATTGGGAGACTGAGGTGAGTGGATTGCCTGAGCCCGGGGGTTCGAGACCCACCCAGGCAACCTCATCTCTACAATAAAATCAAAAATTAGCCGGGCGTGGTAGTGCATGCCTGTAGTTCCAGCTACTTGGAAGGCTGAGATGGAAGGAGCGCCAGAGTCCAGCAGGTCAAGGCTGCAGTGGCCAGGAGCGTGCCACTGCACTCCAGTCTGGGTGACAGAGTGAGACTCCAACTCAAAAAAAAAAAAAGAATGTAACAAGATTCTTAGATTGCCTATCATTGCACCTTCTGCTTCTAATTCCTACCGGGATGTTTGAAGGGTCTACTTCACCTGTACTAGTCCAATACAAGTGGCTGTTTAACTTAAATTAATTAAAATTAAATGCAATTTAAAATTCAGTTCCTTGGTTACACAAGCCATATCTGAAAGGCTCAATGGCTACGTGTGGCTGGTGGCTCCCTACTGAACAGCAGTTGACACAGAACATTGCCATTATAGACACGTCTGCAGAACAGTGTTGTTAAGGGCCACATTTGCACTTCCATGCAGTAGGAGAATTGGGCCTGTGTTCCCTTTGCAAGGGTTAAATTAGTTCAGTAGGCCTCTAATGTGTTAGAGGTGAGAGGCCATAAATTGTACATACTCCAGTTGGATAAGGGGCGGGACTGTGTTCAGATTTGTAAGATGAATTTCAGTGTTGACATGTGAGGTATTCAAAGTGTGTTGGGGAGAGGGTTCTCAGTTTTCATATATGATTCTTCAAGTGTTCATAAATCATGTAGAATACTGTGTGCTGTTATTTTCATTCCCTTTGCAATCAATAATATCATGATTAGTAAGAATAGACCTGAAGATTCGTGGACAAACAAAAAGTACAAAATGTATTTGAAGGGAGGGACCCCTAGAAACTTAGAATAAACTTAGTTCACATTTTGCCTCAGCATAACCATTTTTGCTTAAACTGACATGCTGTGAATCTAGCACAGGTTAGACATAGATAGCTAAATTTCCAACAGGCAAGTTTTAGGAAACATTCAGACGTTTTACTGCAGGCCAAGCTGGCAGCCTACCCCACCCCCTCAGCAAATCTCCATCAGATGCAAGACAAGGACAACCCAACTTTTCAATGTATGGTTTAGCATATTAATCACTAAGAAACTTTCAGGTTCCTTGTAGAAGACAGAAGGTCAATGATCACACCCCTCAGCTGGACGAAGCAATAGAAATAAAAATAAGACCACCTGTTTGCTAAGGAGCTTGTGAATTGGAAATGTCTGACAGGTCTCTTGCAGGAAAAGCCCTTCCCCTTGCCTCTTCCCATCTAGCCCACCACCATGGAAGCAATCATGTGACTAAACCACACATCTGCCTGCTGTCCATCACCTGACATCAGTACCTGCGCTTACCTATTCCTTTGTTATGACATGAAACAGACCACCACCCAATCACCTTAATAAACGTCCCCATCTGCCTGCTGTCCGTCAGTACCTGTGCTTACCTGTCCCTTTGTGATGACATGAAACAGACCACCACCCAATCACCTTAATAAACTTGCCCCATCAAATGAAAGAGTTAAAAGGACTCAACCACAAGCAGCCAGCCACCATTGCCTTGCTAAGCTATGGTGTGGCCATATGCTCTTTGAGCTATGTTTCCTGGCTTTGGCCTCCTCCCGTACCTTGAGAAGGCCAGTCTCCTCAATCTCTCTCTCTTTCTCTTTCTAAATTAGTTTTTAAATAACCTATTTCCTAATCTAACTTCTGTGCAATTCTTTGACTCTTGCAGCACCAGATCACACACCAGGCACCCACACCTTCTGCAGGCCTGACCTAACATTCTGGAGGCCCCACTGGGAATGTGACTTAACATTTTTGGAGATCCTACCAAGTACCAAGATTTAACAACATTCTACGCTGTTCTAGGGGTTTTCTCAATATATTTTTAAAGTTTTCATGATGAATATTCTAAGCAACCATTCAAAGAACTAAGTTATTCATGGGGGTAAGTGGGACATTTGGTGCATCTGTGAAATTAAGCCTCAACCAAACCCGAATCATATTTTTAAGACTAGGGGAAACTGACTAAGCTGGAACATCACACCTTAGTTTCTAGCAGGAAGGGATTTGGCTAGTTGTGTGTTAACAAAAATTCATGAAAGGAGAGAAAATAATTTAACAAACATAAAGATCCATAGACTAACTCTTTATGGATGAGGCCAGGTAATGCAAGAGCAGTTTCTGTAGGCAATATTACACATAATTTTAGTGTAAGAATATTTTATCCATGCCACTTTTCCTTACCAATACTACTAATAAAAATGCTATAATGATTAGGCAGCTTGTTTATTAAAAGTTTAGTTAAAACTAGCCTGGTACAATGGCTGACCACTTTGGAAGGCCAAGGCAAGAGGATCACTTGAGGTCAGGAGTTCAAGACTTGCCCGGGCAACATAGCGAGACATCATCTCTACAAAAATTGTTTTAAAAACAAAGAAAAAAGTTTAGTTACAATTGCTTTTTTCACATTTGTAAATATCACAGAATGCTTTGATGACTTCAGTCCTGAATGTTGATATCTGGTTTACTTAAAGGTCAACCTTTTAAAATAACCATCTTTATTTAAAGGTAAAAATTTAAGTTGACTTTTTAGTCTGATAATATTTTATGCACATTCCATTGTGGATGTAGGATATCTTTCTCCAAAATAGTAACAGGGTCCTCAGTTCACACTCAGAATTCAATGTCAGAGATATCTATCATCGGTCTGTTTGGGGGATGTTAGCTGTAACATTCAGATTCAAGGTGCCATTTCTGCCCAGATCCATCGAGAATGCCTCAGCTGGGAGCTCTGCCCCTTCATCGGCTGACCATTCCATGGAGCATCCCTGCCTCGTCTTAGCATCTTAGCTTTTCAGCCTAAAAGCAGATTCATGGTAAGTTTGCTTATCTACTTTTATTTGCTGTGTGTACTAAGCTGTATAACTTCTTGGGATTCCTTAAGTTTATCTTAAAGTTATTACTAATATCTAAGCTCTATAGTGATTCACCGTAAACTTAAACCATGCGCATAGGCTAACATGCAGCATTCTCTCTCTCCTCTCTCTCTCTCTCTCTCTCTCTCTCTCTCTCTCTCTCTCTCTCTCCCCCCTGTTATTACTTCATTTGGCTGCCCCCACAGAACCTAAAAAACAAGAGTGTTATTGGACTGAGCATTGGTGTGGTGTTTTCATTACTATCGCTGCTCCTAGGAATGAGACAAGGCTGCTAGAACATTCCTCTTAGTTTTCAGTTATATAGTGCTGTGTGTTGCATGAGCACAATGAGCATGAGGGACTTATCTGTTTCTGCAGAAGCCCGTTTACTCTCAACAGATGAGCCCCGGCAGGAGGGTGCAAGTGGGGGCTATATCCGCCACACTCTGCCTGAGGTTGCACCTGGACTCTGTTATCCCTAGGCTTGGCACTTCATGGATCCGACTTCAGAATCATTTATTTCATGACTCAGACAACTGGGAGAGACACAGTGATCCTGCACTGAGAGAACAGTTAGCGAAGTGTCAAATCGAGATTCCAATGAAAGACGTCTTACTGAGCCTCATATTTAGTTCTCTTTTACCCTGGCAAGGCTAAGCCTGGTTCTTGAGCTCTGGAACACCATGGCTCTTCACTGCACACAAGGGATGGAGGAGAGATTAACCCAAGATACCCACAGTTGTGAAATTGGCAGATAGGAATCAAGGAAGAACAGAGGAAGTTCAGTGGCTCTGTTCCACAGTATTAACCTTGGAGAATTCACTGTTAAAGTAAATACACTAACACCTCTGTTCATCTACAGTTAAAGAGATTTCTGTGACTTTATTTCCTTTCCAGTCTAGTTTCAGTTAAAAAAAAAAAAAAACTTCTTAAGGTCAATAACAGTTTCATTTTATACAAAATGCACATGATAACAAACTGCATTTTAAGAAAATCCTAGTACTTCATTTGTAAATGCAATCATCTGCTTTTAGAAATAATTCATTCAGAAACAAATTTGCTCTGAAGTTGTTAGGACATTTTTTTATAGGTTCCTAAGCAGTCATGGTCCAGATATTCATCCAGCCTGGACTTTTATTAATTACTATGATTTTAACACATTGTTTCAGGTAAAATTTGAAAATAGATCGTAATCCTTTACAAGTTTGTACACCAGTGACCTTCGGAATCAGAATAAATAATGAACGAGAACTCTTTCCTACAGCGGGCAGATCTTGAACTGCCAGCCTTTCCTTTCTGACATGGGACTGTGCCTGATACTGTGATTGTACTGTAGGTGTGGGTCTGAGAGTCAGGATCTACTTGAGTAAGCTACAACACAGCCATCAGCGTTCTACTGGTGTCTGTGGTGAGATTATAAATGCACAAATAGATCACATGCTTTCTAGGCCTCATGGGTATGTAGAGAAGAAAATAATTCAAATTGTAAAATTTCAGATGTTTACATAGATAAGTTGACTTAAAGAGTCTGGAAAATCTTGTGCCTGAATCCTGTTCTTGCTTTTTAAAAAAATTGAATAGCGGGGCATGGTGGCTCACGCATGTAATCCCAGAACTTTGGGGTGGAGGTGAGAGAATTGCCTGAGCCCACGGATTCGAGACCAGCCTGGGCAACATGGTGAGCCCTCATCTCTACAATAAATCAAAAAATTAGCTGGGTGTGATGACACACACCTGTAGTTCCAGCTACTTGGAAGGCTGAGGCAGAAGGATTGCCTGAACCTAGCAGGTCAAGGCTGCGGTGGCCATGAGTGTGCCACTGCACTCCAGCCTGGGTGTCAGAGTGAGACTCCAACTCAAAAAAAAAAAAAAAAAAAATCGACACTGAGATACTCTTGGATGAATGCTGACCCAGAAACTCATGTGTTTTTATAAAGGCTCAGTTTCCAGAATCTGTACGTCATCATCTCTTCATTACAACTGTTCTGATCACTTCTGTGGGGTTTTCAGATCACAAGGTTATTGTATATTAAATGGCTTCTATTTTGCTTTAAATAAAATTATTTCCAATTACAGAAGATATGACTTCCCTGCAAGACACCAACCCAAGGGTAAACCTAAAAATAAAGGACCAGGCCAGGCGTGGTGGCTCACGCCTGTCATCCCAGCACTTTGGGAGGCCAAGACAAGAGGAATGCCTGAACCCAGAAGTTTGAGACCAACCTGGGCAACATGGCGAGACCTCATCTCCACAATAAATCAAAAATTATCCGGGTGTGGTGACATGTGCCTGTAATCCCAACTACTCAGGAAGCTGAGGCAAAAGGATTGCCTGAGCCCAGCAGGTTGAGGCAGCGATGCTGTGAGCCATGACCATGCCATGGCATTCCAGCCTGGGCAACAGAGTAAGACTCAAACTCACACACACACACACACAAAAAGCTGTTAGAAAATACACACTTGGGCTAATCAATATTAAAGACCACAGCCTCGTAACCAATTGTCTAGATCTAGTGTAATTCCATCTGTTTTTGTTTTTAAGTCAAGGTCTCATTCTGTCATCTAGGCTGAAGTACAGTGAGATGATCACAGCTCACTGCAGCCTCGACCTCTTGGGCTGAAGTGATCCTCTCTCTTCAGCCTTCCAAATAGCTGAGACTACAGACACGTGCCATGCTTGACTAATTTTTTTCTGTTTTCTGTGGTGGAGACAGATCTTGCTATGTTGCCTAGGTTGCTCTCAAACTCCTGAACTCAAGCAATCCTCCTGCCTTAGTCTCCCAAAGTGCTAGGATTACAGGGGTAAGCCACAATGCCCAGGTTGCAATTCCCATATTTTAATCAGCTAATTTATTAACACTGTTGCCTACCTGAACGATTGGTTCTGTTACATGAATCAACACTAACTCATATTACAGCTTAAGAATTGCTGAGCTAAAACCACGTAGACCAACTCATATTTTTACAGTTATATGAGTCTGAACAATAAGGAAAACAAAATTGGAAATAAAAAGTGTGTTCACTCTCTGTTGGGGTTTACAGAACCTCTGTGACTTGAACTGAGTTCACTCCACCTTATTTAAACTCCTCTTTGGAATGCAGTGAATATAAGTTAACATGTAAATATATAAATAATGCTTTGTCTGATTTGACATATCTAAAAAAATAGGGAATATATGAGGTGTTCATGAATGGATAACCACTGTGAATATCTGGTTTTATTTGTTTGTTGCTGTTTTCTTTATTTTTCTCAGGCCTCATAGTCAACAATTTTTTTCTTCACATAAATAAGTATGTATATGTCAGGCAATGAGAATGATTTTTAAATTTTCTTTTAATCTTGGGGGCATCCATCAGAGAGTGATTTTCAAACAAATATCTCCAAGATTTCCCAAGTCTACTCATAATTAACATTTTAGTGCTTTGAAATGGAATTTGACATTTATAAACAATCTAAAGTCAATGGTCATCAAATGAGACATAAGAAATGAAAGTAGTGAATCCACTTTTGTAAAATAGCAATCAGTGACAGAATCAGAGGTTGGTTCATAACAAAAGAGGAGTTCCAAGAAATGGTTTCTTAGTGTTATTTGAAAAGGCATATTCCTGGAAGAGGACAAGACTCAGTGCCTATGTTTTGTGCTTATTTTATTGTATTTTAGTCACACCTCATCATTGTCACAACTCCAGCTTAACAATCATTTCTTATTTATTAGATAAAAATATTTCACAGAGAAATAAAAAGTATTGCTTACAATGTAGTTAGTACTGCAAGCTTCAGAACACAGTGGAAAGTTGTCCCTAGACAACACTAGAAAATGTACAAAATCTGGTTCACAGCATTGCCAAAGCCAATTTTCATTGTTCAAAATGTGACTTTACCTTGAGAGGAAATAAAGCCAAGCTGGAGGCCTCCCACTTTCTATTTCAAATGGTATATTCAGGCTATAGTCATTAAAACCATATGGTACTATCAAAAGTACTGGCAGATAGACCCACAGAGAGCCCTGACATAATCCTTCATGTGTGTGGTCAAAGGGTCTTTGACATAGGCTCCAAGGTTACACACAGGGAAAGGACAGTCTCTTCAACAAATGGCACTAGGAAAACTAGATACCACATGCAAGATGATGAAGCTGGACCCTTGCCTTGTGCCATATGCGGCAATTAACTCAACATGCAGTTAGGGCCCAAACAGAAGATACAACACTATCAAACTCCTAGAAGGAAATGGGGAAAAGCTCCATGGCATTGGATCTGGCCGTGATTTCTTAGACATGACTCCAAAGCACAGGGGACAAATGGGACTGCATCAAACCTAAAATCTTCTGTGCAGCAGAGGAAGCAGTCTGCAGAGTGAAAAGGCAAACTGTGGACTGGGAGAAAATACTTGAAACTGTCTACCTGATTAAAGTGTTAATATTCAAAACCTGTTTTTAGAAAAAGACTATAACTCAATAACAAAAATCCAAACAACTCTTTTTTTAAAAATGGGCGGAGAACTTGAAGAGACATTTCTTCAAAGAAGATCTACAAATGGCTCACAAGCGTGTGAAAAGATGCTCAACCCAAACGCAGTGGCTCATGCCTGTGATCCTGGCACTCACCCCTGTGATCCCAGCACTCATACCTGTAATCTCAGCATTTTTTTTTTTTTGCAAGGCTGAGGTGGGAGGATTATGTGAGCCTGGGAGTTCGAGACTGGCCTATGTATAATACCAAGACATTGTTTCTACAAAAAAATCAAAAAAGTAGCCAGGTATGGTGGCACATGCCAGTAGTCCCAGCTACTTGGGAGGCTGAGGCAGGAGGATCATCTGAGCCCAGGAGGCTTGAGGCTGTTGTGATTGAGCCACTGCACTCTAGTCTGGACAACAGAGTGAGTGAGATTCCTACTCAGAACAACAACAAAAAGAAAAAAAAAAAGAAAAGGTAGGAAGAACGCTCAACATTATTGATCATTAATCAAACCACGGTGAGATATCATTCCATACCTGTTAGGACGGCCATTTACAAAAAACAAAAACAAAGCAAAGAACAAGTTTTGATAAGGATGTGCAGAAATTGAAACCCTCGTGTATTGCTGGTGTGAAAATAAAATGGTGCAGTTGCTGTGAAAACCAGTATGGTGGTTCCTAAAAAAAAAAAAAAAAAAAAAAAAAAAATTCGACCAGACTCCGTGGCTCAGCCTGTAATCCCACTTTGGGAGGCCAAGGCGAGTGTATTGCCTGAGCCCGCAGGTGCAAGACCCACACAGGAAACTTGGTGAGACCTCGTCTCAATAAATCAAAAATTGGCCGGAAGTGGTAGCACACACCTATAGTTCCAGCTACTTGGAAGGCTGAGGCAGAAGGATTGCTGGACCCAGCAGGGTGAATCTGCAGTGGCCAGGAGCGTGCCACTGCACTCCAGTCTGGGCGACAGAATGAGACTCCAACTCAAAAAAAAAATTAACCATAGACTTACCATATGACCCAGCAATTTAGATGAGAGGTAGAAACAGCCTAATGTCCATTGCCAGATGAATGGATCAAGAAACTGAGGTATCCACACTGAATAGAATATTGCTCAACCTTAAAAAAAAAAAAAAAAGATCTGGCATATTCTATGGTAGTGATGGATCCCAAGGACGCTACATTAAATGAAAGAGTCAGACACAAAAGGACAAATCCTGCGGGATTCCACTTACGCGAGAGAGGTGAGAAAGTCAGACTCAGAACAGAAGGTTGAATGGAAGCTGTGAGGCTGGGGCTGGGGGAGGTCACAAGGGTAGACGTTGTTCAGTAAATAACAGAGCTTCAGTTTTGTAGGATGAAAAAATCCTAACACTCTGTTACAAGGAATGTACACATAGTTAACAGCACTGTTACTTCACACTTTAAAAAAGTTGAGATGGTAAATTTCATGTGTTTCTGAGCACAGTTTTTTATTTTTTTTGAGTCAGAGTCTCACTCTGTCACCCAGGCTAGAGTGCAGTGGCACACTCAGTCACAACAGCCTCGACCTGTTGGGTTCAGGCGATCCTTCCACTTTGGCCTTCTAAGTAGCTGGAACCACAGGCATGCGCCACCATGCCCTGCTAATTTTTTAGTCTATTGTAGAGACTAGATCTCACCAAGTTGCCCAGGCTGGTTTCAAACCCCCGGGCTCAGGCAATCCTCTTGCCTCTGCTTCCCAAAGTGCTGGGGTTGCAGGGGTGAGCCACTGCGCCCAGCTCAAGCACAATATTTTTAAAGTGTCATTTTACTACTGCAAGATGAACCAAAAACAAAGAGAATCAGTTTTACAAGTATGATTGGCCCCGGAGAATTGTCACAATCAATGTTAATTGACAAGAGAAGGTAACTTGGACCTAAATACATTTTGCTAGGTTTTGCATTTCTAGCTTCGCAAATACCCTAGAAGGTATAAAAGTTACTTACTAATGTTGGGGGCTCTTCACTACTTGGCTGTGTTATAAAATCCTATAGCAGAGGTGAATGGCATGAGTGAAAAAGATTATTCACAAAAAGTAAGTCTTTAGAGACTCAGTTTGAGAACTGACTAACTTCTGGCCAGGTATTATTATCACTCAGGTGTGGCTAGTTGGAATAATTAACGCAGGTTCTGGAGTATAGAGGCTGTCTCCAGGAGTCAGGGACCTGCCCTGGGGGAGACAGGACAAGGGAAATGTGTCCCTGAGTATGACAGCTCTGTGAGAGCCTAGGAAGACAGTGCTGGCAGGGATGGCCCAGGACTGGGCGGTTTACATCTGAAAGTCTGCTCCCTAGGAACTGGCCAGTGCTGGGAGGGATGGGCCTTCCACTTTCAGCGAGGCCCAGATGTGAAAACATCAAAAACATGGAAAATAAAAAAGGTACAATTCTTACAACTCTAAATATTCTATCAATTTTTAAATAAATTTACATTTTTTTCCCCCTACAGGGCTGATAAGAGTTGGGAATAAGCGATTAGGGCTTGCTGTCTACCAGCAATCTGGAATAAATATATTCTCACTTGCCAAAATGGCAGATGACTGTGCCCTGACAAGCAAGTGACTGTCAAAGTAGAGAGTCCTTCCTCGAAAAATGGAGACTGCCAAGGAGGCCCAGGAAGAGAGGCAACTCACTCCAGGAGGAAGGACCAAGGAGGCACATGTGTGATGGAGGCGGCTCATCCAGGGGAATGGACCAAGGAGGCCTATGTGTGATGGAGGCTACTCACTCCAGGAGGAAGGACCAAGGAGGTCCATTTGTGGATAGAGACCACTCCACTCCCAGCAGAGACTGAGTAAAAGAAACTCCGGGTCTTTTGGCTCTTAGCCAAGTGAATGCAGGCGAACTCTGTGCCCACTCCAGAGAGCAACAGGACTGTGCCATAATTATTTTTGCCTAAATATTAAAGAAAATGAGACATGAGAGAACTCAACAAGCCTCCCATAAAATATACAACTTTTTTTTTTTTTCTGAGTTGGAGTCTCACTCTGTCGCCCAGACTTGAGTGCAGTGGCCGGGAGCGGCCTCCACCTGCTGGACTCCAGCGATCCTTCCGCCTCAGCCTTCCAAGTAATCAGAACTACAGGTGAGCGCTACCACGCCTGGCTAATTTTTTTTATTTATTGTAGAGGTGAGGTCTCGCCAAGTTGCCCAGGCGGGTCTCGAATCTGCAGACTCAGGCAATTCACTCACCTCAGCCTCCCAAAGCACAGGATTACAGGCTGAGCCACCGAGCCCGGCTTAAATATACAACTTTTAAAATATAATATTCCAGTGAATTCTCCAAGACGAACTAGTTGTAAACCACATCCCTTGGTGTGGACTTGCTCTCCCGTCCAGGGTCACTAGATGTAAGTGTGTTAAATACCAACCAAGATCTCCCAGAATGGTAATTGACATCTTATACTGGTTGCTTCTACGCCACTCTTTCTAGGAAAAATTCGATAATAAAATCAGTTTGCTGAAGTCATCTCTAGTTCATTGACAATAGAAATATGTTATCAGGGCATTTAAATTAGCTTCATCCTCTGGGTACTGTGCTTATTACATAAGGCAAAGTCTATTGAATGATTCCACTGAATCCATAGGAGTGATCCCACACACACATGTAAATACTTACATGTGTGAACAACTTTGGATGATTTTGGGGTTCTGTAGTGCAAAAGGTCTTAAAGCCTTTGGTTGGTGAGCAGAAAGGGTGTTTTGTCCGGCCACACCTGAGACTGGAATTTCCCCTAAAGCTGCAGCAGGGGATTTCAACAAGGGAGTGCCCCAAACCATCCTGAGATGAGCCAGTGGGATTCAAAAGAAGGAAGCACTAAATGCCAGGGTGAAGGTCCCAAGCATTTGTCTGGGTTCTTCCATGCAGAGCAGACTGCACAATTCTTATAGGGACCCCAAGGGACAAGGATCTTCTAGTCGTTATGTCCCCAGCATGGGGTCAAGAGAAATGGAGTGCTCATGAAGGTTTAAGACATTTGATTCAGGGCTGAGGCCAGTTTCTCTCTTGGAAACCTAGACACTTATCAGAGCCTGGGTGTCTTCAAGGGTTGGGTTCGAGTCTACTGGGAAAGACCTGCCGCTGGCTGGGACTCAAAGCATCAAGACACTGGGTGATTGTCCTTTAGAACACAGCGAGACGGTGCAGGGGAGTTGCTTCTACATGAGTGAGGTGCAGTAAAGAGCCAGCCAGCAGGCATGCTGGATCTTTGTGTTCATCCATGGAGACACCTGGCTGGTTCTTTTAGAGCTCCTCAGTTCCTAAGGGGCAGAGACCTCGTTTCTCCTGGTCAAACCCTTCCTGTTCCAAACCCTTCCCATCCCTTCCATGCAGTGTTTTATGTTCTTGACTTCCTCCTCTGTTTTGTCAAAGCTGTCCAACCTCCAGTGTTTCAGTCCCAGAAACTTCTCAGCTGCTTTTGCCAACTAAACTACATTGGCCAGTCAATAACCATCGGATTCTTTTTTTAAGTATTAGTGGCCCTCGTCAATTATAAGCAAGTGTTTGGGCCTTGGAGCTAGGTGGTATGTTACAATGAAAGTCCTAGGTCAAGTTCCTGGCCTGTTTTTATTTGGGCTCATGCTTTTTCCTTGTTGATTTGCGGGAACTCACCATCTATTACATATCAGTCCCTTCTAGGTTTTAGACATTGCAAATATCACTTGTCTCAATGTGTCCTGTCTCTAACTTTGCCCATGTTGATTCTTACTTATGGTATCCATGTTCTTTTCTTTGTTTTAAAATGTCTGCTTTTGAGAAATTATTATTTATCTTTATACCTCAGAGATATTCTCCTATGTTAACTGTAATGTAATGGTTTTGCTGGTCACATTTAGGTCTTTCATCCACTGCAGTCTGTTTCTTTTAGGGTGCTAAGTAGTGTTAATGTTTTATCACACTGAATTATTTTTTAGGAAAATTACCACACAGTCTTAACAGCTATGAAACATAAGGACTAATGAGTTATTTAATCAGTTGTAGAAAAAATATCTTATACTTTGGTGAAAAACTATGTATCACCTGAAACACAGTCATCTGGGCCATCCAGTAAAAATTCTGCTCATTGAGCTATTTTGTACCTCTTTTTTAAATTGCAGATATCTAGCTGGGTTAGTAGTACATGCCTGTTATCCCAGCTACTCTAGAGGCTGAGGTGGTAGGATCCTTTGAGGCTAGGAGCTCAAGACCAGCCTGGGCAACATAGCAAGACCCTGTTTCTGTAGTAAAAAAGAAAATAATAACACTTTTATTAAAATGTAATAGGTGACTAATTACTGGTAGATATGCATACTCTGCTGTCTAATAGACTTATGACTGACTTCTCTAACTCCTGTGGAAAAACTCATTTTGTCTCCCTTGGTAATCCATTTCTTTACTCCATATAAATTTGTACTTCTTAACTTTTCCTTTGAATCAGTTTTATTATCTGTCTGTTTCCACCACTGATTAACCAGTAAGATGAAATCTTTAACATATGTCCATTTTTATATCTACATGTGAATCATTATTTTACCTTCTTATAAAAATTATTTCAGTATAGATAAAACAATTATATGTTAGCTAGCTAACAAAATGTTTCCTCCAGATTTTTAAAAGTGCCATACATAAATTGAAATGATTCTTGAATTGTGACATTAATCAAAACTATGCTTTGGGAAGAAGCTATTCATTCCTCTCAAAGCATATTTTGTAAGTGGGCTCTGGCCTGTCTATGCGTAGGACGGACCCAGAAGAGACATTCCCACAAGTAGTCCCTTTTGTGTGTGTGAGTTGGAATCTCACTCTATTGCCCAGGCTGGAGTGCAGTGACATGATCACGGCTACTACAGCCTCAATCTGCTGGGCTCAGGTGATTCTTTCACCTCAGCTGTCCCAATAGCTGGGACTACAGGTGCACACCACCATGCCTGACCAATTTTTAAATTTGTTATAGAGAAAAAATCTCGCCAATCTGGTCTTGAACCCCTGGGCTCAGGCAATCCTCTCATCTCTGCTTCCCAAAGTACTGGGATTACAGGCATGAGCCACTGCACCCAGCCTAAGCAATACTTTTATAAACCTGATGAGTTTGAATCTCATGCCTTCACTTCTATTTCCATTCCTCTACCTCTATGCAAATAAAGAAGGGTCTAGTGGTTTTCTGAAGAAATAGGCTGGGGTAAATCTTTGAAAAACACTGAACTTGGGAATTAGAAATTTTGGATCCTAGTCCTAGACTCCATTAATCAGTGGGACCATGGGTGGAACCCCAGGTTCCCTGGACCCCAATTACAAAGGTGGGACTAGCCTTGGGACTGACTTAAACCAATTTTGTCATTTAAAATTCTCTAGATTCCTTTTGATAGCTCTACATAGCCAATATTTAGAGTAAAGGCTGGCATGATGACAGGTGACATGTATCACAGTGAAGGAAATTGTGGACTGAGTTGTCCCATACTTGCACATCCTCACTAGCAAGCAGGCTCAAGTTGTCCTATAAGCTCAAAGCAGTTCCTTTTCTCTGTTCTTTTGGGCATTCCAGCCAGCTCTGCATCAAAGTTTACTTGGGGATATTGTGCAATATTATAGCATCAGGACTCTGGTAACCTTTTAGGAGCCAGAAGACAAAATCTTAAGTTACATAATTGAATACAGGACAGGTTCAAATAGATAGTAGTGCATCAAAAAATGCAAATCTGATTCAGCAGGTCTGCAGTGAGATCTGGTTCTGCATTTCTAGCAAAGTCTTCCTGTTGCTGGTGCTGCTGGTCTGGACCACACTTTGCCTATCAAGGGTGTAGACCCCTGGTCTTGGTAAACGCTTATATCCTGTTCATGCCAGGAGGAGGACACATACAGCCTTCCTAGTCAAACACATAAAGTTGAACACCAAGGAAACAATTCTTATGATATGCCCGAACACACCCAGTATTGACAGCAGTTCACTTAGCTGCTCTCTAAAGCCTAAAGTAGGAAAGTAGGTAAGCCTGAAGTAGGTAGTTCCGATGGGAACTACCTGCCCTGAACTGCTCAGTATTCAGTGTCAGTGTGCTTGCAAAGTTAGCTCACATCTGTATTATAGCACACATGCCATGAAATTTGATATGTCAGCCTCATTCCTACTCTGAAACTCGAAGCTTGGTCTTCTTTCCTGTTTCTCCTTCTCTTTCAAATCTGAAAACATGCTTTCTTTTTCACTATCTCCCTCATTTCCACTTTGGATTGTAACTCGAATACCTTCACTCTCAAACCTGGCTACAACCTGGGCAACACTGGGGAACCTGGGTCACTTTTAAATGAATTCTGATGCCAGATGAATTAAATGAAATCTCTGAAAGTGGGTCTCCAGTACTGTAGTTTGCAAATTCTCCCTAGGGAATTCTCTTAGGCAGCCAGGGCTGAGAATCCTGACTCTAATAGACTGATTCTCAAACATGACTGCATGTTGGAATCCCTGGGGAGCTCTTAAAAAATACAGATGCTTGACTACCACCCCAAAAGATCTTGACTTCGTTGCTCCGAAGTGTGGCCTGGGCACAGGAGTTTTGAGAGTTATCCAAAGGATGTTAATATTCCTCAAAATCTGAAAACTACTACCCTAGTAAGTGATAATTAGTAAGATCAGAACTTGGCTGGGTGCAATGACTTATGCCTGTAATCCCAGCACGTTGGGAAGTTGAGGTCAAAAAGATTGCTTGAGCCCAGGTGTTTGAGACCAGCTTGGTAAACACAGCAAGACCCCATCTCTACAAAAAGTTTAAAAAAAAATAGCCAGGTGTGGTGGCATGTGTAGTCCCAGATACTGGGGGAGACTGAGCCAGGAGAATCCCTTGAGCTTAGGCTGTGATGAAATATGATCACATCACTGAGAGGCAGGATATTTAGTATAGATTATACATAGATAAATAGATAAATTTCTTGTTGGTAGTTTGAAAGTAGGGGAAGTGTTCAGGCACTTTTCTTATTTGCACACCTGACCTGACCACCCTGTGAGCTAGAACGTTAACTTCCCAGTGCAGTTCAAATTTTTAATTCATGGTTGGCATAATAATAGTTGTAAAAGTCTATCAAGTCTAAAACAAATGCCCTTTCAGGAAAGCCCATCAAAGGTGAAGAAATGGTAGTCAGCCCACCTTTTAACTCAAGGTTAGCATAATAATTGCTGTGTCTATCAAGTTCCCTGCCAAAGGAAAAGCCCACCCCCTTAGCTCATCAAAAGTGGAGAGATGATAAATGAAACTCAGGATCAGATACCTGCAGCCCCCCGTTGAGCTCATGGTTAGCATAATAATAGTGGTATAGGCATAACAAGCTTCTTGTAAAAAGAAAATACATCATCTTTCTCTTAAGATACCCTTGCCGTTGGACATGTCTCTATCTCTATAACAAATTCTGTCTTAAAACTATACTTAGATCCACTCTGAAATGCTTTTCTGTGGTGGGTCAAAGAACTTACAGAGTGTCATATCACACCCCACCCCACAACACCCAGCCTGGACAAAAGAGTAAGACCCCTACCTTAATTTTAAAAAGAAAAGGAAAAAAAAGAACTCAACAGCCAATTCCCAGAACACTAATTGGTTCTGTGCATAACCTCAACTTCAAGATTGACCACTGCAAGATAACAGATACCTAGCCATCACCTTGATAATAGGGAAAAGGGTTACCTGTATTTCCAAGGCATTCTGTACCCAGGTCTCCCTGGAAATCTGGTCAATGTTATTTGTAAGGACAATGTTATTTATCATATGCATGAGATGAAGGATACATGAGTGGAATTACTTGCATTTAAATTGCACAATCGTGACCTGGGATGGTAGCTGGCTTGCAGAGCAGAACTGCTCGAGACTGGTTGGGAAGAGGGTATATCCATCCACACTTTTAAGAACCTCACAGTTAATGCTGACAGCATTTGTGAGACTATGGTGAGCGAAAGCAGGGTGGGCTAAGGTCTTGGGTAGCCATTTACTGGTGTCATCTGAGGTTGAAGGGGATCAGGATATGCCACTCCAACATAGGCTGTGTTGGTATAAGGATTATTTTGAGCTGAAGGCCACTGAGAATCAACAGATGCATGTAGGGTTCTCTGCCCTTTCCTTATCTGCCACAAGCAGAGCATACATTTTCCTTTGTGAAGTTGTTTCTCTTTCCTGTACCAGGAAGAGGAGAGAGCAACTCATCACTGGAGATGGAGTATTGACTTAAGATGAGTTTACACAAACAGACCTTGTTAAAATAACCCTTGTTTTCCATGAGCTTTCCCATATATCCCTAGTCACTCCCCACCCCCTTTCCCTTTGTTATAATGGCATATAAACCCCTGGGTTTTTTGAGTTTAGTTCTTTTTTTTTTTTTTTTTTTTTTTTTGAGTTGGAGTCTCACTCTGTCACCTAGACTGGAGTGCAGTGGCACGCTCCTGGCCACCGCAGCCTCGACCTGCTGGGCTCCGGCGATCCTTCCACCTCAGCCTTCCAAGTAGCTGAAAATATAGGTGCGCGCTACCACGCCCGGCTAATTTTGTGATTTACTGTAGAGATGAGGTCTTGCCAAGTTGCCCAGGAGGGTCTCGAACCCAAAGTCTCAGGCAACCCACTCACCTCAGCCTCCCAAAACTCTGGGATTACAGGCTGAGCCACCAAGCCCAGCTTGGGTTTAGTTCTTTTCTATGAACTCTTATGCAGATAAACTATAATTTAAAATATCTATCTTTTCTCTTGTTAACCTGCCTCTTGTTAGCTGAATTCACAGTCCCAATTCAGTGATCTAAGAGGGTGATGAAAAGACTTTTCTCTCCAGAATCGTTTTCATCCTCATTCAGTGAGAATGAAGCAGGCTTAAAGTCTTGCTAGCTCTGAAGTCTCTAGCTGAGATCTTGGGATTTCAGGCAATATTGGCCAGGCAAGAATAATTATCTACTCAGCCACCTGGATTTCTGCTCAGAATCCAGTCAAGTGAGAGCTGTAAGAGCCTCTCCCTTTTCAAATTTAACTTAGTAGGAGAAAATATTTATAAGAACTAGTTCTTCATTGTAACTCTTGTGATTTGGGGCTTGACTGCCTTTCTTATTGACCTTTTCCTTCCTAGGGATAGTCATTGTTTTATCTTCATCTCTGTCTTTTGTGTTATTTCTTTATGAGAAGGAGAATCATAGGGTAGAACACAGGAAAGAGTCCTATAAACCTGTTGTTTAAGTTGGCCTCACAGATGGTGAGTTTCCTGTTCTCACTGAACCAACATCCATTTGGACAAACTTTGCTGTGGGTCACTGATAAAAAATTTTTAAAAAACACTGGGCGACATTCTCCTTCCTTCTCTTGTGTCCTGGGAGCTTGGCTTGGACCCAGTGAGTGTTTTCTCTCTAGTTTTCTGCCTGTGGTTGGGGGTGAGGAGGAAGGGAGAGGGGACAGGCTCTTGGGCCTTTGTCTAGAGGCCACTGTCAGAATAGGAACCCAAGACACATGGTACACAGCAACGCTTTCTGTCTGTCCATGCCAGCTTTCTAAGGGATTCATCTACATAAGGAGCCTCTGTCCGTAAGAGGTCCTTTTTCTTTCCACGTTGCTCTGCCAGTCCTGGGAACATCCCATCCCAGTATTGACTGCCTGGTGTCATAGATTAGCAGAGTTGTGACTGGAGGCATCTCACTGCTGTAGGAGACACCATTTTCACTGCCTGCAGTGATGAAGCACTTTGCTGTCACTCTTTTTTGGCTGTCTTTAGGAATGCCTTTGCATCCTGAGCCTACCTCTGCCACGTCCTCTTTGGAAATGCCTCTTGCGACCATCGCTAAGCCACAAAAACCTGACTGGTTTTGAGTCACAGTCAGAATGCACATACTTTTGGAGACATCTGTTGGTTTGGACAAGCTTTTCTATTTTATAAGAATTTAATATTCTTTTAAATGGATTTAGAGGTCAGGTGTGGTGGCTCATAGCTGTAGTCTCATCACTTTGGGAGGTCAATGCAGGAGAATTGCTTCAGGCCAGGAGTCCCAGATCAGCCTGGGCAACATAGCAATATCCTGTCTCAGCTGGGCTCGGTGGCTCAGCCTGTAATCCCGTGTCTTTGGGAGGCTGAGGTGAGTGGATTGCCCGAGACCGTGGGTTCGAGACCCGCCTGGGCAGGCAAGACCTCATCTCTACAATAAAATAAAAAAATTAGCCGGGCGTGGTAGTGCGTGCCTGTAATTCCAGCAACTCGGAAGGCTGAGGCAGAAGGATCTCCGGAGCCCAGCAGGTCGAGGCTGCGGTGGCCGGGAGCGGCCACTGCACTCCAGTCTGGGTGACAGAGTGAGACTCCAACTCAAAAAAAAAAAAAAAATCCTGTCTCTACAAAAAAATCAAAATATTAGCCAGGTATGGTGGCGCACACCTGTAGTCCAGCCTACTTGGGAGGCTGATTTAACTGGATCACTTAAGCCTAGGAGATCAAGGCTGGGGTGAGCTATGATCACTTGAGTGAGCTACTGCATTCAGATCTGGGCGATAGAGAGATGCTAGCTCAGAAAAAAAAATTAGCTCTCATACTGAACAAATATCCTATTGGTACCTATGGGAGGGTCAGATTGAAAGAAGGATCCAAATTGAGAAAGATGAAACTCTCCCCAAATCATTTTACGAAACTAGCATCACATTGATACCCAAACCAGGTAAAGATCCAACAAAGAAAGAGAACTACAGGACAATACCCTTGATGAACATAGATGCTAAAATGCTCAACAAGATCCTAGCAAATTGGATTCAATAACATATCTCAAAAACCATTCACCATGACCAACTAGGCTTCATCCCTGGGATGCAGGGCTGGTTCAACATTCATAAGACCATAAATGTTATTAAATACATCAACAGATGTAAAAACAAAAAACACAGGATTATATCTTAGACATGGAAAAAGCTTTTGATAAAATCCAGCATCCCCTCCTGATAAAAACCCTTGAACATCTAGGCATAGGAACATACTTCAAAATAGTAAGAGCCATCTATGAGAAACCCACAGCCAGCATACTGCTAAACAGACAGAAATTGGAACCATTTCCCCTGAAAACTGGAACAAGACAAGGATGCCCACTCTCACCCCTCCTTTTCAACATAGTTTTGGAAGTCCTAGCTAGAGCAATCAGACAAGAGAAGGAGATCAGGGTTATCCAAATAGGAAGAAGTCCAGTTATCCCTCTTTGCAGATGACATGATTTTATACCTCAAAAACCCAAGAGAATCTGTCAAAAACCTCTTTGCACTGATAAAGGACTTTGGTAACGTCTCAGGATATAAAATCAATGTGCAAAAGATAGTCATATTTCTATACACCAAAAATAAACAAACAGAAACCCAAATAAAAAGCACAATCCCATTCACAATAGCTAGAAAAAAAGCAAATACCTTGGCATCTTCCTAACCAGAGACATGAAAGGACTTTACAATGAAGACTACAAAACACTACTCAAAGAAATCAAAGATGACACAAACAAATGGAAAAAAATTCCATGCTCATGCATTGGAAGAATCAACATTGTTAAGATGTCCATCCTACCCAAGGTAATCTACAGATTTAACACAATACCCATTAAATTGCCAGCAGCATTCTTTAGACCTGGAAATGACAATACAGTAATTCATACTGAAACATAAACAACCATGAATTGCCAAGACAATCCTCAGCAAAACAAACAAACAAAAAAAGCAGAAAGTATCACACTTCCAGACTTTAAACTTTATTATAAAGCTATAATAATCAAAATAGCCTGGTGTTGGTACAAGAAGAAGCATATAGACCAATGGAACAGGATAGAGTTTCCAGAAGAAAACCTCAATTTCTCTACTAACTCATCTTCAACAAAGCCTCCACTACCAACAACTGGGGAGAGGAGAACCTATTCAGTAAATGGTGCTGGGAAAACTGGCTGACCACATGCAGAAGATTAAAACAAGACCCCTACCTATCCCCATACACAAAAATAAACTCTAAATGGATCAAAGAACTAAACGTAAAACCTCAAACTATAAGAACCTTAGAAAGTTCTGGAGACACCCTTATGCAAATTGGAACTAGCAACCAATTCCTGATCAAAACCCCAAGCGCCCATGCCATAAGAGAAAAGATAGACAAATGGGACCTCATCAAACTAACAAGCTTCTGCAAAGCCAAAGAAACCATCAAGAGAGCAGGGAGGCAGCCCACAGGCTGGGAAAAAATATTTGCCAACTGTATGTGTGACCAAGGCCTAACATCTAGGATCTACAAGGAACTCAAACATGCCGGAAAGAAAAAAACAAACAGCCCCATTACAAAGTGGGCAAAGGCTATGAATAGACAGTTCTCAAAAGAAGATAAATGAGCAGGCAACAAATACATTGAAAAATGCTCCATCTCCACTACTGATCAAAGAAATGCAAATTAAAACCACACTGAGATACCACCTAACTCCAGTCAGGATGGCCATCATCAGTAACTCAAAAACCAACAGATACTGGAAACGATGCAGTGAAATGGAAACACTTCTACCCTGTTGGTGGGAGTATAAACTAGTATAGCCTCTGTGGAGAGCGGTGTGGAGATTCCTAAAAGATCTAAAAATTGACCTTCCATATGACCCTGCAATACCCCTACTGGGAATATATCTGGAAAATCTCAAATCACTCTATAAAAAAGATAACTGCACACGGGTGTTTATCACAGCATCATTCACAGTAGCAAGAACATAGGAGCAACCGTGCTACCCATTAAAAGAGGACTGGATTTTAAAATGGTACATATACACAATGGGATAGTATGCAGCCATAAAGAGGAACAAAATCATGAACTTCACAGCACCTGGATGGACTTAGAGTCTATAATACTAAGTGATCTTTTACAGAAACAAAGAACTGAGTATCACATGTTCTCACTCATAAGCGAACCTCGAACAACTATCATAATACTACAAGAAAAGGATTGGCATAGCGGGAAACTGCAGGCTGAGGGGGGCGGGGGGGAGGTGGGACTGGCAGTAGTGGGAATCTGCCTGGGGAAGGCGGGGCACACCTTATCAACAAAGGTACCTGCATAATGAACGTTTGTATACCTAACCCTGAATTGTACCCCACATCCTAAAATTAATTAAAAGTTGTTTTTTTTTTTTTTTTGAGTTGGAGTCTCTTTTTTTTTTTTTTTTTTTGAGTTAGAGTCTCACTCTGTCACCCAGACTGGAGTGCAGTGGCCGCTCCCGGCCACCGCAGCCTCGACCTGCTGGGCTCCGGCGATCTTTCCGCCTCAGCCTTCCAAGTAGCTGGAACTACAGGCGTGCACTACCATGCCCGGCTGATTTTTTGATTTATTGTAGAGATGAGGTCTCGCTGCCCAGGCGGGTCTCGAACCTGCGGGCTCAGGCAATCCACTCACCTCAGCCTCCCAAAGACGCAGGATTACAGGCTGAGCCACCGAGCCTGGCTTAAAAGTTTTTTTTAAAAAGGGACTTCCGTCAGTAGCCAGAAACTGCCAGGAGGGTAGGGGGTACATAACATTAATAAGGTTACCCTATCTCAAATCAGGCAAAGTAGGGACCAAAGGGAGGCCCAAACTTTACCTGCACGATGACCACTGTATACCTAATTCTGAATTGCACCCACATCTTTAAAATAAAATACATAAAAAAATAAAAAGGAAGGATGCAAAAAAGCACCGTGGGTGGCCTAACAGACCTCTTGACAAGACTGAGGGGCAGAAATGAAACTTCAAAGTCCAAATCCACACCCTCCATAAACACCCTTCCCCTCCCACCCCCGGACTACCCCCCCCCATTCCCTAATTCCAACCCCTGTCCTTGACTCTCCCAGAAGACACTTTGGGTCTCTGGATCTCTGGATCTCTGTCCTCCCCCAATCCTGGCCCCACATCCTGTGATTTTCCCCCCAAATTCCTTGATTGCTCAGCTCCCCACCTTCACTTTTTCTTTCTTGCAGGACTTGCAAAAAGCCCTTTCGTCTGACCCGCAGCTATGAAGAATCCAAATTCCCTTTGTGAAAGCTGATGACCGCAGGCAGTCTCGGCAGAGGCTCTGGGAGTACTGTCATTCCAGTCAGTCGCACAACCAGGTGCCTCCCCTCCTGGGGAAAATCCTCACCAGGGAATCAGGGCTAGAGCCCCTCCCAGGACTTCCCACCAATGGCCAGGAGGTAGCACAGTTGAAGGCTAACAGTCGAGTCCTGCTGGGGTGATTGTGAGGCTCTGAGGTGAGCTGTTCTAAAGCTGAATTCTTCACTTTAGAAAGAAGTGGAGCATCTTACAGCCTTTATGGAACAATGTTTAAGAACATCCCAAAGGGACGCTGCATTGAATCCATGGGCCCCAGAGCACAGAAATTGTTTAATTTCTGTTTTGGTTCACAGTCTTCTCCCAAAAAACAAAATCAAAATACAGTAGCTCCTCAACTTACAATGCAGTTACTTCCTAATAAACCCACTAAAGGTTAAAAAAAAAAAAAAGCTTAAGTTAAAAAAGCATTTAGGCTGGGTGTGGTGGCTCACACTTGTAATACAAGCTTTGGGAGGAGGCCAAAGCAGGAGAATTGCTTGAGCTGAGGAGTTCAAGTCCAGCCTGGGCAACAAAGTAAGACCTCACCTCCACAAAAAATAAAAAAATTAGCCGAGTGTGGTGGCACACACCTGTAGCCCCAGCTCTTCAAGAGGCTGAGGCAGGAGGATCACCTGAGCCCAGGAGGTGGAGGCTGTCATGAGCCGTGATCATGCAACTGTACTCCAGTCTGGATGACAGAGTGAGACGCTGACTCAAAAAAAAAATTCGCTTAATACACCTAACCACATACAGACATCGCAGCTTCCCTCACCTGCCTTAAACGTGCTCAGACTTCTAACATCAACCCACAGTGCCTCACAGTTCGTATAGCAGCACTGCACCCTGAGAGCATGGGCTGTTCACACTTGTGCTGCCTGACTGGGCTCGGAAGTCACTGCCACCCAATTAGCACCACAAAGGATCGGCATGTGGCCAGCCCTGGAAAAGATCAAATTCCAAATCATGTTTTTTTAGTCAGAGTCTCATTCTGTTGTCCAGGCTGGAGTGCAGTGGTGGCACAATCACAGCTCACCACAGCCTCGACCTCTTGGGCTCAGGTGATCCTTCAGCCTCAGCCTCCTGAGTAGCTGGGACTATAGGCGAACATTACCACACCCAGCAAATTTTTTGGTTTTTGTAGAGATGAGGTCTTGCTATGCGACCGAGGCTGATCTCAAACTCCTAGCCTGAAGCAATCCTCCTGCCTTAGCCTCCCAAAGTACTATGATTACAGGTGTGAGCTGCCGTGCCTGGCCAAAGTTCAATTTCTGCTGATTGCATATGGCTTTCAAACCATCATAAAGCAAAAAACTCATGTATCGAGCCAGCATTCAGTCAGAAGCGTCTGTAGTGCTGTTGAATGGGCAGGACAATCTCTTAATGTTGTCCTTGAGGCTGCCACCCAATTCTTCAAGTGTTTAAAACAGCAGTTCTAAGCCAGGCTCAGTGGCTCAGCCTGTAATCCCACGCCTTTGGGAGGCTGAGGTGAGTGGATTGCCTGAGCCCGCAGGTTCGAGTCCCGCCTGGGCAGCAAGATCTCATCTCTACAATAAATCAAAAACAGCAGTTCTTGCCTTACTCATTGAGTCTTTACAACACAGAAATGCAGCTCTAGCAGAAACCCAAAGCCCATCCTCTTTCTTACTAATCCTAAAGCCTCCCCATTCACCTCAAGATGCTTATAGACAGCAGGCGGTCAGGACATTTGGAAAAGGGACTGTCCTGCACAAAAAAATTAAATACTAACTACTCTAGGTTCTGATAGTAGACAAATGTGCTCCTGAACTCCTTCTTAGGGCTTTAGAAAGCTAACATCATTTCTCTGTCCCTTTGAGATGTAAATCTCCTACCACCCAGAACTGTCTTTTTTTTTTTTTTTTTTTTAAGTTGGAGTCTCACTCTGTCACCCAGGCTGGAAGGCAGTGGCACGCTCCCGGCCACCGCAGACTCGGCCTGCTGGGCTCCTGGGATCCTTCTGCCTCAGTCTTCCAAGTAGCTGGAACTACAGGCACATGCTACCATGCCCGGCTAATTTTTGATTTATTGTAGAGATGAGGTCTTGCCAAGTTCCCTGGGCGGGTCTCAAACCCCCAGGCTCAGGCAATCCTCTCGCCTCGGCCTCCCGAAATGCTGGGATTACAGGCTGAACCACCCGTGCTCTGTCCAGAACTGTCTTTTAAGAACTAGAGAGCCAGCCGGGCTCGGTGGCTCAGCCTGTAATCCCACGCCTTTGGGAGGCTGAGGTGAGTGGATTGCCTGAGCCCGCGGGTTCGAGACCCGCCTGGGCAACGAGACCTCAACTCTACAATAAATCAAAAAATCAGCCAGGCGTGGTAGTGCGTGCCTGTAATTCCGGCTACTCGGAAGGGTGAGGTGGAAGGATCACTGGAGCCCAGCAGGAGAGGCGATAGAGTGAGACTCCAGTCTGGGAGACACTCAGTCTGGGCGACAGAGTGAGACTCCAACTCAAAAAAAAAAAAAAAAAGAACTAGAGAGCCATCTCTTTAAAATGCAAACATCAGCGGCAAATGTCTGTACTTAATTCTGCGGAAATCCATGAATATTCTGCCCCCTATTATGAACATTCCACCCCTTAGTTAGAGATCACCTCTGGGTGCAGCACCCTCTTGGGTACACCCACACTCCTTCTCTTGAGTGTGTACTTTCGTTTTATAATAAAACTCTTTCATTTTCATGTTATTTTGACTCATCCCTGGATTCTTTCTCCTGATGGTATCAAGAACTTGAGTACTGGGCTGAGTTTGAGGGTCTCACCTGCTTCAGGAGATCCTCCCAAGCCCACCAGCACCATCTGCTTCAACATTTGTTTCCAAAACCATTTTGATAACTTGAAACCTGAAAGTTATATTAAGTTAATTGAGATAAATTCATTGAACATCCAGATCATTTCCAAATAGAATGAAATGATGAAACATTGATTACTGAACATAAAGCGAACATAAGTTTACTTACTTTGGGTTTCTTGTTACAGGAAGATTAAAGATATTCTTATTACAGGGAGATTAAAGATATAAAGATATGGACATATTAATAAACTAGTTATTTTGCCACATTGAAAAATTGCAGTATGCCGGGCTGGACAACATAGTGAGACTATGTCTCTACCAAAAAAAAAAAGAAAGAAAGAAAAAAATTAAGTGAGCATGGTGGCGCATGCCTGTAACTACTTGGGAGACGGAGGCAGGAGCATCCCTTGAGCCCAGGAATTTAAGGCTACAGTGAGCCATGCTTTTGAGTCACTGCCCTCCATCCTGAGCAAGAGTTAGACCTTGTCTCTTAAATAGAAAAATGGTTCTAGGAGGAAACACATGCCTCTAGAAATCATGAAACAATATATTCATAAATCTCATCTACTATAGAGTGCTGACATATAGCAGACTGTTTACAATTGTCAACTTTCTTTACTGGAAATTAAGGTTATTGAGAGGCAAGAATTCAAATCAATATATAAATGACCTACTAGAAATAATAAGAACGAAGGGAAAACTACAAAGGATGCGAGACAAAGAAGATGTATTTTTGATAAGGAAAAACACACAGGATATAGAGGTATATTTGTTAAGGAAAAAGAAGAGTGATTTTGTTCTAAATGAGGTTTGTTTGTATTTTTTTTTTTTTTTTTTTGAGTCAGAGTCTCACTCTGTTGCCCAGGCTGAAGTACAGTGGCACACTCATGGCTACCACAGCCTTGACCTGCTGGGCTCAGGTGATCCTTCTACCTGAGTCTTCCAAGTAGCTGGAAGCATAGGCACCTGACACCACGCCTGGCTAATTTTTTGGTTTATTGTAGAAATGAGGTCTTGCCTAGTTGCCCAGGTTGGTCTCGAACTCTTGGACTCAGGCAATCCTCCTGCCTCTGCCTCTCAAACTACTGGGATTACAGGCATGAGCCACTTCACCTGGCCTAAATTCCTTTAATGGTTACTTAAATGTTCAGGAGTGGGGGAAGTGAGAGGGAAAGGGAGAGAGAGAGAACACTTAATCTTGTGTGGTCAACCTGGCTAAGGTTGAATAAGTTTATATGTAAGGATTTCTTTTTTTTGAGTTGGAGTCTCACTCTGTCGTCCAGACTGGAGTGCAGTGGCCGCTCCCGGCCACCGCAGCCCCGACCTGCTGGGCTCCGGTGATCCTTCCGCCTCAGCCTTCCGAGTAGCTGGAATTACAGGCACACGCTACCACGCCTGGCTGATTTTTTTATTTATTGTAGAGATGAAGTCTTGCCAAGTTGCCCAGGCGGATCTCGAACCCGTGGGCTCAGGCAATCCACTCACCTCAGTCTCCCAAAGTGTGGGATTACCGCAGCCTCCACCTACTGGGCTCTGGCGATCCTTCCGCCTCAGCCTTCCAAGTAGCCGGAATTACAGGCATGCGCTACCACGCCCAGCTGATTTTTTTTTTTTTTTTTTTATTGTGAGAGATGAGGTCTCGCTGCCCAGGTGGGTCTCGAACACGAGGGCTCAGGCAATCCACTCACCTCAGCCTCCCAAAGGCGTGAGATTACAGGCTGAGCCACCGAGCCCGGCAGTAAGGATTTCTTAAAAATGAGGTCAATAGTGTATTGATGCAAAACTAGAGTATGATTATTTTTCTCTGTTAAAAAGACAAAGTTTTCAGGCAACTCCTTCGAGTCCCCTCCCATCATGGGAGCTTCTCTGTCCTCTCAATAAATCCTGCTTACTCAAAAAAAAAAAAAAAGACAAAGTTTTCTTAGATTATTAGACTGTTTTCAAGAAGAGATTGCAAAAGGATTTCTTTATCTTTTGAGTAATCTGCCTAGGTAACAAAGATCCTGTGTGCTTGATGTTGTCTTTATCTTGTCTTTGTTTAAAAGAAATCTAGTCCTCTCAAAATTGAAAAAGCTAACTTTTAAAAAAAGATTTTATTTTAAGCATCACATTATTTACTATATTTACCTTTGCCACCTTTTACTCTCACTCTGATTCAATAGCTAACTAAGCATGGTTACATGGTGATTTGTGATCTTATTTAATTGAACGCTCAAACTTTTTGACATTTTTAACAACTTTCCAAAACAAAATTCTAAATGAAGTCTCCTTGACCTCAAACTAACTCTGAGATGCTCCACAAGGTCCTTGGAAAATTGCAAAAGATTTGTTCTCTCATATTGCAAAAAAAAAGAAAAAAAATGCTAAACTAATTACATCTGTTTTATATGTTAAATTAAATGGGAAGTATTGTCAAATAAGAAGTGATTAATCTTCCCCAGATTTGAGTTAGGGTCTCACTCTGTTGCCCAGGTTGAAGTACAGTGGCAAGATCATGGCTTACTGTAGCCTAGACCTCTTGTGCTCAGGCAATCCTCCCTCTTCAGAATCCCTTGGACTACAGCCACTCACCACCAAACCTGGCTAATTTTTAAACATTTTTTTTTTGGTAGAGAGGGGGTCTTACTATGTTTTCTTGGCTAGTCTTGAACACCTGGACTCAAGCAATCCTACTTCAGTCTCCCAAAGTTGTGAGAGTACAGGTGTGAGTCACTGTGCCCGGCTAACTTTAAGATTATACTACACACTGAGTATTTCTAGAAATAATAGGAAAGGAGATGGATTTATAAAACCTGTAACAAAATCATGGGAAAAAATAATTAATTATATTGGAGCTGAAAGAACTGATGAAGGTTGTTCTTGCAGCAGTATACAATTGGAAACATTGTTAATATTACCAAGATTTTGACTAGAATACCACATTTGAAAAAGATGCACAAAGAATCAGATATGACCAGGACATTTCAAATCACTGAGACTGACTTTGTGAGATAAGACTCACAAAGCCCCTTGATATTGGGCTAGTGCCTTACTTACAGGACTCAAGGTTTTTGATTTTTTTTTTTTTTTTTGAGTTGGAGTCTCACTCTGTTACCCAGACTGGAGTGCAGTGGCCGCTCCCGACCACCGCAGCCTCAACCTGCTGGGCTCCGGCGATCCTTCCACCTCAGCCTTCCAAGTAGCCGGAATTACAGGCATGCGCTACCATGCCCGGCTGATTTTTTGATTTATTGTAGAGATGAGGTCTCGCTGCCCAGGCGGGTCTCGAACCCGCGGGCTCAGGCAATCCACTCACCTCAGCCTCCCAAAGGTGCGGGATTACAGGCTGAGCCACCGAGCCCGGCTTGAAGTTTTTAATGATCATTCTGATTAAGTAAATATTTCTCAATATCATATAATTCTACTTTAATTAAACATAAATATAATGAGAAATTGGTTAAAAGCTAGGGAAAATTGGTTAAGGGCAAAATGGTCAAGTGTTTTTTTTCTTCCCATGTAACTATGTTACTTTATTTTTTTTTTATTTTGAATCAGGGTGTCACTTTGTCACCAAGGCTGGAATGCAGTGGCACACTCTCAGCTCGACCTCCTGGGCTTAAGTGATCCTCTTACCTCAGCCTCCCAAGTAGTTCGAACTACAGGTGCACTCCACCAGACCCTGCTAAATTTTTAAATATATATATTTTTTGTAGTGTTTGTGTCACTTTAAAGATTTTCTATTATCACTCTGGTTAAACGGCTATTATTTCACAAGTGACCTATGATTAATCCTGTATTGATCAAGACTTTTGAGTCTTTTAATATCTTTGACAAACTTCTCTAAAACCAAATTCGAAGTATCTTTAACCTAAAATTGACTTTGAGATTTTCCAGTTGGATCCCTGGAAAGAGTCAAAGGATGTGACTCTCAGTAGGATTATTTAATATGATTGTATGAAAAACATTGTCTAAGCCAGGCTTGGTGGCTCAGCCTGTAATCCCACGCCTTTGGGAGGCTGAGGTGAGTGGATTGCCTGAGCCCGCGGGTTCGAGACCCGCCTGGGCAGCGATACCTCATCTCTACAATAAATAAAAAAATCACCTGGGCATGGTAGCGCATGCCTGTAATTCCGGCTACTTAGACGGCTGAGGCAGAAGGATTGCCAGAGCCCAGTAGGTCGAGGCTGTGGTGGCTGGGGGCGGCCACTGCACTCCAGTCTGGGTGACAGAGTGAGACTCCAACTCAAAAAAAAAAAAGAAAAAGAAAAACGTTGTCTAAAAGAAAATAATATTCAATGTTCTTTAATAATATTTATATGGATATTATTGACATAAGTGTTCTAAAGCTTATATAAAATTTGTAAATGTCTGATGGGTCTGAGTGATGCTATCAATAATCACTCTGGTTGTTATCTTAAAATGATAAATTCAATAAAAATAATGAAATTTATTTTATTTATTTATTTTTGAGTTGGAGTCTCACTCTGCCACCCAGGCTGGAGGGCAGTGGCACACTCCCGGCCAATGCAGCCTCGACCTGCTGGGTTCCAGCGATCCTTCCGCCTCAGCCTTCCAAGTACCTCAAACTACAGGTATGCACCATCATGCCCGGCTATTTTTTAAATTTATTTATTGTAGAGATGAGGTCTCGCCAAGTTGCCCAGGCGGGTCTTGAACCCACGGGCTCAGGCAATTCACTCACCTCGGCCTCCCAAAGCGTGGGATTACAGGCTAAGCCACCGAGCCTGGCCAGTGGAAATTATTTTAAAGTTGGTGAGTTTTCATCAGGTTTTAGTCATAGATATTCTAAGCTTTTATTATCTACAATGCTAATTCTTCTCTAAAAACGATGAATAAGTTCCATCAAATAGAGGTTTGTAATAAATTTAAAAGACTAAATAAAAAATTTCACAACTCTAATAAAAAACTGATAATGTTATAAAATTGCTAATCAAGATCAAACAGAAGAAAAATACATGAGATTAAATAAATGACAAAATTACAATTTTTATGACTTTTATTTGAAAAATTGTTGATTCTTTACTTCACTGTTTTCCAGATTTTAAAAAAGTTCTCATAACCTTTCTACTGTTTATAGCAATTTGGTGATATATATTTTTATGAACAAAGATAAAAACATTTACCTATAGACTAGATTGGATCCTAAATTCTGACTCCTACCATCCAATTTTCTTCCACAGAATTACCAAGAATAGACATTGCTCTTTCCTAAGGAACCACAAACTGAAGTTAGACAACTTGGTATGACCTTCAGAAGACAAGTCTCATGCCTAATGTGTGGACAACACTGAGAGTTGACCAAACCACCTGATGCTGTAACTAGAGATGTGTGAACTTCAAATTGCTGACTTCACATTTTGGACAGCTTTCCCCAAGATCATCAAACTAAGACTAGATGGCATAATGAGACTCTTACCCCTCTTAATACCTACCCTTTTCATTTGACAGAGCCTGACATGACAGTTTTTAAATTTCAATTTAATTTAAATTTTGTATTGAAACATTTTTTGGAGACAGGGTCTTGCTGTGTTGCCCAGGCTGGGTTTGAACTCTTGTCCTCAAGAGATGCTCCTGCCTCAGCCTCCCAAGTAGCTGGGAATTCAAATTGTACTGGTGGTGCTTTTAATGGAACTGGCACCCCTGGCTTGCTTTCAACCCAGTCATAAAATGCTCCTCATTATCTACAATGGGTCTTACCCGGTTTCCCATGGTCTTCTATTTAGTTGATTCTTGTTTGGCTTGGGCTCTTGGTGCAAAACCAGTGTGCAAATAAATCTATTACATTGTTGCTAATTATTTTGTGTATTATGATCTTTAAACTCTGTTCTTGTTTCCTTTCTAATATTTATAAAGCCAGTTCTCCCATCAAGATGATGTTGCTCCAGTGCTTTGAGATGATTGCTAATACCTATTGGATTAATAGTGTAACACTTATTTCTGGACTCCAAATAAATCTACTCCAAACAAATTTTTCCTTCTGGCCTCTTTGTTACTCAAATATGGCCCAGGTCCCTGACACTGACTTCCTCATTTCACCCCAGCACAGAATCAGAGACTGCTGCAACAGGGACAATTAAGCCTGACTTGTAGATGGCTGATCCAAGACACTTTCAGAGAAACGTATTGAGCAAAAGGGAGTAATGTGAAGGCTGACTACACAAACTGGATCATTCTTGCCATACTAGACTAAGTCAGAGTCAAGAGGCCTAGGGGACAAAGTACTTGAGGCACACAGCACCAGCTCCAGGAACTGAATTTTCCACAAACCCAGCTGCAGAAGGGGCCTGCTGTAACCCTAAGACCAGTTTTACTTCGTAGCTGCTGGAAGGATTTGCTATGACTCTAAGACAAGTTTTACCCACTGCCATCATTCACTAGCCAGAGCTTGAAGCTCTCAAAAGCTTTTCTAGTACCCATTTGCTGTCTTTTAAAATAATACAGGCCGGGTTCGGTGGTTCAACCTATAATCCCAGCACTTTGGGAGGCCGAGACAAGTGGATTGCCGGAGCCTAAGGGTTCAACACTAGCCCAGGCAACTTGGGGAGACCTTGTCTCTACAATAAGTAAAAAATTAAGCTGGGCTCGGTGGCTCAGCCTGTAATCCCATGCTTTGGGAGGCCGAGGTGAGTGAATTGCCTGAGCCCGCGGGTTCGAGACCTACCCGGGCAACTTGGCGAGACCTCATCTCTACAATAAATCAAAAAATTAGCCGGGTGGGGTAGCATGTGCCTGTAGTTCCACTGCACTCTAGTGTGGGCAATGGAGTGAGACTCCAACTCAAAAAATAAAATAAAATAACATAAAATAAGCATTTCTCTTTTTAATAAAACTCTAACCTTCTCTTTACTTTGGGGGCATAGTGAAGACCACGTGTGTATGCCCTGAATTGCAATTCTGTAATTCCAAAATAAAACATTTAAGTTTAGAGATTTATTTCTATATTTTATTTTTACACCAATAGTTACCTATAAATAAGTCACTCTCAATGTTACGGACCACTGCTGGTTGGTGAGCTTCCTATAAAATACGTCAGATATGGAAGTGAAATTGAACATGGAAATAAAGGGTAGGAACTCAGGTAGCAGATATTTTTATAACAATAAAATCGGGACATTCTAAAAAATATATATAAATAGTACACTAACAGGAAGATCTAGACTGGGGTACAGATGTGGGAACTTCCAGGCTCCAGAGTCATGTGACCATCAGACACCTGAGGAAGGGATGGGCACGGGAGTTGTGGTGGTGGGGACTGAGACAGATGACAGGCAAGTGCCTGATGGAATTGAGGGTGACAATGAAAGGGATAAGGAAAAAAGAAAGGCATGCACATTCACCAGCATCACTATCTGGCCTCCTGCTGAACAGCAACTGCCAGTTATCCAAGGCAGTGCATATACAGGGCACTGTGACACGCTACATGTTACATTTGCAGTCATGCCAGTTCCCACAATACTTCTATGAGTTGGGCTGGATCTTATTCTTTGCAGAAGACAAAACAAAACTTCTCAGGGAGGTTATGTAATAGCCCTAAAGCTATTAATGAACAGCAAGCCTGGATGTGAGTCAGTCCAGTTTAATTCCAACTCCCTTTTTCCCCCTTAATATCTTTCATTTAAAACAAAGCGAATGAAATTTTGTGAAGAAGAAACACTAGTGGAGTCTAAGTACCATTTGTTTTAGCCGTAGTGATTGAATGAACTCATCAACATATGCTGAGATCTCATGAAGTGTTAATAAAATTGTGGAAGTAGCAGCACCTTTGCTCATGCCTTCTCGAACAGTGCTTTTTAATTTAACTCCAGAATATTTAAATTGTTTGGGTCCTCAAAAGCTTCATTTGATAGCCTTGACCTGGAAACTGGCCAAGAGCTCTTGACAATAGAGGTGGCCCGACACCAAGAAATCTTATTTCTTATAAAAGTAAGAAACAGAGTGAAAGGAAGACTGCCACTGAGTACATATTGCTCTGTTGATCCAGCTGTGTCTTGTACATTATTAATGGTTGGTACATACTATCAGGAAGACATACAAATAAGCAAAAGAACCCTTCTTATTTGAGAAGCAAAGTAGTTTTACAGACTATAAGACTGTGGACATCAGATGCTCTGACTTTTTCCTCTACATTGGCCCATTTATTAAAACACTAATGGAAATCTCCTGACAGCTCAAGGGCATTACAAAAAAGTAAATGAAGCTGATACTCTAATTAGAAGCAACTTGAACTAAACCACTTTTTGAACTCACCTGTGGCTAAGACTGCTTCATAAAACTGAATTTTTGCCTGGCTCAGTGGCTCAGCCTGTAATCCCACGCCTTTGGGAGGCTGAGGTGAGTGGATTACCTGAGCCCGCGGGTTCGAGACCCTCCTGGGCAACTTGGAGAGCCCTCATCTCTACAATAAAATAAAAAATTAGCTGGGCATGGTAGCGCACACCTGTAGTTCCAGCTACTTGGAAGGCTGAGGTGGAAGGATTGTCGGAGCCCAGCAGGTCGAGGCTGCAGTGGCCGGGAGCAGCCACTGCCCTCCAGTCTGGGCGATGGAGTGAGACTCCAGCACAAAAAACAAACAAACAAACAAAAAACTGAATTTTAAAATGCAAGTAAAAATAATGACTTGTATGTATATGTGCACATGAGTATTTACCAGTTATACTGGTCAGGTAGGTATTAGGCGAAGTTGTGTTTTTTTTTGTCCCAGAGAATGTATGAAAAATACGTTAGAAGAATAAGGAAGAAGAGGGGCAAATTATGGAAATAAGGACCTGTTGGCATTTAATATCTAGTCTTCCCAGGGCAAAATAAATGTATCGTGCTAGCAAAGAACAAAAAGGGATCTTATTTCTTTTTGTTTTTATAAAAAATAACTCTAGCCAGGCTTGGTGGCTCAGCCTGTAATCCCGCGCCTTTGGGAGGCTGAGGTGAGTGGATTGCCTGAACCCGCGGGTTCAAGACCCGCCTGGGCAGCGAGACCTCATCTCTACAATAAATCAAAAAATCAGCCGGGCGTGGTAGGGCATGCCTGTAATTCCGGCTACTTGGAAGGCTGAGGCGGAAGGATCGCCGGAGCCCAGCTCTCGAGGCTGCGGTGGTTGGGAGTGGCCACTGCACTCCAGTCGGGGCGACAGAGTGAGACTCCAACTCAAAAAAAACCCAAAAAACTCTAAAGGTTATGCATTAATCTTCCTCAGGTAATCATTTAACTCACAGATGGTACTGTTTTTCTTTGACCATATGTACTAGCGTACAGAAATCAGATGGAATGCTAATGAATTCCTAGACTTTTAAAATCTGCATCTTAGGAGTTTAGATGACCTCACAGATCATCTAATTTAGTATTTCTCCAAGTGTGGTCCAGGGACTGAGTCAGACTTGGTCGGAATGATTGATAACTGCATATTTCGGAAGTCATGCCAAACACACCAAACGAAGTCTGTCATTGGAATGAGTCACAGCAGCCTGCTTACTCTGAACACAGAGATGTTTTCTTTATTCTCAGACATCATGTAAAACTCAGAGGAGTGTCCTTGGCCCTCCTCTATTCTCACTCAAGTTCTGAGGATTGGCTTTATATACCCATTGTATAGACTGAATGTTTGTGCCTCCCCCAAGTTCATAGGTTGAAGCCAAAACCCCCAACGTAACAGTACAAGGTGAGGCCCCCGGGATGTGAATAGGCTTAGATGAGGTCATGAAGGTAAAGCCTTCTGACGTCATTAGAAGGAAGAGACCCCGGAGCTTCCTCTCCACTGTGTGAAGTTTCGGCAAGAGGCCGCTGTCTGCAAGCCAAGCAGCGGACCCTCATCAGACCCCACCCATGCTGGCCCTGATCTTAGACTTCCTGGCGTCCAGAACTGTGAGAAGCAAGTTTATGTTGTTTAAGCCGTGAGAAGCAAATTTATGTTGTTTATGTTGGTCTGTGGTATTTTGTTATAGCAGAGCAAGCTGAAGCATTCACCTTGAGCTTGTCTTGAGTGTGACTTTATGTAATGACATGAGTTTGCCTTTCTTTGTATATCTGGTGCCCACAAAACGATGATCACTAAGTGAATTTTTATTGCACCTATGCCTACATCTTATCAGTAGGAGAATGTTAACATTTTACTGGAATCAAACATGGAGGCATTTGGGATTTGTAAGGCTTCTGTCAGACTTCAAGTTTTTTGAAATTCATACATATCTCTGAAAGTCAGTCATGTGTAATCTTTTTTTTTTTTTTGAGTTGGAGTCTCACTCTGTCGCCCAGACTGGAGTGCAGTGCAGTGGCCGCTCATGGCCACCGCAGCCTCGACCTGCTGGGCTCCGGCGATCCTTCTGCCTCAGCCTTCCACGTAGCCGGAATTACAGGCATGCGCTACCACGCCCAGCTGATTTTTTGATTTGTTGTAGAGATGAGGTCTTGCTGCCCAGGCGGGTCTTGAACCAACGGGCTCAGGCAATTCACTCACCTCAGCCTCCCAAAGGCGCGGGATTACAGGCTGAACCACCGAGCCTGGCTCCATGTGTAATCTTTTACACCTAAGAAGAGGGACAGCCAGCAATTTTTTTTTTAGTCAGAGTCTCACTCTGTCATCCTGGCTGGAGTGAAGTGGCATGCTCACAGCCACCACAGCCTCCACCTGCTGAACTCAGACAATCCTTTTACCTCAGCCTTCCAAGTGGCTGGAACTACAGGCATGTGCCACCATGTCTGACTAATTTTTTGATTTATTGTAGAGACAGGGTCTCACCATGTTGTCCAGGCTGGACTCGAACCTGTGGGATCAGGCAATCCTTTTGCCTCCACCTCCCAAATTGCTGGGATTACAGGCATGAGCCACTATGCCTGCTTTACAGCGAGCATTTAAAACTCAGAGCTGGCTGGGTGCTTTTTCTTCCTTTTCTTCTTTTTTTAATGCAATGTCATCTTTAGCAACAGTGAACGTAATTCGACGTCATATAAAGATAGTGTTGGTCGGGCTCTGTGGCTCAGCCTATAATCCCAGCACTTTGGGAGACTGAGTCGAGTGGATTGCCTGAGCCCGCGGGTTCGAGACCAGCCAGGGCAACTTGGTGAGACCTCGTCTCTGCAATAAAATAAAAAATAGCCGGGTGTGGTAGTACGCGTCTATAGTTTTGGCTACTTAGAAGGCTGAGGTGGAAGAATCGTTGGAGCCCAGCAAGTCGACGCTGGGGTGGTCGTGAGCATGCCACTTCACTCCAGCATGGGAGAAGGAATGAGATTCCAACTCAAAAAAAAAAGACAGCGTTAGGCCAGGCGCAGTGGTACACGCCTATAATCCCAGCACTTTGGGAGGCTGAGGTGAGCGGATTGCCTGAGCTCACGGGTTCGAGATCAGTCTGGGCAACTTAGCAAGACCTCACCTCTACGATAAATCAAGAAATTAAGCCTGGCTCGGTGGCTCAGCCTGTAATCCCGCGCCTTTGGGAGGCTGAGGTGAGTGGATGGCCTGAGCCCGCGGGTTTGAGACCCGCCTGGGCAGGCGAGACCTCATCTCTACAATAAATCAAAAAACCAGCCGGGCGTGGTAGCGCGTGCCTGTAATTCTGGCTACTCAGAAGGTCGAGGCGGAAGGATCGCCGGAGCCCAGCAGGTCAAGGCTGCGGTGGCCGGGAGCGGCCACTGCACTCCAGTCTGGGCGACAGAGTGAGACTCCAACTCAAAAAAAAAAAAAAAAAAAAAAGAAATTAGCCGGGCATGGTGGCACATGCCTGTAGTTCCAGTTACTTGGAAGGCTGAGGCGGAAGGATTGCCTGAGTCCAGCAGGTTGAGGCTGTGGTGAATGTCAGCGTGCCACTGCCCTCCAGCCTGGGGGCAACAGAGTGAGACTTTAACTTAAAAAAAATAAAAGATAATGTTAATGGTCTCTGACATGAGAACAACTCCAACAATGAAGCTCTAGGGAGTTTTCCATTCCGAGTGAACATGTCATGAAAGACTTGTTTTAATGTTTTGATAGAGAATTGCAGAACAGAAAGGATCTTAAAAATAGTGAAATCTGACCTCCTTGCTTTACAGATGATGAAATGGAGGCCAATGTGTATTAAGTTACTTTTCCAAGGCACTACAGTGCATAATGGCAGAATGATGTCGACACGAGACTGCTGGCCTGTGGCTCTGTGCCTTCTCTCTTCCGGTCACTCCTAAGTGTTGTCTGTGGACCAGCAGCATGCCATCAGCTGGGAGCAGAACCGACGCTTCTCAGACTTCAACGATACGAAGCTCCTGGAATACATTTATTTTTTTGAGTTGGAGTCTCACTCTGTCACCCAGGCTGAAATGCAGTGGCACGCTCATGGCCACCGCAGCCTCGACTTGCTGGGCTCAGGCGATCTTTCTGCCTCAGCCTTCCAAGTAGCTAGAGCTAAAGGCACGTGCCACCACACCCAGCTAATTTTTTTGATTTATTGTAGAGACGAGGTCTCACCAAGTTGCCCAGGCTGGTCTCTCAAAGTGCTGGCAACACTGTGGGCTCAGGCAATCCTCCCACCTTGGCCTCCCAAAGTGCTGGGATTACAGGTGTGAGCCAACACGCCCAGCCCTCTTGGAATTTAAAACATGTAGATTCAGAGTTAGTAGGTCTGGGGTGGGGCCTGGAATGCTATCGTTTTAGCCAGCTTCCAGGTGGTGTGTGTGAATTCCTGCAGTTTCATGCTGCCTCAGCAGCCATTCTGAATGTTAGCTGGTCTTTCTCATACCAGCGGCAGAACTCAGGCCCCCTCGGAGCCATTTCTGGTTCTCGCCTTCCTCTCAGCTCCTCGGTTTCTTGGTCCTGGTGTCTGCTCTATGCAGCCACCTCCTGGTGGCCATCTCCCTGTGGGGCAGCTGGATACAACCCACTTGACTCACCCCACAGACTCCTGTGTCCCGAAGACGGTGCACGTGTGTCACATGGACCCCTTCCAGTCACATTGTGACTCCATAGAGCTCACACCCTCTCACTTTAAACTCAACCAACTAGAGCTGCTGCCCTGAGAAACCTGCTTGAGAAGCACCTTAGACTCCATCAGAGGTTTCGGCCCATGGGCCCTTTGTCTCTCTTGTGTCCTACCTGCTGGGAGGTTAGTGCATGCCTGGCTGGGTGGCTCCCCTTCCCACGGGGGCCGGGGGGCGGGGCATGCTGCCCTCTTCTCTCTGGGATCTCGGAGCAATACACGGCTTCTGTTACTTTACATGCTTTATCGTGCTGCCTCCTCTATGTCTCACCAGACCCACATCTCCAAGCCTTACCCTCCTCCCAGTTGGGACCCTCCTCAAAAGCAGTCATCTTGATAGGAATAAGTCAGATACGGGTCAGACAAGAGTCACAAGGATGTCTGCCATGTGAAAAAGTTCCTCTGAAAGGGACATTGGTCCCATGTTGGATACTTAGGCATTAGGCTGTCCACTGGGATAAAGAAACAGCCTGTGAAAGTCACACTGTCAACCTCAACCCATCCCTCCAGGGCAGGGCTGTACAACTACTCTCTGGAGGGAGACATCCAGACCAAATTAGGAGGAAACACTCCCAGCGTGCTGCCAGTGCCCCTGACCACAGGCCCCACTGTGAGCATAAACACCATTTTGATGGGTTCAAGGTGGCCCCTTTCTCTTGGGTCACTTTCTTCCAACAGGGGAAGAATAATAGGGTTGAGATCTAGATGCTATCCAAGAGATGGCCTCTCTAAGCGTGCATGGTCTTTACTCAGCTACATCAATGTAGGCATAATTGAGAAAGAAAGAAAGAAAAATGAACCATCTGGTGCTTAATCATGAGAGGTGTTGACTACATATATCAAAAGGCTATAAATAACAAGGGACCACACCCCTACTCCACTTGTATTCCTTATTAACCAAGATACAATGTCTATGAGGGGATACCCCCAAAATACTGGAACTGTCTTTCGTTTGCTGGGCCCCTTGTAGTACACTTGGAATTTGTTCCTTCGGATCAAACAGCCAACTGAAGTTTTCATCTGGAAAATTTGAGAAGGTTGCATCATGATCTGTGAAAGAAATGTCCCAAGTTGTGGCAAACAGGTGACTGGTTTTTCCACCGTGACAATGCATCGGCCTACGTCATGCTGAGTGTTCGAGCAGGTTTTGACCCAAACCAGCATGACCCCCATGCCCCACCCTCCCTATTCATTCATCCTCACCCCCAGAGACTCTTTTTGGTTTCCTCAGATGAAAAAAGTCCTTAAAGCGAAATGTTTTGCCAATGTGGAGTACAGGAAACAAAAAGCGGCAGAAGCACTAAAAAAATTCAAAATTGAAGAGTTCAAAAACTGTGTTAAACAGTGGAAACAGCCTCTCAACAGGTGTATTGCTTCCAATGGATACTATTTTGAAGGCAACTGAAGTTTAAACATGTAAGAATATACAACTTTTTATAAATAAGTTTCATGTTTTTTGGGGTCCCTCCCTCATATTCAGCAAACATCTATATGACGCCCGCCATGAGTCAGAGTGAACAAAAGCACCTAAAAGTCAAATAGGAGCCAGTTTCCTAACCTCTAAAAACATACCAGAAAAAAGATGAAGCATAATTCCATTAATATGTAAATATTTCTTGAGGAACGAGTGGAAGAGTACCTAGTAATACTTAATAATTGTGAATTATGTTACCCCTTCAAGACCCTTTGCACATTAGCTCGCTAACCCCATTGAGAGAAAACTTTCTCTTGAATTCCTTTTAACAACCAGCACAAAAAATGAGGCCAAGCAATTGTGTGACTTACTCATAGCAACCAAGAGGGTAAGCTAGTGTTAAAAAAAATGACCCAAAACTCGGAAATGGAGGATGGAGCAGAATGACCAACGTCAGTGTAATAGCGGCTATTGTATAAAAAGCCCATCAAGGGTTATTTCATAAAGTGAATATGCCTGTGGCTGACTTAGCTATTTTACCATTTGATTAGAGCCCAAATACTGTGAATAACATGTTAACGTCCAGATTTCTATTTTTTAGAAATGGCATCTACAAAAGATTTTGCTTAATTGTCCTGTAGGACATTAAGTAGTTCGCATTTATTTTTATTTTTTTGAGTTGGAGTCTCACTCTGTCGCCCAGACTGGAGTGCGGTGGCTGCTCCCGCCCACCGCAGCCTCGACCTGCTGGGCTCTGGCGATCCTTCTGCCTCAGCCTTCCGAGTAGCTGGAATTACAGGCGTGTGCTACCACGCCCAGCTGATTTTTTGATTTATTGTAGAGATGAGGTCTTGCTGCCCAGGCGGGTCTCGAACCCGCGGACTCAGGCAATCCACTCACCTCAGCCTCCCAAAGGCGCGGGATTACAGGCTGAGCCACCGAGCCCGCCCGGCGTCGTTTGCATTTAACATCCCACCTACCACCCTGGCTCCCACAATGCCTGTAAATAAACAGTTTCTTTTTATTTATTTATTTTTAAATTTTAGATTCAGGGGATACATATGCATATTCATTACGTTGACATATTGTGTAGTGGTGGGGATTAGGTCTCAGGTAGCCCATTCCTCAGATAGTGAACATTGTGTTCTATAGGTAGTAGTAAACAGTTTCTTTCTTTCCTTCTTTTTTAACAATTTCTTTTGTTTGTTTGTTTGTTTGTTTGAGTTGGAGCCTCACTCTGTCACCCCGACTGGAGTGCAGTGGTACACTCCCGACCACCGCAGCTTCGACCAGCTGGGCTCCAGCGATCCTTCCACCTCAGCCTTCCAAGTAGCTGGAACTACAGGCACGCGCTACCATGCCTGGCTAATTTTTTGATTTATTGTAGAGATGAGGTCTCACCAAGTTACCCAGGCGGGTCTCGAACCCGCGGGCTCAGGCAATCCACTTACCTCAGCCTCTCAAAGCGCTGGGATTACAGGCTGAGCCACCGAGCCCGGCAACAATTTCTTAAAATGATCTTTGAACAAATTTATCATCTTACTGATTTTCTCATTAATGACAATATATCTATAATAAGTATCTATCTATAGTTGCATGAGAGTAACTTTAAAAATTTTTGATAATTATACTTTGATACTGGGTCAATGATTCAGAAATTTGTTGAACTCGATGTTTCGGCAATTACAATGGCATTATTATTCTAAAGTTCAGTAAGAAGAAGAAAGTGTTTTCTGATTAATTTAGCAACCACTGATTCCATCCCTTTTTTATTCGTGTAGCTTTGTCTGTGACCCCTGTTGTATATTTCATATAGAGTGATGACTTTTTGTGTGAATGCTCCCACTTTCTAACCAGATATGTAAAATACCACACTTGCTTGCCTCCTTCAGGATGCAAAATGAGAAAGCACAATGGAGTTTCCATATTTATTTTGTAAATAAACTGAATGGAATATGTAATACATTCATGTGCACAAAGCCAATATATCCAAATTGGCATTTACTGAGTAAGTTTTAGATAATTCTAACAAAATAAAACTGACTGTAAGGGAACTGGATGAGAAAAATGCATAAGATCTGCGCGTTTCTTACACATGCAAGTTTATGTGCTCTGTCTTGGCTGAAGAATAAGTTTTTAAGGTCAACAACAACAACAAAAACTTACAAGCACCTATGGCAAGGTAGCATATACCAACTGAAAGTCAAGTGAGAGAACAAAGCAAAGAAAGTGATTGGCTTAGAGTGATAGCAGCTGACATGTAGCCAGGGTTCCAAATTAAAAATTGATTACAGTTGAGGGTCCAAGCCTCCCTGGGTTTGCTGTATATAGTAATGATAGAGAAACACTAAAAATGCAGTGAAATCATTGTTTTCTGACTCTCAGTGGTATCATATTGCTGTTAAAATATAAACTCTCTGCAGAATGCTTTTTTCTCCATCCTTCTAAGCCTGATCTCAGTACATGCAGTGTATTACATTCAACACATATTGTTAAATTTCCAGTTTTGTGTGTGTGTGTGTGTGATCTTTAGTCCAAAGAGCTGGCGAAGATCGAATTTCTTCCTTTAAAATAGTTTCAAAGAGTGAAGATGACCTGACAGAAGAGCATTTGGTAAATGGTCTAACAGTCCTGACTATAAAATCAATCATTCATAAACAGTCGATGATCTTTTGAGCCTTATTTTCAGAATAGCTTTACATGCCATCTATAAATAGCTGTCAAATATGAAACAGTCACAGTCTTGAGAAACAGAAGATGACATGCAACCCAAGCTATCACGCATATTTAATTAAACAGATGTCATGAAAAATTCAAGTAAACAATTGTTTTAGAGCTAGCAGATAGCCCTGTGTAGTTTTAGTCATTTGACATTCGCTTACTCACAAAGAAATGGGTTTTTTTGTGATTTGCTATAATCCCAACCTGAGAGTTGTGAACAAGCATAACAACTTTGCGATTTAGCTAAATATTTGTACAGTTTTACTGCAATTTTTTTTGGTGAATCTATGGCTTAAATATCTCCCTGGCAGCATTTGCTTAGTTTTTTTCCCTTTCATTTCATAAATGGAGTCAACTCATTATCCACACAAATGCTAAAGAAAAATAACATTGGCATTGTAAAACAAGAGAGGATCCAGGAATGACTTAGAGGATCATTTACTGTCACAGTGTTTTACACACAGCACCCTCTGTACCCAGCCTTGATGTTCTTTTTTTTTTTTTGAGTTGGAGTCTCACTCTGTCGCCCAGACTGGAGTGCAATGACCGCTCCCGGCCACCGCAGCCTCGACCTGCTGGGTCCGGCGATCCTTCCGCCCCAGCCTTCCAAGTAGCTGGAACTACAGGCACGCGCTACCACGCCCGGCTAATTTTGATTTATTGTAGAGATGAGGTCTCGCCAAGTTGCCCAGGCGGGTGTTGAACCCGCGGGCTCAGGCAATTCACTCACCTCAGCCTCCCAAAGCACGGGATTACAGGCTGAGCCACCAAGCCTGGCTGATGCTCTTCTGATGCTGCCCTACAGAACCCCATGGGGAGATCCTGGAGAAAATAGTTACATGAAGGAGATAATTGGTGAACCTGATTGAGAGGCAGGGGATGAGAAACTGTGCTTCCGCCGTTTTCTTTGACTGTCCTGCATGGTGATGCTTGCATTCATTTGATGAATGCCATCTTCTGAGCGAACATCATGCTTAAAATGTGTATACATTTTTTTGGCACTCCCTGTATATTCTTTTTTAATAGCAACAGAGAGTCTCACTATGTTGCCCAGTCTGGTCTTGAACTCCTGGGCTCAAGCAATCCTCTCGCCTCAGTCTCCCAAAGTGCTGGGATTATAGGCGTGAGCCGCTGCACTTGGACCACATATATTTATATTACAATTTCCTGAAACTTGAAGAACCAGAGTTACATCATGGGAGGCAAAAATGAGAGTACACTTCTAGATTCTGCTGAAGAAGATAAGATGCAAACAGGAAACATTATCAACGACTTGAGTGATTCAAATCAACCCCTTGATTTAAAATCCACCAGGAAGCCGGGCTTGGTGCCTCAGCCTGTAATCCCACGCCTTTGGGAGGCTGAGGTGAGTGGATTGCCTGAGCCTGCGGGTTCGAGACTCGCCTGGGCAGCGAGACCTCGTCTCTACAATAAATCAAAAAAATCAGGCGGGCGTGGTAGCGCATGCCTGTAGTTCCGGCTACTTGGAAGGCTGAGGTGGAAGGATCGCCGGAGCCCAGCAAGTCGAGGCTGCGGTGGCCGGGAGCAGCCACTGCACTCCAGTCTGGGCGACAGAGTGAGACTCCAACTCAAAAAAAAAAAAAATAAAAAATAAAAAAATAAAATCCACCAGGAACCTTAGAAAAATCTCCCTGCTGATGTCAATGTTCACATGGATACCAATGTTATGTTGCTAACGACCTCTCTTGCAAAAACCCTTCTCACAAAGTTTAAGTGATGTTTTATTAATAGTTGGAAAGATTCAGTAGGGATCATGACACTAGTCTTGTTCTGACATCTCAATCACAGCGTGAAGATTCTTAGCATGTCCCAGAGTAGGTCTCACCTGACCAGCTGCCGGGACCTCTGCCACTCAGGTCCTTGCTTTTCTGGCAATCTCATCTCCTGGTGACAGTCACCGTAGGCTCCCTGTTGACTGCACTGGCCTCTGCTGGTATAGCCCAGCACTCTCTGGCAATGCCTTCTCTTCGGCAACCCAGTCATCCATGGTCCTTGGGGATCTATTTAATACACAGTGAGCAGCAGTGTTTGCAGGCATTGGCGCTGGCCACTTGGCCAACTTAGATGTTTTTACAAGAAACTTTCAAGAACTCTTTACTCTGCTGATGGTCTCAGTACATCAGTGTTGCTTGCTGCTCTAGCATGTGGGTGTCTGATACACTGGGAGCTCCCCTTGAACTGATTCAAGCCATCTGCAAACACCAGCATGGGGAGCAGGGTGTGGGATCATTGTAATGCAAACACCACCCATCTCTTGCTTGTTCTAAATCCCACTGTGGTGCATCCACCCAGGTCAAAGCCTGGAGAAGGGGCTGTGTGGAGAGACACAAAAAAGGCTCAGTTTGAAAATTATGAGCTCCTTGAGGATGAGCCGGGGAATGAGGCAAAAGGCAACAGGTGAGGAATATAGATGGGCAGGTACTTCATTAGGAAATATGAAGAAACGTCAAGAGAATGATGTGTCATTTCATCTAGAAGACAGACTCATAAGGTTTCATATTCCTTCCTTCTCTTCCTGCCGCTATAAGAATCAGAATTCAGAAATGGTTGTCACTGAGACCCTTGGTAACATGAATATTTGAATTTTTTAAAAATTGCTTCTTTCTGATTTGGCTTATAATAATTGGGACTGTTTCTGTCCATTAGGCCATATGCAGGACATTTTTAGTAAATAGAGTGACTTAAATATGAAGCACTGAGTCTTCAACAAAAATATATTTATGGAGAACAGTATGGAAGTTTCTCAAAAAACTACACATAGAACTACTACTGGGCATTTATCCAAAGGAAAAGAAATCAGTGTATCAAAGAGACACCCGCACACCCATGTTGACTGCAGCCCCGTTCACAGCAGCCAAGAGAGGAACTCAACTTGGTGTCCAACAACAGATGAATAGATAAAGAAAAGGTGGGATACACACACAATGGAACACTATTCAGTCATATAAAAGAATGGAATCCTGTCATGTGCAAAAGCGTGGGTGAAATTGGAGGACATTGTATTAAGTGAAAAAAGCTAGAAACAGAAAGTTCAACACTGCATGTTCTCCCTCCTATGTGGACGCTAAAACAAAGATAAAAAGTGGAATAGAGGATACTGGAGACTGGGAAGGGCAGGGAGAGGGGAGGATGGGAGGAGATTTGTTAAAGGATACAAAGTTTCAGCTTGATGGAAGAAGTCTAGTGTTCTATACCACTTAGGAGGACTGAAGTTAGCCGTAATATATAGTTTCAAATAGCTAGAAAGAGGATATTGAATGTTCCCAACATAAAGAAATAACAGATGTTTGAAGTGATGGACATGCTAATTACCCTAATCTGATCACTAAACATTACATTTATTGAAACATCACTATGTACCCCATAAATATGACAATTATTATGTGTCAATTTTTTAAATTAAGAAAATACAGCAAAGTCGATACATAAAAATATCATGCTTAGTCTTATAAACACTTTTACTATTCTGGTATATTTTCTTTTAATCTGTTTGATTCAATTGTTATTTGAGATTAATATGCCACACAAGCCAATTCTGGTAAAAACCACCAATAAACAGGAGATAAATTATAATCTCTCTCTCTCTCTCCATATATATACATATATATGTATATATATTTATTTATTTATATGCATATCTATTTAAAGCATGTGCTCTATATGCAATACACTGGAAACGTAGCTACTTAAATTTTTTATGCAATTTAAGGTGCCATTTAAAAATAGTCAAGGGAGCACATTGTTTAAAAATGTCCTTTTAGGAAGCATATTCATACAAATGTCTGAAGTCTTCCATCCCAAGAACCCTCTCTCCTCCCAACTTCAGCTTTTACTCCAGTCTTTGGAAGTGACTTGCAATAGAGGCTCTCCTCTAAGAAGACACTGATAGCCTAAGCAATTTCTTTTCTGAGCAATTATGTTCTACTTTCCCTGAGAATGAGGCAAATAAGCCCCCGTTTTACTTAGGTCTGGACCTGGAGGCCATTCTTACCTAAAATCAAACTTGGCTTTCCATATCTAGGTTTCCTATGTTAGCCCAGAAGTTGGCAAAGTCAGGGCTTGGATTGATCATTTTAGACAAGCAGATATATGGGATACATTTATAGTGAAAGATGCTGTGTACTGGAAATTTACATTCAACCGAGCATCCTGTATTTTTATTTGCTTAGTCTGTCAACCCCACAAACAGATCTGCTAAATGAATATTAACATTATATCTCCGGGCTGCCTGATTGCTGTGTGCTACTTGAAAGGCAGGGTGTTTTGTGACTGTTGTAGTTTTAGTAGACTATCTAAAACTACAACAGCTAAAAGACCTTTCAACAGTCTGTTTTTAGGGAAAGGTACATAAAGACAAGTGCTATAATCACTAAATAAGCTTATTCTGGGAGAAGGAGAAGCGCTGCTTCTTTTCTTTCACAGTAAATGCCTCACCATTCTCGGAGGAATAAGTTTCAGGGGAGCTCCCTGCAGAGCCACTGACCCTCGGCTCCTCTACACTTCCCGCCTGTGAGGGGCTCCCAAAGCCCCCTAGGAACTTCCAGGCTCCTCCTGAATCCCTGAGCAGCTGGTCAAGAGAGTCAGCCTTCTCATGTGTGTTAATTGCCTTGTTAGTTTGCCTTCATCAAATGTCAAAGAGATCAATCTGATAGCAACACTCAGAGGCTCTGAGCATCTCTCTAGACAGCGAGGTCCGTGACAGACACCACCTCTGGGCTGTGCGATTTTCCATGTGGAATTTCACTGGTGATCTTTTTTAAGCAGATGACAGATCCAGCAATCTGGGCATGATGACAGTGATATGCACCTTCGTTACCCTCGTCTAATAGTTAGGAGTGGGCAAATGGTAAGCTGATATCTTGTAAGTCTGAGCATGCCAGTTTTGTGAGCATGTGGGCCCTGTTTATCAATTTATTTTAAAAACAGAACTTAGGGAAGCATCAACTACATTGATCATATTTGATTAATGAGACACTAGCATCACTGGATGAGTCTTTTTTTATTGACTGTTTAATTTTAATTAATTAGTTTATTTACAGTGTTAGATCAAATCTCAGAGACATGTACGTGGTCTCACATTGCTTTCATTCAGTCCAATGATAGTTTTTCTTTATTTTTCCAATTTTTGAAGGATTAAAAAAAAGAGTACCTTATTCAGATGTTAGCCAAGGTTGCCTTTTAAACTAATTGTATTATCTCTTGCTCTCATAAGAAACTAAAACTATGACCCTGTCTGAATACTTGGTTTTATTTTATAAATAACATAGGAAGCTTCCAGTTAGTATCTTTGCTTCTTCTATTATTTCTTCATTTTGGGACAAGTAATATTTTCTTAGTATTGCCTTGGAACAAAGAGACTCTTTCTGGCTCTCGGGATGTTTTGGACATTAGTGGATGGTTTCAGTGGTTATCAATCTCATGTCCCTGGCCCTAGACAGTTGAACAAGTAGGCTGTTTAACCTAAATCATCTCTCTTACTAAAAATACACTGAACAAATATTTACATATCAAACGACATTTGGAAACCATTGTGGGTTTTATTATTTTAGTCTCTGAATAATAGTCTCTGAAAATGATAGTCTCTGAAAATGAGTTGTTTAGTTGACTGTGTATTAATCACAAAGACCATTTAGCATAGTGATTACAAGGAAAATAGCATTATATGACTACAAACTTTATCTGTAATATCATGCTAAATAAAACAATTGTGCTGCAACCGTGGCAAGTTGATGTCGATAATTCTAGATATCAAGATGCTATACCTTTGCTGGATATTTACCAACAAGATGATCAATAGTCATGGGTTCTGTGAGATAGTTATCAAATGTGTTTTCTTCTATGGTGATACATTGAAATCAAGAGTGATTTGACATCAAAACAAACAGACCATGTCTGTATGTTCAACCATATAATTGACCAAATGGTCCTCAATGATCTCCCGTAAGCCTAACCTTTGCTTAGGCCTTCCGGTTTGGCGAGACCTCATCTCTACAATAAATCAAAAATCAGCCGGGCGTGGTAGCACACGCCTGTAGTTCCAGCTACTCGGAAGGCTGAGGTTGAAGGATCACCGGAGCCCAGCAGGCGAGGCTGCGGTGGCCGGGGGCGGCCACTGCACTCCAGTCTGGCAACAGAGTGAGACTCCAACTCAAAAAAAAAAAAAAAAAGTCCTTGCGACCTATATGGTAAAGTCTACATAGTGATTTCTTTAAAATATTTTGTACATGATGCATGGTTATGTGATATACATGAGCGTTAGACTTAATCTACAACCTAGGAGCCTTCAGTTAAATTTAGGAGAGCCTACTTAGTGATGTACATTTCAAGATGGCTATTTTAAAAGCAATAATTCCTTGTTAAATTGGGTTATGTTTAAAACATATGGCTTGGATAGTGTCAGAATATAATTTTTAAAAGGTAAAATTACAAAAAAAATTAAGTGAACACATGTCAAATGCATTTTTAATAATTAATTATAAAAGACTGAAATGTTGCAATCAGTTCAAGCTTATAGAAAACACATGTAAATACAATCAGAAATACAAAAATGTTTCAAATAATGCAAAAATAGTCAATAGCCACAGAATAAGTCATCAAATTCTACCCCACAAAATCTATTTACATTGCTATGGATAAGAGTCATTTGCATTACTGTCTACTTTCTATAATCTAACTATAAGATAGTTCAAAATATAGTGAAAGACACATAATTAGGCAGAATGTACTAGACAGGGGTTTCAATAATCTTCTTTTGTCCATTTCAAAATATTTTACTATTTTCCCAACATATTTTAGCACAGTTTTAGTAGTGTAATACCCTGTGTATGAACCAGGACTATGAATCCGACAGAATTCTTATTTCAGTAATGAGAGTGGCTTTTATTGAGCTCATACCATTAGATAAAAATTACAGATGCTAGACAAAGCCGGGCTTGGCGGCTCAGCCTGTAATTACAGCACTTTGGGAGGCCAAGGTGAGTGGATTGCCTGAGCCCGCGGGTTCGAGACCCGCCTAGGCAACTTGGTGAGACATCATCTCTACAATAAATAAAAAAATTGGCCGGGCGTGATAGCGCGTGCCTGTAGTTCCAGCTACTTGGAAGGCTGAGGCGGAAGGATCGCCGGAGCCCAGCAGGTGAGACTGCGGTGGCCAGGAGCGGCCACTGCACTCCAGTCTGAGCAACAGAGTGAGACTCCAATTCCAAAAATAAAAAATAAAAGTCTGATAAATGCTAGACAAAATATGTAAAAACAACAATTTAAAGTCATTGGAGAGGAAACTGGAAGGCAGAAGCAGGCAGAAACTGGAGGGGATTTTATGCTTGAAAAAACAGAAATTCATTGAATGAAAAATGTATTTATAGAATTTTTCCCCCAAGGGCACTTCTAAAACCTCTAGACAGGCTGACTAAAAATTTAAGTAGTCTTACTGTTTTCAGGATCAAAGCATGGAGCTCCATATTAACAGAGCAGCTGGAAATTGAGAGATGATACCTCAAAAAACAAACCAAAAAAGGAATCATAGAGAAGATGCCCTCAAATCTGTATATACATTTCCCCAAATCCATGGTCCATTCCTAAGCAGCACAAACATGGGGCTTGATTACAAAGAGCCTGATGAAAAGAAACGACTGGGAGACTAAAGATGGTAAATGAAAATTTTAACTTCTACCCTCTCCAGGGGAGACAAGAGTTCATGTTTGAATTGTGCAAAATTAGAGGGTTTTCGTAAGCACTTTGTGTTCTCCATCAAAATGTCCACTTCTTAGAAATAAAGACTATGTTCATGGACTAGTCTCATAGGCCTAAGAAAAAGCCCAAAGTGAAACACTCCAACAAAGTAAAAAAACAGACTTCCGCGAGTTCATCAGACTGTGAGAACACAAATCAACTCTCTTTAAAGCAAGATAATAAAATCTAGAATCTCTACAACATAGTCCAAAAATGTCCAGGACATAATAAAAAATGAATAGAAATTAGAAGAAACATGAAAGTATAGTCGCTGACAAGAAAAAAGTAGATAACACAAGAGATATCAAGATGATTCATGTGTTGAAATTAGTAGACAATGATGTTATTACATAAATGCATACAATATTGATATAATGTTTATATGTTATATATACTTTTGATGAATATATTTAAAGACATAAAAGAAAGATGATTAAATCAATGGAACTCTCATCAGAGATGTAGAAATTATAAAGAACAAAATAGAAATTATAGAATTGTACAGGATGCTATCTAAAATTTAAGATAAAAACTATGAACTTTTCTTTTTTGAGTTGGAGTCTCACTCTGTTGCCCAGACTGGAGTGCAGTGGCTGCTTCTGGCCACTGCAACCTCGACCTGCTGGGCTCTGGAGATCCTTCCACCTCAGCCTTCCAAGTAGCTGGAACTACAGGTGCGTGCTTACCATGCCTGAATAATTTTTTATTTATTGTAGAGATGAGGTCTCGCCAAGTTGCCTAGGTGGGTCTTGAACCCACGGCTCAGGCAATCCACTCACCTCGGCCTCCCAAAGTGCTGGGATTACAGGCTGAGCCACTGAACCCGGCCGAAAAAACTATGAATTTAACAGTGGTTGGAAGATAAAGAATTACTGAGTTAAAAAATTGAAGATGGCTGGGCTTGGTGGCTCAACCTGTAATCCCAGCACTTTGGGAGGCCGAGGTGAGTGAATTGCCTAAGCCCGCAGGTTCTGAGACCCGCCTGGGCAACTTGGCGAGACCTCATCTCTACAATAAAAAAAAAAAAAAAAAATTAGCCCGGCGTGGTAGCGTGTGCCTGTAGTTCTAGCTACTTGGAAGGCTGAGGCAGAAGGATCGCTGGAGCCCAGCAGGTCAAGGCTGCAGGAGCAGCCACTGCACTCCAGTCTGAGTGACAGAGTGAGATTCCAACTCAAAAAAAAAAACAAAAACAAAAAAAATTAAAGATACATCAGTGAAAATTATTCACCAGATGAAAAGGATAAAATACTCTAAAACTAGATTATGGTAAAGGTTACACAACTTGGTAGATTCCTAAATATTATTAAATTTTATGCTTAAAAGCTGATTTTTATGGTATAAAAATTATACCTTAATAAGTTATTTTAAAAACAACAGACTACAAAGAAAAGTCTACAGTATTTGGGAACTAAAATTATACTTTTAAATAATTTATGTATCCAAGAAGAAAGCACTAGGTAAATTTTAAAATGTTTCAAATTAAATGATAATAAAAAGGCAACATATCAACATATTTAGAATGAAATATTGATGAAAAATATATAGAGAAAAATTTATAACTTGAAGCGCTTATATTTGCAACAAGAAAAATTTGCAATCAGTTAAGTAAGCATCTACTGTTAAAAAATTGGAAAAAGAACAAATTAAGTTCAAAATATACAGAACATAATCAATGCAATAGAAAACAAACAAATCTTACGAATAGTAACAAAACCAAATGTTGAAAAGATTAGTAAAATGGTTTGCCTTTACCAATTAAAAAAGAGAGAAGGCACTAAATATCAATAGTGGGTATAAAGCAGGAACTACTATTGCAGATTCTACAGATATCACAAAAGGTAAAAAAGAGAATATGAATAACATCTTGAATGAATAAATTGAACAACTTAAATGAAATGGAATAACTTTTTATGAAACACAAATTTGCAAAACTGACTCAGAGAAAAGGAAAATCTGATCATTCATAAATTACACAAATTTTTTTTTTTTTTTTTTGAGTTGGAGTCTCACTCAGTCACCCAGACTGGAGTGCAGTGGTCGCTCCTGGCCACCGCAGCCTCACCTGTTGGGCTCTGGCGATCCTTCCGCCTCAGCCTTCCAAGTAGCCGGAATTACAGGCATTCCCGGCAGATTTTTTTTTTTAATTTATTGTAGAGATGGGGTCTCACTGCCCAGGCGTCTCGAACCCGCGGGCTCAGGCAATCCACTCACCTCAGCCTCCCAAAGGCGCGGGATTACAGATTGAGCCACTGAGCCCGGCTTAATTACATAAAATTTTAAGGCGTAATTTAAATCCTTCCTATACACAGAATTACTAAAACAGATTGGTTTATTGGTAACTTCTAAAAAAAATCTAAAGAAAATAAAATTCCAATCTTCACACACTTTTTTTCACAAAGACATTACACAAGTAAATTGAAAAGATATAACATTTTAATGAATAAAAACAGCATATTACACATTTAAAAATTGTTAAGAAAGTACATTTTAAATTTTTCATGACAAATATTTGAGGTAATGAATATGTGAGTTAGCTTGACTTAATTATTCCAGATTGAATCCATAAATTACAGTATAACTTTGTACTTCATGAATATATAAAATTACAAATTGTCCACTTGAAATAAAAAGCCTTTCTGACATTTTAATTTAAAAAGCTCAATTTATAAAAAAGAAAGTGGAAGGATGGAAAAAAGGTATTCTATGCAGAGTAACCAAAGAAGAGCATGTGTTGCTATTCTAATATTAGACAAAATAAACTTTAAATTTAAAACACTGTTACAAGAGACAAAGAAAGATATTATATATTAATATATTTTTCAATATAGCAAGAAGATACAACAATTATAGAGTACAGGACTGGTTCAATATACAAATGAAAATCTATCAATGTAATATACTACATGAATAGAATGAAGGAAAAACTCATGTAATTATCTCAATTGATGGAGAAAAAGCAATTGGCAAATTTCAACACTCTTTTATGATAAAAATGCTCAATAAAGTAGGAACAGAAGGAAACTTCCTCAACATAATAAAATCCACATATGAAAAATTCACAGCAAACATCACACTCAATGGTGAAAGACTAAAATCTTTTCCTCTGCAATCAGAAACAAGGCAAGGATGCCTGATTTTACTGCTTTTATTCAAAATAGTACTGGAAGTGCTAATCAGAATAATTAGGAAAAAGAAAATAATTCAAAGGCATCCAAACTGGAAAGGAAGAGAAAATTTTATCTGTTCACAGATAATATAATCTTATATGTAAAAAACCCTAAGGATTCTACAACAACAACAAAAAACTGTTAAAACTAATAAATGAATTTAGCAAAGTAACAGGCTACGAAGTGAAACACAAAAATCAGTTATATTTTTATACATGAATCAACAATCAAAATAAAATTATGAAAATAATTTCATTTACAGTAGCATCAATAGCAATAAAATACTTAGGCATTAATTTAAGCAAGAAGGTGAACACCTTGTAGAATACAAAGTACAAAACATTGATGATAGAAATTTTAAGGCCAGGCTCGGTGGTTCAGCCTGTAATCCCAGCACTTTGGGAGGCCGAGGTGAGTGGATTGCCTGAACCCGTGGGTTCAAGACCCACCCGGGCAACTTGGCGAGACCTCATCTCTACAATAAATCAAAAATTATCCAGGTGTGGTAGTGCGTGCTTGTAGTTCCAGCTACTTGGAAAACTGAGGCGGAAGGATCGCTGGAGCCCAGCAGGTCGAGGCTGTGGTGGCCAGGAGCAGCCACTGCACTCCAGTCTAGGTGACAGAGTGAGACTCCAACTCAAAAAAAAAAAAAAAAAGAAATTTTAAAAGACATAAATGAATGGAAATACATTCCAGTTTATGTATTAAACAACTTTAAATTGTTAAAATGTCAATAATACCCAAAGCAATCTACAAATTCAATGTGATTTCTACCAAAATATCAATGATATTTTTTAGAGATATAGAAAAACACTTGCTAAAATTTTTATGGAATCTCAAGGGATTTCAAATTGCCAAAACAACCTTGAATAATAACAAATCTTGAAGACTCACAATTCCTGATTTCAAAACATACTAGAAAGTTATAGTAATCAAAACAGTGTGGTACTGGATAAAGATAGATATATAGACCTATCGAATAGAATAGAGATCCCACAGACAAATCCTCACATATATGGTCAAGTGGTCTTTGGCAAGGGTGTCAAGACCATTCAATGGGGAAAGGACAGTCTTCAACAAATGATGCTAGGAAAACAGGTATACACATGGGAAATAATGAAGTTTGCCTTTTACCTAAAACCCAAAATTAACTCAAATGGATCAAGAACCTAAATGTAACCTAAAACATTAAACATAGCAAAAGCTTTATAATATTGGATTTGGCAATGATTTTTTTAGGTACTACATGGAAGCTTTAAGCAAAAAAAAAAAAAAAAAAAGAAAGAAAAAAGAAAACAGAAAGAATTGGCAAATTAGACTTCATAAAAATTTTTAAAACTTGGTCCTTAAATACTCTGCCAACAGAGTAAAGAGGCAATCCTTCCAATGGGAGAAAATATTTAGAGAGTATACTCTGATTAGTGATTAATATTCAGGATATACAGAGTACTCCTAAAACTCAAAACAAAAAACCCAACTGAAACACAATGGATTTGGACAGATATTTTGTCAAAGAAAGTATACAAATGGCCAATAAACACATGAAAAGATGCTCATTGCCGGGCTCGGTGGCTCAACCTGTAATCCCGCGCCTTTGGGAGGCTGAGGTGAGTGGATTGCCTGAGCCCGCGGGTTCGAGACCCGCCTGGGCAGCGAGACCTCATCTCTACAATAAATAAAAAATGAGCCGGGTGTGGTAGCGCATGCCTGTAGTTCCGGCTACTTGGAAGGTTGAGGCGGAAGGATCGCCGGAGCCCAGCAGGTCAAGGCCGCGGTGGCCGGGAGCGGCCACTGCACTCCAGTCTGGGTGACTGAGTGAGACTCCAACTCAAAAAAAAAAAAAAAAAAAAAAGTCAATGTTATAGGGGTTTGATGGAAGGCAGATGTGGAGTTATTGTTTAATGGGACAGAATTTTAGTTTTATAAGAGAATTATAGAGGTGGATGGTGGTGATGGTTATACATTATGAATATATTGAATACCACTGCACTGTACACTTAAGTCATTAGGTGGTAAATTTTATGTAATGTATATTTTACCATACACACACACACACACACACACACACACACACACACACACACACACACATACACACACACAAGGACAAAGACAAGAAAATAATCTTGAAAGGAGCAAGAAAAAAGTGACTCGTCACTTAGAAGAAACTAATTAGTAGATCTCTCAGCAGGCATCTTGCAGGCTAAAAGGCAGTGGGATGGTATATTTAAAGTACTGAAAGAAAAAAAATTGTCAGTCAAAAGTTCTGTATCTCGCAAAATAAGACAGAAATTAAAATAGATCCAGACAATCAAAAGGCAATAGAGTTCCTTTTCACTAGACCGACCCTACAGGAAGTGCTGGAGGGAGCACTTCCTGTGGAAATTAGAGGTCATGGGACAGTGATGCAAAGTTAGGTATGAATGTAGTAACTTCACCTTCCTCTGGTAAAGGTAGGTACATGGACAAATATAAAAACCAGTAGTTTTTAAATCCTGTTTTGTAACTCTACTTTTTTTCTACAAGGATTTAAGACAAGTGTACAAAACGTAAGTATCGATCTATTTTAATGACTACGATATCACGTTTGACAGCTATAACATAAAGACAGGTGGCAGAACTATGAAGTTAGTATCAATTTAAGACAGATTTTCATAATTTACAATATGATATGCAATTTTGCAGTAGTAACAAATAATATATCTAGAATATTACACAACGGTTAATGAGGATTGAAACATGCCATTATAAATCAATTAAACATGAAGGGAGGCCATAGCAGAGGATGTGAGCAATGAGAACGTATAAGGTACGCAATAAACAGCAAGCAACAGATGTGTGTCTGCCCAGCATAATTACTTTAAATGTAAATAGATTAACTTACTCAATCAAAGAGATGGACTGGCAGAATGGAGGAAAAAGCAAAACCAGTACCTGAGTCTGTGCTGTCTGCGAGAGACTTGCTTGAGACCTGAGGACATGCTAGGTTGAAAGTGAACGATAGGAAAGATAGCTCATGAATATGGTAATCAACAAGGAGCACCAATGTCAGGTCAGATAGACTCTAAGTCAGAAACTGTTAGGAGAAGGAGGCCATTTCATAATGATAGAAGCATCAATACAGCAGGAGGGTATAATAGTTATAAAAAATATATATCCACCAAATGCCAGTGCTCCAAAATATAGAAAGCAAACATTGACTGGATTAAAGAGAACAGTCTCTAGATTAATAGTAGAATATGTCAACATCTCATTTTTAATAATGGATAGAACAATCATATTGATCAATACAGACATAGAGAAACTGAACAACACTATAGTCCAGTTGTACCAAACAGACATAAAGATCGTACTCTGCCCAACAACAGCACATTTTCCCCAAATAGATATGGAATATTCCAAAAGGATAGATCATATGTTAGGCCACAAAACAGTCTTAATAAATTTGAAAAAGTGAAAAAACGGTCAGGCTCGGTGGCTTAGCCTGTAATCCCAGCACTTTGGGAGACCAAGGAGAGTGGATTGCCTGAGCCCTCAGGTTCAAGACCAGCCCGGGCAACTTGGTGAGACCTTGTCTTTACAATAAATCAAAAATTAACTGGGCGTGGTAGCGCATGCCTGTAGTTCCAGCTACTTGCAAGGCTGAGGTGGAAGGATTGCTGGAGCCCAGCAGGTCGAAGCTGGGAGCATGCCACTACACTCCAGCCTGGGCGACAGAGTGAGACTCCAACTCCCAAAAAAAAAAATTGTGGAAACCATACAAAGTATCTTTTTCTATTACAATGGAATGAAGTGAGAAAATAATAATAGAGGGAAGATTGGGCATGGTGGCTCATACCTGCAGTCCCAGCACTTTGTGAGGCTGAGGTGGGAGGATCACTTGAACCCAGGAGTTCAAGACAGAGAGATCTCATCTCCACCAAAAAATAAAAAAATTGGCTGGGCATGGTGGTGTGCATCTATAGTCCCAGCTAGTTGGGAGGCTGAGGCAGGAGGATTGCTTGAACCCAGGAGGTAGAAGCTGTGGTGAGCTGTGATCATGCCACTGTACTCCAGCCTGGGTAACAGAGTGAGAACCTGACTCAAAATAAATAAACAAAAAAACCATATACATATAAAACATATATCATAGCACAATAGAGCGTGCTTTATTTCCCCCAGACATAAATAACGATATGCAATTTATGTTCTTTGCCTTCGAATTGGTCTGATACAAAAAATCTTTTCAGAGTGAACAGACCATGTAGATGTGAAATGATCTGTTCCTACTTATTTCCAATTATGAACAGGTAGATTTGTTAAGACCCTCTATAAATTACTAAATTACAGTTTTAGTTGTGAGGTGTTGACATTAGGTGAGGGTGATCAGTTCCCACACTTCATTCTGCCACACAAAGAGCACCCAGCATTCACCTGTCCCACAGGTGTACTGGGCTTAGTAAGGTGACCTTTAAAAAAAAACATTTAGCAAAACTTACAATGCAAACAATGGTGTTATCTAGCACTAATTTTTTTTTTTTTTTTAGTGGGAGTCTCACTCTGTCACCCAGTGCAGCAGCCTTGATCTGCTGGAATCAGTTAACTCTTCTCCCTCAGCCTTCCAAGTAGCTAGAACTACAAGCATGCACCACCACTCCTGGTTAATTTTTTGATTTATTGTAGAGATGAAGTCTTGCAAAGTAGCCCAGGTTGGTCTCAACTTTTAAGTTGAGGCTTGAAATATACTACCTGCTTCCAAGAGACCTTTGGACGATTTTACAGAGACACACAGTTGATTGTAATCTTCCACAAGGCCTAAACCTTTAAAAACAGACTCACTTTCAAGTAACCTGGCTGCTTGCGTTTGAAAACAAGAACAGTCTAAATATCACAGAAAACATTCCATTTCCATTTCCAGTAGGAGTCCTTCCCTTGCTCCAGTAGAACAGTGAAAGCAAAGCATGAGAAAAAAGAAAAGGGGCTCCTCTGGTGCTTCATGGAAGTGAAGTCTAGCTTTGTCCACCCCTTCTGTGCCGCCTGTCAAGAAGGACCAATTGAGTTTCAGTTCTGCTGGTGCAGGAGCTTGATTCCATCCCACCTTCAACTTGCCTGTGTCAAGGAGAACCAGTCATCTTGGTCCGAGGGAGCAGAAACTGAGCGACAGAGAGGAGAGTCTGTAGGTGACCCTGAGGAGGAAGAGAAGCAAAAAATAAAATTGCAGAGGCTAAAAGGAGAGAGAGAGAGAGAGAGATTGAGAGACCAAAGCTGGTGCCGCCATGCTTACAGACCATGTGGTGCCAGCAATTGCTGAGCTTGAGGCTCCATGTTGGGCACCAGATGATGCCGGATAGGGAGCAGTGCAAAACTCATGGATTCTTTGGTTTGTTCCTAAAATGAGTTTAGAGCAGCCAGCAAAGTTTTCAAACAAAGTTTATTAGAGAAAGAAGGGAGAAAAGAAAAGGAGACATGCCAGAGCTGGCATGGGTGAGAGAGAAACTGCACATTTTGCTCTTTATGATAGACCTGATAGACCTTCACCATAATTGCTGTGCTAAAGAAGGTGGAGCCCAGGTAGTGCCACCCTGGAAATTGACATTTCTGGGCTCCTGATAGGAGAAGGGAAGGGGTGGGAGCACATTGTCTTTTGCAGGAGACCTGCCAGATGTTTCCAGTTCACAAGTTCATGAGCTGAAAGGTAATCTCGTTATCATTTCTATGGCTCTGATCAGTTAAGGGGTGGTATTAGGCCTTCCACCTTCAACAGGGAAGTGATTATTATACTAAACCATGAATTGAAAGGTTGGGTTGTCCTAGTCTTGCATCTGATGGGATTTTCTTTTGATTTGCTGAGGGTGTGGGATAGGCTACAGCTTGGCCTGCAGTAAAACGTAATTTTAAAATGTCTGAACACTTCCTAAAACCTTTCTATGGGAAATGTATCTATCTATGTCTAACCTGGGCTAGCTACCCTGCCTCAGTATCCATGGGAAGTTCTGCAACCAATCCCACAAGAATACTAAGAAACTGTAATCATCTTCTCTGCTCTAGAAACCTCAGACCTACTTTCAGGCAAAATGAATCCATATAGATACTAAGTCTCTTCTGTATTATAATTTTTAGTGAGCAGAGTTTGCACATTTTTCAATAAATTATATAAGTTTCTAAAATTTTAATATGAATGGTAATCATAAATTTCTTCTTTTAGTAGTTTTGCCGGTGTATAGAAAGCAAACAGTTTTTTGCTAGTCTATGCACGTTTTTTGCTAGTATATGAAAGGACGGACCGAGAGTGGAAAGCCATTTTGCATCTTGTTCTTAAACCCTGACACAATGATGAGAAAATAGAAGCTGTGCTTTTGGAGAAATGCACACTTTAGGTATAATTAACTTTCTGACTTTGTCTTTTCAGAAACAGACTTCCAGGTATCAGAGGTATCTCATAGTGGCAATCAAGCTTGCCTAGAGTAAAGGGAATTTACAAGGCCTAAGACATCATGCATTGGGCAAGGACTGTAAAAGTCATGAAACTTGTAATTACAAAAGTTATACCGCTCAGAGGGAGAGCAGGTGGGATTCGATCTTCCAGTGAGTTGGGCACTGTCTCCAAGGATCCCCCAAGGCTACCCACTGGGAATGCCTACAAGATAAGGAGAGGTACACTCTCCACTAGCTCTAAGGAATGTCGTTTGGGAAGGTGCAGGAGCATTAGAATCCTTGTCACGCCCTTCTCTAGGGGCTATGATAATGTGGGTGGACATTAATGGGTCTCTGTGTCACAGGTTCTCCAAGACATCCACAGGTAGTAGATAAGGAAGTCACAGCAGTCACAGCAGTCATGTGCAACATCTCCAAGAGAAGGATTTAAGCCAGGACTCTGGGGGACTACGAGGCCACACTCACCTAGAGTGTAGGCCCACTCCCTGTCTGTGGGGGGGTGAACCTTTCTTAAATAAATCTTTTCTTTTCTCGCCTCTGTGTGTCACAATTCTTTGCAATTTACTCAGATCTCTGGGTTCCCAGCGCGGCACCTCCGGCTTGCCAGCCCTGGCAGTGTTGCTGTGCCTTGCCTCGCCTCTCTACCCTCACCCTGTCCATCCAGTACCCTAACAGTATATATACAATTGATTTTTCTATATCTAATTTGCATGCATCAATCTTGCTAAATTCACTTTAATAGTTTCTTTGTAGATTGTTTGAGGGCTTTCTATGTATAAAAATATGTGATTTAATCTCTTTTTTTCTTTCCTTTCCTTTTCCTTTGACTAAGACCTCCAACACAAAATTGGTTAGAATTGTGATTACATTCAGTTGGCCTTATTCTGATTTTAGGGAGAAAGCATTCAATATTCCTTATGAAGTATAATGATAGAAATTGATTTTTTGGTAAATATTCTTTTTCAGATTAAGGGTGTGTTATTGTATTCTTAGTTTACTGAGAGAACTAATTTTTTGAAACATGAATGCAATTATTATTATTATTATTATTATTTTTGAGTTGAAGTCTTACTCTGTCACCCAGGCTGGAGTGCAGTGGCATACTCATGGCCACTCCAGTGTTGACCTTCTGGGCCCCAGCATCGTTCCGCCTCAGCCTTCCAAGTAGCTGGAACTACAGGCACACACTGCCATGCCTGACTAATTTTTAATTATTTTAAATGTTGTTTTTTTCCATTTATTGAAATTATCATTTCAAAAATTCAATCTGTTAATGTGGTAAATTACATTGTTTGCTTTTCAAATATTAAACTAATCTTACATTTCTGAAACTTTGAAAGCATATTTATATATGTTAGTAGATGTGGTTTTATATAAATAGTCAAATATATGTAGTCATGTATGATTCGCTTGTATTTACATATATGTTTATATACAGATATTTATTGCTGGGTTTATTTGATCTTTTTTTTTTTTTGAGTTGAAGTCTTACTCTGTCGCCCAGATTAGAGGGCAGTGGCACGCCTCCCAGCCACCGCAGCCTTGACGTGCTGGACTCTGGCGGTCCTTCTGCCTCAGCCTTCCAAGTAGCCGGAACTACAGGTGCGCACTACCACGCCCGGCTAATTTTGATTTATTGTAAAGACGAGGTCTCACCAAGTTGCCCAGGTGGGTCTTGAACCTGCAGGCTCAGACAATCCACTCATCTCGGTCTCCCAAAGTGCTAGGATTACAGGCTGAACCACCGAGCCCGGCCTGATCATTTTTTTTCAAAAATTTTACATCCATTTCCAGGAAAGACGTTGCCTGTAATATTAGTTCCTGTAAGGATTTGGTAATTGGCATCAGAGTTATGCTGGATACACAGAACAGATTGGGAGTCTTTCCTTTTACATTTGTGTTCAAGAGCTTGCATAAGGTTAGTATAATTTCTTCTTTAAATATTTGAATAAATTGGCTTGTAAGTTCATCATGGCCTAAAGTTTTTATTAGGCTATAATTACATTTGCAGAAAAACGATGATTCATATTTTCTATTTCTTTTTGTATTAGTTTTGTTAAGTTGTGTTTTTAAAGGAATGTTTTCATTTTATCCAATCTATTGTATTTACAGTATCCTCTAATTTAAAAAATGCCTATGAGATGTTTCTCTTTTTGCAGTGATGTCATCTTTTCTATTCTTTTTTTCTTCTGAGGATGTCTCACTCTGTCACCCAGGCTGGAGTGCAGAGACACGATTACGGCTACCGCAGCCACCACCTCCAGGCTCACTTCCCTTCATCCTTCCTCGTTCCCCCACCCTGTTCTTCCCAGTCTCTGTTATCTACCATTCCACCCTCTACCTCCTCTTTTCTAATTTGGATGCTTTTAATTTTTTTCTCTTGCCTGATTACTCTGGCTAGGACTTCTAGAACAATATCTTCCAATGCAATGTTGAATAGAAGTGCTAAAAATGAGCATCCTGTCTGTTACAGTTCTCAGAGGAAATTCAATTCAGTATGATGTTAACTGTGTGTTTACTGTATATGGCCTATATTATTTTGAGATATGTTTCTCCTATGCCTAGTTTGTTGAGCACTTTTTAAAAAAAAGTCACAATATAATGTTGAATTTTACTAAATATTTTCTCTGCATCTATTGAGATGATCATACTATTTTGTCTTGCATTCTATTGCTATGATGTATCATGTTTATTGACTTGTGTATGTCAAACCATCTTTGTATTCCTGGTATATACCTCACTTGATCATTGTGCATTTTTTTTTGATGTGCTGTTGAATTTGTTTTGCAATATTTTGCTGAGGATTTGTGTGCTTATGTTCATCAGAGGCATTGGTTTGTAGTTTTCTTATCACTTTGCATCCTTGTCTTGTTGTGGTATCAGAGTGATACTGGCCTCTTAGAATGAGCTAGAGAGAATTCCCTTCTTTTGATTTTTGGAAATAGTTTTATGAGAATTGGTTTTACTTCATTGTATGTTTGGTAGAATTCAGGTTTTTCTTGGTCGGGAGATGTTTTTATTACTGATTCAATCTCAGTATTTCTTATTGGTCTGTTCAGGTTTTCTGTTTCTTCCTGATTCAATCTTGATAAGTTGCATGTTTCCAGGAATGTCTGTATTCATTTTCTGTAGGTTTTCCAGTGTGTCAGTGTATAGTTGTTCATAGTATTCCCAAGGATCTTTTATATTTCTGTGGTATCTGTTGTACCTTCTTTTTTATTTCTGGTTTTGTTTATTTGGGTCTTGTCTCTTTTTTCTTGGTTAGTCTAGCTAGCACTTTATCAATTTTGTATATCTTTTAGAAAAGCCAACTTTTTAACCATTTTTAATTTTTATTGATCATTTGTATTTTTTAAGTCTCTATTTAATTTAGTTATGCTGTGAGCTTTATTATTGATATTCTTCTATTGGCTCTGGGTCTGGTTTGTTTTTGTTTTTATAGTTTCTTGAAGTGCATGGCTAGATTTTTTTCAATGTAATCTTTCTGCTTTTTAGAGTAGGCAATAGTTGTAGTAAACTTCCCTCTTAGTAGTGCTTTGGCTGTATTCCACAGGTTTTCATATATTATGTTTCCATTTTCACTTGCTTAAAACATTGTTAAAATTTCCATCAATGTCTTTGTTGATGCAATGTTCATTTAGGACTTGTTTAATTTTTATGTACTGGCCAGGCTCAGTGGCTCAGCCTGCAATCCCAGCACTTTGGGAGGCCGAGGCAAGTGGATTACCTGAGCCCGCGGGTTCAAGACCCACCTAGGCAACTTGGCAAGACCTTGTCTCTATAATAAATTAAAAATTAGTCGGGTGTGGTAGCACGCACCCATAGTTCTGACTACTTGGAAGGTTGAGGTGGAAGTATCACCAGAGCCCAGCAGGTTGAGGCCACGGTGACCAGGAGCATGCCACTGCACTCCACTCTGGGCAACAGAGTGAGACTCCAACTCAAAAAAAAAAAATTTCTATGTATTTATATGGCTTCCAAAGTTCCTCTTGACATTGATCTCTAGTTTTATTTTATTGTGATCTGATAAAATTCTTGGTATAATTTCAATTTTTTTTTTTTTGAGTTGGAGTCTCACTCTGTCACCCAGACTGCAGTGCAGTGGCCGCTCCCGGCCACCACAGCCTCGACCTGCTGGGCTCCGGCGATCCTTCCGCCTCAGCCTTCCACGTAGCTGGAACTACAGGTGCGCACTATCACACCTGGCTAATTTTGATTTATTGTAGAGGTGAGGTCTCGCCAAGTTGCCCAGGCGGGTCTTGAACCACAGGCTCAGGCAATCCACTCACCTCAGCCTCCCGAAGGCGTGGGATTACAGGCTGAGCCACCGAGCCCGGCTTAATTTCAATTTTGACATATGGTATATCTTGGAGAATAGTTCATGTACTGATGAATGTATATTCTGCAGTTGTTAGATAGAATATTCTGTAAATATATATTGAGGTCCATTTAGTCTAAAGTCCAGTTTAAATTCAATGTTTCTTTATTAGTTTTATGTCTAGATCCCAAACTTTCTAGCATCAGGTACCGGTTTTGTGGAAGATAATTTTTCATCAAACCAGGGTAGTGAGGGAGATAGTTTCTGGATGATTCAAGTGCATTACATTTATTGTGCACTTGAATTATTATTTTTATTGTTATTACGTTGTGATATGCAATGAAATAAGTATACAGCTCACCATAATGCAACATGAGTGGGAACCCTGAGCTTGTTTTCCTGTAGCTAGATGGTCTCATCTGGGGGTGATAGGAGACAGTGACACCCATAGTGTGTTGCTTATGTCCAGTCTACTCTATAATCTCATTTTGACAGCTGTCACTGCAGAAAACCCTGCTTCACAAAGATAAAGTGTTGGAAACTGAAGCTGGTTCTTCAACGCTGATCTGAGAGGAGGTGGAACTCAGGTAGTAATGTGAGTGATGGGGAGCAGCTGTAAATACAGCTGAAGCTTCACTCACTTATGCACCACTCACTTCTTGCTGTGCAACCTGGTTCAGGATCATGGTCTAGATGATCTGTCTTATGCTTTGAGGGGGTTGTGAGTTCCCGAGCTAATGTTTTGCAATTCATTTCCCCTTTCTAGATTTAGTAATATTTGCTTTATGGATCTGGGTGCTCCGGTGTCAGGTGTTTATATAGTCAGAATTGTTATATCCTCTTGCTGGATTGATCCCTTTATCATTATATAATAACATTTGTCTTTTTTGTTTGTTTGTTTGTTTTTACTATTCTTGGCTTATATTCTGTTTTACTTGACGTAAGGATAGCTACTCCTGATTTTTTCTGATTTTGGTTTATGTGGAATATCTTTTTTTTCATTGTTTTACATCCAGTCTATAAGTGTCTTTACTCATAAAATGAATTTCTTATAGGTGGCATGTAATTGGATCATATGTCATCTATCCATTTTAAAATCCATTCCATTATTCTATCTTTTTTTTTTAATTTTATGTTTTATTTTCAAGGTTATTACTGATATGTGAGGTTTTGCTCCTGTCATGTTTGTCATTGCTTTCTGGCTGTTTTATATATTAGATGTTTCTTTTATTGCTTGCCATTGTAGTCCTGTGTATTTCTGTTGCTTTAAGTTGTCGTAAATGTCACAGAGGCTTTGCATATTCTTTTTTGAATTTTGTCTGACCAAGTTATTTCAAAAGATCTGTCTTCATCTTCTGAATTTTTTCTTCTGCTTGATCTATCTAGTCTATTGTTAAATTTTTCAAATGGGTTTTGTAGTTCCTTCATTACATTTTTTCATTTTTAGTCTTTCTTTTCTTTCTCTCTCTCTCTTTCTTTCTTTTCTACTTTCTTCTGGATCTCATTCTGCTGCCCAGGCTCTCTGCAGCCTCAATCTCATGGGCTCAGGTGATCTTCCTACTTCAGTCTCCTTAGTAGCTGGGACTACAAGTGCATGTCACCATGCTTGGTTAACTGTTTGATCTTTTTTTTTTTTCGTAGACAAAGTCTCACTATACTGTCTAGACTGGTTTTGAATGCCTGGGCTCAAGCAGTTCTTCTGCCTTGGCTTCACAAAGCGCTGGGATTACAGGTGTAAGTCACCACATCCAGCTCATTTCCAGTATTTCTATTTTTTAAAAAAATACCTATCTCTTTGGTAAATGTCTCATTCATATTCTAAATTGTTTTTCTGCTTTCTTCATATTGTTTTTCGGAATTCTTTTGTATCTCACTAAGCTTTTTATAAATCAATACTTTGTATCCTTATATGGAATTTTGAAGATTTCTTTGTGATTAAGAACTATAAGTGGAAAATTATTGTGTTCTTCGAAGTTGTCATATTTCTTTGCTTTTTCATGTTTCCTGTGTCCTTACATTGATATTGGCACAGCTGGAGTAACAGTCACTTCCTCTTTTTGAATTTACTTGCATGGGGAGGACTTTTTCCTGAAGATGTATCTGTGGTGTTGGGTGGGTAGGACACATTGGCTTTGATTCTGTGTACATGTGGTAGTGTAGTCTCTTCATGGTTTCTTCGGCGACAGACAGCATTAATGCTCTCTGCGATTTCCTCTGAGGGTTAGGATGCAGTTAATGGCAGAGGATAGGTTGAAGTTGTGCTGGTATAGGGAAGCCAGGTTGGCTTTGGCAGTGTGTTGCAAACCATCCATGGAGGTTTGTCACTGTCATTTCTCAAACACATCCAGTACTTAGTTATATAATAAGCACATTGAATGTAGCAAACAGAAACAAAAAGTTTAAATGCTCACCTTTAAGAGTTTAAAGTCAAAATGATAGAATGCACACATTAATAACTTTCAGGCACACTTACAAAGCAGCATTAAAATTGGTGCTAACTGATAGAAAATACAGAGGCATGTGAAACATTAAGTTGAGCAGAGCTCAATTAAATGTTGAAGTAGAGCATATCCTCGTAGTGGTGGCTGGCATGGAAATGTTATTTCAAATCAGAGGAAGAGCTTGAACAAAGTGAATATACGAGGTAGATATATCCTGGTGTTTTGTTTCAGAGGACTAAGCAGATACAGACATTGCATACTGCTCTCCTGGGAAGTCATAGTCTCTGCACCCAATATGTGCATGTATTGCCAATCTCCGTTTCATGGACAGTATGTCCTGGTCCTGTTATATTTATACCAAGGGTGCCAAAAAATGTATACACATTTTAAGAAAGGAAAAGCACTGTATTAAAATTGTAATACTCAGTAAGATGAATACAAGTCACATTTGACTTCTGCAACTACAAGAGGTGCTCAAAGTGGTTACCATCAGTGTCCAGACACTTCTGATTATGGCGAACGTCTCTCAAAATGTGTATACATTGACACCCTGGTGTTTGTGCGTGCACATGTACATATATATATATATATATATATATATATATATACATATGTATGAAAAAACATATATTTACTCTGATTTTTTCCATTCACTACTGTTGTCAACTTCCACCTCACTTTCTGTTGGTAAGCAATTTTACTTCAAACTTGGCTATGTGTTCTCCAGATCTGTTTGTTTTTGGATGCTTTGCTTGCAGCTGACCAGATTTTGTACAACATGCACACATTGTTGAGTACTATTGATCTCATTTGTTTTCACACGTCTTGGCCAGCTGATTTGTGGTGCTGGGAATTGAGTTGTGCAGTGTGGGTAGACTGCCTACATTTTAGGACCTTGAATTAGTTCTTTCTTTTTTTCTTTTTCTTTTTCCTCTTCTTTTTTTTTGAGTTGGAGTCTCACTCTGTCGCCCAGACTGGAGTGCAGTGATTGCTCCCGGCCACCGCAGCCTCGACCTGCTGGGCTCCAGTGATCCTTCTGCCTTAGCCTTCCAAGTAGCTGGAACTACAGGTGCGCGCTACCACACCCGGCTCATTTTTGATTTATTGTAGAAATGAGGTCTCACCAACTTGCCCAGGCGGGTCTCGAACCCACGGGCTCAGGCAATCCACTCACCTTAGCCTCCCAAAGGCGTGGGATTACAGGCTGAGCCACCGAGCCCGGCTTTGTTTTTCTTTTTCTCTTTGATAGAGACAAGGTCTTGGTGTGTTGCCCAGACTGGTCTCGAACTCCTGGCCTCAAGCACCTCCTGCCTTGGCCATCCAAAGTGCTAGGATTAAAGGCATAAGCCACCATGTATGAACCTTTCTTTTTTTCTTTGAGGCAGGGTCTCCATTTGTCATCCAGGATGGCATGCAGTGGCATAATCATGACTCACTGCAGCCTCAATCTCCTGGGCTCAAGTGATCCTTTCCCCTCAACCTCCTAAGTAACTGGGACAGCAGGTGTGCCCCACAACACCTGACTTGTTTTTCTTGTTGTTTTCCTAGAGATGAGGTCTTGCTATGTTGCCCAGGCTGTTCTTGAACTCCTGGGCTCAAGCAATCCTTTTGCCTTGGCCTCTCAGATTGCTGGGATAACAAGTGTGAGCCACCACACCCAGCCAGAAGTAGTTCTTTCTTGAGGCCATGAAGATGGATTTTGAAAGGGCTTTAATCTAGGACAGGACAACTCCTGGTCCATGGAACTGCATTGACTCAACCTGTGGCACCCTGTGATTTGATGACTTTGGTCTCTGTTCCTCACTCTGTTTTACAGGACATTGTACCAAACTTGAGCTACTTTTAGCTTTGCCTTATATCAACAGTGCAGCCACTAGGCAGCCCTCATTACTTCTGTGTAGATTAATCAGGAAAAAATTAGCCTTATACAACTGTTTTGTTTTTATTTCTGGTTTTTTTTTTTTTTTGAGTTGGAGTCTCACACTGTCGCCCAGATTGGAGTGCAGTGGCTGCTCCTAGCCACCACAGCCTCGACCTGCTGGGCTCCGGCGATTCTTCCGCCTCAGCCTTCCAAGTAGCTAGAACTGCAGGTGCGTGCTACCACACCCTGCTAATTTTTGATTTATTGTAGAGATGAGGTCTCACCAAGTTGCCCAGGCAGGTCTCGAACCTGCAGGCTCAGGCAATCCATTCCCTCAGCCTCCTAAAGGCGTGAGATTACAGGCTGAGCCACCGAGCCTGGCTTGTTTTTATTTCTAATTCTCATGATGCATATGGTTTGAATCCTAAATGTTGTAAGCAAAACTAAAAGGCTGCTTTTCTGTTTTTCAATTTGTTGATAGATTTCACATAAAACAATTTTTAAAATGTAAAAATAAGTACAATTATAGATGTTAATTAGAAAATGTATTTTAGTCACTCTAACCAAACATGTGTACCAACACATTATGCAAATTACAACACTTATGTAGCACAATAATGATTATTCTGAAGTATTGAGGCATTTTAAAAAGCACAGGACCTTTGCTAACAAAGCCTCAGAAGTCATGTCGCACCTCTCCTGGCTTGTTCTGATCATTGCATCATTCAAGTGCATCATTCGAGTGCAGGAGTCATAGACTCCTCTTAATGGGAGAAGTGTCAAGAGTTTGTATAAGTGATTTACAGCCTCCACAGTGACTTACTGTATCCAAAATATAAGTCTTTTTGATAGATTGCTTTATTGGCCCAATTTCACCTATCCCTGTAATGACAATCTGTTGTAGTCTGCTTGGGAGGCCATATCAAAAGCTACCATAGACTGGGTAGCTTAAACAACAATTGTGGACATTTATTTTATTTATCTTATTTTTTTGAGTTGGAGTCTCACTCTGTCGCCCAGAATGGAGTGCAGTGGCATGCTCCCAGCCACCGCAGCCTCGACCTGCTGGGCTCCAGCGATCCTTCCGCCTCAGCCTTCTAAGTAGCTGAACTACAGGCCTGCGCTACCACACCTGGCTAATTTTTTGATTTATTGTAGAGATGAGGTCTCGCCAAGTTGCCCAGGCGGGTCTCAAACCCGCGGGCTCAGGCAATCCACTCACCTCAGCCTCCCAAAGGCGTGGGATTACAGGCTGAGTCACCAAGTCCGGCTGGACATTTATTTTATTACAGATGAAGTCTGGGAAGTTCAAGATCAAAGTGCCAGCATATTTGGTTATTTTGAAGTCCTGCTTCCTGTCTTGAAGATAGACAACTTCTTGCTGTATTCTCATGTAGTAGAAAGAAAGCTCTGGTGTCTGTTCTCTTCCTGTAAGAGCACTAATCTATCAACAAGGAGATCCAGAACCTAAACCTGACACTCAACCAAATGGACTTAATAGATGCCTACAGATTATTCCACCCAACAACCAGAGAATATACATTCTACTCATCACCACATGGAATATACTCCAAGATCGATCACATCCTTGGCCATAAATCAAGCATAAACAAATTCCATAAGGTTAAAATCTTGCCATGTACATTCTCAGACCACAGTGGAATAAAAATAAATATCAACACCAAAAATATTTCCCCAAAGCCCACAAAGACATGCACACTAAGCAGCATGATGCTGAACAACTACTGGGTCAAATCAAAGCAGAAATTAAAAGATTCCTGGAAACAAATGAAAATGAAGAAACATCTTACCAAAACCTCTGAGATGCCATGAAAGTAGTTCTCAGAGGGGAATTTATATCTCTATGAGCACACATCAAAAAAACAGAAAGATCACAAGTGGAGAGCCTAGCAAATCATCTATGGGAACTGGAAAGAGAAGACCACCAAAACCATAACTTTAACAGAAGAATACAAATCACCAAAATAAGAGCCCAAATATGGGACATAGAAGACAAAAATATCATAGAAAACACCAACAAAACAAAAAGTTGATTCTTTGAAAGAATTAACAAGATTGATGGGCCCCTAGCCAGAATGACCAAGGAGAGAAAAAGCCCAAATAAACACAATCAGAAATACAAAAGGTCAAATCACAACTGATCCTGAAGAAATACAAAAGATTATCAGAGATTATTATGTACACCTATATGGAAACAAACTTGATGACCTAAATGAAATGAAGGACTTTCTGACATCACACAACATCCCCATGAACAAGAAGACATTGAGACACTAAATAGACCACCAACAACCCAGGAAATTGACTCTGTCATATGAAAACTACCTACAAAAAAAACCTCTGGACCGGATGGCTTTCCAGCAGAATTCTACAAAACGTACAAGGAGGAGCTGATACCAATCCTATTGAAAGTATTCTAGCCAATTGAGAAAGATGAAATTCTCCCCAAATCATTTTACAAAGCTAACACCACACTGATACCCAAACCGGGTAAAGATCCTACAAAAAAAGAGAACTACAGGCCGATATCCCTTAAGAACATAGATGCAAAAATCCTCAACAAAATTCTAGGAAATCAGATCCAAAAACACATCTCAAAAATCATCCACCATGACCATGTAGGCTTCATCCCCAGGATGCAGGCCTGGTTCAACATTCACAAGACCATAAATATAATTAAATACATCAACAAATGTAAAAACAAGAACCACATGATTATCTCATTAGATGCAGAAAAAGCTTTTGATAAAATCCAGCATCATCCCTTCTTGATAAAAACCCTCAAACACCTAGGTATAGAAGGAACATATCTCAAAATAGGAAGTGTTATCTACAATAAACCCACAGCCAATATATTGCTAAATGTACAGAAACTGGAAACATTTCCCCTGAAAACTTGGACAAGACAAGGCTGCCTACTCTCACCCCTCTTGTTCAACATTGTGTTGGAAGTCCTAGCTTGGGCAATTAGACAAGAGAAGGAAATCGGGGTATCCAAATAGAAAAAGAGGGAGTCAAGTTATCCCTCTTTGCTGATGATATGATCCTATACCTTGAAAATCCAAGAGAATCTGTCAAAAACCTGCTTGCACTGCTAAAGGACTTTGGCAAAGTCTCAGGGTACAAAATAAACGTGCAAAAGACAGTTGCATTCCTATACACCAACAACAAGTAGGCGGAGACCCAAATTAAAAGCATGGTTTCCATTCACAATAGCCACAAAAAAATTAAATACCACGGCATCTTCCTAACCAGAGAAGTGAAAGACCTTTACAATAAGAACTATAAAACACTGCTCAAAGAAATCCAAGAAGACACAAACAAATGGAAAAATATTCCATGCTCATGGATAGGAAGAATCAACATGGTCAAAATGTCCATCCTACCAAAGGCAATCTACAGATTCAACACAACACCCATTAAGTTACCAACATCATTCTTCTCAGACCCAGAAATGACAATACAGAAATATACATGGAAACATAAACGACCACAAATAGCCAAAACAATCCTTAGCAAAAGAAACAAAGCAGAAGGTATCACAATTCCAGACTTCAAACTTTACTATAAGGCTACAGTAATCAAAACAGCCTGGTATTGGTACAAGAACAGGCACACAGACCAATGGAACAGGATAGAGATTCCGGAAACAAAGTCTCAATTCCTCAACCAACTTGTCTTTGACAAAGCTTCCAACAACAACCACTGGGGAGAGGAGAACCTATTCAGTAAATGGTGCTGGGAAAACTAGCTGACCACATGCAGAAGATTGAAACAGGATCCCTACCTATCGCCATACACAAAAATTAACTCTAAATGGATCAAAGACCTAAACGTAAAACCTCAAACTATAAGAATGTTAGAGAACGCAGGAGATTATGGAAATTGGAACTGGCAACCAATTCCAGTTCAGAACCCTAAAGGACAATACCTTAAGAAATAAGTTAGGCAAGTGGGACCTCATCAAACTAACGAGTTTCTGCAAAGTCAAAGAAACCATCAAGAGAGCAGGGAGACAGCCCACCGAGTGGGAAAAAATATTTGCCAACTGTATATCTGACAAAGTCTAACATTTAGGATCTGCAAGGAACTCAAACACGCTGAAAGGAAAAACAAACAAACAAACAGCTCCTTTAAAAAGAGGACAAAAGACATGAATAGACACTTCTCAAAAGAAGAGTTATGGGCAGCCAATAGACACATGAAAAAGTGCTCAGCATCACTCATCATCAGAGAAATGCAAATCAAAACCACATTGAGATACCACCAGTAAGAACGGCCATCATTAATAAAACAAACAATAACAGATGCTAGCCAGGATGCAGAGAGAAAGGAATACTTCTATACGCTGGTGGGAATGCAAACTAGTGCAACCTCTTTGGAAGACAGTGTGGCAATTTCTGAAAGAGCTAGAAATTGACCTTCCATGTGATCCAGCAATACCCCTGTTGGGAATACACCCGGAAGAACTCAAATCATTCTACAAAAAAGATACCTGCATTCATATGTTTCTTGCAGCCCTATTCACAATAGCAAAAACATGGACCCAGCCATGTTCCCCATCGTAGCTGGACTGGATTTAAAAAATGTGGTACAGCCGGGCTCGGTGGCTCAGCCTGTAATCCTGCGCTTGGGAGGCTGGGGTGAATTGCCTGAGCCCGCGGGTTCGAGACCCGCCTGGGCAACTTGGCGAGACCTCATCTCTACAATAAAAAAAAAAAAATGTAGTACATATACACAATGGGATATTATGCAGCCATAAAGAAGGACAAACATATGGACTTTGCAGCAACTTGAATGGATTTTGAGTTGATCATACTCTGTGATCTACCACAGAAACAAAGAACAGAGTACCATATGTTCTCACTCATAAGCGGACCTTGAACAATTATAATACTATAAGAAAGGGATTGGCAGTAGTGGGAAACGCTCAGGGGAGAGGGGATGGGATTGGCAGTTGAAGGAAACTGTTAGGGGAGGGAGGGGCATATGTCATCAACAAGGGTACTTGCATAATCAATGTTTGTATACCTAACCCTGAATTGTACCCCACATCTTTATAATAAAAAGAGGGGAAAAAAAGAGCACTAATCTCATTGTGGGGGCTTATCTTAACCTAATTACCTTCCAAATGACCCACCTCCTAGTTCCATACTATTGGGGGATAGGGCTTTAACATATATAGATTTTGGAGGGACACTCACATTCAGTCCATCACACACCCTCTCCCTGTGACCCTGCAGTCTCTTCTTGTCTTTCATAGAAGGAGTCATTTTTTTCCTGCTAATTGACTTTGGCCATGGATATATGGGCTTGCTTTGACCAATGATATACTAGCAGAAGTAGCACAGCCTAGTTTGAGTTGCTCTTCGAGTATGGGCTGCCATCTTGAACCTTTGCCACTGCCATTGGAAGAACATTATCTAACTTACTTCGGGTCCCAGAAAGAAGACAAGAGAGTCATAGAACAGATGTATGCCAGCCTCCACAGCCCCGTAAGCCTATGAAATAATAGGAAAGAGCAAACCTGCTCTGCCACACTCCTCCTGGGCCAGTTAAACTCCAGCAAATCCACAGATAAATACATATTTTATGTGACTTAGTTTTGGGGTTGTCTGTTAAGCAGCAACAGTCAACCAAACCTGTTTGACATTTTTCAAGTCTATCTTGTGTTCCATCATGGAATTACAAAATATTTTTCATTTATGTCCTTTATATTTTCTTTCCCCCAAGTGTTTTCACTTTTATATTATTACTGTGAATGAGTATTTTTACATTATATTTTTGAATTGAGGATAGCAAAACAGTTAAGATTTAATTTAAAAAAATTTTTTTAGAAATTAGGTTTCAGCCGGGCTCGGTGTCTCAGTCTGTAATCCCGCGCCTTGGGAGGCCGAAGTGAGTGGATTGCCTGAGCCCGCGGGCTCAAGACCCACCTGGGCAACTTGGCGAGACCTCATTTCTACAATAAATAAAAAATCAGCCAGGCATGGTAGCATGCGCCTGTAGTTCCAGCTACGTGGAAGGCTGAGGTGGAAGAATTGCCGGAGCCCAACAGTTGAGGCTGCAGTGGCTGGGAGTGGCCACTGCACTCCAGTTTGGGCAACAGAGTGAGACTCCGACTCAAAAAAAAAAAAAAAAAAAAAGTGCTAGGTTTATAGGTGTGAACTACCGTGCCCAGTCAGCAATTGAAATTTGAATATTGATTTTGCATCTGACTACCTTATTTGTCTTATTACTAATATTTTTTAATATTCAAAAACTTGATTTTATTTCGCATAGATACTACATGATTTGATTGTATTTAAATCTGTCTTTCACTGTATTCAAAGTTTAACACCACATTTCTTACTCACAATTTCTTTACCTATGAGTTTGTTATTTCAAGTCATCATTTATGTAACCGGTCCATATCCTTAAGTGATTATTTTAATCAACTCAATACAGACATCATTTTTATGCAACAAAATATGCACATTTCAAGTGCACAGTTTAATGAGTTTTGACAAATGTATACAACTGGGCAACCATCACTATAATCAAGATTCAGAATGTTTCAATTAGTCTAAAAGATTCCCATGAGTCCATCTGAAGCCAGACTCTATCTTGAACCCCAAAGGACCCACGAATCTCCTTTCTGTTCCTATAGATTAATTCTGTTTCTTCTAGAATTTGATGAAATCGGAATCATACAATGGGTAAACCCTTGTATCTGGCTTCAGTTTAACATAACATTTTGCAATTCATTCATGTTATTATTTTATATGTATCAGTATTATTGTTATTTTTAAGTTGCCAAATAGCATTTCAGTGCATGAATTTATCCCAGTTTACTCACTTGTCCATCAGTAAACATTAGGGGCATTTCCAGATTTGGGCCAGTAGGATAATTATTCATATTCTTATTCAAGTACTATTTTTATTGAACTGGCATAGGAATATCTAGGATTTATTTTAACTTGATTTTTCAAATTTTTTCAAGTCTTATTCTTGTATAAGTCTTGTATTGAGCATGTCATTTCTCTTAAATACATTCCTAACAATAAAACTGTTGAGTCATGAAATCGATATAGTTTTAATGTTGTTAGAAATTGCCAAAGAAGTTTACAAAATCGTTGTACACCTTTTCCACAATATATGATTGTTCCTATTCACCCTCTTGTCAACATCTGATAATGTTTTCAATTTTAGCTATTTTAGTGGATATGAAGTGATACCAAATTGTGGTTCTAATTTGCGTTTCTATGATAACTTAGGATGTTGTTGACCATCTTTTAATTTACTGCAGTCATGCATCGCTTAACGATGGGGATGCATTCTGAGAAGTGTATCACTGGGAGATCTCGTTGTTGCGTGAACATTGTACAGTGTACTTTATTTACATACACCTAGATGGCCTAGCCTACTACATACCTAGGCTATGTGGTGTAGCCTGCTGCTCCTAGACTACAAACCTGTCCATGTTACTGTGCTGAATACATGGGCAATGGTAACACAATGGTCAGTATTTGTCCATCTAAACAGAAAAGTTACAGTAAAAATATTGTATAAAAGATAAAAATGTGTACACCTCTATAGGGCACTTACCATCATGGAGCTTGCAGGACTGGAAGTTGTTCTGGGTGAGTTAGTGAGTGATGATGATGGAATTTCATGGCCTAAGACATCACTGTTCACTTCTTAGACTTTATAAACACTGTATACTTAGACTACACTAAATTTACAAAAAAAAGGTTTTTTCTCCAATAATAGATTAACCCTAACTTGTAACTTTTTAACTTTATAAATTTCTAATTTTTAAAAACTTTTGAATTTTTAATAATAACACAAGCACATTGTACAACTGTACAAAAATATTTTCTTTATACTCTTATTCTATAAACTTTTTTCTATTTTTAAAATTATTTAAGTTCCTTTTTTTACTTTTTAAACTTTTTTTTAAATTAAAAACTAAGACACGAACACCCACAACAGCCTTAGCATATAGAGTCAGAATCATCAATATACTGTCTTCTGCCTCCACTTCTCATTCCACTGGAATGTCCTCAGGGACAACAACACGCACAGGGCTGTCATCGCCTGTGATGACAATGCCTTCTGGTGGTCCTGCCTGAGGATATTTTATAGTTAACGCAAAGAAAATAAATAGAAGAGTACACTCCAAAATAATAATAAGAAGTACAGTATAGCAAATACATAAACTAGTGACAGTTATCATTATCAATATCATTCATTATACACAATTATACATTCAAAATTTTTATTCAGCTGGCAGTGCAGTAGATTTGTTTACACCAGCATCACCTCAAACACACGACTAACGCATTGTGCTATTTTAGGATAGCCACGTCACCTGGTGATTGGAATTCTTTTAGCTCCATTATAATTGTGTGGGATGACTGTCATACACATGGTCCATCACTGACCAAAATTATACTTCATGTCCATTCAAATATCTTCTTTTGTGAATATCTATTTAAATCTCTTGCCTATTTTTAAATTGTGTGGTTTATATTTTTTGATTAGTAGAAGTTTTTAATATATTCTGTGCCGCATATATGTGTTGTAAACATTTTGTTTTTGTGTCTTTTCCTTTCTTTTGCTTAGGGTCTTTGGGAAAAAAGTGCCAGGAGAAAATTCTTCATGGGTTCTTCATGTACCTGTTTCTTCATTTATTTTGAGTAGGGTACTATTGCGAACTTTCCTCTGGAGTATCATTTAAAGGATGTTTGTATAGCAAGCAGCCTTAGAAGAAAGAGATGGTGTCTCCTTCCACAGCAAAGGGCAGGCATATTGATTGTCCAGTGTAATGAAGACAACGTCTCTTTTGCAAGTAAAGGGCAGCCATGCTTCCATATGTGGCGAAATACTTGAGCTCTCAAAGCTCCTTTTCTATAATGCTACACACCATGTATTTGGGTATCCATCAGGGTCCACCTGCCTCACACCTGTTGAATCTGGGGCACAGGGACCACCCTAAACTGTATATAACCAAGCTGCCATTCTGCAACAGTGGGCACATGTTCTCAGGACCTCCTGAGTATGGGTGTACCTGGGCTTACGTCCTCAAGTTTGGCTCAAGAATAAACCATCTTAAATATTTTACAAAGTCTGACATCTTTTCGTAAACACTAAGCTCAGGGTTCCTTCTCTATAATGCTATGTACCACATGTTTGGGCATCCATCTGGGCCCATCTGCCTCACTCCTGTGGAATCTGTGGGCTCCAGGACCTGAGGTGAAGTTGCTGACGGTCAAGCTGTCAGAGTGAGGAAGCTCTGGCCCGCGGGTCTTGGGTGACAGTGTCCCGGGGACTACAGGCTTGCTTCTTAGTTTTCAAGTTGAGTAAAATCAAGTATCTTGCTACTTCACAGTTCTTGACAAGCGGACATGTTCAATATTGATGCAGCATATGTTGTCAATTTTTTTCTAGCTCATGATTGTGTGTGTGTGTGTGTGTGTGTGTGTGTGTGTGTATGTGTTCTTAAAAGAAAATGTTGCAAGGTCCCTAATCTTTTCTTCTAAAATTTTAAAGTTTGGCTTTTATGTTTTAGTGGATGATCTACTTCAAGTTAATGTTTGTGTATATTTTCAAGTATGGGTCAAGTTTTTTTAAAAAAATATTGATTAAATAGATAGCAGCGTTTATTGTAGAACTATTGTTTTTCTCACTGGATTGTCTTGTCACCTTTGCAGTAATCAAAGGACCATAAATGCATGAGTTTAGTGTCAGATTCTCTGTTAGTTCTATTAGTGTATTATACCTGTGTACTGCAGCTTTCTGACATGTCTTGATATCAAGCAATTTCATTCCTCTAACTTTGTAATTTAAAAAATTGTTTTAGCTTTTCTAGGTCTTTTGCTTTTCTACATATATGTTAAAATCATTTTAGTGATTTCTACTAAAAGTCTAGGTTGGTTTTGATTAGGATTATAGTGAATCTAATAATCAACTTGTGGAGAACTGAATCTAAACACTCTTGAAATCCTTTAACAAATATATATTTATTTATTTTTCATTTGGTTTTTTTTTTGCCAGGTTTTAGTGCCTTGTAGTTTCTTCAGTTGGTTTGCTGAATTTCTTTCTAGTTCATATTTTTGAATGGTATTATACATAGTATTGTTTTAGAAATGTTGCTTTATTTTTATCTGCTTATTGCTAGCATAAAAAAAGATTGTTGCATTTTGACTTGGGTCCAACTACATTGCTAATTTCACTTATTAGCTTCTAGTACCTTTCAGATTCCTTAAAATTTTCTGCACAGATGATCACATTGTCTGTGAATGAAGAGATTCACCTCTTTATGACTAATCTCTATGCTCTTTTATTTCTTTTTCTTGCCATTTTACAATGTGTAGCTTTCTTTGTGGGAGAACATATAATTAGAATCCTAATTTCTTTAATAAATACAGAGCTTTTGGCTACTTTATGAGTCTGTAAATTTGTTTTTCTAAAAGAAAAGTTCTCAGTTTGGCTTTTCTATTTTTTGTCTACTGTTCTGTGATTTGCATTTTTCAAAGAACTTATTCACTTCATCTAGGTTGTTGAAGTTATTGGTATACATTTTAAAGTAATCTTTTATTCTTTTAATGACTAGTATCTTTATCCATTGTTCTTATTCTATTTCAGTTGTAGTCATCTGAATAATCCTTTTTTTTATTGTACATTTTAAGGTTCCTCTTTCAGAAGCTATAAAAAAATTAAGCCTAATATAAGTAAAAATGATAATGATAAGAATAGAGATCCATAAAATAAAAAACAGAAAAAATGGAGAAAATTAAAAAGCTGTTTTCTGAAAAGATGAATATGATTGAACGAACTCTAGCTAGATTGAACAACAATAAATCTAACAATTACTTAGAGAAAAAAGAAAAAAGGTCTAACATCTTCTCTAAGTAATTGTTTTAGTTACATTCTACAAATTTTATTATGTTGTACTTTAATTTTTTCTAAATTCACATTTTCGAATTTACATTATAATTGCCTTGGACCCATGTTTACTTGAATCTATGTTATTTTATTTCCAAATATTTGGAGGATATTCTGGGTATTTTCCATTATCAATTTCTAATTTAATTCTGTTGTAGTCAGAGAACATGAATGACAGTTTATGAAAATCTGCTTTTATGGTACAGTAAATTCTCTGTCTTGAGGAATGATTCATTTATTTATTTATTTTTAAATACGTATTTGCTGTTGTTGCATGGAGTGTTCTGTGTCAGTTAGGTCAAATGGTTTATAACGTTGTGCATTCCTATATCCTACAGCTGACTGATCTTGTTTTTATTTGTTCTACCAATTACTACGAAAGGCATGGTTAAATTACTATTACTGCATACTTGTTTTTCTTTGTAGCCCTGTCGTGTGTGTGTGTGTGTATGTGTGTGTGTGTGTGTGTGTGTGTACTTTGATTTACGGTATCTGGCAACTTTCATTCCCTTGTGTACACCAAGGTTCATCTGGTATTATTTTTTTTGTTGTTGGAAAAACTTTCCTTAACGTTTCTTATAGTGAAATCTTCTGGTAACCAATTCTCTCAGCTTTTGTCCAGTTTTTAACGTTTCTTCATTTGAGATAGTGTTGCTGAGTGGTTAATTTCAGGCCAACAGTATTTTGCTTTCAGTATTTTAAACATGTCATTTCATTATGTCTGACATATTTTATGATGAGAAGACTGTTTTATTCTTATTTTAAATGCTTGAGACTAAAACAACAAAGAAGGCATTACTTAAAGAGAATGTCCACTCCGTAGCATGAGGGAAGCCGAAACCAAACGGTGTTGCTGCTGAGTTGAGGTGACAAAGTTGGAGGTTGATGGTGGCCACCGCAGAGGTTGTGACCCTCAGACTGTGGTGCTGGGGAGGGTGGGGCTGCAAGGAAAGGATTTCGCAGATGTGTGGATGGGTCCTTGTGAGTCCTACACCAAGACCGGTTTGTGCACAGGTAAGGACACTGCTGGACTCCAGTAAGAACCTTCAGGAAGAAGTGGACACAGCCAGCCCCAGAGCTCATGGAGACAGGAGGAGACGTTTTACATTTCACCCAGCTGACGTCAAACGTCTGTCTGACAAATGGACGTTGGACATGGTCCTCAGTAATGTTGCTTCCGCACAGGGGCCCAGTCAGTTTTCCACTAAAGGCTGTCCTGCTCCCTTCTTATGAAGCTTCCAAAGTAACCTCAGAAAGTTCCTGCTGATTCTGAGGATTCTACCTGTACCCCAAACTGCCCCCAAATCATTAAAGAAATATTTTAAAAGTATAGAACAATGTAACATACACAATTGCTAGCATTCAATCAAAATTATCAGCATGCAAAGGAACATGAAAATATAACTCATAACAGAGGAAAATCAATCAGTAGTAACTGACAAGGACAGCCAAATTAATAGAAAAGATCACTACCCAGTTATTACAAATTCTTATGTATGTTTTAAAAAGTAGAAAAAGCATGTGAATAAGAGATTAAGAATTTTTTTTACAAAACCAAAGTGAACATCTAGAATAAAAATACATGAGATGAAATATAAAGTGAGTTGGACTTGGTGGCTCAACCTGTAATCCCAGCATTTTGGGAGGCTGAGGTGAGTGGATTGCCTGAGCTCATGGATTTGAGACCCGCCTGGGCAACTTGGCGAGACCTCATCTTACAATAAATAAATTTTAAAATATTAGCCGGGCTTGGTAGCTCGCGCCTGTAGTTCCAGCTACTTGGAAGGCTGAGGCAGAAGGATCGCCGGAGCCCAGCGGGTCAAGGCTGCGGTGGCCGGGAGCAGCCACTGCACTCCAGTCTGGGCAACAAGAGTAAGACTCTAACTCAAAAAAAAAAAAAGAAAGAAATATAAAGTGACTAGGCTTATACTGCAATAGAAAGGATTAGTAAATTTGAAAACATAGCAGGAGAAATATTCAAAATGAAACTGATCAAAAAACACTGAAAACAAAAGAAGCTCCATCAGTGACCTGTGGTACAGCGTTATGAAGCCTGGAACCATGTAATCAGTGTCTCAGGAAGAGAGGCGAGAGGGAACTGCTGAAAAAACGCAAAGAAACAATAACTCAAACTTTTTCCAAGTTTGAGGAAAACTGGAAACTCATAGATCCCGCTCCCCAGGAAACACTCAACAAACCTCAAGCAGGAAAAAATAAACCTTAAGTAAATTACCTATTGCAAGCAAAGTACAGAGATGTCAGCAGATTTCTCTCAAAGAGCGTACAAGCAGGCGATAAAAGAGGTGCCTTTACAACACAGAAAGAAACCACAGAAATCAGGTCAGTGCTGCATACCCAGCAACGATGCCTATTTTAAAAAACTGGTTAAAATACTTTTCTGACATGCAAAAGTTGAGAGAATTAATCACCTATCAACCAGTACTATATGAAATGCTAAATGGAGTCACTTAGGCAGAAGAAAATGACATTAGAAAGAAATTTGAATGTCTAAAATGAATATCAGAAATGGTAAATATGTAGATAAACATATGCAATACATTTTTTTGTGTTAGAAAACTTACTGCATTCTTTATCATTAGATATAAGAATATGTCTGTTGTGATGCTCAGGTAACATTTTTCTGCTAAATAATCACTATAAAGTTTCTAGTCTTTAAGGAATGTTTTCTTCAAAAATTTTTTTTTGTGGCTAGGTGTGGTGGCTCACACCTATAATCCCAGCACATTGGGAAGCCAAGGCGGGAGGATTGCTTGAAGCCAGGAATTCAAGACCAGCCTGAACAACATAGTGAGGCTCCATCTCTACAAAAAATATAAATTTAGCTGGGCATGATGGCATGTGCCTGTATTCCCAACCACTCTGGAGGCTGAGGAGAGAGGATCATCTGAGCCCAGAAATTGGAGGCTGTGGTGAATCATGACTGTGCCACTGCAGCCAGGGTGACAGAGGGAGGTTCCGACTTGAAGAAGGAAAAAAAAAAAAAGAAAAAAGAAATTGCCCAAAGACATCATGCGGGCTGGTGTCCATCCTGTTTGTTACAAGCCTGCCACGAGGTTCTAACAAAATAACAGATGTAAAATGACTGACAGTGGTGGGAAACTATGGGGGGGAGTGGAAGGGAAATGGAATTAATGGTAGTAAACATCTGTCTGGGGACGGAGACGGGGAGACACCTCTTATCAACAAGGGTGCCTGAACGAAACATATTTGTATACCTAACCCTTAACTGTACCCCACAATATCATAATAAAAAATATTGATTATAAAAAAATAAAAAACAAAATAACAGATGTTCCTACTTTTTGCTCTGGAGAGTTAAAGTAAAATCGATTTAAGACTACATTTTCAATAATTGCTTTGATTTTTGCCTTGACTGTTTAATAGGAGAAGTTAGCTTTGCTAAGGTTTGAGTGGTTGAGCACTAGGGAGCATATGCTAGTCAATGTTTGATTTGGATTTCACTGAAGGTCTTCAGGATCACGGATTTGTAGCCGGGGGCCTCTCAAATAAAATCACTGCCTTGGTAACCACAGCCAAGAGAAGCACAGACTCCTGTCCAGGGAGCTGACTGTCTTTTTGTTGAATTTGCTTTTGGATTGGAGTAGATTTATCTGTTTTTATTATCTTTGCTAACAAGTTTATGGAGATATTTTCAAGTAAGGTCATAATTTGTTCTTGAGTAACACTAATTTTCTTTTTATAAGGTCATGGACTTGGGGATTTTTAGACTTTGAAAGGTTGTGTCTGTTTTCCAACTCAAGAGTTTGCAAGTGTTTCATTCCTTCACGTACTGACTTACATGTTCCCATTAATCCATCTTAATTTTTTCTCCACAGAAGACCCGTCAAAATTAAATGTCTATTTTGATTTTTTGCATTGCTACACTTTTGCATTCTGTATTCCATAAGAAATCATTTAAAAGCAGCAATGACAATGGGAAGCCTGCTTGGATTAAGAAAATCAATTTTAAAGTTTTTCATGGTGGCACAGGATATTTAATTTAAAAATATAGTCCTCCCTTTGGAAAAAATGCCTTGGAAAGGCTAAAACAGCTGGAATATGTATTAGTAACTTGTACTAACCTCAACTTTACTAATGTCTAATTTCAGGCTTTGTGTAATTGACAGACTGGCTTTCTTCCAGTTTTTTGTCTCAAGCCAAAATAGACCCAAATGTCTTCCATTAAGCATTAGGGAGGTAAACTGTTGCCCATTTGTAAGAAGCAAAGATTCTTATTTGTCTGTTTCAAGACTCATCAGAACCATTCTTCAGTTCCCATGGAAACCTTCTCTAGCTAAATGTAAGAGGGCCTCTGAGCAGAACTGAAATACCTATAGAACTGAAAAGAGCCATATTGTAATTCTTCTGGAAGTTTACTTTTTAAAAAATTTTTTGGCCTTAGCTAAAGTGCCAAATTATTTAGTCTGACCACATTTACTTGGATATTAATGATCCCAAAGATAATACTTAAGTGGGAAATTTTTTTTTTTGTAGGGAAAGGAGAACTAGAGTGTTGAAAAAACAAAAGCAGATAGAATTCCCACTGAAGAATGAAGTTTTTAGTTTTCAAAGGTGGGCATTTAAGCTATGTAGATTTTACTATCAATTTTATCAGCTGTACTCAAAAGTGGATGTTGTGATGATTCCTGATGATAGGTTTTACTTATATGTTCTCAGATAAATACGTGACAATCTGTGAAATGCTTATTTTTTAGAGTTAGTTTACAATCCTTAGCATTAATACAGTTGCATTTTTAATCCACATATCACAAACACAGAAGCTAGTCCAAGTTTAAGAGGTCTTCAAAATTTTGTCTCCACTGGTACAGTTATAGGTGTTGTTACAATAAGTTGAAGATTTCTCTGGTAATAGAAATCATCTCTACAATAAATCAAAAATCAGCCGGGCGTGGTAGCACGCGCCTGTAATTCCAGCTACTTGGAAGGCTGAGGCGGAAGGATCGCCGGAGCCCAGTGGGTCGAGGTTGCGGTGACCGGGAGCGGCCACTGCACTCCAGTCTGGGCGACAGAGTGAGACTCCAACTCAAAAAAAAAAAAAAAAAAAAAAAAAATTGATAGTTGTAGTGTAAAGAAAATGTCTTCTTGGTAGTTTTAGCTCTCTTGAGTATGTGTGAAAACCGGGTGCAATTACAACTACTTTCTTTCACATTGGAAGAAATACCTATTTACATTTTAGCTACTTGTTTGTTTTTATAAACATAAGAATTTTGTGTAGAATTTCTTTTTCAAGTTTGAAAAAATTGTAGAGAACTCACTGAAGGTGGTAATGGAAGAGAAGGAAGACATTTTCTGGAAGTCGCCCAGCCTCTGATTTTCTACTAGAGGAAAACCATCTCAAGCGACTTGCTACTCCTCCCATATCACAACCGTGGTGTGAACTCTGCTGGAATCCCAGGTCCTTAGACTCCAATCCAGTTGGCTGACTTTTCCACTTTTCATGTTTCTCATATTCATATCTGAAGACTGTCCAATTGGTAGTGCTATTGCTATGTTCATTCCATTGATTGAAAAACCCAAAGCTTACTACAGATACTGTAGTAAGTATACCTTAACCTTTCAGTATTTCAGAGAGGGCTTATTGAAACCTTGTTTCATGTTTCAGGAGGGGACACTATTTTCGGGGCCTCACTTCCATAGGAACAGGATCCACGCATACACCTTTTGGTTGGAGAACAGTAAATATTTAGTAATATAGAACAGCAATAAATATAGTAATTCAGTAAGAGAAAGATACACTCCCAAGTTTTCTAACTATGAGTGTGTTGGGAATTCCCAATCTGAGTGACACTAATATTTTGGATAGAAAGTACGTGGGAAACAGCCAGGAGCTGACAACAAGGTATTTGTCATGAAATAGAATTACAAATGAACGTGGAAACACACTCTGACTTCTCCACATGGGGATCCCAGCTCCATCCGGGTGTAGACCAGTCATAGTTCTCTCATTCTTCCCCACGAATGTTCTTTATTGGCATGGATAATGGAGGATTTACTGTGTATGCGTGGATCCTGTTCCTATGGAAGTGAGGCCCCGAAAATAGTGTCCCCTCCTGAAACATGAAACAAGGTTTCAATAAGCCCTCATCTGAAATACTGAAAGGTTAAGGTGAGCAGAACATAGAGACAATCATCTTTTGGAAATAAGCCCTGGGTGCAAATTAAAGTCTTGTGTTTAAATCCCAACCATGCCACTTACTGGCGCTTGTGGAAATCTGGTAAAAACTCTGACGTGTGAACATGAGTAGGCGAAGCAAGGAATTTTTCACAAGACAGAATTTGCACTCCCATGTCCACTTATTTGTAAAATGCTGACTGTGTCAGTGAAGTTCTGAGCACTCATGGCCTCCTCGTTCTCAATGATGGCTACACCAATCTGGATACTTTTGCTGACATCTTTTTCATGTTGTCCCAGAAGCCACATATAGGAGTGTCTCAAGATTGATTGCTATTTTGTAGAACTTTATTCCTTGGTGGAATGAGTGACCAAACGACTTGTTCAACGTATTTTGCCTGTATGATTATTAAATGAAGTTTAACATGGCAGTTACTCTGCCCTTGTTTCACTCAGCTTTTTATATAATGTCCTTCAATCCTGCTGTGATTGTATCACAAAAGGGACAATGTTAAAAATGGACTATTTGATAAATAGTCATGTTAATATTATTTCCAGCCCCCCATTACATTCTACAGATTGAAATCCATTTGATTCCCTTGAGGATAATATTTGATGAGAGATGCGTAAATATTGATTTTCACGAATGAAGTGGTTTTCATTTAAAGTGTAAAAATGTTAAACAAAAGCATTTCCTCCAACTGATAACTGCTTAAGAGCTCTGAAAGCGTATGATGCATTCAACTTGTTCATTCATCATAAGGTTCAGCTTGGCAGGAGTGAAGCTGTCTGCGTTCTGTCAACCCTGACTATTGCTCATAAATACCGTCGTGAGCCCCTTCATGCGCATGATGAAATGAGGCAGTATGTTGCGACATGTGTGCAACAGGGGAAAGAGAAACTCTAGTGGCAGCAAGGTGGCTCTTAGTCAACAGATTTATGCAAAAACTTTTTTTTTGGTGAGCTATTTTCGAGGATTGAGGAGAATACAGGGAAAGTCTCATCTGGGGAAGGAAAAGCAAATAACTTTGACTCATTTTATTAAAGCGTGACTGTCATACAAATGGAGATACACATGTGTCAGAATTTTGTATTTGACCTAATTACCGTGCCAGTAGAGTGGTTAAGCTCCTCAAAGAAAATTTGAGATGACATTTGGGTGATATATATACATATATATGTGTATAATAAACATATACTTGTATATACATCTATACATATCTATATACGCATAGACAAGCGTATGTTTATATACATGCTCTCTATTTAGTTATATATCTAGAGAGAGAGATTGATTGATTGATTTCTGTTCAGTTAGTCAGATAACTTGCTAAAGGAAGTTTCCTTAGTAAGAGAAAAAAAAACTGATTAATAGGCAGAGCTTGGTGGGTCAGACTGTAATCCTCGCACTTTGGGAGGCCGAGGCAAGTGGATTGCCTGAGCCTGCGGGTTCAAGACCAGCCTGGACAAGTTGGTGAGACCTCGTCTCTACAATAAATAAAAAAAATTAGCTGGGCACAGTAGCATGAGCCTGTAGTTCTGGCTACTTGGAGGGCTGAGGCAGAAGGATCACCAGAGCCCAGCAGGTTGACACTGGGGTGGCCGTGAGCATGCCACTGCACTCCAGCCTGGGCGATGGAGTGAGACTACAACCAAAAAAAAAAAAAGAAATACAAAAAAACCCCACCTGATTAATAACCTACAGTGCAATAAAACAATAACCTTTTGGGTTATCTTTTCTGAGAGAAATAATTTGCACCTCTACTAGACAAAAAAATCTATACCATTGACACGTAATTCACGGAATGTGGGCCTAATCAAAGGTAACTAGCAAATCAAACAAAGGTGCATCCTCTTGAGAATTAGATAACCCTCGGGTGGTCCAGTTAGACAGTGTTCCAATATGACGCTGAAGGGCTATAGAGTGATGTCTTTGTCCATTTCAGAGTTAGTCTGGGTTTCTTTAGTGTTACTAGTTTCTTTCTCAAATACCTAAAGTCTACTTTATGTACTTCTAACATTGTCGTGCTCTAACAAAACCCCCTATTTTGAGCTAGATTTTCCTCCTTAAAAATCACAGAATATACATTCCTAAGCAAAGGAAACAATTTTCTTTCCAACATTTTTCCAGGATAGTGCAGAATTTTTATGTCAGGGAAGGGACTTTGATCTTAAGAAATATTCCCAAAGCAGAGAAGCAGGAATTGATTGCATATTAATGTAAATATGGCAAGCAGGCCTTGAAGTATATTTTTGTGCCATATTGAGAAATTCTGAAAAACATGAACTTTATTATAAATATTATTTCTAATACTTATAAATATTTTCAATTTATGATGTGCTCTGAGTGTTTTGTTTTGTTTATTTGACTTTTTGGCTTTCTTTTTTCCCTGGCTACATTCACTTAGTCATTGCTGGTGTAATTTGTACATGGGGTATAGGGTTTTTCATTTCAGGGTCATCGTTAACCCTCAGGACCCACAATTGTGATCACATATCACATTGTGTTGTGTTTAATCTCACAAAGCACATTTTCACTTTCAGAGTAAAAATCGTATATATGAGATCTGCATTTTGAATGCAAGATTTATTTGAACCTATAAAGGGAGTAACTAATGTCCTTCACGCAACAAAGTTGAAAACACAACTCCATAATCTATTGCTTCTAAAAAGAGTTTGTATTAAAAACCTTGCCACAGCCGGGCTCGGTGGCTCAGCCTGTAATCCCGCGCCTTTGGGAGGCTGAGGTGTGTGGATTGCCTGAGCCCGAGGGTTCGAGACCCGCCTGGGCAACTTGGCGAGACCTAAAATAAAAAATTAGCCGGGTGTGGTAGCGCACGCCTGTAGTTCCAGCAACTTGGAAGGATGAGGCAGAAGGATCACCTGAGCCCAGCAGGTCGAGGCTGCGGTGGCCGGGGGCGTGCCATGGCACTCCAGTCTGGGCGACAGAGTGAGACTCCAACTAAAAAAATAAAAATAAAAAAAAATAAAAACCTAGCCATAAGAGTTTACAGCAAAGCACTTTGAAGGGCCTATGTGGATATTTTTGCCTGGGGGAGTGAAAGTAAATAATTTTGACTCATTTTATCTCAAGAATGCAGTTACCATTGCAAATCAAGGGAAGAATAATACATAAGAATTTAAGCAGGAAGAAAAGACTTTCAATGTTCCTAATCCAAAGAAAAAATACATTTGGGGGTGATGGATACCCTAAACACCCCGATTTTATCATTACACATTATATGCATCAAATGTCACATGAATTCCATAAATATATACAGTTATATGCTAATAAAATACAATAGAAAAAGTACACAATTGACCTTTAGACAGTTAATAGTTTATTTTATTTTATTTATTTATTATTTTTATTTTTTGGAGTTGGAGTCTCACTCTGTCACCCAGACTGGAGTGCAGTGGCCGCTCCCGGCCACCGCAGCCTCGACCTGCTGGGCTCCAGCCTCGACCTGCTGGGCTCCGGCGATTCTTCTGCCTCAGCCTTCCAAGTAGTCGGAATTACAGGTATGCGCTACCACGCCCGGCTGATTTTTTGATTTATTGTAGAGATGAGGTCTCGCTGCCTAGGCGGGTCTCGAACCCACGGGCTCAGGCAATCCACTCACCTCAGCCTCCCAAAGGCGCGGGATTACAGGCTGAGCCACCGAGTCCGGCTGACAGCTAATAGTTTATACATATAAACCCAAATCACCTAAACTTTTTATACTTCAACATTAACCTTTAAAAAAAAACCTGACTTTTTAAAACACAATTTTAGATTTACAGAAAAATTGAGATGACAGCACAAAGTTTCCTTATACCTCAAAACCAATTTCTTGTATTGACCTCTTACATTGGTATGATACTTTTGTCATAATTAATTAACAAATATGAATGAATTATTATTTGCTAAAATTCATACATGAGTCAGGTTTTCTTATTTTTCACCTACTGTCCTTTTCGATGATAAGATTTCATTTAGGATACCAGAAACATTCAGTTGTCTTATCTCTTTACACTCCTCTTGACTGTGACAGTTTCTTAGACTTGTTTTTGTTTGTTTGTTTGTTTTGGTTATTCTTTTGAGTTGGAGTCTCACTCTGTCTCCCAGACTAGAGTGCAGTGGCCGCTCCCGGACACCACAGCCTCGACCTTCTGGGCTCTGGCGATCCTTCCGCCTCAGCCTTCCAAGTAGCTGGAATTACAGGCACGTGCTACCGTGCCCGGCTAGTTTTTGATTTATTGTAGAGATGAGGTCTCACCAAGTTGCCCAGGCAGGTCTCGAACCCGCGGGCTCAGGCAATCCACTCACCTCAGCCTCCCAAGGTGCGGGATTACAGGCTGAGCCACCGAGCCCGGCTATCTCAGACTTGTTTTTAAAGACCCTGGCAGTTTTGAGGAATGCTGGTCAGGGATTTTGTATAATGTTCCTCTCTTGAAATTTTCTGATATTTTTCTCATGATTAGACAGGGATTATGAGTTTTAGGAAGGAAGACCAGAGATGTGAAGTGCCATTTTCCTCACCTTATTTCAAAGGGCTTAATATTAATATGATTGACGTGAACCTTAATCACCTGAAGTGTTCAACAAGTTTCCCCACCATACAGGCACTTTTGTTCTGCCTCCCTTCTGTGATGTATTTCAAGGAAGCAAGTTGCTACACACACAGCCCTCAATGAAGGAACAGGGTGTTCTACCCTCCCTTCTTGGTGGCAGAGTATCTGCACACATTGTCTTTCTGTTTCGTTTACTCATTCGTTCTTTCAGTTCTATCACTTTGGACGCATGGATATTTATTTTACACTCTGTGTTATAACACAGTACTATTTTTAAATTTTACTGCTCAGATTGTTGCAGTTTTGACCCTGGGAGACCTCTCAGTTTGCTCCTGCATCCCTTTTACACGCCCCATAGTGTGAGGTGCTTTTCATTTGCTTAGAATTTCTATATTTTCTGACACTGCAAGGTGCTCCAGGATCATCTTGTCTAGTTTCTGCCCAGTCCTAGAATTAGTCATTTCTTGAAAAAGCCTTGATCCTTTTTATTGGAGAACACTACTAGAAACAAAGCTCTGGGTCTTAGGTGTTCTCTTTGCTATAGGGGTGCTATTGCTTCTGGTTCTCTCAGCCGGGAAAGCAAGGAAGCACATATGTGTTTAATAACCACTGTACATATCCATATCTATAAATATTTCTATAATACAGATGGTTATCTGTATTTAATGGAGCTAAACATGAATTTATATTGATCCCCAACTCCAATCTCAAAATATACTTTTCATTAAGAAAAGGAATTCTTTTCTTTTCTTTTCTTTTTTTTGAGTCAGAGTCTCACTCTGTCGCCCAGACTGGAGTACAGTGGCTGCTCCTTCCGCCTCAGGCTTCCAAGTAGCTGGAACTGCAGGTGTGCACTACCACACCTGGCTAAGTTTTTGATTTATTGTAGAGATGAGGTCTCGCCAAGTTGGCCAGGCGGGTCTCGAACCCGTGGGCTCAGGCAATCCACTCACCTCAGCCTCCCAAGGCACGGGATTAAAGGCTGAGCCACTGAGCCCAGCAGGAATTATTTTCAAATAAAGAAATTACTCAGTTTTAAGCCCCCTTTAAGCTACAATTTTGAGTTTGATTTTGACATTATCTCTGTTTTGCTTTTAAAAAAATAAGCATTATAATAGACTCTTTCGAACACTAACTGGGCTAATATTAGTTGGCTGATTCAAGTGGGAAAACTTTTATTCTTCTAAGTATACAATCTTATTGGTTGGCAATGTCTAGATACAATAATCTATTTACCACTTTGAGTTTGGTTGCCAAGGAGAAAAATAAGTTCCAAAGAGACAGCTTGTGCTAAAGGCAAGTTAATTTCCTCATGAAGGTACTTATTTTTAAAAAAAATTTTCTCGGTTAGTGACAAAGTACATATGGGAAAAATTATAACAAACATAGCAAAATACACAATCAGTAGGTCAATGGGAAAATCAGAATTGTACAAAATTAAAATGAGTTGTGTCTACACAGTTTCCTTTGCTGGATTTTTACCAGTTTTGAAGATCACAAATGAGTGATTTGGTTCAAGTGATAGCATATCAGATGAAAAGTAACACTAGACTTGGGTAAGAGGCTAATTGAAAGAATCTGTGAGCCGAGCTCTGTGGCTCAGTCTGTAATCCTGCACCTTGGGAGTTTCAGGTGAGTGGATTGCCTTAGCCCATGGGTTTGAGACCCGCCTGGGCAACTTGGTGAGACCTCATCTCTACAATAAACCAAAAAATTAGCCGGGTGTGGTAGTGCGCGCCTGTAGTTCCAGCTACTGGAAGGCTGAGGTGGAAGGATCGCCGGAGCCCAGCAGGTCGAGGCTGCGGTGGCCGGGAGCGGCAACTGCACTCCAATCTGGGTGACAGAGTGAAACTCCAACTCAAAAAAAAAAAAAAAAAAAAAAGAAAGAGTCTGTGATTTTATGATAGCAGGTACTATGGTAATTCTAATCCAAATACATGTTTTTTGGAGGCAGTTCTACATTTTTAAACTATGCTTAAATAATTTTTAGTAAATTAATTATAACACCTGTTGTTTATCCCCTTAAATTATGTCTAAAATGTCCATAATGATATGGTGACATTGGACCCTTGAGCCCATGCGCCTAATTCACCCTTCCTAAGTCCTGTCCACTATGAACAATGCAATATTGAAATTGTTGCTAAATTCTAAACACAAACACCTTTGCTGCATGATTTGGAGCTTGGAGTGCTCATGTGATTGAAAGACAGAAGAGCAGAGAGGATTTGGGAAAAGACCAGGGCAATTTCTTCTTGGAGAACTCACCAGAGTCAGCAGGAAAAGAGCATGATGCATTCTAACTCAGTTTACCACAATGACTTGACTTAATGGATTCAAATTTTAACAGTTTATAATATCCACAGACACAGGTCACAACAATTGGTGAACACTAAGTACCAATACAATTGCCTAATCCTGATGTGAGAAACCAAGTGTTTATTTCAGTTGATGAGCCACCTTTTAGATAAACTTGTATGTACCCTACCTTTGCCCTTGTTGAGCAGACAGTCTTCACAGGTGCTCCCTTCCTGTGGACAAATGACTGAGCTAGTCCCCAGTCTTCTAAACTAGATGTCTTGGAGTTATCCTTTGAGAGTGAAAAGGCCCTGTCCTTCAGAATCTCATTCATTGTATTGGGTCAGGGTCCTCACTACCCTTGTCCAGAAGTAAATTCAGCTCATCACTCACACTAATGGCTTAGAAGCTCTGACTTTCCTTTATACAAAGGGATATCAAAAAAAAAATGAAGTGACTGCCACACCACTGAAAACTAGGGAAGAATGATGTACTCATGCCACAGACACAAAGCAGTGTCTATTAGACATGGTGGAGATGAGGTGATATTGAAAGGTAGATGTTGAGCTGAATTATAATCCCCCTCTTGAGGGAAGGAGATGATGCTTTTGGACTGAAGTACAGAAAACCTGAAGAATTCCACTCAACCCCCAACCCAGAGTTTTGAAGGATGTGAAAGTGTTAGGCTGTAAGGTGAGTGAAGGTGGCGGGAGATTGTTTAAAATCTTTATGGGCAGCTGGGTTCGGTGGCTCAGCCTGTAATCCAAGCACTTTGGGAGGCCGAGGCGAGTGGATTGCCTGAGCCCGCAGATTGGAGACCAGCCTGGGCAACTTGGTGAGACCCTCATCTCTACAGTAAAATAAATATAGCCTGGCATGGTAGTGCACGTCTGTAGTTCCGGCTACTTGGAAAGCTGAGACGGAAGGATCACTGGAGCCCAAGTGATCGATGCTGAAGTGGCCGTAAGCATGCATGCCACTGCATTCCAGCCTGGGCAAAGGAGTGAGACTCCAACTCAAAATAAATAAATAAATAAAATAAAAAATAAATAAAATAAAATCTTTATGGGAAAGGACAAAACACCTCAGGAAGAAGCCACTATTACAAAGCGTCTTGCAAAGAGCATCAATAAAAACATTTAAGATAAGATACTTTTCTTTTTAAAATATAGGATGTGATCTTAGGAAAGTCCGGGGACAAATTCATAGCTGTAATCCTAAATATGATTTTGACACAGCAAAGAGGAAGTGAGTAGAAAGTATGTAAAATAAGCATTAGATTCAAGGAGTTAAAAAAACAAGATCAAGTCCTAAGACAACAGAAAGGGATACCAGTAAAGTAAAATATTAAATTATAAGAAAAATAAAATGGTATACAAACCCAATAATTGACTCCTTGATATGGACACACATGACGACATGAATGAACCTCACAGACATTATGCTGAATAAAAGAAGAATAGAAAATGGTGCAATTGTATGATTCCATTTATATATACTGTTTCATATCAGATAAAACCAATAAAGGGTGGGGAAAAAATGAGAACATTGCTCACTTGTATGTGTTGGGTCTGGGTCTTGACTGGGAAGGGGCATGAGGGGACTTTCTAGGGTGACAGAAATTTCCTAGTGCACACCTGTAGTTCCAGCCACTTGGAAGGCTGCAACAGAAGGATCACCAGAATTCAGCAGGTCAACGCTGGGGTGGCCATGAATGTGCCACTGCACTCCGGCCTGGGGGATGGAGTGAGACTCCAACTCACAAAAAAAAAGGAAATCTCCTTAATTTTGTTAGGATGTGAAGTGTGTGTGTGTGTGTTTGTATTTGTCAAAATTCATCAATTGGTAGGCTTAGATTTTATGCGGCTTAATGTATATACATTTTACCTAAAATCAAATAAACTTTTGAAAAGGATTCTTGTTGCAGGAAATATAGAAATAGTTTATAATGTATGATATAGTTGTAGATAGGTAAAGATTTTCTAACTCTCTTTGCTAAAAGGAACTAGTGGCAACAACCAAACCATAGCAATGAACACAACTAACACACAGAACTTGGTGTTTAAATATCATTCTCCAATAAAAAGAATCAGTTTTTTGGAGATAATGGCGGATTCAAGACATAGGGGAGAGAAAGTGGAAGATGAGCCTGAAATAACTCTTTCCACCAGGAAGTAAAGAAGTGAACCAGGCTCAGTAGCTCAGCCTGTAATCCCAGTGCTTTGGGAGGCCGAGGTGAGTGGATTGCCTGAGCCCGCAGGTTCGAGATCCTCCCAGGCAACTTGGAGAGACCTCATCTCTACAATAAATCAAAAATTAGCCAGGCGTGGTAGCGCTCGCCTGTAATTCCGGTTACTTGGAAGGCTGAGGCGAAAGGATCGCTGGAGCCTGGCAGGTCGAGGCTGTGGTGGCTGGGAGCGTGCCACTGCACTCCAGTCTGGGCGACAGAGTGAGATTCCAACTCAAAAAAAAGAAAGAAAGTAAAGAAGTGTTCAGGAAATCAGGGGGTCATATCAAAATAATGACAAGAGAACCTCAGGGGAGCCACGGACTACAGCTCTGCCCTCATGCCAAGAGGATAAAATGCAGTGGCTGTAAATGGGAAGGCTTCATTGGAAGCAGTCTCCCACAGGTACTGGTTCTTAGGTGTCTTCAATAGGCTCATCCAGAATGCACTTAAATAATAAATAAAAAATTACCATGACAAGTCAAGACAGCAACTACAGAAGAAGGAATCCCAGTGCACGTATAAAGAGGCTTAGAAAAATGAATGAAGAGAAAAATGAAAAGTCACAGAGAAGTTCTCTCCACAATTTATAAAAGCAGGTATGGACTCTTCTTCCATTTCTTCTCATATACCTGGGAGGAAATTACATCATCTTTGATCATCATGAATGCATCGATGAACTCAAAGAGCAATCCTGCCAACATTTCAAAAGGAAAGCACATTGAGCGTAGAGAATAAAGTTCTATAAACTCTCCCACTGAATGAAAGTGACAGAGTTCCTGAAAATCAAAAGTTTGTGATGGATGACATAGACCAATGGCCCAAACATTAAAGTAGTGATATTAGATTATTAATAAATCCAGTGGGGTCCTCCTCCCAGATCATAAAAAGACAAAAGTTTGCCTAAAGCTAAAAATAACAGGTGATTTTCCACAAACTACTGGTAAAAACTAACAAATGGTGAAAAACAAGAGAAATGATTGATGTGACAATGAAGAAAATTTCTTATAAAGTCAAGATGATTCTGATTAGATACCTTTGAGCAAAAAGTTCCACTTTTATGAGGGATCTCCTGTATATCACATTTCAATGTATTGATGAGTATATATGAAAACAAACTTAATGACTGGGCTCGGTGGCTCAGCCTGTAATCCCAGCACTTTGGGAGGCCGAGGTGAGTGGATTGCCTGAGACGGTGAATTCGAGACCAGCCCGGGCAACTTTGCGAGACCTCGTCTCTATAATAAATCAAAAATTAGCTGGGCGTGGTAGCACACACCTATAGTTCCAGCTACTTGGAAAGCTGAGGTAAAAGGATTGCTGAAGCCCAGCAGGGCGATGCTGGGGTGGCTATGAGCGTGCCACTGCACTCCAGTCTGGGCAACAGAGTGAGACTCCAACTCAAAAAAAAGGAAAACAGATTGAACAACAGGAAACAGTAGAAAATGCAGTTTTAAGGTAAAGACAAGAAGAAAGGAAGACAGCTTCAAGGAACTCACACTGGCTAACTTTGCAATACATTGTAGATCAAAAGAAATAGGATAGTATTGGATTATAACCAAATTAATAAAACAAAGGTCCATGACACTATACAGATATAAGTAAGTAGGAGAGAATAAATATCCTTTCTTACCATCGATTGCCAGTAAATGCAGAAGGAGTAAGTGAGTTAAATTATCAAGATGTTAAATAAATCTCTGAACAGGATAAGGGTATTTTCATAGCCTTAAATTATTAAATTACATTATTTATGGCAAAGGGATAAACAATTACTCTAATATGGAGAACACTGTAGACATCACTTTAACAGTAATCAAAACTGACATTACTGTTTTGGGGACAAATTAACATCATGTAATTCCATGTATTTTGTACTGAGAATGACAAAATATCACTTCCATGATAGTGCTACAAAAATGAGTAACACACATCTCTTATCATGAGGAAAGATCTGACAAAGCACTTTTATTTTTTATTTTTGAGTTGGAGTCTCACTGTCACCCAGACTGGAGTGCAGTGGCCGCTCCTGGCCACCGCAGCCTTGACCTGCTGGGTTCTGGCTATCCTTCCACTTCAGCCTTCCAAGTAGCTGGAACTACAGGCGTGTGCTACCACGCCCGGCTAATTTTTTATTTATTGTAGAGATGAGGTCTCGCCAAGTTGCCCAGGTGGGTCTCGAACCCGTGGGCTCAGGCAATCCACTCACCTCGGCCTCCCAAAGCACGGGATTACAGGCTGAGCCACCAAGCCTGGCCAGACAAAGCATACTGAAGGGCATTCTTCAAAATAACTGTCCTGCCGTCTTTAAAGTTTCAAGGTCTAGAAAAGTTAAAAAAAAAAGGCAAAGGGATTGTTGGAGACTCAGGAAACATTAAAAAGATATGAAAATTTTAAAAATGCTATAAAAGACATTATTGAAGCACAGATAAATTTGAATATGGCCTATTGATTCAATTATAGTGTGCCAATGTCTGACTTCCCAATTTTGACAATTATACTGTGGTTAGGTAAGAAGATATTCTTGTTCTTAGGAATATATATCAAAGTATTTAGAGAAAAATGGACACAATATGCTCAACTTACTCATAAATGGTTTAGAAAAAATGGTAGACTGTAGGCTAGTAGTAAAAACACATATAAGATATACTTTTTATATGTAATACATATAAAATATATTTATATAGAGAAAGGGGGATCCAAAAGACCTGGACTTATCTTTCAGAGGGCAGGTCTCTTGTAGCACACTCAGAATTTGTTCCTCTGGATCCAACAGTCATCAAAAGTTTTGATCTGGAAATTTTGAGAAGGTTGCATCAGAATTTGTGAAAGAAACATCCTGAGTTGTGACAAACAGTTGACTGTTTTTTCCACCATGACAACACAACTGCAGAGAGCATGACCCCTGGGCCCCACCCTCCCTATTCACCCAATCTCACCCAGGAGATATTTTTTTGTTTGTTTCTCCAATGAAAAGAGGGAAACATTTTGCCAATGTGAAAGAGGTGAAACAAAAAACAGCAGAAATACTAAAAGGCATCAAAATGACGAGTTCAAAAACTGTTTTGAGCAATGGAAAAAGCATCTTGATAGGTGTGTTGGATCAAACGAAGAGTACTCTGAAGGTGACTTCATGAAGTTTAAACATGTAAGAATAAATATACAAATTTTTATAAATGAATTCTGGCTTTTTGGGGGGTTCCCTTGTAAAAAACATATATAATACATACATATATATAAAAATAATACAATAAATGGGGCAAAATGTAAACAAATCTTGAATTTAGGTAATGGGCATGTAGGAATTTCTTATCCTGCACATTCAACTTTTACATAAGTTTGAAATAAGGTTTTAGCAAAGAAGTTTTAAAAAGTGTGTTTTTCAAAGAGATAAAATGTAATAACCTCTATATAATCTAATAAAAATAAATGAGGTAAGCACAAATAAACAAATTAAGAATGAGAAAGTGGATATATGCAAAGTCCAGAGGATACTAAAAGGTAGGAAAAAAAATATCAGCACAAATGTACTGATAAATTTGAAAATAATTATCTGGGAATTATAGATGTAATACTAAACTTTGTAAGCACAAAAATTTTGCTGACAAATACTTTTGAGAAAAAGCAAATGGGGTGAAAAATTTTCATGATATGTAGATTTTAAAATTAGACTAGTTTACAAATGGACTGATTTTAGCTTTACAAAAATAGATATAAAATCAGAATTTGTATATATATATATATATATATATATATATATAAACTATCTAATACATGTGATTATCTCCATGTAGATAGATTATGGGTATTTTCTTTTGGGTTTTTTTTCCTGCATTTTCCAAATGTTAGATAATATTGTGTGTTAGTTTTTTAATAGCAACAAAAATCCCAATAAAGGTTATGAAATGTCTATAAAAATATAAATTAGAAAAACATGTGCAAAGTCTCTGGAAACTAAGGATTAGAATTCATCATATATCAAAACCTTGAAAGGATGTATACTAATCACAAGCAGATGCTAAGGTTTAAACAACCCTAATCATAGCCAATGAATGCTTGACCTCTCGCCCTGAACAGGGCAGCAAGGAGTGGACACAGCCCTCACAGGAAAAGGGCCAGTGCACAGAAATGGGCTGGACATCATCTTTCCATTGCAGATGCTTTCTGGGGGAGGGAATTCGACACTCATTAGCTCATTCTTTCTAGTCATTTAGGATATCTAAAAGACTCAGAAGATTGTCTAAGTGAATATCTGGCTCACACAGCTCTGCTTTCTAGTTCAAAGCAGAAAGTCTCACAATCAGACAAGCCAAGGATGCTCAAAAACACAGACGTGGTGGCTGGGGCCACTCTCCACCTGGTCTCTCTTTCTCCTTTTATCTATCTGAGGTTGTTCAAATTGGGGTTGTGAGCAGAAGACACCTATCTTCTTGGGACACACCCTTTGAATTCACACAACACCATCTTTACCACATTCTATTATAAAGCAAATCGCAAGCCATCTTCCACTCAAAAAAATGAGGAAATTGATTTAACTTCTTGGTGAAGGCAAAAGTTGCAAATAATTGTGTCCATTTTTGCAATCTATCATAAATAAATGCTGCTTTGTAGAAATACCTTTGAAATATCTATATCTATATATATGTAGACCTTTCCATCAAAACAAATTTAATTGTTGCCTCAAGAAGAATTGGAAAATTCAGAACAAATCAAGAAATACATGTTAAAAGTCTACATAAAAAGATGACAGTCTAGTACAGTTTTATATCTGAGTTTTATCTGACTTCCCAAGAATAGAATATCCTCTCTTACTCAGTATAGAAAAACAGGAAAAAATTCCCCAAATAGTTTTAATACCACAAATGCTAACAACGACATCCAGAAACAAAAACCATTACTGTCATTTGAAAAATAGATGCTAGTGCCGGGCTCGGTGGCTCAGCCTATAATCCCGCGCCTTTGGGAGGCTGAGGTGAGTGGATTGCCTGAACCCGTGGGTTCGAGACCCAACTGGGCAGCGAGACCTCATCTCTACAATAAATAAATAAAAAAAATCAGCCGGGCATGGTAGCGCATGCCTGTAATTCCAGCTACTTGGAAGGCTGAGGCGGAAGGATCGCCGGAGCCCAGCAGGCGAGGCTGCAGTGGCTGGGAGCGGCCACTGCACTCCAGTCTGGGCGACTGAGTGAGACTCCAACTCAAAAAAAAAAAAAGAAAAATAGATGCTCAAATTCTTTTTAAAAAATAAATATAGAGAACTGAATTCAGGCCTACAGTATAGATTTTTACTTTAGTAAAGTAAAAGTCTATCTACCCAGCAGGTATTGACCATCTCTGCTGCCCAGGCAAGTTGCTGGCCACTGGGAATACAGCAGTAAACAATATTTACAGGAGTTCCTCATCTGTGGGCTGGAGTAGTGGAGGAGGCAGGGGATGTGGTAGACCAGGAATGGCAGCCTCCAGGCTATGGGCCAAGTCTGGCTTACTGCCTGTTTCTGTAAATAGAGTTCTACTGGCACAAGGCCACATCCACCTGTTTAGGTGTTGTTTATGTCTGCTTCACACACAATGACAGAGTGAGTTGTGACAGAGACCATAAGGACCACAGAATCTACGATATGTGCTACTTGGACCTCTATGGAAAAATGCTGCTGTTCCTGAAATAGAGCATAAAGAAATAGCAAGATAAAATAGTTTTTAAAAACTATGGAAAGAAAACAAATGAAGTGATGACATGAATTGTAGCTGGGAGCGTCATCTTGAGACAGATTGGTTGGGAAAATCTGGCCTGGGAGACACAGGGGATGAGACTTCTGACACACAAAGAACTAGAGAGAGCTTTCCTGGCAATTGCAACTAGCAACAAACTTTAGTGATCACGGGGAGCAAAGGATAGGCTAGTGGGTTGAAGAGAAATAGTAAGCTAGGGTCCTGCAGGAAGTTAGTATAAGATGATGTTGTGGGTAGATGAGGAGCCAAATCCTGAAAATCACGGCAGAGACTGGATTTTACTCAAAAGTAGTAGAATTTACATTAGAAAGGCAATTATGGTTAGATGATCTAACAACGTAATTAGTTGCAAAAAGCAAAAATGTGTGTAGGTATCGATTGATAATCACCATTTGGCAAAATCCAGCAGCTTTAGCTGATTATAACTCTAAGTAAAAGGAAACAGAAAGAAATTCCTTAAGTATAGAAATACTCTTTACTAGAAACCATCACCAACAAAAATCTTATAAAATGAAAAATACCAATGGTACTGCCATTAAAAGCAGAAAAAAGGCAGAGACATCTGCTATCATCGTTATAGTTCAACATTTTCCCTAAAGGTTCTACCTAATGCAAGAACTACAAGGAATAAGTGCTCTTATTGAAGGAGGCAAAATTGTTATTATTTGTTGTCAATATGAATCTATACTTAGAAAATTCAAGACACTCAACTTTAAAGATGACTACAACTAGACAATGTAATAAATGGCTAATGATAAATATATAAAATCCAAGAGAAGTTTTACACTAAAATTCACCAGATAGAAATCAAAATAGAAAAATGCCCTCTATTCATAATACTGAAAAAATTGTCACATGTACAAATAAACTTAACAAGAAAAGTAGCCCTTGGAAAAATAATTTTTACAAATGCTAAATATCATAAAACAACACTTGATTAAATAAAAAGACATTATTTTCCAGACTAGAAAGACTTCATGTCCTCTCTTCCCCAAATATTATAAAAATCTTATGTAATTCCAATCAGAATCTCAAAGATTTTTTTAATCCACTTAATAAGATTATTCTCATTTATCTAAAAGTATAAACACATAAAACTTGCCAAGAAGTTAATAAAAAAAGAATAGTGCTACTAGAGATCAAAATTTAGTGTTACTAGATATTAAAACTAACTGGAAGCCACTTAATTAAAATGGTAGAATATTGATATAGAAATACACAAATTAATAAAGAGACTCTACAAATTTACCCCTGTATATGTGAAATCAGAGAGGAAAAAAAGAGAGAAGGAGGGGGACAAAAGGAGGTGGAAGAGGAGGAGGAGATAAAAGGAGAGAGAAAGGGGGTAGAGAGAGAGAGAGAGAGAGAGAGAGAAAGAGAGAGAGACAGAGAAATGTAACATTAAGAGTTCGTAGAGAAAGCCAGGCTCTGTGGCTCAGCCTGTAATCCCGTGCCTTTGGGAGGCTGAGGTGAGTGGATTGCCTGAACCCGCGGGTTCGAGACCCGCCTGGGCAGCGAGACCTCATCTCTACAATAAATCAAAAAATCAGCCGGGCGTGGTAGCGCATGCCTGTAATTCCGGCTACTTGGAAGGCTGAGGCGGAAGGATCGCCAGAACCCAGCAAGTCGAGGCTGCAGTGGCCGGGAGCTGCCACTGCACTCCAGTCTGGGCGACAGAGTGAGACGCCAACTCAAAAAAAAAAAAAAAAAGAGTTCATAGAGAGCCGGGCTCGGTGGCTCAGCCTGTAATCCCAGCCCTTTGGGAGGCTGAGGTGAGTGGATTGCCTGAGCCCGTGGGTTCAAGACCCGCCTGGTCAACTTGGCGAGACCTCATCTCTACAATAAATCAAAAAATTAGCCGGGCGTGGTAGCGCGCTCTTGTAGTTCCAGCTACTTGGAAGGCTGAGGTGGAAGGATTGCCGGAGCCCAGCAGGCGAGGCTGAGGTGGCTGGGAGCGGCCACTGCACTCTCAGTCTGAGTGACAGAGTGAGACTCCAACTCAAAAAAAAAAAAGAGTTCGTAGGGGAAAGTATATATTGTTAAATAATAGTATCAGTGCAACTGACTAAACATTTGGTAGGGAAAGGCTTTAGCTGTCCATATCTCTTACATAAAAAATGTAAATTGCAGATGGAGTAAAGTTCAAATGTTAAAAAAGTATAGAAACACTAGAAGAAAATATAACAGAACACTTACATAATCTTGAAGTGAAAGAAATATTATTAAGCAATTATTAAGAAATATTATTAACCAGAGTATAAAGTGTTAAAAAAATAGAATTACTAATATGAAACTTAAAACATCTGTCAATATAAGCAAAGTTATAGACATGATGTGAAAATATATATATATATGTGGGGACCCCCCCAAAATGGAATTTATTTATTAAAAATTGTGTATTTTTCTTACATGCTTAAACTTCAGTCACCTTCAAAATACTCTCTCCATTTGATGCAATACACCTACCAAGATACTTTTTCCATTGCTCAAAAGAATTTATTCTCTTGCCAAGCTAATTTTCATCAGTGATGGAGAACTAAAATCATTCCCAGATATCCAATTCCTAAGAAAATATGCTGCTTCTAGAACAGCCCTTCGGGAGATGCTTAAGACAGTGTTGAACACAGAAAAAAAAAAGAATGGTCATACTCATCACAAAAGTATAGGTAAGCACAGAGTTAACAGAGCATACAGACACTCACAAAAATGAAAATACACACATATATAAATACAAGAGTAAATAGGAAACAAAGCAATCCCTCAAGAGCCCTATCACAGGGATAAACTCTCATATTTCAATAATCAATTAGAACATGAATGGTCTAAATGCACCACTGAAGAGACATAGAGTGATCAGGATAAAGAGGCCTGATCCAACAATTTGCTGCCTCAAGAAAATTCATCTCACTACAAAGGACACCAACAGGCTCAAAGTTAAAGACTGGAAAACAACCTTTCAGATAAATGAAAAACAAAAGAGGGCAAGTGTAGCTATTTGGATAACAGAAAAAGCAGTCTTCAAACTATCAAAAGCTAAAAAGGACTGGGATAGACACTACATAATGATAAAAGACTCAATCCACCAGAGAGAAATATCCGTCCTAAACATAGATGCACCCAATACAGGAGCACCAGGTTTTATCAATAAAGATCTATTAAGTAATCTGGGAGAGGACACTGACTTTCACACAATTCTAGTTGAAGACCTAAATACCCCACTAACTGCTTTAGATAGATCATTGAGCCAAAAAACCAGCAAGGAGATCCGGAACCTCAACTCAACACTCTATCAAATGAATTTAATAGACTTTTAGAGAACACTTCACCCAACATCTACTGAGTATACATTTATTCATCAGCACATGGAACATACTCAAAGATTGATCACATTCTTGGACATAAATCAAGTGTGAACAAATTTTCAAAGATTAGATAATACCATGCATCTTCTCAGATCACAGTGCAATAAAAATAAATATTCCCACCAATAAGATCCTCCCAAAATACATAAAGACATGGACACTAAACAACTTGCTGCTGAATGACTTCTGAGTCAACATAGAAATCAAGACAGAAATAAAAAGATTCCTGGAAACAAATCAAAACAAAGACACATCTTATCAGAATTTCTGGGGTGCCATGAAAGTAGCATTAAGTTGAAAATTCATAATACTACACACACACATTAAGAAAACAGAAAGAACACAAGTGGACAGAGAGCTGGAAAGGTAAGATCACCTAAATCCTAAATTCAACAGAAGACTCTAGATCACCAAGATAAAATCACAATTGCAGGATAGAGAAGACAAAAATATCATAGGAAGGATCAACAAGACAAAAAGTTGGTTCTTTAAAAGAATAAATAAGATTGACGTACCCCTGGCCAGAATGACTAAAAAAAAAAAAGAAAGAAAGTCCAAATAAACACAATTAGAATGCAAAAGATAAAGTCACAACTGATGCTGAAGAAATTAAAAAGATTATCAGAGATTACTATGAATACCTGTATGCAAATGAACTATAAAACCTAAAGGAAACAGAGGACTTTTTGACATCACATAACATTGCTAGGTTGAAACAAGAGGAAATTGAAACTCTAAAAAGACCAATAACAATCCAGAAAATTGAATTCATCATAAGAAATTTCTCCACCAAAAAATCCTCAGACCTGATGACTTCTCATCTGAATTATACGAGACATGCAAGGAGGAACTGATACCAATCTTACTGCAACTATTCCAGGCAGTTAAGAATGATAGAACTCTTCCCAACTAATTTTATAAAGCCAACATCACACTGATACCTAAACCTGGCAAAGACCCACCAAGGAAAGAAATTACAGACCAATCTCCTTGATGAAGACAGATGCAAAAAAACTCAACAAGATTCTAGTAAATTGGATCCAACAACACATCTCAAGGATCATCCACCATGACCAGGTGGGCTTTATTCCTGGGATGCAGGGCTGGCTTAACATTCACAAGACCATAAACATAATTTAGCACATTAATAGATGTAAAACCAAGAACCACATGATTATATCATTAGACACAGAAAAAGCACTCAACAAAATCCAGCATCGCTTATGGATAAAAACCCTGAGCACCTAGGCATAGAAGGAACATTCCTCAAAACAGTAAGAACCATCTGCGATAAACCCACCATTAACATTTTGTTCAATGGGCAGAAGTCAGAAGCACTCCTCTTAAGAATGGAAAGAAAACAAAGATGCCTACTCTCACTTCTCTTGTTCAACATAGTGCTGGAAGTCCTAGCCATAGTAATCAGGCAAGAGAAGAAAATCAGGGGTATCCAAATAGGAAAAGAGGAAACTAAGCTATGCCTCTCTGCAGATGATATCATATGATTCTATACCTTGAAAATCCTAAGGAGTCTGTCAAAATTCTCTTCACACTGATAATTGACTTAGGTAAAGTCTCAGGATACAAAATCAATGTGCAAAAGACAGTTGTATTTCTATCTACCAGCAACAAGCAGGTAGAGAACCAAATAAAAAGCACAATCCCATTCACAATAGCCACAAAAAAACATGAAATACCTTGGCATCCACCTAACCAGAGAAGTGAAAGATCTTTACAACAAGAACTACAAAATTCTACTCAAAGAAATCAAGGATGACATAAACAAATGGAAAAATATTCCATGGCCATGGATGGAAAGAATCAATATTATCAAGATGTCCATCCTACACAAGGCAATCTACAGATTCAGTGTAATAACCATCAAATTACCCACATCATTTTTCTCAGATCTGGAAATGACAATACAGAAATTCATATGGATACAAAAAAGAGCATGAATAGTCAAACAATCCTCGGAACAAAGTGGGAGGAATCATACTTCCAGACCTTAAACTTCACTATAAGGCTGCAGTAACCAAAACAACGTGGTATTGGTACAGGAATAGGCACATAGCCCAATGGAACAGGACAGAGATTCTAGAAGCATAAACAAAGTCTCTCAACCAACTTATCTTCGACAAAGCCACCAATAGCAATCACTTGGGAACGGAGACCATATTTAGCAAATGGTGCTGAGAAAACTGGTTGATCACATGCAGAAGAATGAAACTGAACCCCTACTTATCACCACCTCAAACTACAAGAATCCTAGAAGAAAATGTAGGAAACATCCTTCTGCAATTTGGAGTAAGCAACAAATTCTTGACCAAGTTCCCCAAAACAAATGCCATAAAGGCTAATATAGATAAGTTGGACCTCACCAAACTGAAAGTATTTTGCACAGCAAAAGGATCATCAAGAGAGTAAAGACACAACCCACCGAATGGGAAAAAATATTTGCAAATTGCATATCTGACAAAAGTCTAACATCTAAGATCTATAAGAAACTCAAACAAAGTGAAAAGGAAAAACAAACAATCTTGTTAAAAAGTGGGCAAAAAACATGAACAGGGCCGGCCTCGGTGGCTCAGCCTGTAATCCCAGTGCTTTGGGAGGCCGAGGTGAGTGGATTGCCTGAGCCTGCGGATTCGAGACCTGCCTGGGCAACTTGGCAAGACTTCATCTCTACAATAAATCAAAAAATTAGCTGGGCGTGGTAGCCCGCGCCTGTAGTGAAAGAAGTTTGGCCCCAGTAATGACTCCACACCCGGCCAGGACCAAGAGATTTATTAAAGCGGTTGTTACAGAGGGGATCTGTAACGGGAAAAAAGAAAGAGAGAGAGAGAAAGAGAGAGTAAGAGAGAAAGAGGAAGTGGGAGAGAGGCGGGGAGAAAGCTGCAGAGAGGGAGAGAGGGAGAGAGAGAGTTGCGGGCAGAGGGCTATATTTATTAGCCTGACAGGGACCGGAAGGGGCCATGCTATGTTCCTATTGGAGGAGCTACATGGGAGCAGGGTGGGGCCAACACCGTGTTAGAGCCCTATTGGACACATAACAAAGTTGGCTACAGATTGGAGGCTTGCAGGTTTGAAATTGGCGCACGCTGGGGAATTGTGTTCACAGAAGCCGGGACCTAGGGCCTTTGTTGTCTGGTGTGTCGGCGCCATTTTGGGAATCACCTGTCTGGTCGCTTCCTGCACCCTTCATGTAGTTCCAGCTACTTGGAAGGCTGAGGCAGAAGGATCGCCGGAACCCAGCAGGTTGAGGCTGCGGTGACCGGGAGTGGCCACTGCATCCCAGTCTGGGCGACAGAGTGAGACTCCAACTCAAAAAAAAAAAACAACAAAAACATGAACAGGCATTTCTCAAAAGAAGACATACAAGCAGCCAACAGACAAATGAAAAAATGTTCAGCCTCACTAATCATCAGAGAAATGCAAATAAAAAGTACAATGAAATACCATCTAACTCCAGTAGGGATGGTTGTCATTAATAAGTCAAAAAAAAAAAAAGGTGCTGGCATGGATCTAAGAAAAAAGAATATTTCTGCACTGTTGGTGGGAGCGCAAGCTAGTTCAACCTCTATGGAAAGCAGTGTGGCGATTCCTACAAGAACTAAAAATCGACATGCCATTTGATCCAGCAGTCCCTCTCCTGGTAGTATACCCAAAGGAACATAAATCATTGTACAAAAGAAAAACACCTGCAGACACATGTTTATTGCCACACTGTTCACAATAGCAAAAACATGGAACCAACTCAGATGCCCATCATAAGTGGACTGGATAAAGACAATATGGTACATATACATGATGGAGTATTATGCAGCCATAAAGAAAAAAATCATGGACTTCACAGCAAATTGGATGGAGGTGGAGAACATCATACTAAATGAACTATCACAGAAACAAAGAACTGAATACCACATGTTCTCACTCATAAGTAGCCCTGAATATTAATCACATTAGCACAAGGGAGGGAACAGCAGTTTCTGGGCACTGCTAGGGGCAGGAAGCACATAACAACACAAAGCATACCTTGTCCTACACCAAAGGGAGTGAGGGCCAGTTGGAAGCCCATACTTTACCTGCATGCAGCCTACTTATGTAGTTAATCCTCACTAGTACCTCACATCTCTCTAATAAAATGAAATTTAATTAAAAAAGAAATAGTGGTTATCCTTTAAATATTCTTCCCACTCCTTTCTCTATTACCTCTTCTTCTGGGATTCATATTATGCATAAGTTGGTTTACTTAATGGTGTCCCAACCCATTAAATTTCTTCCTTATTTCTTTCTAGTTCTCAAACTATGTAATTTCATTTGACCTATTTTTAATTTCACTGATTCTATCTTTTGACTGCTCAAGTCAAGTCTGCTGTTGAACCCCTACACTGAATTTTTCATTTCAGTTATTGTATTTTTCAGCTCCAAATAATCTATTTGTCCTTCTGATACTATGTTTGTCAAGATATCATTTTCCTGATTTCCTTTATTTCTTTCTCCAAGGCTTCCTTTACCTCATTGAGCATGTTGAAGACAACTTATTACGATCTTTGCCTACTTAAGAATAATGTCTGAACTTTCTCAGAGATCGTTTTTGTTCATTTTTTCCTGGTAAATGGGTCATACTTTCTTTGTTCTTTGCATGCATCCTCATTTTTTTGTTAAAAATTATACATTTTGGATATTATGATGTACTAACTCTGAAAATTAAACCTATTTTTACTCTCTAGGATTTGTTGATTTTGCTTGTTGTGAGTTGTAGTTATTTTAATGCCTTTTCTAGTTTTATAAAGACTATTTTTTTTACCATGTGTGTCAGAAGTCTCTGTTTCTTTTGTGTGCCTGTCAACTAGTTTCTTGACAGAGATTTTCCTAAATTCTTGAACCTCCTCCCAAAATAGAAAAGAAAGGAATAAAAATAAATAAATAAATATTCTCTAGGTCTTTGAAGATTGGCTCCATGTTGAGGCACTTCATCATTGCTTACCTAGTGTGTTTACAACTCTGACTTTTTTTTTTACCTCAACTTCCTGCTTTTATTAAGATTAAGGATCAGCCAAAGATGAAAGTTAATTGTCTTCTCAGGTCTTTTCTGAACAGCCATCCTGCCCTGGGTACATGTACGGCTTCCTGGGTTTCCTATGATAGGAAAGAGCTTTTCAAAGCTCTTATTCTCCAGGGATTCTCACTCCCAATCTTTTTCTCCTGATTTTCTGTGTATCTATTGTTTGCCTCAACTGTTATGTTTTGCTTCAGCTGGCAGAGCTCCTTATTTATTTATTTATTTATTAAAAAAAAATTTTTTTTTAGAGCTCCTTCTTATGGCTCTCAGTGTTTTAGAGGAACATCCTCTGTGTGTTATGAGTGTGTGACGGTTTTAGAGGAATGTCCTCTACTTCACCTTGAGAGAGTTCCAAGGTAGGTGAAGTAAAGGCAAAGCCCTTTTGTCTGTCCTTGAGGGAACTCACAGATAGATCAAAAAGGAAAGACATAATTCCTGGAAACAAAGTCCATTAGGCTCCCTCTGAAACTATGCTCCACATCAGGAATGCAGGATGCTGTCTTCCACTGTGCTGGGGAGAGGAGCAGAGCAAGTATAAGCTAAATGACCACAAGGCTCTTTTACGCAGTTTCCATGGTCTTTCTCCAGTTTAAGTGTTGCCTTGGTTGCTGCAAACCTTTGACTGTCTTCTAAAGCTCTGATAAAGTTAATTCTGAATGTTTTTTGCCAAATTTTTGGGTGTTTCTTGGGAGGGACAGTGTCTGAGAGGTTTGTATTCTAACATTTTGGCTGATGTCCTGTGTCTTGAAGTTTTTTCTTTTCTTTTTAAAAGAAACGTTGGCCTTGAACTCCCAGGTACAAGCAAACCTCCCACCTCAGCCTCCCAAGTAATAACACTTTTTTTATTTTTATTTTTTAGTTGGAGTCTCACTCTGTCACCCAGACTGTAGTGCAGTGGCGGCTCCCGGCCACTGCAGCCTCGACCTGCTGGGCCACGGCGATCCTTCCGCCTCAACCTTCCAAGTAGCTGGAACTACAAGTGCAGGATTACAGGCTGAGCCACAAGGCTGGCAAATAACTCTTTTTTTAAAAGCAAGGTTGCAGAATTTTTTTCCTTTTGCAATATCAAATGCAGTGGATATTGTATAACAAACTTAAGTTACAGACCAACTGTACTAATAATTAGATAAAAAACATTTGTTTGTTTCAATGGCAACTATGCATCATTTGCAACATAACTAGCCAGTTATCAGATTCTAGACCGATTCATTGTCTTTGAGATATTTTGATCTAATCTTATGCTTAGGTGACTAATAAATATGTGAACACTTGTTCAGTAATGATTTTCACAACCTCCCTCTGTGGAAAAGATGGTTTTGTGACCATTCACAATTCTTCTCAACCTTTTTGTTTTTTAGTTGAAGTCTCACTCTGTTACCCAGGCTGGAGTGCAGTGGCATGCTCACAGCCACCACAGCCTCGACCTGCTGGGTTCAGGTGATTCTTCTGCTTCAGCCTTCCAAGTAGCTGGAACTACAGATGCACGCCACCATGTCTGGCTTATTTTTTGATTTATTGTAGAGATGAGGTCTCGCCAAGTTGCCAAGCTGATCTCAAACACCTGAGCTCAGGCAATCCTCTTGCCTCAGCCTTCCAAAGTGCTGAGATTACAGGCTTGAGCCACCATGCCCAGCATCAACATTTCTTTGTTCCATATAGTTTTTTTTACTCTATTTTAACTTTTCCTGTGAAACGTTTTTAAATTTGCTATTTTTACATTTGTACAAGACTCAAGACATGTACAAACCCTTTTCCTGAAAATTATCTGTTAACAATCATAAGTGCAAATATCCTAAATACGAGTATTAGCAAATAGGCTTTGGCACCACAATATTAAGTATATTATATACCACGAACGCAGGGTTGACTCATTATTGAGATGCACATTATCATTTTATATATGATATATATTATTATTTTATATATTATCAAGTTGCATGATATCTTTCCTTCAAGAACTTATATTTTTATTTGTTGTTTTGTTTTGCTTTGTTTTGAGTTGGAGTCTCACTCTGTCACCCAGACTGGAGTGCAGTGGCCGCTCCCGGCCACCGCAGCCTCGACCTGCTGGGCTCCAGCGATCCTTCCGCCTCATCCTTCTAAGTAGCTGGAACTACAGGCGCGCGCTACCACGCCCGGCTCATTTTGATTTTTTTATTGTAGAGATGAGGTCTTGCCAAGTTGCCCAGACGGATCTCGAACCCGCGGACTCAGGCAATCCACTCACCTCAGCCTCCCAAAGGCGCAGGATTACAGGCGGAGCCACTGAGCCCGGCTCAAGAACTTTATATTTTTAATGGCAGTTTTCCTTCCAGCAATATGATTGTGTAAGTTAAACACAGTCTTTCTGATTATTTAGCTCTACTATTTTCATAAATTAAACTTATAAATACGTCAGGTTGTCTTAGATTTTTCAATAATGTACATAAATTTTGTAAGAGTTCAATTTAATATCATAAGCCTAAATCAATTACACAATCACACTTTAGAAAATGGAATTATGAGGCCAATAAGACAAGTCAACATTACAAAAAATAGTGGCAGACATACAAGAGTCCTTAATGCAAAGTATTAACACTACAGATTCTAGTTTTTTAATTTTTTGTATGTACTACATATTAAAAATCCTTAAAAATCCTTAATCACTAAAGAGATATTTATATCTTATCAGGACATTTTTGGAGACATCTGCGGAGTAAGGTGAGTTTCTAGAATGACTCCCCACACATTTTTTTTCCTTTTTATTGTGGTTTAAAATGCAAAACATCAACCTCTTCATCTTCACAGTTTGGTGAGCGAGTCCGGTAGTATTCAGTATTTTCAGTTGTGTGACCAATCCCCAGAGCTTTTTCGGTTGTAGAACTGAAACTCTACACTCGCTAAAGAATTCCGCCCCCTTCCCGCCCCTCAGTCCCTGGCACCCACCATTCTATTTTCTGTTTCTATGAATTTGCCACTCCAGATACCTCATCTAATTATAATCATGCAGTGTTCGTCTTTTGTGACTGGCTTATTTCACTTAGCATGGTGCCCTCAAGATTTATCCATGTTTAGCATGTTATCAGGATTTTCTCTTTTTTCAAGTCTGACTTCCAGAATAATTCTTAATGGCAATAGTAAGGAGCTGCAATGAAGTCTTAATTATAATCACGGCAACTTTACGAAGAGGCAGGGAGGTTTTCGCACGGTTCAAATCCATGCATTTAGATCACATGTTTCCTCCCACAGGAATAAGCTGCAGATTCTTCCTCAGTTAAGAGCTTCCCAGCAGGAAACCGCTCGGCCTTTAATACCTCTAACTTCATAACGTGTATTTATCTCTCAGAACATTGTTTGAGGCTGGTGTATATGTGGGGAAAGTGTATGTTTGTGTCCCCAAAGCTCAATGCAATATTTTTTTATCAAAAAAATGCTGAGCAGAAAAAGCCTTGAGTTGTGATCCAGAAACAACTGTCAACATGACAGAATCCGTGGAGAAAACTTGACAAGCATACCGCAGTGCCAGGAAGAGGAATGGGGCTCGTTCTATGTCCTTGGTGCAAAGGGAGGCTTTGCAGCACGACTGCACGAACATAGCACTCAGATATGACTATATCTTACCCTAACATTAGAGTCTGTTCCTCACATGAGACTTGTTTTTATATTTTAAGAAACAGAAGACTTTGAGTTGATGTTATAAGTTTTGCTGTTTGAAATAATTGGAAATAAACTCCTGTTACCAATGTTGTGTGCAAGTGATGGTTGCCAGGAACAGTGTACTGGCAGGAAGTGCCTGCACATGTCTTTTAAAGAAATGTGCAGCCCTACTAAGATTGCCGGCCATGGGCATCGTCATCTCATTTGAATTTCCACTTTTGTATCCTCTAAGATATTTAAATATCATCCTGCCTAGCTTCAAAGCCCATTGGATGTATCATATCTTGCATTATTTTCATATCTAGAAGATAGAATTTTATAACTTGTAATTTATAATTTGTATAAGTGTTAGACAATCTAATTAAATTCCAGGCAGCTCCATGGCTTTGTCTAGTTTTTGTGCCCTTGACTTCTTTTTTTATTTTTATTTTATAGATGTGGGGTACAATTCAGGATTGGGTGCAAGGGGTCATCATACAGATAAAGTTTGGGCCTCCCTTTGTTCCCCACTTCACCTGGTTTGGGATCAGGTACCCTTATTGATGTTGGGTCCCCCAACCCCTCCACTCACAGTGTCCTGTTACTGCCAATTTCTTTCTTACAGTGTTATGGTAAATGTGTGCCCTTGACTTCTAAGAACTTTTTTTCTTTTTTTTTTTATATTGGAAAATATGGTTTATTTAGAAAGTAAATTAGAGAGAGAGGGAGAAAGGGGATCCGCCTCCCCCAGATTGGGGAGGGGGCCAGGTCTTACAGAAGAACATTGACACTGTGTGTGTGGCATGCTCACTCTCTCTATATGTCTATATTGCCTGTCTGTGTTGGCCTCTTAACCTGCCCTGGCAAATGAAAAGGCCTTTGAGATGACTGAGAGAAACGTTTCTAATACTTAATGAGGCAAATCGAGGCTTTAACTTCTCTGAATAAATGCAAGCAGTAAAATGCGTGTTTCTGGTTTCTATTCAAGTGGTTTCACTACATTACTGTTGGCCAATATAGTGAAATATAGCTACAGTGAAATAGCTCATATTACAAAGTAACTAGAAAGATTCTGTCATCTGTAATCTTGCTGATTTTTTTGTTTTCGTTTTAAATTTTCCAGTCATGTTAAAGGGAACAGTTTCAACTTGTTTGTTTTTCAAAAGGATCTTAAGGGCAGGCTGTCTAATTTTTCTCAACATAGATTTTTGAAGGAAAAAAACTGCAAGATAATAAAATCAGAAGAATATTGTCACTGGCCCTACAAGCTTGATAAATTTTTGCTGGGTATGAAAGGAAATGGTTAAGGAAAAATAGACCAAAAAGTTCCTTCCTTTGGAAGGGCTGTGTATCCAGGAAGCTTGAAAGAATCAGAGTTCAGTAATGTTTAGATTCAAGCCCTGTCAAAACTTACTTTTAAGTCTGATCTTTTAACAACCAATATGCCTTCTGCAAGGAAATTGAAGCAGAAATATTACCAGACCATTGAAAAGATAATACCATTCTAAAGAAAGGATACATGCTTATGCAACGAATAAAAAAAAATTCCTCTAAAAAATGTTAACTGATTTTTATGCAGGAAATAATTGTAATGATACCTTCCAGACATACCACGGGGCACGCTACGGCAGAGGTCACAAAGCAGAAAGGTTCTGAGGACCCAGGCCATTTATGCTGCTGTGATAAATCTGCTCCAGAGGACCCTAGGTCAGGGAATTAGGGTTACAAACCAGTCACTTTTACCATTTTAGGGAATTTTGTTCTCAGAAATTCAAAGGGATCCACAAAAAATGGAATTTATTTCTTTAAAAGTTGTATATTTATGCTGACATGTTTAAACTTCAGTCACCTTCAAACTACTCTCCATTTGATGCAATACACCTGTCGAGATGCTTTTTCCACTGCTCAAAACAGTTTCTGAACTCGTCAATTCTGATGCTTTTTAGTGCTTCTGCCATTTTTTGTTTCATCTTTTCCACATGGGCAAAACATTTCCCTTTGAGGAACTTTTTCATCCAGGGAAACAAAAAAAACGTCGCTCAGGGTAAGATCAAGTGAATAGGGAGGGTGGGGCAGGGTGGTCATGAAGCTTTGGTCAAAAACTGCTGAATGCTCAGCATAATGTGAGCAGGTGCACTCGTAAAGCACCCATTATAAAATGGGCAAATGGGTTTAAAGAATCTCCAAAAAAATACACTGAAGCCAAATGCAGCCTCTCCCAACAATACTAGCGGGTCCACTGATGCCGATGGGTTCCTAGAACACTCACCTAGGGGGGGAAACCTGGATTACAAGGGGCCTGCCCTCCAAAAGAGAACTCTGTGTTTTTTTGGGGTCCCTCTCATACTTTGCTGATTTGGATAAACAACTCTCCTGTTAGGGTGATAAATTTCTCCCTTGAGTAAACAGCTTACTCTCTGACAGCAGTTTACTCATCAAAACACCTTACTGTGCCACCAATCCCAAAATTATGTCAAAATTGGTCCTTGCATAATCAGTCACTCTCAGTGATAGACTTGCTCTATACCTCATAAACTCCAGAGGCCTACACCCTGCAAATATTCCTTGAACGCTCTCCTTTGAGCCACTACAAAGACTTTAAATGTGGTGTCTATCTTATTACAGTAAGTCTAGTTAGATGTGAAAACTCATGTTTCATGGGAAAACTTACTTATTAATTATGCAGTATTTTGGTTCTTCTTCTGTTCTTTTGCTTTTCATTGTGAGTCCACAAAAGAAAATTATAAAAAGGAAAGGATTAGCCTAGGTTCAGCAAGTGTATCTCTAATGCGTCCCCAGGGCTGACAAGTCCAGACAGTCTTATCAAACCAGTGTTCTCACAAGACAAATTTTGCTGTGGACTAACCTGCATACCTATTAAGAATGTTGCTCAGTCTTGCCTTTGTGTCTTTGATAACTACTTGACTTATTTTCTTTTACTGGGAGCTGTGAGATTTTTCTAGTCTGCCAGACTTGCCAACTGACCAGATTCTCACCAAGTGTTGCAGTTGTCATGGGTCTTTTTGACACTCTGGGCCAAACATGCTTCCACTCATGTGGATATTTCTCTAAATGGTCTAATTTCACCAAGTATAATTAAAAATGACTGTGGTCACATTAGGGAACCACATGAAAGAGACATGAACAAGATGAATTGAGAGACAAATTAGAACAAATGGGGAGAACCGTTAGGAGGAGACTCTCTGATTTGTCTGTCCAAATGAGAGATCACGATCACTCTTTTGACATTTGAGGGGGAACCTCAAAAAAACCCTGGAATTTATTTATTAAAAAGTGTGTATTTATTCTGACATGCTTAAACTTCAGTCATCTTCAAAGTACTTTCCATTTGTTGCAATACACCTATCGAGTTACTTTTTCCACTGCTCAAAACAGTTTTTGAACTTGTCAATTTTGATGCCTCTTAGTGCTTCTGCTGTTTTTTGTTTCACCTGTTCCACATTGGCAAAATGTTTCCTTTGAGGATTTTTTTCACCCAGGGAAACAAAAAAAAGTTGCTTGGGGTGAGATCAGGTGAATAGGGAGGATGGAGCATGGAGGTCATGCTGGTTTTGGTCAAAAACTGCTGAACACTCAGCATGGTGTGGGCAGGTGCACTTGTAAATTATCCATTATGAAATGGGCAAACACGTTGAAAGAACCTCCAAAAAAATCCACTGAACTCTAACACAGCCTCTCACAACAACACTAACTGGTCCACAGATGCCTATGGGTTCCTAGAGCACCCACCTAGCGGGTAAAGCCAGTACTACAAGGAGTGTGATCTCCAAAAAAATTTTGGTGTTTTTTGGGTTCCTCACATAAAAGATTTCTGCCATCACCTGCTTTCTCCTAAGTTTTTCTACTTAGGTGGTTACTAAGTACCAAGTTTTAACCATGAGGTTTGATGGAATTGTTAAAGGCTCTAGGCACTGCGTTGTCTGTAATGCTTTTTCCTTTGTTTTTAAAGGCATAAAAATTGGTTTTCTGTCCTCTAACCCTTCTCTTTTTGCAGTGTTTAATATCTCCACAGTCCATATATCAAAGGGCTATTCTTCTTTCCAATGAACACAACAATATTTTCTTAATTGACATAGGTTTACAAATAAACGGAAAAACAAGCCATGTTCTCTACTGTTGCTCACCTGACAAAGAATAGATCCCATCACTCTTGGAGAGAGTACTAAATGGAAAAACCACTAAGACAGATGGCTTCATCAACAAGGGAACATTCATTGGCCACACACAAAGATATTTGTGCATACACAAGGTGATCATCTTACTATACAATCAAGATCAGCTTACCACTGATGTAGAAAGTAACTCAGCCCAAACACCTAGTTAGATGAGACATAGACCAACTAATGGACTTGACTAAGATCCAGAAAAGAGAACAAAAATGAGAAAGGAAAAAGAAAGGGGAAAGAAACAACCAGAGAAACAAGTCAGCAAAATTAAGATGGGCTATTTTTCTTTCCAATGGACACTCAGATATTTTCTTAACTGATAGATTCATAGACAAGCAGGAAAACAGGTCATAAAGCAGGTAAGGTCCCATGGTTAGTAGGAATCACTGCAGGAGCCATGAAAAGACGCGCCTAGGCTTGGGTAGCTCACTCGTTCCCTTCTTGGACAATGTTGCCCTATAGAGTCCAGTGGGCAAGTCCACCTGGGTATCTTTATGGATGACCTATCAATGTGTTAAAATACGATTCTCAAAGAATTGAAATGCAACTCATATATTAGAATGAACAAGTCAAATATTTTGTCCAATTTTTTTCTAGCTAATGAGAAACCTGTCAAGAACTATGAAGAGTCTGAGATCTTTACCCAATTTATAAGCTGAAATGTTGCCTACCAAAGATTAATGGATGTTGGCAGAGCACATAAGATGCCTGGGTCAAAAGAAAAAAGAATTTTATAGGCCGGGCTCGGTGGCTCAGCCTGTAATCCCAGCACTTTGGGAGGCCGAGGTGAGTGGATTGCCTGAGCCCGCGGGTTTGAGACCCACCTAGGCAACTTGGTGAGATCTCGTCTCTACAATAAATTAAAAATTAGCCCGGCATGGTAGTGCGTGCCTGTAGCTCCAGCTACTTGGGAGGCTGAGGCAGAAGGATTACCGGAGCCCAGCAGTCGACACTGGGTAACCACTGCACTCCAGCCTGGGAGACAGAGTGAGACTCCAACTCAAAAAAGAAAAAAGAAAAAGAAGGCGAGTGACACCTGCACGTGCGTGGCTTGCTTTCTAGGACAGGAACCCTGAACTTAGATAATTCTTATCTTCTACAATACACTCTAGGAATGCTTGACCCTGATCTGGAGGGAGACCTATCTACATCTTCCAAAGGCTATTAGCAAATCTGTACTTTGCTCTGGGAGGAACTGCTGCATCTGCTAAGGCTGTTTGCTGCATACACATTTTTGAGAAGATAATTCAAAAAAAGGTTACCAGCTCTCTACTCATAAGGCATGCAGAAATATGAGAGACCCATGGAAAACTGTCTCCCAATATTAGCAAGTGAAATGGCAAAGCTAATTCAAAAAGTATTTTGAGGAAGTGTCTATTTAAAGGCACTTGAGTAATCTTAGGATAAGATTGTGAGGTTAGATATAAAACGGTACTTCACAGTTAAAAACAAAATCCAACATAATTCTGGAAGTTATCTTTTCTACCATACAGAAATCTACAAGATAACTTGAATTTTACAGTGTCTGAACTCCAATCAAATAATAAAGAGCAAAGTAAAACACAAGTAAATATGCTAGTTTAACTTTTTAAAAGAATTAAATAATCACCATATGTATTTGCTAAATAATGATTCAGTGTGACATTGAAAAGATAGGCTACACTCTCTTGACTTTATTTCCAAGTTTTAGATAATTTTTCATAAACTATGGTCACACATGCTTGTTCATATTTTGATGTCATTGCATGGATACTGACAGTGTTTTTACCTCACTTTCACTGTTTATACAGTAAATTTCTATGCATCCTTCAAAATTCTACCTACAGCTGTTAGCAAAGACAAATATTCATAGTTGTCTTAGTAATACTCAGGGTACAAAAATAACATTATCTAGAACACTGAGATGTCCAATTTTCTTTGGTAAGTTTGCTCATGTGCCCCACGAGAAACAAATAGCATGTCTCCTATCTAGGAACTTACCTATTATAATAATATCTTCAAAGAACAAGCTTTTTACTTTGTTAATTTTCTTTATTATTTATCATTTTCAATTTTATTGATTTCTGTTCTAATTTTTATTGTTTCTTTTTTTTTACATACTATGGATTTAATTTTTGCTTTTTGGTTTCTAAAATAGAAACCTAGATCAATGTTGTTTGGCTTTTTCTTTTTTTTTAGTTGGGGTCTAACTCTGTTACCAAGGCTGTATGGTGGCATGATCACGGTAGCCTCGACCTCCTGGGCTTAGGTGATACTTCTACCTCCGCCTCTTGAATAGCTAAGACTACAGGTACACACTACCTTGCTCAGTTTTTTGTTTGTTTGTTTGTTTGTTTGTTTTTGTAGAGACAGGGTCTCACCATGTTGCTGATCTTGAATTCCTGGACTCAAGCAATCCTCCCACCTTGGCCTCCCAAAGTGCTGAGATTATAGGCATGAGCCAATGCACCTGGTGGGCACAGGACATTCTTGAAGTGATGAAGTGATATTGTTGATGCCATCTTTCCTACCCCCTACTACCACCAATCAACTCTATCCTGTTTCAAGTTTACAATATAAAAACCAGGAGGAGTGATTACTGGTCATTCGAATATGTCAGTTGTATAAGCTTGAAGTGATGAATAAATGCTGTTACTCAGTGGTGCCTGAAGAGATGGAAGAGAAGAAAGAAGAGATGTTACTAGGCATTAAACTATTTCAAAGCCAGTTGAATTTCCGATGCAAAAGCAATTGCTGAAGTAAGAAATGAGGCTTTGCACTAACATATTTTATTGGAAAAAGAAATATCAGTGAAATTGTATTCCAGAAACTTTTTTAAAAAGACCAGCCTTTCTCGAGCCCTGGTATCGTCCTATTTCACATTCAGCTGTTCCCATCCTGACACTAACTGTTACAATCCTGGTCCTGAACCTGGTGTTCATGAATTTATTCAATAACCATTTATATACCAGTGAGATAGTTACTGTAATACTGATGTGATGATGAGACCCCAGATGAGGCAAAAGCAACAGGAAAGATGGGTTTAAAATATATTTGCGGAATGTCTAGACAATGGATACTGCTTGGAATATAAGAAAAAAGTAAAGTATAATCATGGCGTTCATGCAGACATGATGGACACCTGCCAATTATTTTATTTAACTCATTAATTAATAAAGAAGCCCATAGTGTTAAAATTTATATACATGAGAGTTATAGAGTTGCACATACATAAGCAGTAAGTAAGCTAGGATTGTTAAGAAATGGGCTTATTCCAAAGGAGGTAGAAATTAGTTTAATTTACCAAAACAAAATTCCTTTCCACCATTATGAACAGTAATCATTTGCATTTCTATCAGTTATTTACAACTTACAAGAATTAAAAAATAACTCAAAGACAAGGAAAAGTTCAGAGAACCCACAGATCAAATAAAAGTAATGGCATGCCATCTGGTTTTCTACTGAAGACACCCAGTAATTCTTTTGGTTCATTTCAAAGGAGAGAAGATATGAGTTTAACTTAACAATTTTTTTTAGGCTCTCACCATTAAGTATGTTAAAACTATAAACATCTTTAAAATAATTTGAAAAAATAAAAATTTTTGAGTTTAAATTTCTTCAGAGATTTAAAAAAATTAATACTGATAAATGTTCCTTATATTTAATATTTGGTAATTAGTGGTTTCTCTTTTTTTTTTTTCAGAAAAGATTGAGAACAAGGCTAATCTAGTCTTAAGGGGGTTTACTGATCTAATTCCACCAGATAGGACACAGTGAAACATGGTAAGAACATGACCTCTTAAGTCAGATAAGAAAAGGAGCAAATTCTGACTTCGTGACTTACTAGCTATTGACTTTGAGCAAGCTATTTACTTCCCCTGTAACTCAGTTTCTTCATTGCTAAAACGAGAAAAAGTAACGGCACTTAATTTATAGGACTGATGAGAGGATTTCATGAGATAATAAATGCTGTGTACATGACATACAGAAAGCACTCAGTAAATGCCATCAGTATCCTGAGAGAAAGGCTACTAATATTGCGAGTCTTCTTATAAAGAATGCATTTTCAAATCAAAACTACCATGAGATATCACCTCACACCAGTCAGGATGACTTTCATTAAAAAGTCCGTAAACAACAAGTTTCTGTGAGGAGAAAAGGTAATGCTTCTACACTGTTGGTGGGAAAGTAAGCTAGTTCACCCTCTGAGGAAAGCAATGTGGTGTTTTCTCAAAGAAGTAAAAATGGAACTACGATATGATCCCGCAATTCCAATTTTGGGACTACACTCATAGGAACATAAATTGCTCTGTCAGTCAGACATCTGCACACGTATGGGGGGTGAGGGCTGAATCAAACGGAATTTGCTTATGAAATATAGTGTATTTATACCTACATGTTTAAACGTCAGTCACCTCCAAAGTACTCTCTGTTTGATGCAAGACACTTATCAAGATGTTTTTTCCGCCGGGCTCGGTGGCTCAGCCTGTAATCCCGTGCCTTTGGGAGGCTGAGGTGAGTGGATTGCCTGAGCCCGCGGGTTCAAGACCTGCCTGGGCAGCAAGACCTTATCTCTACAATAAAGTAAAAAATCAGCCGGGCCGGGCGTGGTAGCGCATGCCTGTAATTCCGGCTACTCGGAAGGTTGAGGCGGAAGGATCGCCGGAGCCCAGCAGGTCGAGGCTGGGGTGGCCGGGAGCGGCCACTGCACTCCAGTGTGGGCGACAGAGTGAGACTCCAACTCAAAAAAAAAAAAGGGATGTTTTTTCCACTGCTCAAAACAGTTTTTGAACTCGTCAATTTTCATGTCTTTTAGTGCTTCTGCTGTTTTTTGTTTCACCTCTTCCACATCTGCAAAACATTTCCCTTTGAGGACTTTTTTCCTCGGTGAAAGAAAAAAAAACACTTGGGGTGAGAGCAGGAGAATAGGCAGGGTGAGGCACAGGGATCATGCTGTTTTGGTCAAAAACTGCTGAACACTCAGCACGATGTGGGTAGGTGTGGTCATAAATCACCCATCATGAAATAGGCAAACTTGTTGAAACAATCTTCAAAGAAAAAATTCACTGATGCTGAATGCAGACTCTCACAACAATGCTAGCTGGTCCACTGATGCTGATGGGTTTCTAGAACACTTCTCTAGTGAGGAAAGCCTGTACTTTAAGGGGCCCGCCCTCCAAAAATAGATAATTCTATTTTTGGGGGAAGGGTCCCTTCTTGTATGTTCATTGCAACCTATTCACAATAGCACAAATAAAAAAATCAACCCAGATGCCCATTGAAAGTGGTCTGGATAAAAAATAAAATGTGGTGTATATGCATGATGGGATCCTATGTAGCCATAAAGAAGAACAAAATCATGTCCTTTGCAGCAACATGGATGCAGCTGGAAACCATCGTTCTAAGTGAACTACCACAGAAGTAGAAAACTGAATACTGCATGTTCTTACTCATCAGTGGGCCCTGAACGCCAGGCACAAACGCACAAAGGTGGAACAACAGATGTTGGGCACTGCTAAAAGGAGGGAGGGAGGGGGAATAAGGGGCTCACCACCCACTGGGTGCCAGGTCCACTGCTGAAGGAGAGAGGGCTCATGGAAAGCTCAAGCTCACTTTCATGCAATTTACTTATGTAATAAATCCTTACATGTACTTCAAACTCAAAAATAAGTTTTTTTAAAAAAAGAATGCATTTTGATGAATGCTTATATGAGACAACAGTCCTTTTTCTGATAATAGCGGTGCCCAGTTCTCTAATTTTCAGCCAACGTCCTCATTCCCATCACTTTAAGACCAGTCTTATGCATAGCAACGCAAGGCATCACTCAGAGAAATGCGGTGAAGGGCTGTTTTAGAATATGCCACCCCCACATATGCCACATTGGCCTATTGGTTATTTTGAGCTGAAAACAATGAAGAAGAAACAGAAAACAAGAAAACCAGAAAAACAGAAGCAAGAAAACAAGAAAAAAATAAACACCTCTGCCCTCCCCCATTTGAGTCAAAGCAGAGCACTCAGGTGTCAAGAGCTCCCTCTCTTCTCCACTGGGAAGGACAGAAGGTACCTACCGGAGACACACTAGGTCCTCATCAGCCTGGAGACCACCAAGGACTCCACATGACAATTCGCACTCACTAGCCCTCTTTCTCCATTCATTCTCCATATATTTACCATCTCATGATTTGCTGCCTTAGAAACTGAAAGTCTTATTTCTTCAGCTTGTCACTTCTCTAAACTATGTTGTTGAGATGCTATATAGGCCCAAGTGCTTACCACTCTTTTGAGTTACTCATCACTGAGTGCTCCTCTGTGTGTGCACACTACACACGCTAACAAACTTCTGTCTGTTTTTCTCGTTGTTGGTCTGTTTGTTGTCAGTCTAACCTACAGGACCCCAGTCAGTGAATCGTCATGGGTAGAGGAAAAAAAAAAAGAAAAAAATCCTCCCCTACAGAGGAGAAACCACTGCCCAACTTCGCCCATGAGTGTCTCAGCACATCGTCACCTTGTGCCCTTCGGCATTTTGAGTCCCTAGACTCTCACCTTGTCAGCAGTTAGTGTTTTCCAAATAGATCCAGACTCTGACTGTGGCACCAAGGGCATTGGTTGGTTTATTCTCTATGGCTAGTCTTTATCAATCAAGTAAATTCTAAAATTACAGAAACCCTACATGTCAAATAGGGAAAATAAACATTCTAGGCCAAAAATGAGAGTATATTACTTACAAGCTATGCTGGATGATAGCAGCACAGTTCAACTCTAGTGCTGAAGGATAAAGGTAAGGAAATACTAGACAACATGCCTTACACACGTGCCCATCAGTTATTTAAGCAAGATCTGCAATTCCTTTTACAATTGCAATTTAAGGCTTTCACAATCTCAGCTCTGCTAAAAAATGCTTAAGGAAAAAAAACTTGGCCGGGCTCGGTGGCTCAGCCTGTAATCTCCGCACTTTGGGAGGCCGAGGTGAGTGGACTGACTGAGCCCGCGGGTTTGAGACCCACCTGGGCAACTTGGCGAGACCTCATCTCTACAATAAATCAAAAGTCAGCCGGGCATGGTAGCGCGCGCCTGTAGTTCCAGCTACTTGGAAGGCTGAGGCAGAAGGACCGCCGGAGCCCAGCAGGTCGAGGCTGCCCTGGCCGGGAGCGACCACTGCACTCCTGTCTGAGTGACAGAGTGAGACTCCAACTCAAAAAAAAAAAAAAAAAAGAAAAGAAAAAAAGAAAAAAACTTGAAGAAGAACTTAGATAAAATTTTAACTAAAATTAAGTCAGGATAATGGTTTGATGGCTTTTTGAAATCTTTACATTTCACTGTGCTCCCCACATTGTGTACAATGAGTTACTTAAACATTTAATTAAAAATAATGGGTGCCAAACTCCACAAAATCCTCAAGGAATGCTCTCTGAAAGCCTTAGACAGAAGATAAGGGAAAGATGTAGGCACACAAGTAATATAAATCATGTCAACTGAATTTTTTTCACTCCCATACTGCTGTGTCAAAATAACAAACATTTTTGTATGTCATTAATACAGAAAACAAGCTGGGCTCGGTGGCTCAGCCTGTAATCCCATGCTTTGGGAGGCTGAGGTGAGTGGATTGCCTGAGCCCGCGGGTTCGAGACCCACCTGGGCAACTTGGCAAGACCTCATCTCTACAATAAATAAAAAAAAATTAGCCGGGCGTGGTAGCGCGCGCCTGTAGTTCCAGCTACTTGGAAGGCTGAGGCGGAAGGATCGCTGGACCCCAGCAGGTTGAGACTGCGGTGGCCGGGAATGGCCACTGCACTCCAGTCTGGCCGACAGAGTGAGACTCCAACTCAAAAAAAACCAAAAAACAGAAAACACTGTTTCTGTATTGGGAATACACTTGAAGGATTATGGAGCACCTAGCAAAAAAAAAAAAAAAAATTAATTAGTTTTATGGTTCAAAGTCTTATATGCTCCTGGTAAACACATGCTTGTTATTCCAGCTTTGGCAACAGCAAGTAAGTATGTCTGTTAAATGTACCAAGTTACTTCCTCCCCAGTTTCCATGGTAACAACTTTGTAAAAGTATATGTGTACAAACATCATACAATTAAGAATGAAGTTTCTTCCAGAAGGAAGTTCAACAGCACAGGGCTGAGATGTAAGTGGTCTGTGTTTTAACTGACCTTAAAAATGGATTGACACTTCTGGTTCCTTTGTGATAATCTTAATATAATGTTCCTCCACTGAACTAAAAGAAGATGTGGAAATGAGAAGACATAGTCTATAGGGATTTAACATAACAAAAAGTGAAAAATGCTGCATAAGATGGAGCATGCTAATGAACTGGAGTAAAGATTTCCTCTTGTTCTTTTGTCTGCCCGAGAAGGAACGTATGGGTTACACACAGAGAACTGCTTTCCTATGGTAACAGCAACTTTTCCCAGGGCAATGGGAAATGGAAAGGGAAAATATTTATGCAGACCTGGTGGGGAGTTCAATAGACAAAGTTCTGGGTACCCAGGATCACTCTGAAAACTCTGTCATGCATGTTCTTAAAATTGTAAATGCAGCCGGGCTCGGTAGCTCAGCCTGTAATCCTATGCTTTGGGAGGCTGAGGTGAGTGGATTGCCTGAGCCCGCGGGTTCGAGACCCGCCTGGGCAACTTGACGAGACCTCATCTCTACAATAAATCAAAAATCAGCTGGGCGTGGTAGCGCGTGCCTGTAATTCCGGCTACTCGGAGGGCTGAGGTGGAAGGATCGCCGGAGCCCAGTGGGTCGAGGCTGCGGTGGCCGGGAGCGGCCACTGCACTCCAGTCTGGGCGACAGAGTGAAACTCCAACTCAAAATTAAAAAAAAAAAATGTAAATGCTTGATTATAGGTTGTGACATTTACTCACAATAGGGAATACGCTCATAACCGCAGAAAATGATGCTTCCAAGGTGGCATTGAAGGCATAAACACAGGTTAGTGAAGGAGACAATAAGGAGAAGGGAGTCCTGTGGTAAGCCTGAAATTACACTCCTATGTCTACCTTCTTCTACAGTCATAAGGGTCATCCTATCCAGAAAGACTTTTTTTTCCCCTAATTTTAATTGTGATAAAAAGCATACATCAAAATGTACTATCTTAATTACTTTTAGGTACACAGTTCAATAGTGTTAGGAACATTCCAGTTGTTGTGCAGTGCATCTTTAGAATGTCTTAATCTTCCAAAATGGAAACCTACACTCATTAAACAACCGTCCTCTTCCTCTCCCCCCATTCTCTGGTAAGCCCAAGCCTATGCTCTGTTTCTATGAATTGGACAGCTTTAGACAGCTCATAGAGTGAGTAGAGCTTTATCATATGGGTCTTTTTGTGACTGGCTTATTTCACTTAGCACAATGTCCTCAAAGTTCATCTGTGTTGTAGAGTATGACACAGTTTCCTTCCCTTAAAAGGCTGAGTGGCATTCCATGGTATGTATATACCACACATGTTTACCCATTCATCTATTGATATAATACCATTCACAAAATCAATAAAATTTAGTAAAAAAGCATTTGTTCAAATATGTTAATGTATAATTCTCACAAAAGTAAAATCATGACTCTCCTAAAATATAGTATGAACAAGTGTAAAAAGTATTCTTTTTTTTTTTTTGAGTCGGAGTCTCACTCTGTCGCCCAGACTGGAGTGCAGTGGCCACTCCCGGCCACCGCAGCCTCGACCTGCTAGGCTCCGGCGATCCTTCCGCCTCAGCCTTCCAAGTAGCCGGAATTACAGGCGTGCACTACCACGCCCGGCTGATTTTTTGATTTATTGTAGAGATGAGGTCTCGCTGCCCAGGCGGGTCTTGATTGCACGGGCTCAGGCAATCCACTCACCTCAGCCTCCCAAAGGCACGGGATTACAGGCTGAGCCACCAAGCCTGGCTGTAAAAAGTATTCTTAAACTGACTCATTCCTGAGGGAACCAGTAAGATGTTAAAATCTGTTCAAGAAACAGTTGGGAAGCAATCGTACATGTTTGCATAACTGGGTAAGTTACAAAACTGGTAATGCCTTACAGAGTAATAGTATTTAGTGTCATCTGTTACTCTGGACAGTAATTATCCATTTCTACTGAACAAAAATCTATAAATTATGCCTGGAAACTTTAATTAACAGTGTACAGTAAGTGCAGGTCAGTACCTTCTCCTTTACCAATGATTCTGAAATTGCAGTTCCTGAATCAGCAACATCTGTAGCACCTGAAAATTTGTTATAAATGAATATTCTCAGGTCCCATACTAGAGTTACAGAATCAGAAACTTTGGGTGGGACCCAGCCATCTGTGATTTAGTTAGTCTTAGTTTAGGTGATTTTAGATAAACACTGAAGTTTGAGAACCAATTCCCTAGACTGTCACCCCAGTACAACATTGGAAGAAAATTCTTGGGGTAACTGTTGGCCCAGTATGACATTAGAAGGACATGGTACTCAGCTTTTGCCTCACTTTCAAACTTTGCCTATTTTTTCATAGCAAATAAAAATGTTAATGTGTTATTTTCTTGACTTTTTCCCGGTTTTGAGGATGCCTCATACTATCAGTTCCACATTTAGGGTCATCTTCTGTCCCTAATTTCAGAGGCACTTTTATTGGATGAGTCCCAAATACTTTTTTTAAAATGCTAGCGTCATAACAGTTTCACAAATAGTCTTTATGCATCTGAATTTTGTGGGGAATCCTGAGAGATATGGGCTATAAGCTAAACTCTAATGGAGTTCACAAAACTCTGTATTTGCCATGGATAGGCCTTAGAAGCACCTAAGAAATGTACCAAATGTTTCTCCTGCATAATAAATGTTACTGTGAATTGAATTGTTAACACCAATCCTTTTGTTGCAAATTAATAACAAAATTGTGGTTTTTCTAAAGTGTGCCGACAGGAATAATTTCTCATCTCAGTTTTTACAGCTCTGTTCTGCTTTTATCCAGCATTGCCAAATTATTAAGCAGCCTAAGGAGAGAAAGACCTTCTAGCAGTAACATGTTCTGTTTCACACTGATTCTCATGAGTCATTTCTATAATATGTTGATTTGAAGGTCAGCAGCTGGCAGGGAAAAGTAGAGAAGAAACAATGCATGAAATTTTAAGCTTGCATGTTCCACCACAGTAGACACATGGAAATCTCTATGTAATCAGTATGTAGAAGGCTGTTTATGTTTCCAGGCTTTCTGCATCTCAAATGTCTTGCTCTTAAATGCAACCACTTCTCCATGGAGTCAGGGGCATGGTATACCATTTGTCTAGAAAACCAAAAGAAAACAAAGGCAAATACATTTATTTTTAAATGTTCTTCTTTAAATTAATGCATTTTTAATAGAAGACTTAGAAAACACAGCCTAAAAGCAAAAACATCAGCATTACTCTAAATTCTACCTTCCAGAATAACCATAATTATTATTTTTTATGTCCATATGAATATATATATTTCTATTAATATGTTGTTAATGTTAACGGATGTATACATTAGTTAGAAAAGAGCTAAGAAAATAATTTCTAAGTGGAAGAGCTTAAGTGAATTTTATGGGCATCAAATAATAATATGCATTTAAAAAGTATTGTGGTAAAGATGCCCATGTCCAAGAATCTATTAGCATGAACACAAATTCCAAATATACCAACGAAAAAGCTGACTTTTAAAAAATTAGACCAATGCATCTTTGTTAATTTTATTTAATTCAAACTAGCCTGATAATTCTAATCTTACCCACTGGATTATTCACCCATTGTGTAGTAGAAAAAAACAAATGTGGCCATCACACCAAGGTGATAGATATTATTTCCTTTCATCCATAAAATCCCCTTGAAAAACAGAAGTGATACAAGAAAAGCCAATATGTAGCAGCCCTGGAGACAAAGCAGAGTGTCATTGTCATACTTACAATTTAAGGAATTTCTTGAAAATATGCAGTAGATAACAGGATAAGTGCTAGAAACCTTGGTGGGAGGAAGACATTGCAGCAGCAGGTTTGATAACAGCAGCCAGCAGGATCAAAGAGTGAGTCAATTCACTGACCAGTCCGCAACCGTTGGGCCTGTCTCAACTCGAATATTCTTCAGCCTCCAGGCTAAATCCCAGTAGAAAATTAAATCAAGTAAAATTTCTGACCCAGAGAAAATGAAGACTCAGTATGAACTCCTGGACAGGTGTAAGGTCAAAGGTAAAATCTGATCCTCAAAATAGGTATGAAGAAAACAGCAAAGAGGCCACACCTTGCTAAGATGAGTTGGACCGCTGTGACCCTTGTCTCACCATCTGAGGAAGTCAGTAGATCACCTGTCTGCATTTTCATCTATGGGCCCTTATCTCCTGGTAAGACACATTCCTGGAAGCTTTTCCCCATCACATGTATGGCATCCTGAAGTTACTTCTCCCTTTCTGGGAGTAGTTCTTTCTAGAAAAAAAACTTGAATGGCCAAGGAGCCCCATAACACCTGTAACAATGATGCAAGTCTTTCAAATATGAACACAAATAATAAACTGTCAGGCACTTTGAGAAAAGTAAACAGCAAATTGTAGTGAGAGACACTAAAACGAATACAAAAACATGGAGAAAAAAGAAACATAACCTTTTAAACATTTGTAATTCATACCTACAAGTAGACTTGAAATGCTAATGCATGCAAAAAAAAAAAAATGGAACTATCAGAAAGGGAGGAAATAAAAAACATGACACCATTATTATTATTATTTTCTTTTAAGAGATGAGGTTTTGCTATGTTGCCCAGACTGCTCTTGAACTCCCGGGCTCAAGCAATCTTCCTGCTTTGGCCTTCCAAAGTGCAGAGATTACAGTTGTGAGCCACTGCTCCTGGCTGACGCCATGATATTTTTGATAACTCAATTATAGGACTGATGAGCAATGGCATATTTGTAGAGTAACTTAATAACTGAAAGATACAGTAGAAAGAAATTCACTGTTTTAGGCACTAAGCAAAGAAGTGGAAATAGGAGAAAAAGTAGTTAAGAAAAATGTGTAGTAGATTTTTTTCATTCTTTTTGGATAGCCAGCAATTTTGAAATTCTTTCAATGTTTGAACAATTTCCCACCCTATTAGTTTCACCAAAGTAAAAGTCAGAAATTTGTCCTCTCCATCTCCATTATTATTTTAAAGGTAAAATTTATTGTTAAAAAATTAATATTGCAAACTCTAGAGAATCCCCAAATTGTTTTTACAAAAAATATAGTGAATATATTAAAAGATGAGATACAGTGGAATCATAAAATGCTCAATTAAACCCAGGGAAGATAGAAAAAGAAGAAAGAGAAAGGGACAAAAATAAATAAAATGAGTAGAAAACAATAATAATCAAGGTAGATATTAACCAAACTCTATTAATAACAATTTTAATGTGCATGATTTAAATACACCAATTAATAGATGTCATTGTGGATAAAATATCAAAGCCCAACTCTGTTTCTTACAAGAAAGCTACTTTAAATATAAATACACAACTAGATTAGAACCAAAGGGATGGGGAAAGATGGACTATGCTAACATAAATAAAAAGAAAGCTGGAGTAGTTATGTTAATTTTAGAAAAAAAGGAAGACTTCAGAAAAAATCATTAGGAATAAACACATGCATTACATAATGGTAAAAGCATCAATTCTCCAAAAAGACATAGTAATCAGAGTATGTGCAGCTAACCACAGAGCATCAAAAGATATGAGGCAGAAACTGATAGGACTGTAAGGAGAAACAGATAAACCCACTGTTAGATGTGGAGACTTGTGGAGTTAGTAATGCATAGATCAAGCAGGTTGAACATCAGTAAGCATATAATTAACCAGAAGAGCACTATAAATCAATGTGATTGAATTGACATTTATAGGATACTCTATTCAATAGCAGCTAAATACCCATTCTTCTCAAGCTCGCACAGAACATTCAACATGGTAGACCATAGTCTGGGTCATAAAACACACTTTAAGAATTTTTAGCTGAGGTGAGTGGATTGCCTGAGCCCACGGGTTCGAGACCCGCCTAGGCAACTTGGCGAGACCTCATCTCTACAATAAATCAAAAATTAGCCAGGCATGGTAGCGCATGCCTGTAGTTCCAGCTACTTAGAAGGCTGAGGCAGAAGGGTCACCGGAGCCCAGCTGGTCGAGGCTGCGGTGGCCAGGAGCGGCCACTGCACTCCAGTCTGGGCGACAGAGTGAGAATAGAACTCAAAAAAAAAAAAAAAAAATTTTAAAGACTAGAAATCAGAAAAATGTATGTTTTCAGACCATGATGAAATTAAACTAGATCAATAAAAAATAACTGAAAAATTCCCAAACATTTGGAGATTAAACAATGCACATATGAATAACATATGGTTAACAAGGAAGCATAAAGAAAAATTATTTTAAAAATTTGAGCTGAATGAAAATATAACTCTTCAAAATTTGTGGGATACAGCAAAAGCAGTGCTTAGATGGAAATTTATAGCGTTACATGCCTATGTTAGAAACGAAGAAATAAATAAGCTACCTAAAATAAATAAGCTCAGCTCAGGAAATGAAAAAAGGCAGAGCAGTTTACACCCAAAGCAATCAGAAGAAAAGAAATAATAAAAATAAGAGCAGAAATTAATAATATTGATAATAATAAAACAGAAAAAAATCAGCAAAACCAAAAGCTTAAAAAAAATCAGTAAATGTGATAAACTTCTGGCCAAGATAAACAAGATAAAAGAGAGAAGGGACAAGTTACCAATATCAGAAATAAAAACAGGATCATCAGTATTGATCATTATTAGTACTGAGCCAATTCCCTAAAAGATACAAACAACCAAACCATAAACAGAGAAGTAAATAATCTAAATGGGTCTATGCCTACTAAAATTAAATAGTAATTAACCCCAAGAAACAAAGCACCATGTGCAGATGATCTCACTGGTACATCTTCCTAAACAATGAAGGAAAAATTGTATCAATTCTTTATAATATCTTCCAAAAAATGGAACCAGAGGAACATGTTCTAACTCATTCCATGAGGTCAGCATCACCCCAAAATCAAAATCACATAAAGATATCATAAGAAAGCTTTCAGTGGAAAACTACAGATTAAAATCTCTCATTACAAAGATACAAAATCCTCATCAGTAAATCAGCAAATTGAAAGAAACTGTGAGAAGAATGACAAAACAGAACCAAGTGAGATATATTGTAGTTATGCATACTAATTCAACATTAAAAATTAATCAAGCCGGGCTCAGTGGCTCAGCCTGTAATCCCCCGCCTTTGGGAGGCTGAGGTGAGTGGATTGCCTGAGCCCGCGGGTTCGAGACCCGCCTGGGCAGCAAGACCTCATCTCTACAATAAATCAAAAAATCAGCCGGGTGTGATAGCGCATGCCTGTAATTCCGGCTACTTGGAAGGCTGAGGCGGAAGGATCGCCGGAGCCCAGCAGGTCGAGGCTGCGGTGGCCGGAAGCAGCCACTGCACTCCAGTCTGGGCAACAGAGTGAGACTCCAACTCAAAAAAATAAAAATTAATCAATGTAATCAGCCGTAAGTAAGCTAAAGAAGAATTTTTTAAAATTCAAAATTTTTTTTGACATATCAATTGAGTTTTAAAAATCATTTGACAAATGTATCACCTATTCATGATAAAAACTCTCAGCAAAGTTGGAACAGAGAAGGAACAACTACAAAATGCACAGCTAACATCATCCTTAATTGTGAGACATTGGGTGTTTTGTCCCAAAGATCCAGCACAAGGAAGGAGTGTTTTCCCTCACCAATTTCAATCAGTGTCATATGGTAAGTCCCAGTGAGTGACATAAAACAAAAGTGGGACTGCAAGATGGCTGACACAAAATGACGAGTAGATCATCACACTCTGAATACACCATCTAAGAGAGAATGCTGGAATTCAACAGAGAAGTGACAGGAAGCACTAAGCAAGTAGTTCCAACCCACTGCTTATGGACTGCATGCAGACCAGGACAGCTAGTTATGCGGCCCCACAAAATCTTTTAACATTTTGCTATTTTTAGTTTTTATTTTCTTTGTGACCCCATACTTTTTGGCAGCACATATTTTGTGAGCAGCTGTTTTCAATTATGATGCACATAAAGAAAAATATTTGAGCAAACATTTCTGACAAGCACCTTGAGAACTCACTAAGAATCGCAACCACTTCCATTGGACCAGACATTGATAGATTAGTTTTACAAAAACAGGTCAAACTTCCCATTGGTTTTATATTGTTCTCATTTTTCTAAACTCTATAATAAAAAAGATTTGTAAAAAGTCTTATTATGTATATTATGTTAACATAATAATTAACAATATTATATAATTAACGTGTGCCGAGACAATTCCTCTTTACTCTATGCGGCCCAAGGAAGTCAACAGGTTGGATACCTCTGACCTAAAGTAAGAAAAAAGAGGGGAGTGAGGCAGCCTGCTTGGCCAGGGGCACCTGGGTTCCTAGGGAGGATCCTCAGTGCAGAGAAAGGATGAATGAGACACCCATGCGGTCCATATTTCTACTACAGACTCCTACAACCCTGGCCATGGGAGACCTCAAACTCTCACAACCCGAGCTTAACAGGGAGCTGCCTGAAGCCTGTGCAAAGGTATTGCTATAGATAAGGAGCTCACGCTGGGTCCCACACCCACCTCAAATCCCAAACATCTACCACAAGGCACCATTTTGAGAGCCCAACTCCTACCAGATTGTATCCTGCCCAGGGTCCAGTTGCCCGTGCACATCCACATCCCTGGAACCCAGTTGACATTTCCTGCCCACAGTCACTGCCATTAGGGCTACAGTGTACCCCATTGGCATTGATCCCACTCCCTTCAGCAATGAAGCTGGTATGCATTTTCATATACCCAGAGGATAAACTACCCACCCACAGCCACCATTGTCGTGGGCCACCTCTGTGGAGGTTACAGCACAAATGAAGTGTGTACTCCCCAGTCACCCGCATCTGGCTGCTACCACTAAAAGGAACCCCACCCTCCTCATTAGCCAGGTACAGTGCAGTCACTACTGTTCCTTCCTGAGCATTCTTCTGAGGAGCTGGGGCTACCCTCCCCTAATCTATGAGGGCCAATGCCTACACACACTACCAGGGGACTTGAGGACAGATCCACCCAACCTAGCTTCACCCTCTCAGTGCTTGAGCATACCATCTAGGGTCCTGGACCCACCCAGCCCAGTCCACCACTGTTGGCACCTGAGCACTGCTCCCAGGAGTCTGAGGTTAGAACCACCCAACTTGCCTTTACCATCACAGCTGGCATTCACTTGCAATTGCCACCTGTGGGATTTGGGACTGGCCTGCCCAGCCCATTAAAACCACTGCCAACATCACTGTAGACCACTTGGGAGCTAAAAGGTGGTACTCCTGGCCACTGCTATCACTTGCTCCATGCCCACAGCTTAGGGGCCCAAGAACTTGCCCATTCATATGCCCCACTGCTGCCACTACTTGGGCCCAAACAAGCTACCTGGAGGCCCAAGAGTTGGTCCACCTGGACCTGTTAACACCAGTGCCAGTGTACACCTCTCTGAGTTTCAAAGACACATGTGCTAGGTCTGATGCTGCCACTACTGGGACCCAAGGAAAGGTCCACCTGACATCACTATCCTCAAAGAAACAACCACACCCTAAACCACTGAGGAAATCACAGGTGCCAATAATGTTGTTTATGGCTAAAGAAATCATACAAAGATTACACTACTGCATGCATTCAGAATCAAAACCAAGGTGCCATATCAACATCACAGAAACATCTTCAAGAAAAAGTCTTCCTCTATGAAAGTGAATTTTAAAAACTGGAAGAAGTGGTTATTACCCTGGATATGTAGTCTTTGACATAAGAGCATAAGAAACCTGAAAAAGTGAAGAAATATGAGACCTACATAAGAACCCAATAATTCTCCAGCAACAAATTTCAATTAGAAAGAAATTTATGAAAACTTGGGAAAAGAATTCAAAATAATGTAATTAAAGGAGCTCAGTGAAATATAAGCAAATACAGAAAAATAATACAAAGACACCAGAAAAACAATTCAGGATATGAATGAGAGATTTATTAAAGAGATAGTTGACTTTAAAAAGAACAAAGCAAAAACTTTGGACATGGAGAATGTAATGAATGAAATAAAAAATACACTTGAAAACTTCAACATAAAACTAGATTAAACAGAGGAAAGAATTTTGGAACTTGATGACATGTCATTTGAAATAACCCAGTCAGGCAAAAGTAAAGAGAAAGAATAAACAAAACATATGTGACATATGAGACATCATAAAGTGGTCAAATAATCAAACTTTTGGTGTCCCAGAAAGTGAAGAGAAAAATCAAAGAGATCAAAAAACCTACTTAATGAAATTAATGACATAATAGCTGAAAATGTTCCAAGTCTAGCAAGAATGTCAGACATCCAGACACAGAAAACTCAGAGATCCCCAAATATACACAATTCAAAAAATTTTTTCTCCATAGTACATTGTAGTCAAACTGTCAAAAATTAAGGACAAAGAGAGAATTCCATAAACAGCAAGAGAAAAGCATGTTGTCACTTACAAGGAAACTTCAACCAGATTAACAGCAGGTACCTCAACAGAAACCTTACAGGCCAAGGGAGTAGATTGACATATGCAAGTTGCTGAAAGAAAAAAAACAAAAAACAAACAAGCAAAAAACCCAACCGTCAGTCAAGAGTATGATACTCAACAAAGTTATCTTTAATAAATGAAGGAGAAATAATGTTTTCCCCAGACAAGTAAAAGCTGAGGGAATTAATCACCACTAGACTGGCCCTACAAGAGTGTTCAAAGAGTCTTACACTTGGAAGCAAAACAAAAACAAACAAACAAACAAAACTGCCATTGTGAAAACACACAAAAGTAGAAAACCCACTGGTAGAGCCAAATGTTGCCACTACAGAAAGCCACCAAACAACAATGATAATAAGAGAGAAAGAAAGAAGGAAAGCATATATAAAACAATCAGAAACCAATTTATAAAATGACACGAATAAGAGGGCATTAGAGAATATTTTGAACAACTATATACTGATAATCTGGAAAACCTAGAGGAAACTGATATATTTCTAGAGAGATATAATGTACCAAGATTGAATCAAGAAGAAACAGAAAACCTAAATAGACCAATAACAAGAAGTAAGATTGAATAAGTGATAAAAAGTCTCCCATCAAAGAAAAGCCCAGGGCTAGACGAATTCACGGCTGAATCTGCCAGACATACAAACAAAAAATAATACCAATCCTTCTAAAAGTATTACAAAAAATTGAAGAGGGACTATTTTCTAATTTATCCTATGAGGCCAGCATCACTTTGATACACACCAGACAAGGACAGAACAACAAAAATAAAAACTGCAGGCCAGTATTCCTGATAGACATCGATGCAAAAACCCACAGCAAATACTTGCAATCAGTTCCAACAGCATATCCAAAAGATTATACACCACAATCAAATGGGATTTATACCAGGGATGCAACATACAGAAGTCAATACATGCGGTACATCATGTGAGCAGAAAAAAGGACAAAAATAATATGATCATCTCAATAGTTGCAGAAAAGACATTTGATAAAAATATTTTGTTGTCGTTTTTTTTTGAGTTAGAGTCTCACTCTGTCACCCAGACTGGAGTGCAGTGGGCCGCTCCCAGCCACCGCAGGCTCGATCTGCTGGGCTCCACCGATCCTTCCACCTCAGCCTTCAAAGTAGCTGGAACTACAGGCACGCGCTACCACACCCGGCTAATTTTTGATTTATTGTAGAGATGAGGTCTCGCCAAGTTACCCAGGCAGGTCTCGAACCCGCAGGCTCAGGCAATCCACTCACCTCAGCCTCCCAAAGCACGGGATTACAGGCTAAGCCACCGAGCCTGGCTGATAAAAATATTAACATCCCTTCATGATAAAAACTCTCAATAAAGTAGTCATGGAAGGAACATACCTCAAAATAATAAAGGCCATCTATGATAAATCCATATCTAACATCATACTGAATGAGAAAGCTGAATGCCTTTCTTCTAAAGGAATTGGAACAAGGATGCCCACTTTCACTAATCCTATTCAATATAGTGCTGTGAGTCCTAGCTAAAGGCGTCACATTGGAAAGAAAAAAGTCAAATTGCCTCTTTTCTCGTGGTATAATCTTATACCTAGAAAAACACTAAACGCTCCACCAAAAACTCTTACTTTTGATAAATGAATTCAGTAAAGTTGCAGGATATGAAATCAACATTCAGAATTCAGTAATGTTTTTATACACCAATAATGAGTTAGGTAAAAGAAAAATAAAGAAGGCAATTCCATTTACAATAGCTAAAAACAAAAAGAAATATCTAGGAATAAATTCAACCAAAGAGGTGAAAGAACTCTACAAGGAAAACTATAAAGCACTGTTGAAAGAAGTTGAAGAGGGGTTGGGCACGGTGGCTCAGCCTGTAACCCCAGCACTTTGGGAGGCCGAGGCGAGAGGATTGCCTGAGCCCGTGGGTTTGAGACCAGCCTGGGCAACTTGGTGAGACCCTTTCTCTACAATAAGTCACAAAAACTTGTCAGACATGGTGGTGTGTGTCTGTAGTTCCAGCTACTTGGAAGGCTGAGGTGGAAGGATTGCTTTAGTCGTACAGGTGGAGGCTGCGGTGGCCATGAGTGTGCCACTGCACTCCAGCCTGGGCAACAAGAGTGAGACTACAACTCAAAAAAAAAATGTTGAAGAGGACACAAATGAAAAGACTCCTATGCTAATTGATCAGAAGAATTAATATTATAAAAATGACAATTGATATTCTAATGAACAGTATTAAAGACTAATACATACTACTATGTTATATTAGTATTAATTAATAAATTGATTAATAGTATTATTAATATTTCCTAAGGCAAACTCAGTGCAGTCTCTATAAAAATGCCAATGTCATGTTTCACAGAATTAGAAAAAAAAACCCTAAAATACATAAGGAACCCAAAAAAAGACTGAGTAGCCAAAAAAAAAGACTGAGTAGCCAAAGCAATCCTGAACAAAAAGAACAAAGAAGCATCACACTACTTCACTTCAAAATATGTTACAAGGCTGTAGTAACCAAAACAGTATGGTATTGGTATAAAAATATACACATAGACCAATGGAACAGAATAGACAACCTGGAAATAAGTCTACATATTTACAACCAACTGATTTTTGTTAAAGGCATCAAGAACTTACATTGGGTAATGAAATGGACATCCTTTTCAATAAGTGATACTGGGAAAATTAGATATTCATTTATCTGTATATCATGCAGAAGAATGAAACTGGGCCCCAATCTCTCATCATATCCAAAACATCAACACAATATTCATTACAAACATACATGTAAAACAATAGACTACAAAACAACTAAAAGAAAATATAGTGCAAATATTTAAAAAACATTTATGTAGGCATAGATTTATGGCTAAGACCGCAAAAGCAAAGATGACAAGAACAAAAATAAAGTCCATCTATGACAAATCCATACCTAACATCATACTTAACAAGAAAGTTGAATGCCTTTCTTGTAAAGGAACTGGAACAAGACAAGGATAAATAAATGAGACTCTATTAAGCGATAAATCTTTTGTACAGCAAAGGAAACAATCAACAGAGTAAAGAGACAATGTGTTGAATGGGAGAAAATATTTGTAAATGATTCATCTGACAAGGGACTAATACCCAGAATGTAAAAGGAACTCAAACAATTCAACAGTAAAAGAGGAAATAATCCCATTAGAAAGTGGACAAGGACATGAACAAACATTTCTCAAAAGAAGACATATAAATGGTCAACAGGCATATGAAAAAATTTTCAACATCACTAATCATTGGAGAAATGCAAATCAGAATTACAATGAGATAATCAACTTATCCTAGTTAGAATGATTATTCTTTAAAAGACTAAAAGTAGCAAGGTTAGTGAGGATGTGTAGAAAAGTGATAACTTAAAACACTGTTGATAGGAATGTAAATGAGCACAACCACTATGGAAAACAGTATAGAGATTGCTCAAAAAACTGAAAATTACAACTGCTCTATGATCTAGCAATCTCATTACTTTATCCAAAGGAAAGGATATCAGTGTATCAAAGGGATACCTGCATCTCCATGTTGATTGCACCACTATTCACAATAGTGAAGATATGGGGTCAGCCTAAGTGCCCATCAATGGATGAATGAATAAGGAAAATGGATATAACACAATACAATGCTATTTAGTCATTTTTTAAAAAGTGAAATCCTGTCATTTGCAGCAACATGTATTGAACTGGAGGTTAATGTGTTAAGTGAAATAAACCAGGCACATATAGACAAATATCGCATATTCTCATTCATATCTCATATGTGGGAATGAAAATAGTTGATCTCATGGAGGTAGAGAATAGAATGATAAATACCAAAGACTGGGAAGGGTGTGTGAGTTGGGGGTAGAAATAAAAAGAGCTTGAGTAATGAGTACAAACACAGATAGAAGGAATAAATTCCAATGTTTGATGGCAGAGTTGGGTGGCTGTAGTTAACAACAATGTGTTATATATTTCAAAATAGCTAGAAGAGAGAACTTGAAATGTTCCCATCACATATAAATAATAAACACTCAAGGTGATGAACACCCCAAATACCCTGACTTGATTATACACAGTTTATGTATGTAATAAAATATCATATATATCATTTAAATATGTACAAATATTGTGTGTCAATAAAAAAGGAAGTAGTAATACATATAATGGGAAAAGAAACAAAACTCTCTTTGCCTGCAGATGACTTAATTGTTTATATATAAAATCCAAAGAGTCAACACAAAACACCTCGAAGCAATGAGCATGTATAGCAACACTATAGGAGTCAAGATCAATATACAATTAATCTCGTAGGTTTAATTGTTTTTATAGATAACAGTAGTGAATAATTGAAATTTCAGATTTTTCTTTTGAGTAATTTTACAAATATTGCAACTTGCTAAAGCACATTTTCTAAACATTTAGAAACTTGCCAGGATTTGTGCCTCAAATTGCTTCTGTCATATCAACAGCTTATCCAAGAAAATTTAGAATTTTTCTGTAGCAATTATGCTAATTATTTGAAACTGTTAAATGAAAAATTTAGCCGGGCTTGGTGGCTCAGCCTGTAATCCCGCACTTTGGGAAGCTGAGGTGAGTGGATTGCCTGAGCCCGCAGGTTCGAGACCCACTTGGGCAGGTGAGACCTCATCTCTACAATAAAATAAAAAAATCAGCCAGGTGTGGTAGCGTGTGCCTGTAATTCCAGCTACTCGGAAGGCTGAGGTGGAGGGATCACCAGAGCCCAGCAGGCCGAGGCTGTGGTGGCCGGGAGCGGCCACTGTACTCCAGTCTGGGCGACCAAGTGAGACTCCAACTCAAAAAAAAAAAAAAAAAGAGAAAAATTTAATTATATCATGCGATTTAAAGCATGTACAAGCAGAATTCCCACTCTATAAAATAGTTTATTTCATAGTATTTACTGTAGTTGGAATGTTGATATCCTTCCCAGATTCATATATTGAAGCATAACCCCCAAAGGAATAGTATTAAGAAGAGGAGCCTTTAGGAGGTGGTTAGATCAGGAAGGCTCTGCCCTCATCAATGGGACTCATGCTCTTAAAAACAAGGGTTGAGGAAGCCTGTTTGCCCTTCTCCTGGGTAAGGACACAGCTAGAAGTCGCAATCTTTGAGGCAAAGAGCAAGCTTTCACCAGATATTGAATCTGCTGGTGCCTGGGCTGTGGACTTCCCAGCCTCCAGAACCATGAGCAATAAATATATTGCTTACAAATTTCCTAGTGTAAGGTATTTTGATATAGTAGCTCAAACGCACTAAGGCAGGAATTGGTCATGAGAATGGGAGCTGCTTTAACAAAGTGTGGAGGCACCTTTGGAACTGGGTAATGGGCAGAGGCTGCAAGAGTTTTAAAGTGCATTGCCATGAATGAACCATAAAGGGTGATTCTTTTTTTTTTTCATTTTAATTTTAAAGATGGGTACAATTCAGGGTTTGGCATACAAATGGTCATTGTAAGGGCAATTCTTATGAGAGTCCAGAAGAAGGAAGGGGCATTGGGACAGCCTCAGCCTTCTAGATGATTACATGAATGTAATCATTTCATCATGACCTCATCAGGACATGACAGGAAAGACCATTCCAATGAGGTCTAAGATACAAATAAGGAGCATATTATTGAAAACTGGAGGAAAGATCATCCTTTTCATAATTTGGTGGAACTGTGTTCGTGTCCTAGTGTTTTGTGGAAGGTGTAACTTGTGAAGAATGAAGTATAATGTTTGGCAGAAGAAATATCAAAGTAAAGTGTTGAGGGTGTGGCATAGCTTTTCTTAACCTCTCTTAGTGAAATGTGAGAAGAGAGAAATGAAATAATAATGCAACGTATACCCAAAATGAAAACAGAGCTTAAAGATTTGGAAAACTCTGAGCATGGCAATGTTGTAAAGAATGAACATACAAGGTCTAGGGAGAATACCAAAGGTGCAGCCAAGTGATCATTTGATAGGATTAGTTTGGGGAGACAAGCCAGGTGCTATTCATCAAGACTACGGAAGAATGACACCAAAGGTGTTGCAGAGATCTTCAGGGCTCCTCCACCCAGCGTGGTCCCAGAATGCCAGGGTCTTGGGGCAGAACAACTCCAAGACTCATCTCTCTGCATTCTCAGGCAGTGCTCCTTGGCTGCCCAGCTGTAGCTCAACCAGTCCCAGGTATAGCTTGGGCTGCCCCTCCAGAAGGCACAGGTGGTAATCATGGCAGTGTCTGCACAGTGCTGCCTCCACAGATGCACAGACTGTGTGAGCTGTGCAGGCATGGCTACCTCCACTCAGAATTCAGAGAATGCCCTGGAAGCCTCAGGACCCAGAGAGCAGTCACAGGGGTGGGCCACTGCCGAGAGCCCCCATAGGGCAACGCTCGGCAGAGCCACAGGTTGGGGCCACTGCAGAGAGCTCTCAAAAGGGAATGCCTAGTGGAGTTGTGGGAATGGACCTGAGACCCCAGACTGGTGCACCTCCAGGCATATGACTCCAATGTGTGAGAGGTACTGTGTGGGCTGCGACCAGCAAAATCTTGGGAGGTGGGGTTGCCTACATTCTTGGGGGCCTAACCCCTGCCCCAGTGTGTCCAAAAGACAGAACATCAAGTCAAAGAAGATTATTCTCAAGCCTTAAGATTTAATGTTATATGCCCTGTTGCATTTTGGACTTATTTGGAAAAAGTTAATCCTTTCTTCCTTCCTATTTTCCTCTTGGAATTAGAATATCTGTCCCATGCCTATCCCAGTATTGTATTTTAGAAGAACAATAGCTTGTTTGATTTCACAGGCTCACAGCTGGAGGAGAATTTGCCTCAGGGTGAATCATACCTTTGAGTCTCACCAATTTCTAATTTAGATGATATTTAGATGAGACTCTGAATGTTGGACTTTTGAGTCGGTGCTGGAACAAGTTAAGACTTTGGGGGGCTATTAGGATGGAATGAGTGCATTTTGCATGTGAGAACATGAATTTGGGGAACCAGGGATGGAATGCTATAATCTGAATGTTGGTTTCCCCCCAAAATTCATATATTAAGACCTAAACCCCAGCTCCATGGGTATTGAGAGATGAGGCCTTTGGGAGGTGATCTGGGAGGTTTTAGGAGGTGTAGTCCTCATCATGAGATTCATGGCCTTATAAAGAAGGCTTTATGGAGGCTGTTTGTCCTTCTGCCATGTGAGAACACAGCTAGAAGACACCATCTTTGAAGCAGAGACTGGTCCTCACCAGACACCAGATCTGTTGGTCTGATCTTAACCTTCTCAGCCTCCAGAACTGTAACCAATACACTTATGTTGTTTATAAATTACCCAGTCTACAGTGTTTTATTATAGCAGGCTGAATGGACTAAGACAGTGTTCAAAAAATATTTTTTTATTATTACTGTTGTTTCATAAAATGTGCAACTCATGCCTCAACAAGCATATCATGACTTACCCTCTTAAAAGCCATCAAACTTCTCTGTGGTAGAGGTCACATCCTATGCCCATTCCTTGACAAAAAAATTTAAATGTGATGACTCAGATACCTTCTTCAGATAAAGTTGGTGAATTTTATGACTGTTGACAAAATGTATTTCAAGATTGAAGGAAGAGTTTTGTTGCAAGTATGTGCAAGCATTAAATGATGATATAAGGCACTTCCTTGTCTGAAAGCCATTACTAAACATTATAGAGGCTCTATCTGTGAGAAGTATATAAATCTGTTATTTCCTGGTAGGATTATTTTGGCCAAAAAGTGTGGATTAAGTTTAATAATTACAATAATTTCAAAGCAATAATGAATGAAAGCAATATTCTTAGATACCTATAAATGTAACTTGATATAAAAACCTCTAATTTCTGTTGGTAACCAAGTTAGGGCCATGGCTATGCTACCGTAATTGGTTTCCCATATTCATCATTGAAGGAAATTATGAAAATCGAGTAGATATTAGTGAAAATAAAAGGTAATATTTTTCTACCCATGCTCACAGACTTGCCCTAAATCCATAGATCTCTTGGGGGGAACCATAGATCTTGCTGCTCTGGTCAATAAATGATAGAAAAATCGATTCACAATCTAAAATAAATGATCCTTAACTAACATCATATTTTAAGAAGTTTCTGAAAGGTCAAAAAATCAATATTTTTTTAAACTGCAAAATAAATAGAAAAATATATTTAAGTATATTTTTATTAGTTTTAAACAGACAGAGATTTTCTGAGCTTGGTATGTGGAATAGAGCCCACTGAGGAATTGAAAAAAGATATGGCCATGCAGTGACCTATTCAAAGAAATACAAAAAGCCCAAAACAGGAGAAGCTCAAACTCTCCATTAATAAAAGAAAATTAAAACAGCAATTGGATTATATTTTTTTGTCTACTGAATGGTAAAAATTTATCAAATGGATAAGACCCAGTATTTTTAAAGGTATAGGAAATCTGCCACTTTCTCATGCTGCCATTGGAGTTGTAAACTTGTGACCTCTTGAGGGTGGACTACAGGAAAGTTGTCATCAGTTTCAAATATGTGTGCTATTTGAACCAATTATTTCCTATTTTAAGAACCCCATGGCTTTCCAAGGGCAGGTTAGCAGGAAGATCTGCCCAGGATACAGGCAATCAGGGAGTATGCAGAGAATTTAAAAATAATTTTAAAACCAACCAAAAGTTGGTCTTCTTCTTATGATTACTGTGCACCAGCAATTCCAAGCAATTTCAGTAATAAAATGCTCCTCCTAGTCAGGGCTGACTGTGCCATTGCCACCTGTCCCCCACCCCTTGATTGCTAGTCTAAGACTTAATACTACAGAATTACAAGTTCAATGGAACATTATTTGTAGTCATAAAGTAGGCATCAATTTGAATACAATGGTAAAATAAATTATACATTTATTGCTCAACGTCATTCAGCTCTTAAAGCAGATGAGCATCTCTCTAATGGAAAGTGGTCCTGAGTCACAGAGCAGTTTATGATATCATCTTACTAGACTTAGAAAGTATGTGTGTATGCGAGTGATATGTGTTTAAGTATGTGTGCTTAGAAAGTTCCGAAAGCAACCATTGTTACTCCTTGCGCAAGCCTTTCTAAAGAGTGAAAGAATGTATTACTTTTGTACTTAAAGAAAATTCCACTTAAGGTTTAAAAGAAAGTAAAAAGGAAAGAAGAAGGGAGAGATAGGAGGAGAAGGGGAAATGAAAGAGTATTGAATTACTCTGTGATTCACATCACTACTCTGTTGTTAACCATGAGTCTAAATTTTCCTAAACTACAAAACACATCAGTAAAAATTAAAGAGAAAATAGTTTCAAACAAAACTTAAAGCGCTACATGAAGACCCTGAGAAATGAGGATGGGATATGCTAGGGAAGATGATGAAATTCAGTGGGCTGTCGTGACATTTGTGCAGAAGAGTCAAGAGACATCTGTCAACTGGGCAGTGGAAAACTAGTGCATAAGACCACACCATGCCTGCTACAGTCCATTCTTGCAATCTCAGATTCATTTCTTTATGTAAATTTTGGCAAACAACTTTCTCAGGATTTCAGTAGGTCTCCCTTTCTGGAGAAAAATTACAAGAGGAAGATTTGTGGAATAAATTTCAGTCCTTGCCACTACAAATTTTCACAGTAAATATTAATTTTTCTTTTTCTTTTTTGAGTTGGAGTCTCACTCTGTCGCCCAGACTGGAGTGCAGTGGCCGCTCCCAGCCACCGCAGCCTCGGCCTGCTGGGCTCCAGCGATCCTGCCGCCTCAGCCTTCCACATAGCTGGAACTACAGGCACGCGCTACCACGCCCGGCTAATTTTTTGATTTATTGTAGAGATGAGGCCTTGCTGCCCAGGCGGGTCTCAAACCCGCGGGCTCAGGCAATCCACTCACCTCGGCCTCCCATCAGTGTAGGGGAATATTAGTTTTAAAATACCTCCCAATTTGTGTCCTCTTACCTAGTTCACCATCTGCCATTTAGATAATGCTCTGAAATTTGAGCTGAAAAAGAGGAGTATGTAGGGAAGACAGGAGGGGGAAGTAATAGTGAGCCTGCTCCTACTTGGCAAGAGTGAGATACAGGGATGGCTTGAGGACAACAGGTGTTGAGATGTTTTGCTGCAACGGGACATGAAAGTAGAAATACACAAATCATTGAGATGAAATACGACATAACTGTTAAAATAAGTGGCATGGAATTACATGTGTATATTGCCACAATGTGCAAGCTGTGAGATAATCCAAACATTTAACAATATTTGAAACTACGCATAATATATATATATTTTTGAGTTGGAGTCTCACTCTGTTGCCCAGGCTGGAGTGCAGTAGCATGCTTATGGCCACCCCAGCATCACCCGGCTGGGCTCCGGCGATCCTTCCGCCTCAGCCTTCCAAGTAGTCAGAACTACAGGCGTGTGCTACCACGCCTGGCTAACTTTTTTATTTATTGTAGAGACGAGGTCTCACCATGTTGCCCAGGTTGGTCTCAAACCCGTGGGCTCAGGCAATCCTCTCGCCTCGATCCCTCAAAGTGCTGAGATTACAGGTTTGAGCCACCGTGCCTGGTTAATATGCTCAATATGCTGTATCTTAATGTTGGATCTGTACATATGACGGGGAACCCAAAAAAACCAGGAATTATCTTTCGAAAGACAGGCCCCTTGTAGTACAGGGCTCCCCCACTAGGTAAGTGTTCTAGGAACCCATTGGCATCAGTGTACCAGTTAGTGTTGTTGTGGGAGGCTGTGATGGGCTTCAGTGAAATTTTTTTGGAGATTCTTTCGATGTCTTTGCCCATTTCATGATGGGTGATTGATGAGTGCACTTGCCCACACCTCACTGAGTGTTCAGCAGTTTTTGACCAAAAACGGCGTGACTCCCATACCCCACCCTCCCTATTTACCTGATCTCACCCAGAGTGACTTTTTGTTTTGTTTTGTTTCCCCAGATGAAAAAAGTCCTCAAAGGGAAAAGTTTTGCTGGTGTGGAAGAGGAGAAACAAAACATGGCAGAAGCACTAAAAGGCATCCAAATTGATGAGTTCAAAAACTGTTTTGAGCAGTGGAAAAAGCATCTCAACAGGTGTATCACATCAAATGGAGAGTGCTTTGATGGTGACTGGAGTTTAAACATGTAAGAATAAATGCACAATTTTCCATAAACCAATTCCTTTGTTTTGGCTCTCCCCCATATGTGGTGATTCTATTGAAACATTCATGGAAATGATAAATATGACATTTGAAATAGTTGGCTTCTGTGGGACACAAGATCTGAGATTGACCTGAGTGTGTGTGATGTTAAGCAGGGAGTGGCCTTGGAGCCAACACCTGTGGAGGGAGGAGAGGGAAGTAGGCCTGGGAAGAGGCTGGCATCTAATTACTATGCAACCCCAGTTGTCACTCATCTTTTCACTTCTTCAGGGTCTATTTTAATTAAAATGTGAATGTAGCCATGGCTCACAATTTTTTTATTGTTAGCATTTTTATGTTTTAAGAAAAATTTCTCTATCCCCATGTCATACAGATATTTTCTCACATTTTCTTCTAAGACTTTTGGATTTTAAAGTTTTAATTTTCATGTCAAAAGCATTTATTCACTTGAATTTGATGGTGTATGGTGTGAGGCAAGAACTCAGTTTTGATTTTTGTTTTTTTCCCTTATGAATAAACAAGTTTATCAACACCTATTTTCATTATCGACATAACAAATCACCCTCAAATTAGTGGTTTAGAACAATGACGTTTATTTATTATATCTCATGGTTTCTGCGGGTCAGAAATTTGAGAAAATCTCAGCTGGACATTTCTCACTTGGTCTCTCATGAGGCTTCCATCTCACGTCTTCTGGGACTGCAGTCATTGAATGCATGTCCTACCTAGGCCTGGGACTTCCGTTTTAAAGACATGTCATTCTCACAATTGGCAAAATGATGTAGGCTGTTAGCCAGGAGCCTCAGTTTTTCTTCACACGAATGCATTGATAGCATGGAGGCTGTATTTCCCCAGACCAGGGAGGAAGATGGAAGAGAAAAATGCCTTCTTCCAGGATAAGGGCAACACACGGAAAGCAGGTACCCTGCACAGGAGCAAGAGTCATTGAGCTCTGAATGATCAGGATGTTTACACTCAGAGAACTCTACTATGTTACACTACACATGTTTAATGCACATGTGTTTCTGCTACCCCAGTCATCTGGTTGTACATTTTACATAGATGCTAACAAGTCCAACCTAATAAGTCTCTTCTGATAAGAGCTGTCACTGGACTGGAGACAACCCTCATGTATCAGTGTTGACAATGCCCTGAGGACAAATTGGGTCTGAAGTCCTGTCCTCTGCACTCATATACAATTTGCGCAGGCCTTGTCTTACAGAAGCAGGCATCTAGGTGTGTCCCTCTGGCTTTGCTCCCCTCTTTTTTTTTTTTGAGTTGGAGTCTCACTCTGTCGCCCAGACTGGAGTGCAGTGGCCGCTCCCGGCCACCGCAGCCTCGACCTGCTGGGCTCCGGCGATCCTTCCGCCTCAGCCTTCCAAGTAGCCGGAATTACAGGCATGTGCTACCATGCCCGGCTGATTTTTTGATTTATTGTAGAGATGAGGTCTCGCTGCCCAGGCGGGTCTCGAACCCGCGGGCTCAAGCAATCCACTCACCTCAGCCTCCCAAAGGTGTGGGATAACAGGCTGAGCCACCGAGCCCGGCTCTTTGCTCCCCCCTTAAGTTCTGGGTGGCTGTGAAGCAGTTCATGCTCCTCCTTGGTGGGCTATGTAGGTGTCTACTCTGTGGACTTCTCATTCTCAGATACAGAACTGAGGTGAAGGAAGGGAGTAGGAAGGATCCTTTTAACCTAAGGCTTAAGTTGCATTCTACAACTTGACCATGATAAAGACAAGTTTTAATTATCCACATTCAATTTCCTGTGCCCTTCTCAAGAAGGTTCAAAAGAACAGAGAGGTGATGAGGTTGAATTTTGGTGAGGTATACCACTTAGTAACAAAGTTTAAGCCCAGTTCTCACAATTGGGCATTAGTTTCAGAGTTAGACTGACAGGGTAATTTGATGTGCCAATTTTGTGGCCCTAAAGCTAGTAAAATACCATTCATTCTACTTATTTTAATCTTAAGAACTGTAGGCAGTGATGGAACTTGGGGTGGTAATCAAGGAACTCGAAGTTATGGAAATGAGCAGTGCTTAGTCTCAATATCAACTTAGGCCTAGAAGGTAGGATGTTGTGCTATTTTATTAGATATCTACTAACATCAGGTTGATGTAAATGAGATTTCAATAATGGTGAAGCCCCCTGGAAATGCAATTAAAATGTGATTTTGTTTATTTTTTAAAGATTTTATCTGTAATAAATTTTCATAAGGGGCTGTCTCTGAGTATAACTTCCATCTATTTCTTTCTTAGCTTTTGACATGGACTGCTTGAAAAGAACTAGCCAATGATACAAAGTTATGTAAGTTATAACTAATTTTAATTCACAGATATTCTTATGTAGAAATTATAAGGCTAGATATAAAGAAGAAATTAATGCTTTTCCAAAGGTTCTCTTGCTCTCTTTTTAGAATTATTGTCTTAGGTCACAATGTTAGCGTGTAAATTATCCTGAGTTATCAGAAACAGGAATTTTAGATGTATAGGTGTCAACCAACTCTAGGGATTATCTGGGAATAGAATTACAGAACTTTATCGTACACTAAAAGGGTTGCTTGAGAGGTTTATTTGGTAGGAAAGAACCATTTAGTCTCTCTTTCTCTTATCCATCCTTTCTAACCCTCAATTGAAAAGCACCAGTAAAAATAAACACAAGAATATTTAGCCGACTCGGTGGCTCAGCCTGTAATCCTGCGCCTTGGAAAGCTGAGGTGAGTGGATTGCCTAAGCCCGTGGGTTCGAGATCCGCCTGGGCAACTTGGCGAGACCTCATCTCTACGATAAATCAAAAATTAGCCAGGCGTGGTAGTGCACCTGTAGTTCCAGCTACTTGGAAGGCTGAGGCAGAAGGATCGCTGGAGCCCACCAGGTCGAGGCTGCGGTGGCCAGGAGCGGCCACTGCACTCCAGCCTGGGAGACAGAGTGAGACTTCAATTCAAAAAAAAAAAAAAAGAGAATATTTAGTGTACTCTAGGAAAAAACTCAAATGTCAAACATGCTGCAGTATCTTCTGTTTGCACTAAATATTAATTAAAAGATACTCACAAATGGCATGAGTAACTCTGATGTCTACACAAAGTTGGAGAACCTGATGCTATGATTTAGATGTGGTTGGTTTGTTCCCACCGAAATTCATGCTGAAATTGTATCCCCAATGTGGTGGCATTTGGTGATGGTGTCTAGAGGGAGCTGTCTGAGTCATGGGGGTAGATTCCTGTGAATGCTGTTCCTGTGGGAATGGGCTAGTTCCTGTGATAATGGGCCGCTATATAGCCAGGATGACCCTCAGGTTCTCACATTAGCATGTGTCTGCTTCCCTTTTGATCTAATCCGCCATGTTGTGGCAGCAAGAAAGTCTTTGCCAGAATCCAAGGCCATGGCCTTGAACTTCTTAGCTTGTGAAACTTCTTTTCCATATAAATTACCCAGTTTCAGGTATTCTCTTATAGCAACACAAAGGGACTAACACCTGGCTAGAGAATCCTTAGGTGCTATCTTCAACTGCAGTTGGTGTCTTAGTCCAAAGTCTTTGCCCCACATTGTGTCTCCCCAGACCTACCTTACTGTCTTCTTCTTCTTTTTTTTTTAAAGATGTGGGGTACAATTCAGGATTGTACACACACACACATATATATATATATATATATATATATTTTAATATACAATGCTTCATGAACATGTCATCCTTGTACAGAGGCCATGCTGATCTTCTTTGTATTGTTCTAATTTTAATATACAAGGGGACCCAAAAAACCAGAATTATCTTTTGGAGGGCAGGTCCCTTGTAGTCCAGGCTTCCCCTGCTAGATAAGTGTTTTAGGCACCCATTAACATCAGTGTACCAACTAGGGTTGCTGTGAGAAGCTGCCTTCAGCTTCAGTGAATTTTTTTTGGAGATTCTTTCAAGACATTTTGCCCATTTCATGAGCATTCATGCCCATTACAAGAGCAACCTGCCCACACTGCATGAATGTTCAACAGTTTTTGACCAAAACTGGGGTGGCCCTGGTGCCCCACCCTCCCTATTCACCTGATCTCACCCTGAGCGACTTTTTTGTTTCCCCACATGAAAAAAAGGACTAAGAGGAAAACCTTTTGCTGATGTGAAAGAGGTAAAACAAACATTGGCAGAAGCACTAAAGGGCATCAAAATGGACAAGTTCAAAAACTGTTTTGAGCAGTGGAAAAAGTGTCTCAATAGGTGTCTCGCATCAAACGGAGAGTGCTTTGAAGGTAACTGAAGTTTAAATGCGTAAGAATAAATACACAATTTTTATAAATCAATTCCAGTTTCTGAGGTACCCCTTTGTATATACTGTTGAAGAGAGCACCTACTGTGTTGAGTATCTAAAAAAATCAATCAATTATGAGCGAACATACACATTTTTTATCCATCCAGATTCTTCTCTGAATACATCTGAAGGGGGTGTGTTCTAGGATCTCTCCCTCATATAAAAGTCTGAGAATGCTCGAGTCTCTTATCTAAAATGGTGCAGTGTTAGCATGTCACCTATGTACTCTCCTGTGTATCTCTAGATGACATAACACCCAGCACAATGCAAATGTTATGTAAATAGTTGTTGTACTGTATTATTTTATAGTATTTTTAATTGTTATATTGTTATTTTTTACCCTTTTACAAACAATTTTTCAATCCAAGGTTGGTTGAATCTGAAGATGTGGAACCCACAGAGGAGTAAAGGGTAGGGTTGGGTATTTACTTAATTTCTCTGGGAAAATAATTAGTGCTTTGTAATAAATTAGTTATGAAATATTCAATACATATGTGTAAAATATTTTCCCATTCTGCTTTGTATGTTACCTTTATGAATTGCATTCATTAGTTTTGATTTCATTATTTTGTTTGCCCTCCCCATGCCAATAAGTTCTTCCTTCTCATAGTCCTTTATTTATCTGAAATTCAGTGTTTTGAGGTATAGCTCAAAAGTAATTCTCCACATTGATATTTGTTTATATGTTTTTAAAAGTTATTTTCCCACTGCTGTGTAACTTATTTTGTGCTACTGATTACCTAAAAAGGCAGCTCAGAACTCCAATCAGTGAAACATGAGCTTCTATCAAGACTGACCAATGAAGATACATTTGTGCGTTTTAAATTAAGATGATGTCGTCAGCATCTTAAACAATTGTTTTAATTAATTACTAGTGCCCACTATACTGGAGAACAGGGTTTCTTTAAATCACTTTTTCATAAAGGGTTTCAAAAAATATTGCCAATTCTGTATGAAATACATTCAATGTTGTGGACTAGTCTTGTGATCCAGCTGTGTAGCTTAATTTTACAGAATCTTGAGGGTGGGCACATTTTCTGAGTTTTGTTTAATCACGTGAATTATGGAGAAGAGTGGGGGCTCAGATGGAGAGTTTAGGTGTAATAGGGATGGACAGGATACTTCCATTTTCTTTCAAAGTGCTTTGGCTAACCATTTTTATACCCTGCTGTTTAAATTATAAGTAACCCCCTGGGGGCATTTGGTGGCTGAATGGTTCTCTGCCAAGTACCCCATGATCAATTTCAACTCCAACCCCCACCCCCCGCTCACTGCTGTCATCGTGAATTCTGCCAGATGGACATCTGCTCAGGCTTTGAGCGGTGTTTTTAGTTGTGTGTTTCCAGTATTAGCCCTAGTACTTTCCTTTTAGTCCTCATTTTCCCCAACAATCACCATGTTTCTGTGACTACCGTGTCATATGAACCCAGCCACCCCTTGAAAATGGCACAAGTCCCCTTTTCAGGGTTTCTGTCAGCCTATTATTCTACAGTTTTGATCATCATCATCGTGTTTTGAAATCTGGTAGGGTGAGTGCCCCATGAACCTCATTTGCTACTTTTTCCTTGGATGAATTTCATTATCACCCTGATAATAGTTTGTGTTAATTGGTATAAAAATAAATCTGCATGTTAATTTCACACATCTCTACTGCGTTTAGTATGTCTTCCACTATGTTCTAATATGTTATGATTTTCTATTAATAAATCTCAAGTGTTCCAAGTAAAATTGATATAAAAAATAAAATTGGTTATATTATGTCACTAGAATTGCTAGTAATTGTATGTATTAGAATATTTTATATGCTAAAGTTTTGGAAGAATTGATCTCCTGGAGTACTCTGGGTATATAACTGACAGTGGGTGTGTGCTCGATGTGTTCTTTATAGCACCCCCCTCAAAGTCAGTCACATCCTGTCTTCTGAACTCCCACCTCCTACCTCCACATGTCCCCGCCCTCCCCATTCCCATTCCTCCCTCACCTTCTCCATCCTTCCTACTTTTCCCCTCCCCCTCCCCACTCCCTGACCTGCCTCATCACCCCTCCGCCCTCCCTACTACCCAATCTACCTCCCCATTCCCACAACCCCCACCCTCCCTACTCCCTCTCACCTTCCCCACCCTCCATGCTCCCTGACTTGCCTCACTCCCCCACCCTCTCTGCTCTCCCATTCTCCCCACCTTCCCTACTTCTCCCCTCCCCCATCCTCCCTACTTCTCCCCTCCCCCATCCTCCCTACTCCCCTCTCCTCCCCATCTCTCCTCTCCCCTCTCCCTACTCCGTCCTGCCTCACCTCACTCCCCCACCCTCCCTACTCCCTCACCTTCCCCACCCCCTACTTCTCCCCTCTCCACCCTCCCCACTTCCCTGCCCTCCCCACTAACTCACCCCCACCCTCCCAATGCCCCTCCCATTCCTTTGATACCAGTGGACGCTGAAATGATCAGGACACAGTTTGCACTTAACCACTAAAACTTTATTGAATTTTTATTATAACATCAATACACTACTAGTAAATAGAGAGAAATACAGAGTAAAGAGAATACAGCAATATAGTTTGAAGGAGAGGTGGGGTGGGGAGAGGAGGCAGAGGTAAGGAGGAGGTGAGAGCAAGGGTTTATCCATCATGTTCCTATAGCTTCCATGAATATTCACCATTAACAATTTCACTCCAGATCAATTTCTCAGAGGGCTCCTGTCTATCTAGGGCTTCTATTAAATCAATCTCATCACCTTGAAGCTTTCTCTGCCAGGGTTTTATCCATGTGCAATTCGCTCTAAATAGGCTGACCTCCCCGCAGCTCCCTCCGAGTTTATTTGGAATCTTTAAGGGTAGCAATTACAGGGTATAGGGTCACAAGTAAGTACACATGTCCACAAAGAGAGATAATATGAGTATAACGTTCTAAATAACCCCACCCACTTAAGATTACATAATAGACCCTCCCACCCTAAGATACTTATTATATAGATCCCCTACTACTTAAACTGATTACAGAAAGAAATAAAAACAATGCAAGTGTCCACAGACCCAGTCAATAGCATTCTACAATCTGAAACAACAAAGAGCGCCCAGTCCCCTTGCCAGGTCTCCTTCAGATGACTCCCACCGGCACCTCCTTTCAGCAGGCTGCTCTCTGCTGCCAGCCATGGAACCGCATCTGCTCAGATGTCTGTGGTGGGTGACAACGTGTCAATTCAGAAGACCAAGAGGTACCTGCAAGTAGAGACCTCTCCAGACTGCCCTCGTGGGTGTGCCACCCTCACTGTTCACCTGCAAGTTCACCACACAGCTTCACAGCATTCGATGAAACCAACTCTCTTTTTTCTAGTATTGGTGGCAAATACCTCATTGTTCAAACCAAATTGACCCTTCGTAAATGTATGTAAACTTACTTCCTGTTTCAGTATCCTAGCATGATGATTAGCCAGTTCTCTCCAAGTCTGCCTAACAATGGGAGCTCTGAGAACTTCTTCCTTGATTTAATTAACAATATGAATTTGGGCCAAAAGTCAATTAATTAATTTTGCCAGTTTGTTTAAAAGACTCAACTATTGGCTTTGTTACTAGTTCTAATATTTTGAGTTATCTTTCTGCTTTATGTTTTTATTTTGCTCCCTTTCTAACTTCCTTGGATATTAAATTCCTTTGCTTTTTCCTTCCTTATGAATAAAGGCATTTTTATTGGAAAATGCCAAAAAAAAAAGGCTGAAATTAACACAAATTTGATGAACAGCAACAAATCAATAGAGTGAAAGGAAACTTAGCCAAATGTCAATTCTATAGATAATAAATTTAAAATTACTTATCCTTAACAACTACGTTTATAGATAGCATAAATAGCAATGGAGCATGGTACACACTGCCCAAAAGTTCACCGCAGGCTCCATCACAGCCCTGGACGAGTCAGGGCCCTTGTGAGTGGGGTGACCCATATCAGCCTCCCCCCAACCTTCCTTGCCATTGGCCAGCTTCTCAGATGCCTGCTTGTGGTAGTGGCAAATGTCCGTGTGCACGTGCCGGGGCCGCAGACTACTGCCCATTTCTAGGCTTCTGCAGCTTGAAGATCAACTGACAACTGTGAGTCTGACACAGAACAACTGGAATTCCAACATATGGAGGATGAGTTGGTATTTGAGGTAAACGGAAGTGACATTTCAAATGAGTCCAGAGCACACACGCACCATTGTAAAAGTCACGGCTCTGGAGCACACAAGGGATTGACACGCTTTCTGAGTCCATAAATAGTCAGCTGGGGTTCTTCTTTGAAACTGTGTATCCTTGTGTGTGATTTTTAAAGGTCCAATTAATAAAAGCAAACTTACACGTGAGGTTAAAATTGAGGATGGAGGATGAACAAGATAAACTGATACACACATACACTCTCATATACACACAGTTCTGAGGAGTCTCTCACTCAGTGCTATGAGAGTTCCCAGTGAAGACACGTCATACATCATGGACCATTTTCACTTTAGTTTAACAATAAGAATTGGATAGTACTTTGTAGTTCAATGGAAAGTTTTGAAAGCATTATCACTTCAAAACACTGTTCAAGGACACCACTACAGCTAAAGGTTTAAGTATTTAAACATGCAAGAGTAGGGTAGGTGATAGTAGTTCATGTGAGAGATGATGCTGATGAGAAGTGAAACTTCACCAGTGGCCTCCTCTGCATGACAATGGGAAATATACACAGTGTTGCTTCTCCTGCTCAAACTAGGTTTTGGCAATTAAAGTGCCCTGTGGTCTCCGTGCGTGGCCGCAAGATGGAGTCTCTGTAATCAGGCACAAATCCTGCAGCAGTGTCCATGGCAGTGGTAAAGAATTAAACAGAAAGAGAGGGGTTAGATAAACAGTTCAAGGAAGTAGCAAGGGACCGGGCTAGAGAAGTCAGGCAGCCCCAGGATAGCCCAAAGTGTCCAGGAGACACCAGACGTGTCCTGGCTTGAAGAAAACCTCTGCGCTGTCTGTTGCTTAGAGTCCTTTGAGAGTTGCTTTCTGAGGCCTTTCACCCACAAGCAACTTCATGTCAGAGCCATCATCTCGGGGATCCTCTCCATCACGTGGACTCTGACCCTTCTGAAGTGGGTGCCATCAGGAAGTCTATATCCTCAGCACCTAATTCTTCTCCTGCAAAGACGCCTCTCCCAGACACTGGAGTGTGAATCTAGGTGCTAAATCATTTCCCCCCTTTCTAAGCATGCTAATGCCATGTGTGATGAGGGGACTGGAGATGGAATGCCCAGGTGCGTATGGAGGCAGACACGTGGACAGATGTGCCAACACTTTCCACTGGTGCTCTCCCAGCCAAGTATCAACACTTGTGGAAATCCTTTCTGAAGTACCAGGACAGGCTGGCACCAATGAATTCAAAATCTCTTACAAGCTGGGTACGGAACTTTGGATTTGCTACTCTTTAGCCCTTGTGCATGATTGAGAGGTGGTCACAGTTCACAAACACTGAACACCCCTGGAGTCACCAGCAGTCTCTGGTGACCAGGTTTAGAGCTCTGTGGAAACCACTGCTGGCATGGTGATGGTAAGGTGTTGTGTCAAAGCCAGAGTCCTTGGGTACATGTGATCTGCACCAGGATGTGAAGGCACACTCTTAACAAGCAAGAGTCCTTCTGAGAGAGCACTTTCTTTTCAGGCCTGAGGTGTTTCGTGTTGTAGGGGTCTTACCTGCTCCTGGGAGAACCGGCCGAATTGCTGCTCCTTGAGAATTAATGGAACCATGAAAATGGAGTTTGAAGATGGTAGAGTTTCTGTGGGTGCAGCAAGTGGGTCGCGGAAGCCTGTCCACACTGCACCAATAGTTTTGGCTTCCTCAATAAGGCGTCGGTCCTCCAGGAATGGCAGGAGAGAACCGAAACTGTGAGAAGAGTTATGTCCCTCCTCTCATCTCCCCCTCCATGAATAAATCAGCATTCCTGTGTTTGCATCAGCTTCTCTGGAATTGTTAAATGAGAGATTTGGCAGCCTATCAGTTGGATGGTGACAGGTAAAACCTAGGCTTCCAGGATTTGCTGGAAGGTAAACTTGTTAGCTGTGGTAGATTGGCAGTCAAGTGGAAAATGGAGAGATAACCTGTTGGCAAATACTCTGTTGCTCTCGGAAGCGTGTGTGCCAGTCCAAGGTGGCCCTGATCTTCAGTAGCATTTCAGAGAGGATGTGCCTCAGCTGGCCTGAAGACAGTCAGTCACCTGGTTGCACACACAATCACTGATTGAGAAGCTGAGCAGGAATAGTTTGGAGGGTAGAGACCCTAAAGGACATGACGAGGGTCTGTCTACATGGTACTGTAAGACGGAGGCGGTGGTGGAGGTGGGGGTGGGGGTGGGGGCTGCGGTGGTGGGTACTGTGGCACCGGAGGCTGGCGGTACCAGTGCGGATTCCAGGTGATCATGACAGGGACATACAGCGACCTTCCTTGCGCGTCTCGTCCCACTGGGTACCAGGCGAAGCCCACCGGGTAGGTGGGGTACGTGGTGTAAGTGGGGTACGTCTGGTATCCGGGTACTTGAGGTACGAATTCGGTATAGGTCGCCAGGTGAGCTTGGTCGTCCAGGTTTGGGATGGACAGCCGGGGATACTGGTTCTGGATGGTGAAGCTGTTGGGAGCCCGGCAGTCGTAGGAGACCTGCAGCTTCCACCCCCTCTTCACCTGGAGAACCTGGGCGCCGTTGGGCGCGATGGTAGGTGTGATCAGCCCGTCCTTCACGTTCCTGGCCACAAAGTCACGCAGCGCAGCCATCTCGGGCTCGGACAGCGAGTACACGTGCCCGCTGGGGATGCTGTGAGCCCCGGGAATCACCTCTATGTGCGGGTCGGCCAGGCGGTGGTCGGGATAAACGTGTTCATCCACTGGCGTGTACACATTCTGCACGTAGTAGTACCGCACTGGTTGGTACACGCGGTACCCGTCCACAGGGTAGTAGAGTGCAGGCGGTGGTCCCGGCGGGGGCAGCGCCCGCGGGATGGGCGTGTAGGGACGGCAGTGGTAGCGGCAGTACTCGGAGTCGAAGACAATGGAGCGGGTGCTCCACGTGATGTTGGGGTCGTGCGTGCTCAGCCAGCGGACGCCCAGCACCACGGGAAAGAAGGGTGACTGGGTCACATCGAACGACAGCACCTCGCGGTGGTCACCCAGGTCGACGACGAGCGCGTGTGTCTCGTGGACCACCGGGCCCGATGCGATGGGGCGGCCATCGATGGCCTCCACGAGGATGGGCCAGTCCTTGACCCGCAGTGGGATCCCATTCTGTGCCACATACTCATGGTCGATAAAGTTGCCAGACGCACCAGAGTCGATCATGGCACGCACGAACAGCGTGTGTCGGCCCGGGAGGTGGATGTGCAACGTCACCTGGAGATGCGGAGATGAGGCGTCATCTGGAGGGGACCTTGTTGCTTCTGGCCCGGTCGCTGGAGGTCCCTCTACAGCGGGGCCGAGCAGTTTCCCGCCGGCGAGGCCTTGGAGGCCTTGGCGGGACAGTTGTCGGCGTAGTGGCCACCGTTGCCGCAGTACAGACACAGGTTCAGCTTGCGGCGACGCTCCTTCTCCTCCTGCGTCAGGCGCATGCGTGCACCGCCCACTGGCTCCGTGGGGTCGACTTGAGAGTGGCCCGCTGCGGGTGGCGGCGGCGGCGGCGGCGGCGGAGGCGGCGGCGCTAGCGCGCGCGGCGGCAGCACTAGCACACGCGGCGGCGGCGCTAGCGTGCGTGGCGGCGGCGCTAGCGTGCGTGGCGGCGGCGCTAGCACGCGTGGCGGCGAGCGTGGTTTGCGTGCAGCAGCGGCAGCGGCAGCAGCAGCAGCAGCAGCGGCAGCGGCAGCAGCGCGGGCCAGCCTGCGCTCGATGTGGATGCACTGGCCGATGAGCACCGACAGCGACTCGGCCGCCTCCATGTGCACCAGCTCTTCCTGGATGCGGCTGTTCAGGCCCTCGTGGAACTGGTCGATGAGCGCCGGCTCGTTCCAGTCCAGGTCCTGTGCGATCATCTGGAAGGCGTGGGCGTAGTCCACCACCGAGCCCAGGCCCTGGCGCAGGCGCCGGATCTTGCGCCTGGCCGCCTCGCGCCGCTGAGGGTCCTCGAACACGTGCTTGAGCTCCATCATGAAGGCCGGGTAGTTGTGCATCAGGTAGTGTGCGCGTTCCAGCTTGGCTGAGGCCCAGCGTGCCGCGCGGCCGGTCATCATGCTGGTCACGAAGCACACACGCACGCGGTCCACCGAGAAGTCGCGGGTGCTCCTCTCCATGAAGACCTGGCACTGTGACATGAAGGGCGTCAGCGTGTCCGGGTTGCCGTCGAACTTCTCCGGGAGGTCTTCGAGGCATTCCTCTTCCACTGGGGGTGGTGGGGCGGCAGCGGCCGCGGCACCACAGAGCGCCAGGTCGTCCTCCTCTTCCTCGGTGCTCTCCACTTGCTCGCGCAGGGTGCTGTTCTCCTCGGTGAGCTTCTGAACCTGGTCGTGCAGTTGGTTGTTCTGCTCTGTCTGTCTAATGACCTTGTCGCGCAGGTTGTTGATCTCCTCGGACAGCTCATTCCGCCGGCGCTCCGTCAGGTTGGGGACACACGGGCTCTTGTGGCCATTGTGCTTGGAGTTGTTGTTGTTGTTGTTGTTGGGGGGAGGGGGGGGAGGCGGCGGGGGGCAGTCGGGCCCCAGGGTGACGGTGGGGGGGGGAGGGGGCCTCCCGTCTGCGGCCTCACTGCTGCGGGGAAGGAGGCCTGGATCCAGGCCCCCTCGTGCACTCCTCCTTCTTTTGGATTTCAAAGCTCGTTTATTTCTGCAAATAAAGATAAACGTGTGAATTCAGTTTACACACCCAAAGCAGCATAATGCAGGGGGTGGGGAAAGTCCAGTGTTTAAAGTATTCCTCGCTCTGCTCGCTTACATTATTAATAATCAGCGAACCAACAAAACAAACCTTCACATAAGAGAGAAGTTTTCAATCAGGACAGCAGATAAAAAAGCACATGCCTTTCTAAAGTCCAAATGACCGTCTCCTCATCAAAAGCTACCCATTCACCATGACTCAACAATATAAACTTCACCAACAGTATGCTTACCTTTATAGACTGTAAAGGAATGTTAACACTCTCCAAACAAGTAAGCTTTGTATTGAGGGAACAGAACAGAAACTTTCAAGGCAAACATGGATACCAAATAAATTATGCAAATTAAAGCCAAAATAATAACTGGTTGTTAGAGAAGTTAGGCGGAAAATGGCTTTTATTCTAACCAATACGGACCCGCACATCAGAAGTGGGGGGCTATTAAAATCACCGTGCTTGTATTCACCAGCCCCAGGGGGTGGAGCCTCTGGCCAACTGTTACAACTTACAACCCTGGTCCACCGAAGGCCATTGATTATCAAATCAGACAACAGCCACCACAAAAACCACAGGACTGCCTAAATGACTGTCTGATCAGACTTTAATTTCCCAAAGAGAATTCTCTGTGGACCAGAGATGGCAGTGAATGGCAACACATACATGTCGGTTTCCTGCCTCATTATGCAATCCTTCAAGAAATATTAATTGAGGCCTCCTAGGAAGTCCTGGGCTGTAAAATAGGACATTCAAAGAAGCCCAGTCATAGTTTACCTCAAACTTATCGTGAGGATTTAGCTAAATAATTCAGGTAAATCACATGGTGAGTATCTAATAACTGCTAGCTGATGTTAATAAGTTATTAGAAAACAGAAAAGCAATTTTATGTGTAAATACACTGGGATTAAGATAGGGAGGGGCTGCAACCATAGCAACATGAGCATGCAATTCTCATTTAAAGATTTTTTTTTTTAAATACTGTGTGATTCAAGCAAATCTAAGAACTTATTTGTCCTGCAGGTCAGCAGTTTGCAGTTCGTGGTTTTCAAGTAATATTTGTCAGGATAGCCCCAAACCAAGGCTTGGAATGTTACGGTGGGAGACTGCTGCATCCCCCGGGGGGTAAGTGGATGTGTGTGTGTGTGACGGGGTCAGGGTGCATGGATAAGTGCTCCAATTAAGAGTGTGATGATAATAAATCACACACATACAGAATCATGACACAATGTCTGCTTGTGTACTTCTCGAAACCAGGGGTAAGTGCATTTAATTTAATTATCTTAAATTTTAAATAATCTCAAATCCCATATTTGGAAAAGTTAAACGTATAAAAAGTTTAAAGTATAATATATAAAAGTTTTAAAAGGCTTAAAAATGTAACTTAAAAGTTTAAATAACTTTTTAGTTTAAAAGTTAAATTTTTTAAAAAATTTAAAAAAGTTTAAAACTTAAAAACTTAAGTTTAAAAACATAATACATAAAAATTAAAAAAAGTTTAAAGAACTTTTTAGTTCAAAACAAACTTTTTAACAAACAATAGTTCCAAAATAGAGTATCCTTCTTTGGATACTCACTGTGATTTACCTGCAAAAATGGCCACCAAATAAAATACATAAAGTTAAAGCTGAAAAGACAAACAATTGTTATCCAGAGAAGTTAGGTGGAAGTAGTTATTTTAATAGTTTTAACTCCACTACTTAATTAGTAACTTAGGCTATAAAAACAACAAATAATTGGCATTCAACATAAACTATTCAAGTTTAAAAAAAAATTAGAGAACACCATAAACATATAACCCGTGACATTAAGTTTCATTTTCAAACTCTGTAAAGACAATTGTATTGGTGACCCTGATAATATAAGGTCACAACATAATGCAATTTTTATTTACTAAATTAGGAGTTTTAATGTCCCATTAAAAACCACTAATAAGCACAGGTCAGGTGACCAAGGCACTCCTTCTGTCACCTAGACTGTAACACGTTTAAAACAAAGCAATCAGACTTCCTAAAGGGCATTCCCAGCTTGGCCTTATGCAGCCTGACCCCAGCCAGGAAAGTGAACCACCACATGCCAATCACAACCATTGAGGCTGGCTTCATTGAAGCCCAGGTTTTAATATCTGCAACAAAAAACAAAAGAACAGAAATACCAATAATTAGGAGATCAGCAAATAGTCACTAGATTGTTTAGGGAAATAAAAGACCAATCAAGGTTGAAAAGTCAAATGTCTTTAGTATACAGAAGGCAACTGAAAAGTGAGAGGAGACCAGAGTTAAGATGGGAGGGGCTGCAGCTCTGCAACTGGTGATGCATTTCTCCCCCGCCCACGGGACATTCAACTCTGGTTTGTTTGTTTGTTTGTTTTAATATATTGCTGGTCAAACAAATTCAAGGCCTGCAAGGTCACCAATTTTGGACCTCTGACCTTTACCAATAAATAACAGGTCTCAAGTCTTCACATGGGGGTTTGCAAGTTTGGGGTGGGACTCTCAGTCCTCAAAGGGATAACTGCCCAGGACAGAGTAGTTTATCCAGTGAAAGGAATAGGGTAGTGGGCATTGTACTTCATTTGAATTCTAGAACTCTGTATGGCTCCTTAAACACTCCCTTTGTAGGGGCTGCACTGGAGAGGCGGGGTCAAGAGGGCCCATTCCTGAAAACTGCAAGGACATACTACATAAAGCCAAGTTGCCTGTGACAGATGTCATCTTTACATGACAACTATTTCAATTTAAGTCTAAGAATTAAATATGTTTGATTAATTATTGGCTCTTCACAATGACTTCTAATCTTTTCTAGTCCCCCAAACACACCAAAGAGCAACAGTAGCCAGAAACCATACATGGGAATTGACACTTCATTAAGCAACCCCTAGTCGCTTTATATTTTCAAATGTCCAGTTTTCTTTAGCACTATTGTGTACTATTTATGAAATGCAAATTTAATTAATAATCCATATTTTTATCTTTTTTAAGCCTCTTTAATATTCAAATACATAATTTCCAAAGAGGAGGGGGATTCAAAGCTGTAATTGTGATAAGCACACATTTTCTATAGAGTCTGTACTTGTTGGGGAGGGGGTGGTGACAGAGACTTTTGGGAGTCAAACCCACCCAAGTCCCCCTTAAAGTCCTGGCTCATGATTTGTAAATTATGGAACATATTTGTAATATAGATAATATATGTTTTATTCAGTTTGAAACATAATTTTTACATGGTACATGTGATTGGCAGTAAGTTATAAATTTGTTTTTTTCTGATGTTTAATTATGCCAGTTGGAATAATCTATATTGTATAATATTTATATTTTTATGATCACTTTATGGTACATTACACAAACTTTATATAATACCAGTGTGTACCATTAATCACTTGCCCAAAATTTAAATAATTAGCTTTATTAAAAAAGCTAATCATTTGGAATACTTTAAATTAATTTAGTTGTTTTGCATTACAATTACAGCTTATACTTTTGGAGTTTAAAAATACATACTTTTTAAAAAAAGATACTCTTAAATGCGAGAAATCAGGCAAGCAAGGTAGCCACCACAGCTAAGTCCCAAAGACAACAAGAGTAAGAAACCAGAAAAGACCCGCAGATGTCAAGCAAAACACCAGCAAACCAATTTATCCCGGTCACTTAACATGTGTTTAAGGGATGCCACACCACTTGCCAGGCACCACTTATTGTACGTGGGCAAGTTAGCCAGGGCTACGACCCCTGGGATTCAGGAAACTGCCCAGCCACACCAGGGCCAGAGTACCAATGCCAATCAGGACCCCACGCTCTAGGGGCTCCTTGTCTTATATCCACGAAACACCTGACTCCAGGAGGTCCACTAGTGTCTCCAAAAAAATTTAAACGTGAAAATACTTTTAAAGTTTTATTTTTCACTTGTAATTAAATTGCCTTCAGAGGCATCAGCGCTGTCAGTTTAGAGGGTCGCTTCCTAACCTGCTACCAGAAGTTTAAATGGAGGGAATGTGTTAGTCAGTTATCTGCAAAGCACTAATTAAAAGTGCTCATGAATGCGAGGCATAATTACCATTGTTGTTAATTGTTCTTATTTATCATTCTTATATTTATCATTCTCATATTTATCAGACACTAGTGGGCTGAAAGCAAGGCCAGACCCGCAGAGAAGGCGCAAACAGGCGGGGCCGCACAGCCAGGCTCGGGCAGGGAAGGCGCAAGTGCCGCGATGGGCCTGCGGAGGGTTGAGGCTCACACTGCGCAGGCGCAGCGAGCCCAGGGGGAGGCGGGGCCATGGGCCAGCCCAGAGGAGGTGGGCTCAGGGAGGAGCCAAGCCTTGGAGAGGCGGGGTCTGGGCTGGTCACCTCAAGGAGGCAGGGCCAGGGAGGCGGGGCCTGGGGAGACCGCCTCGATGAGGCGGGACCTGGGCTGGCCACCTCGAGGAGGTGGGGCCAGGGAGGCAGGGCCTGGGTAGGCCTCCACAGAGGAGGCGGGGCCTGGGGAGGCGCGCTCTGGGGAGGCGCAGGGAGGGGGCGCTGAGCGCACTAGGCAGATACTGCGGAGAAGGCGCGCAAGGATGGGCGGGGCAGGTCCGAGACTGCCTGCTGCGGGGCTGCAGAGGATCCACGCGCCCCGCCCCGGAGCCCCCTCCTCTAGCCCTCCCACCAGACTCCCCCGCCGCGTCTTCCACGCATCACCTGCAGATCCAGCCCCGCCCTCCGCAGACCACGGCTTCCACTAACTGTTGCTCGCTGCCGCCACAACAACTGCACAGCGCGCCAGTGGAGCGCAGCCACGGCGCCTGCTCCGCCACTGAGACCCCCCTCCGCCCTCCAGCCCGCGCCCCTCCACGCCACCGCCCCAGCGGAACGTTGCGGGTGGAATGCTAAGCGCTCCTGTTTACCCGGGGCTCCATTTTGTCTACCAGAACCATCATGCAGGGAGCCGTCCTATGGACAAGACGGCGGGAGCCGTTCCAAAAAGTGAAAGGGCGGGCCCACGGGACAGCAGCTGTGCTGTGGCCCTGTGCCTTTGCGGCCCTTTCTCTGAGGCGGGCGCATCCGCAGCCCTGTCCCACTGCAACGGTGTTCCTGCGGGCATTTAGGTGGGAATCGTTCCACAGCCCGTGAGCCTCTGCAGCGCTCGTACTCTGTGGCGCAATGAAGCGCCTTCATGCTGCTCATCGCCTCATTTTCGTGGCGCTCATCTTGGGCAGCTCAGATTTTTCAGCGCATTTGAAGCGCAAATCATCCCTCAGTCTGCAGTTCATAGATCGCTGCAGATCCTTCTGCTTTGCAGCGCAATGAAGCGCCAATTTGTAGCGCAATTGAAGTGCGCCTCAGCTCGTGGCGCGTAAAGCACCCATCAGCTCGTGGCGCGTAAAGCACCCATCAGCTCGTGGCGCGTAAAGCACCCATCAGGTGGTGTATAAAACACCCATCAGTTCGAGGCGCGTAAAGCACCCATCAGCTGGTAGCGCATAAGGCACTTATCAGCTTGCAATCTACAGCGCCCGTCCATTCGGGGCGCGTCTCCCTGGCCAGCGCCTTTGCAGAGTAAATTGAAAACTGGCAAGTAGCGCGTGTCTGTCTGCAGCTCATGCCCGTCCGCAGCTCATGTCTGTCCACGGCGCTACTGGACTCGGTGCTGGACACCGACGCCTTGAAGGCCGGGTCTCCCGTGCCGCCGGGGTACAGCCAGCGAAGGCACCACGCGGTTTGCGCGGGGACCTTTGGGGCGCGCATCTCCCGCAGCGCCCGACAGGCACGGGGAATGGACGTGATCTTAGAAAGAAAAACGTCCTCACCGCATACTCACCACGCGAGGACTCCTCTGCGAAGACGGAGGACGAGGTCCGGCCGCGGGCGCTCGGAAGCCCGAAGGCTCCGTGCAGCCCGGTGGACCTCGCTTGCCGATCTCCGTGGTGCTGGTCTCGTCGTCCTCAGGATTCCAGCGGGTTTCTTCGACACACACCAACCGAAGTTGAAGCGCGTGTACCCGGACCGCAGACCGCCAGCCTTATATAGGCTGGACCGAGGAGGGGGCGCCGCGTCCCGGCGTGCCCCGCGGGCCGGGGGGTTGGGAGTGCGGGGGCGGGGCGGGGGCGGTGCGCTGCGCTGGCCCGCCGCTAGGGGGCGCGCGTCCTCGAGGCGGGGTGCGGATGCGGAGGCCCGCGCGGCCACGCTGGGAGGGAAGGAAAAAGGGAGGGGCGGGAGGACGACGACGACGCTGGCCCAGCCAGGCCGAGCATGCGGCTGCCCGCCCGGTGGTCGCCTGCAGCCCCCTGTGCGCGGCCCGGGCCGGCCCGGGAGCCCCGTAGGATGCGTCCCGCGACCGCCGGCACGTTCCTGCTGACAGGTGAGTGGCCTGTGCGCGGCGCAGAGGCCTGAAGCCACAGGCCGCGCCGCCCCTCCTCCGCGCCGCTCGGGCCTGGGCGCCGGCGCTGCCGCGCTCCGCCCGTGCCCCCCGCGCGCCCTGCAGGCCACCCTGGGCCCGCGCGGCCTGCGGGGCGGACCCCGACCTGCCTGCTGCCGCCGCCCGCGCGCCCCTCCCGGCTCGGCGGCGCACACTCCATCCCGGACTCCTTCCCAGCCTGCGATCCCGCCGCGCGGGGCCGAGCGCAGCGGTCTTTCCGGGGGGTCCGGGACCCGCGGCGGAGGCTGTGCGCCCGGGGCGCGCGTCCCCGCCGCGAGCCCACGGCCTCGCTCCTTTCCGCACGGCCTCGAGCGACAGCCTGGAAGCGTGCCATCCAGACGCCGTGTTCCTCGCCGGCACGCGCCCCCTTGGGGGACATGCCCTCGCCCTCGGGCCACGGGGCAGGGGCGCGGCGTCTCGAGTTGCTGGCGGCCGCGCGCGGCTCGCCGGAGTTGCTCGAGGCAGAACAATGGGCGCAGCTGCGGACGCGCCGGGCGCGGGGCGGCTCGGGCTCTGCCGGCCTCGCCTTCCGCGGCCCCGCGCCACCATGGCCGCAGGCAACCCAGGCGACCCTTGGGACCGCTTTTGGGCGGTGGCCGAGACTTGCGTGAATTCACATGCATGGACGGGGGTTCTGGGGCAGCCAAGGTCACAGCGGGTTGCCAGCCTCCGGACCCTGCTGGCGAGGGAGGGAGACCGAGTCAAGCTTCACACCGTCCGCGCCTAAGCGCCTGAGCCTGTCCGGGAAACCACGAGCTGCAGCTAATCTGAGTCCCCGAGTTGCAGCCGCAAGGAAAGCAAATCGGCTGCAGCTGAGACGCGGGCGGAACAGATTGATACTTGGAGACTAACATCGGACACATCTTAGTAACTTTGCTACAGGCTGTTTTATGCTTGGAGGATAGATCCACATTTGACTTATTGTCCGTGGCAAGGTGGCGGGCACTGCACTTGCAGAGCGAGCCTCCTCAGAAGTAAACAAAACCGTAGCCCAATTTACTGCGCTGCCTTTTATCAGAAATAAAATATTGACCGTCAGAAATAGGAATGAAGTGCAGATTTCCAACAATGAAAGATGTCTTTCTAGGCAGTTAGGTGGGCACGCAGTTATACTTTTCGAGAGGTGCCTTTTAATTCAATCTCTCTTCTGCCAGGTAGACTAATTCCAGGATTTTTATGCCTAATAGAGTACTCTTCCAGTGACCGATGCCTGTCAAACCTTTAGCGATTTTACTTCACCTAGTTGTTAACTGATAGACATTCTTTTTCTAAAAAGTGAAATTAAAAACCAGTATGGATGAAACTGAGGAAAATTCAAGTTTGAAAATCTGTCTCAAGACTTTCAAAGTTTGAACTAATTTGATTTTTGTTAAAATTTCAAAAGGTTAACCAGGATTTTTGTGTGTGTGAAAAAAGGAGCTTAATCAGTAGTTTTATTATAACAAAAGTAATTCTTAGTCATTGTACAAAATTCAGGGGATAAAAGCCCAGAGACCTGTAAGGAAGAATATCAGGATCACCTGTAACCTCTCTACACTGCAATGACGCCCGTAAATGTAGACGCCCGTAAAAAATGTCTCCTTTTTCAGACTTTCTCTAGGCATACGTAGGTCTTTCTCTATTTGTATTTTTAATAGGGTTGCAAATATATACTTTCTAAAAAGTAAAAGCGGGGTCAAATTAATTCTCCTCAATTATTTTCTTTCCAAGTGGCCCTTAAATCAATGTCAAATAACATTAAGTTTGCAGAGCTTTCTGTAAAACAAATATATTAATTCTTCTGGCTAAAATTTTAAATGAACAACCTCAGTACATAAATATTTAAAACCAGATAACTGAGAAGAATTTTATCTGATCTCATTATTCTAACATACACATGGGTATCGTTTTCTTTGTTTTTTTTTTTTTTTTTTAGTCCTTTACATTTGAAAAAAAATTCACTTTGCTTAGAAATATAATTTTCTAAAGGGAAAAAACAGCATCAATAAGGAAGTAGTTTAGACAAAACTTTGTTGTTATCCAAAATAACAAAATAATATTAAATAAAAGCAAAAAGACCACATTAATAGATAAACATTTTAGTGAACATGTGTGTTATCTAAAGCAACAAAAACAACTTTAAAACCTAAAAACAAAACACAATAGATAGGAACTTTAAAATTTTTTGCGTTTAATATCTAAGTGAATTTTGAACTTGTGCAGATATTTGTTTTTGACGTTGACTGTTTCTTACCCGTCTTGCACAGGGTTACATGCAAAGCAAAAGACATGTTAATGTGCATTGTTTATTTTACTAAATAACATCTGGGGTTTGTATTTAGACACTTTATCCATTTTTTATGGGAGTTTGCGGTGGATCTATGTAGCTGTTGATTTAACACCTATTTTAACTTCCAGTGTGGTGAATAAATTATATTTCAAAACAAAGTGGGGTTTTCCCTTGTCAAATAATAAATAGACTTTCTATTTAGACATTTTACCTGTTGTATTATAATTTGCCATGTATTTATGAGGCTATTAAATTTGCCTCATGTATTTAGCCTAAGCTCTAGGGTGGTGGAAAAATACTGTTTCAAAACAAAATGGGGTTTTCACTTGTCAAATAATAATCATACTTTCTATTTGGACATTTTATCCATTTTTAACAACAGTTTGCTCTGGATCTGTGAACCTGCTGACTTACCATATGTGTTTGGCTTAATTTCCAGCATGACAGGGAAAAATTATTTATCTATGCAGAGTAAAAATTTTAGTTGCCAAATAACTAGACTTTCTGTTTGGACATTTTATTCATTTTTAATGACAATTTGCTGTGGATTAATGAAGCTGCTAATTTACCACCTGCATGTGGCTTATTTCTAGTATGACGGGGAAATTTGTTTTTCAGCAAAGTAGAATTTCCCATTGTCAAATAGTAACTGGACTTTGTATTGATCATATTATCCATTTTTTTTTAACAGTTTGCCATAAATCACGATTTACCTCAGGTATTGTGCTTTACTTCTGGTATGGTGGACAAATTATACTTCTATTTTCACTTGTCTCACAGACATTGAAAATAACAAGGGACGGCATCAGAAAACACTCATTAGAGACAACCCCAAAGAGATCAAGACAATGTGTGTCCAGTTCTTGACACTGGTTTCCCGCTGATGAAAACCCTGCTGTAAACAAAATACTGGGGCAGTGAGGAAATCCTTACTTGTTAACAATTTGCCAAGTTAAATATTCAGATTCTTTCTGACTCTAGTAAATACAGGATTTATGGATCACGTTTTCACCAACATAACCAGCCGCTTTGTTTGCTTTTCTTTTTTGCTAATTGTCCATCCTTACTCTACCTGACCCCTTTTTTTAAGACTTACTCTTCCGTATTCTCTAACAACAAATGTGCATCCTGATGCCTGTTTCCCAGTCTTAGTGTAAAAAATGACTACGAGGGAATAGAAGCTATGGGTCTGTATGTTCGTTAGGAATTCTTGGGCTGGAGGAGAGCGTCCCTCTACCACTCGGCTCCGTTTTAGTTCACAGCTTCACGGAAAGGTCAACACGATGACTCTTTTTTCCATCCTTTGCCAGCTCCTTTAGCAGAGACAGACAGACAGAAATACACACACACACATCCTCACACACTCACTTCATTCAGTCTCTCTCTCTAGTTTTCAAGGTCCAATTCTCCAATCTCTTATCTCTACGATTTCCAGAAATATGAAGCCTAAAGCAGCAATGTAAAAATTAAAAAAAAAATAATGATAAGCCAGTGTTTCTAGAAATCAACAGTCTTTTCAAGTGACCATGTTTCCGACTTGAGTTTTCAGGTTGGTAGGATTGAGAGTCTTAGTGCTTTTAAAGTTATTTCACATGGATTGCTTCCTGTCAGATTCTCTTTACATAAGTCCTGGTGTTTTACAGTTTTTAAACAATGTACTGTATTAATGACAACATGAAGTAAAAGACGCACAAACCCCCAGACAATCTCCGCGACTTGACACGGACACAAACGTCCCTACCGATGTGCCTTCCCTTCTGGTCTTTGTTCTGCAGGCATGCATATTTTCATAGGACTGTAATTGTAATGTGTGTAGCTTGTTTACACTCTGTCTTGGAAGATAAGTTAATCTTGTTTCCATGAAAGCCTTTGTCAAGGCTGCAGGCTGCTGTTGTGTGTGAACTGGTGTGTAGACTAATGAGCAGAATCTTTGTGTGAGCAAGCGGCAGACTAAGCCCGTACTGGCCAGGTGTGTGGGCCTCTGGGTTTGGGTCGGGGACTTATCCCTGTGAAGGGTCACAGGCCTTTGCCCTGGTCTTCTCTTCCTCAACACTTGCATGAATGCCTTTGGTGAAGACCTAGGAGGGTCGTTTTGAATTCCATGGATGATTGGAAAGGGAGCCAGCGCTGTTACAACAGGTGACACAGCAGCACGTTCACATAGTACTCACAAGGCTACAATGCCATGCTGAAAGCAAAGAGGCATGTTATAGCATGGGATGCATGGTAATTCATTGGTGTGGAAAGAAGAGGGTGACTGTGTGGTGGCAATTCTTTGGGGAAAAGAAGGTCCATGTGAACCTGTGGTGATGAAACAAAACTTCAGACTTAGGCTCTAGTGATGGTATAGTGTCCATATGTCACCAGAATTAATAATACCTGCTCTGATCAACCTCCACATCTGTAGTAGTGTGCCCGTTTCTGGCTGTCATGTTTAAAGAGGGATGTTGACAAACTAGACAGTTTCCAGAACAGTTTGTGGGGAGGGCTGGGGTCTGGCCGTCCTATCACGGACTGTATCCTTGCAGGATCTGGAAGCGTTTAGCCGGAGAGACTAGAGGGCCACTGGCGCTGTCTGTCCGACTTGCTGGGAAGGCAGACCCAGCCTCTGTGGCTGAAGGGTACGAACAGATTTCCACTTGAGACCTTTCTAACAGTCAATGCAGCTCAGCAGGGCAAAGTCACTTTTACAATCTCAGAAATATTCATCTTTCTTGCCACTAATATGAAGTTTGAAGGCCATGATAACATTTAGTGTAAACGCAAAGATACTTGTGATGGAAACATTTTATTTTTTCTGATAAGCTGTCTTTAAAAAAAGTCCCTGTGTTGCAAGTTCATCTCTTACCACTTGACAGTGGCTGCAGCAGGTTCAGTTAACACATTCCTTCCCCCCTCTCCATTCCCATTCTGTTTCAAACATGAAAATCTGAGAAGAAAATTAAAGTTTGTTGTTGTTGTTTTCCTGCCAAGTGTTTTAACCTGCTTCCTAGAATCCCTTCTTCCCTTTCGTGTCTCGCCCTCTGAGCAGGCTTCTGGGGCTGGTGGTGACCTGGCTATGGGGGTACCCAGGGTCCAGATGGCCAGGCCTTACTGCAGGAGCTCAGCTACCCCTCTCCAGGGGAAAGGGGCCATTCTCCCCGTGATACATCTCCTGCTGTACTTACAGTGACAGTTTTAGCTTTTCAGTGGCAAAGCAGAGCCTGCCGAGAGAAGCAGCATCCACCCCTGCGCTGACTGAGCCTGTTTCTGGTCAGCCTGGCTTCTGAACACCTCAGGGTCACATCCTTGTGTCTCTAGCCTGTCTTGGGGTAGATCTCTTTCCTGCCTATCCTTCTGCCTGCAGATTGTTGATTTTGATGGCCATATCTAATGCTGAAAGTGTGGTTACTTGGAATGAATTAGTGGCGTGTGTGGGATTCCTCCTCAGCCCCCTCTTCCCAGCAGCCTGGGACCCCACCGAGAGGACCATGGGCTCTAGAGCCTTGCAGAGCTGGGCCAGCTCAGGGGAGAGCTGCAGGAAGGAGTGAACATTCTCTGGCACCCTTCTTGACATTCCCACTGCCTCCCTCTGACATACACCCTGAACTTCCCCCCCAACTCCAGTTGTTAGGTCAGAAGTGGGGTCACCTCAACCGCCTGGGGGAAGTGTCTTTTTACTTTCTCTGAACAACTTTCTCCTCTCATTGTTCTCGGTCTTTCAGGAAAGTGCCGTGCTCCTTTGTGGGATGGTGGCAGTGTACCTGGCCCCTTGCGATGGCTGTGTCCCAGCAGGTGAAGATGCCACCAGCACTCTTGGCTGAGCTCATGTTTCCGAGAGAGAAATGCCCAGGTTGGGCTTATGGCCTGTGGGTCTCACCTGATCCGCAGGTGGCTACTTGCAGTTCCTTGAAAGCAGGGCTCGCTCCTGCACCCATGCTTGACAAGCAGGGGTTCCCGTGTTTACTTGTCAGAACTTAAAGAAGTTGGCTGGGGAAATAGGGAGCCTCAAAACGTTAGCTTCTGGCAGGGTTATTGTTAATTTCTTGGAAACACCCATATGTTAGTAAAAGCTAAAGTGTTTTCTTGTCAGGTCACTGTCTGGCAGGATTTTTATTTTTTGTATCTTCATCTAAGAATGTTTTTGCAGTAGGCATGCAATAACAGCCTAAGTGCATTTTATTACTGAAAATCACCCTCGTTAGCACATTTCTCTTTCCACCTAATTGCCTTAGACTGATCAGATTTTTAGAACAGATCTGTGGCACCTTGTGCCATGGGAACGGCCACAGCGTCCAAGCTGATGCGGAAGGCAGACTTTCTTTTCTGACAAATGAAGCCGTTCATTTCCGATGCTTTTGGGAATCAGGCAGCACCAGTGGAAATTCTTTCCCATCCTTAAGCTTTTCATTCATTCATCTGGTCACCACTCTGATTATTATGGTGAGTTGGGGTTCCCCGCAGATTTGAAAAGAGGGGTCACAGCTAATTCTCCTACAGCAGATAAAGCGGAATATTCCCGCTCCTCATTTCTTCAGTAGGGAGAGACCATGCAAATGTGCAGTTGTTCTTTTACCCTGGGCCCCACAAGAAGAGAAGAAACGGCCCTGAGGATTTTTTTTTTTCCCTCCTCAGCACATTAGTGTTTCATGCTGTGCGGTAAAATGATACTGGCCTTTCTCTTCTATGAACTAGTTCATCAGTGTCGCACCTTCCACATCTGTCGTCTTCCCTGCTTGCAGAGTTGATCTTAATCAAAGGCCAGCATTGCAGAAGCAGAAGCTGAACAGGTTGCTACATGCACTTATCAGAGTCGGAAACGCGCAGTGTTTTGTCTCACTGCTTTACTGCTAGAAGCCGGCTTACAGATCGACGGGTAAAGTGCTCAAAGACACAGATAAGGATGTGTATTGTAGTACTGGTAGTGATAATGAAAACCTCAGAAAGCCACGATCATCTTTACTAATTCGTAATTCTTTTGTTCACTCATCTTTTAAGTGTTGATGAGTTTTGAGACCCCGTGTTAGATGCTGAACAGTCCAGCCATCGTGAAACTTTTTTACACTAGAGGGGTTGACAGAGATTAATGAAACAGGTTTTTTCAAGATCATTTGATTAATCAAATAATTACACATGTAAACATGTCCTTAAAACTATGGCAAGTACTGCAAACTACTAGAATTTGTAAGGAGGAAATTTGACCAGACAGGGATTAAGGAAGGCTTTTCCAAGGAAGTCCTCGTATCTGAAGGATGCGTAAATACAGTGAGGTGAGGAGGGAGGACATCTTCCAGGCAGAAGGACAAGTCTGCGGAGGCCCCGGGGCAGGCCGAGCGTGGCAGATAGAAGGTGCTGGAAGAATTGCAACACCCTAGGAGATGAGGCTGGAGAGGATATCAGGTAGCAGATTTTGCAGGGCCTGGGAGAGCACCTTAGAGAGCATCATCCTCACACTGAGAGCAGGGGGGAGTTTTTGCAGGGTCTTAAGCAGGACGCAATCAGATTTGCATTTCAAAAGAGCACTTCAGCTGTTTGTGAGGAGGAGGCCAGAGGGGTCACAATAGCTTCCAGCTGACTAGTGCAGAGGCCCCTTAGTCACTAAGGATAGAGACGTGACCCTGCGGGCTCCAGTGATAATGGGGAGAGAGGGTGAGGGACATTGTGGGGGGCAAAATCAACAGGAGTGGGTATTGCATGAATGTGGGATAGAGCTTGCCCAGACCGTCAAGATGATGTCTAGATTCCTGTCCCTACGTGAAGACAGGTAGTGGTGCCATACACAGAGAGAGCAGGCTGGCAGAGGGGCAGATTTTTTTATTTTTTATTTTTTATTTTTTAGTTAGAGTCTCACTCTGTTGCCCAGGCTGGAGTGCAGTGGCACGCTCACGGCCATCCCATTGTCGACCTGCTGGGCTCAGAAGAGCCTTCCGCCTCAGCTTTCCAAGTCGACAGCTACAGGCATGTGCTACGACGCCCGGCTAATTTTTTGATTGACCATAAAGATGAGGTCTCGCCAAGTTACCCAGGTTTGTCTCGTACCCATAGGCTCAGGCAATCCTCTCACCTTGACCTTCCAAAGTGCTGGGATTACAGACTTGAGTCATTGCACTTGGCCAAGGATCAGATTTTAAGGGAACGATCATGAGTCCTGGTGCAGACAGTCTGAGTCCGAGGTGATGATAAATGAACTCTGTTTGAGACCGGAAGCTATGCAGCCTTGAAATGTGTCCCATAAACACATTCAGGACACACTCTAAGTAAAAAATGTGGGCTCGTGTTGTGCACCGAAGAGTGTGGTGTGAGTGTCTGTGTGTGTCCATGTATACACATGTTTGCACCCACAGAGAGTGTGGAAAGGTGGCATGACTATTGAGAGTAGGTGCCCCAGGCAATGACAGTGGCAGGAACTTTTATATGTTATGCTCTCCTGTTTACACTGCTGGAACGTCTTAAAGGGAGCATGTAAGGCTTCTTCCATAAAGAAAATGAATGACAATTTGAAGCACTCACCCAATATGAGAATATTTCTCTTTTGGAGGCTTCTTAGTTGGAAAAATAATGTAAGCATTATTATTATGTTTTTTTATTTTGAGCAGAAGTGTTTCCTCTCCTCGTAGCTTGCTTCTTGCTTTGCTTCTCCTCGTAGCTTGCCTGCTTTGCCTTTTAATCCCTCCCGCTAGATCGCACTATTACACTGGATTCCACAGAGCCTGTACACTGCTCTGCATTCTGCTTTTCACTGATTGTATTAATTTCACAACAGCCCTGCAGATGAGGATGCTGTTGTAATGGTGCATATATTAGTGATTATTTTGTTAAGGGTCCCACGGGGGCCCCCCTTGCATCCAGTATTTCGGAGATAGATTGCACTGTTCCCGAGATTTGGACACCCACACTCGTCTTCTCAGCAAAGGAGCAAAAGCTCCCAAGAGATGCGAGTCGCCTTTCCTTCTGCACGAATGCTTTTGTCAAACCTGCACTTCTTATCCTGGACATTGGCCTCTCCACCCAGTTTTGATATTATGTTTAATGCAAAGTTGATTCTTCTGCCCACAGAACTCTTTGCTTTTGAGACATTATATCCTCAGAATAAATACCTAAAAATCTAGAGAGTCAGAGAGGCTTGCTATGTCTGACTTTCCTCAAAAAGTTTAAACTACAGCTCACAACTCGTGTACTTTGGTGAGCGCTGGAAGTGAGGCCTCATGGACACGCCACTGTCTTGGCCACATCATTTTTCGAGGACATCATTATGTGCCAAGCACCTTTCTAAATTTTTAAATTGCATTATTTCACTTCCTACTCACGGTGTCTTTCTTCTTTCTGTCATGGGTACTATTCTGTTCCTATCACATGAAGAAATGGCTTCACAGAGATATTGAATAACTTGTCCAGTGGACAAAAATTAGAATTTGAACTCAGACACACTGTTGATATCTCCTCTTGATATTAAGCACTATCTTTCTGCACCACAATTTTATTCCACTTAAAATCTCTTATATGTTAATTTTTTACCTTTGCTAAAAAATACAATTCTAACAATTGTATTTGTATTAAATAACCACTTATGTTCTGCCCTGCCAGTGTCTTCTGTTTTAACAAAGTTTGGCAGCTGCTTCTTCTGGCAATCTTGGTTTAAAGACTTACAGTGCCACTTTTTTTAAGGATGACCCTTTTCAGATTCCTTTCAGAGGTTGGGGTGGACAGTTCTCCTCGGCAAGCCCTTTTCCCCTATAGGTTCAACTAACTTTGTAGCTTTCCTCCTTCAACAAATTGTTTTAGTTTTCGTTTTGGTGCACACAGTGCATGAGTTTAAATTCCACTGCATAACAATAGCATTGCCTGGTAGCTAGCTGTTTCTAAACTTTGAGTCAGGAGCAATTTTTTTCTTTCTAGAAAGAAAAATGAGTTAAAGATGACTTAGTAATAATATAATATCTCAAATTATGTAAAATATATGTTTACAAGTTGCTTTTTAGTTTAGCTAGTCGTGCACCGCATAATGACATTTCAGTTGACGATGGACTGTGTGGTCAGACTTGTAAGATTATGAGGCAGCGTGTATAGAAACCTGCTGTCTGGCACTTGATGTTGATGTCGCAGACGTCACTCAGGCACTCAGTAATGGTGTGTGGGACCTTTGGTTTTCTATGTGAAAAATATATATAAATAAAAATGTGTATATCTTCTAAGTTTGTGTAAGGACACTTGATGACATTCACACAATGGCAAAATTGTCTGATGGTGCATTTCTCAGAAAGTATTCCTATTGATATGTGATGCATGATGGTATTTGGGGGTGGTATTGACGAGTAGATGACATTGACTTTGCAGTCAGCCACAAGATTGATTCAAAATCCAACTCTCCCACTTGGTAAACATATGACCTGGGTTGGTTACATAACGTCCCAAGACTTTATATTCTCGTTGTAAAATAGATCTAAAACTACCCACTTCACATGGTTGATGTCAAGATTAAATTTGTCAGTATGTGTAAACCCCTTTGTGGGGAATCCAGCACTAAGCACTTGAAAACATGGTAACTAATGAAAAGAAGTAAAGGTCAGTTAACATCTTTTAGAGAGAAAAATAGGAAAACAGTTTTTTAATATAGAAAGCAATTTTTTAAATAATAAGAATTGCATAAAAGAAGGGAAGAGAAAATGCCAAGGGTAAGAGAGCCACACTGCAATGTTGAGGAGAGTGTCAGAGAAGGGGAGAGAGGAGGGCATGTAGCTGTGTATCCAGTACTGAAAACGAAGGCTTCCGTCTTCAGAGTAGAGCATAGAAAGAGATGGATGAAACAGTGAGCTGAGGAAGGCTGACTGTGTTTCTGAGGTAAGCGTGCTGCTCAGATTAAACTTCATTTGGCAGTTCCTGCTGTTTACTTGGACAGTGATGTCTGAGTAAGTTATTTATTATTTCTATCCCTTGACATTCTGATTAGCTCATCAGCAATCAGTCACTATTCACAGCTCTTCAATTGCTTTTATTAAATAGCGATTCCCTCCTCCACCCCACTTCACCAGATGATTCAAGTTTAGGGAAGAGTAGTGTTTTGCCCCAGACATTTCATCCCCCAGATGAAATGTAGTTGCACTGCTACAAGATTCAGAATGAATCATGGACTCTTAAGACAAACTTTCTGTGGTTTCTAGGGACGTGAACAGTGTGCCATCCACCTTTGGATTGACTTAGGCTTTGAAGGTTGTGGAGGAGGAGCACAGAAGAATTGGTTAAACTGTGTACAGTGATATCCTGGCTAATTGTGTGAATGTCCTCTTGGTTTGGGCTGCATAAATGCAGGATGCATGTTCTCCTTTGCTTTTGTGTTTATGAATTAGAGCAAAATTCTCACCCAGATATCAGTGTGACATAGATTATCATGAGCCTGGTGAGCACAGGTAGTGAGTGCTCTTCCTTTTAAGACTTCTGAGGACCGTCAAAGAACCAGTCTACACAAGTTGACATTTCTTTGCACATTAGCATTAATCTTAAAAAGTTGCACATAGGGTAGATATTTTACAATTTGAGACATATTTTTCCATCCTAAGGAAATTCTTTCTCATGGAAAAAATGCATTTGTCCTTTTCTAATGAAAATTAAACTCTAAAATGCTAGTCCTTTTCAATGAGTATGCTGTACTTGGCAATGTACAGGTTATAGTAATTTTCTGCACAGGAAGCTGGTCAAGTGGATCCATGATCTTAGACACACAATTAAAAACAAATGGCTATTTCTGTATTATGGAGATTTCTTCCTCAGTGCACGGGACTTGAATGTTTAAGTAGCCACATCATCGGCCTCATGTCTTGCCTTTGGTGACATTGCCTGGTGAGTAAAACCATAACAAATTTTCCTTTTATTTAGATTCATTGGACTTCATTCTTCTGTGGTCAAAGCAGGACTTCAGATGGATCGATACAAACTTTTAAAAAAGGAATGTGCTTGAAAGCAATACTGGCCTTAAAACAGAGCAGCCTCTATGGGATGCGTTTAAACTATCCTACCCTGCCTCTATTTTTTTTTAACAGTTGAAACACTAATCCAATTTGTTTTTTGAATCCTACAAAAGCCAGCTAAACAGCCCTTAAACATTAGAACTAAAAAGTAGCAGTGATACATTGGTTTACCAGCCGAGGACGTGCGGGGTAGCATGAACTCTTATGCCGGGTTAGTCAGGATCTAACATTTTAGTAAGAGACTAAGACAGAAATCCCATAGACTTAATGTTGCCCTAGAAAATCCTTTAAATCATTCTAAAAGGACAATATGTGTAGTTTTGTGCCTATAGCTCTGAGCAGTAATTCTTAGGCCCAGCATTGTCTGAGCACCACTGAGCTGGAATAAAGGCAGGAACAGCAGGAGCTACCCGGCCTCGGCGTGTTCCTCCTTTAAGGCAACTCCCCGGTCTGTGGAGGAAGGGAGAACTCTAGCATGCGTGCTCGCCTGCAGGCTGTACTTCATTCTGCTTTAAGACTAAGCCTCCATGATCAGACGAGCTGATAGATTCATTGGTTTTGTGAGACTTGACTTATTTAGACAGCATGTGTGAAAGCACCTTACTCAGGACCTGGCCATGGGAAGCAATTAAATCTAAATGTTGCTCAACAGATCTGCATATACATGTTCTTTGGAAAACCGTGAAGAATTTGGCCGCCTGCTTCAGGTCTTTCTAGGTTGGACGTTCCCACCACCCAGCTGTGTGTGGTGTGCTTTGCACAGTGGCCATGTCTGCAGGTCAATTGGTGTTGGAAGAGGAAGGATGTTCAGTCTAGGGTCAGTCCTACATGTGGTGCATGTAATGCGACTCAGATGAATATCCTGTATTCCTTTGGGCTCTGTAGGCCTTCTCCCAGTCTTCTGAGGTTAATAGTTGTATATGAGAATCACCTGTTAAAACTGTATAACCCTCTGCTTAGACTCTCGATGGTGGAGTCATGAGTATGCATTTAAAAATTTTTTATTATGTATATTAAATGTTATTGTTCTAACAAAATGTTCTATTATGTTTTTTGGGGTTTATGTGTGAAGGTGTGTTTTTAAGGAGCCACCAGGTGATTCTATATCACCAGCATGCTGTCTTTGGAACCTAGCCATCAGGAGAACCCTGGGATGGGCCGTCACAAGAGACTATTAACATTTCTGATTCTGTTTTAGCTTAAATTATTAGGAAAATGCTTGATGCATTTTTCATCTAGATTTGAAAGTACATCATTTCAGTTACTAAATGAGTTAATCATTTGTTGGACAAGTCATTCATAAGATTGGTTGTTTAGTAGCTAAAACTAGTCTACTTAATTTGGCATCTTAAAAAATTTAAATACAAATTAGTTTATTTTGGGGCGTGCTAGGGCCTTTGATTTTTTACTCCCTGATATCACTGAAATTATCACTTGAGGTTTTGTTTGTTGTTAATAACCTGGGTTTAAAAAAATTATTTTTAATTGGTATGGATACTTAGTGTATAAATTTATGGGGTACCTATGACATTTTGATACAAGAATACAATATGTAATGACCAAATTAATAAGCCAGGTTTTTGCTGTCTAAGGCAATGTATGCCTGTAGTCTCAGCTACATGGGAGGCTGAGGCAGGGAACACACTTGAGCCCAGAAATTTGATTCTAACCTGGGCAACATAGTGAGACCTTGTCTATAAAGAAAAAAGGTTTAAGACACCCTGAGTTTTTAATTGTGTGTTTTTTTTTCATTTTAGAAGGGAACTTGGGATTTTTAATAATTTAGTTTAAGTTGAAAATTTTGCTGAAAATTCTGTTTGAAAGGAAAATATGCATTTCTTCTCTGGTTTATTAGAGTGGGAGCCTACTTGCTGTTTTTGTGTCCAGTTGTGTCCCTCCTTCCTCACACAGGGAGGGTTTGCTGTATACGCTCGCGCCTACCCGTCCTGCCTTTACTGGACTGTGTCTCACCCCATATGCTCCTATTCTGTGTCTTCAGTTTCTTTCTGTCCCCTTGCACCTTCTCCTCGATTTATGGATACGACACGTCTCCCTGTACTGAAGTGACCAGGTCCTCTCTCCACCCAGCTGCTCGTCAGCACCTCACTCGGTCCTTCTGCCTCCCGCTTCTGGCCAGCATTCTCAGGAGATTAACTGTATTTGCTGCATCCATGTCTTGACCTTTTGCAGCTTGGCTCCTGCTCTCCCCACGTTATCGGAACTCCACTTTCAAGGAGTCACCGGGAATGTCTCACTTTTCAAATCACACTCATCCTCTCTGACTGACCTTTTTGCAATAAGTGAGGATGTTGCTCACATTTCCCTTCCTGACGTCTCTCTTCCATGGGCTCATGGGACACTTCAGACTCCGCTGTCCGCTCTCTGTGGCCATCTCTCTTCTGTCTTTACTGAGTCGTCCTCTGCTTTGGATACGCCAGTGTATTTATTAACATGTTCTTTTGCCTTTGCTGCCCCTCCTTTTTTGTGCATGCTTTCTTACTGCATTTCAGGTCCAGGAGCTAGAAGAAATCCATGGGGAGCTCCTGCGGGATTCTTGGGATGAGCTGAACCCAGGAGGAACCTACTTGAGATGGCCAAAGGAAGGGAGGATAGGACAGAGAGCCAATGGTAGTCAGAAACATGGTGCCCAGGTAGATCAAGTCTGAAAGGTAGGGGGAAACTTAGAGAGTTGCCAGTAGACTGGCCGTTTGACTGATGAAAAACAGAATGGACGACTGGGCCAAGAATATGAATGTGCCTGTGTCCATATCATTTTCCACCTGAGGGCCTAGTGAGTGTGTTTCTGGGGGCCTTGGATCTCCAAGGCACTGCAGTAGGGCTGTGGCTTCAGCAGTAATTTCCTTGGAGAGAAGCTTCATATCTATATCTGAAGCCCTGTTGCATTTGGTTGTGAACCAGAGCTCAGTTTCTTAATCCTCTTCTCAGGCAGTTTCACCTGGATATCCAGCTGGTACCCTACACTTGGCATCCCAAGCTAAACTCTCCAACTTCCTCCTGAAACCGACTTCTCTCCTGAGGTTCACAATGTATTGCCACTCTGTGTCATTCTAGATCAAGCTGTCTTTGGCTCTTCTTTCAGCCTGACACCAAGCCATTTGAAAAAGTCTTCTTGGTGTCACCTCCATGGTGTCTTGTGACAGTGGCGCCTTTTCTTTCCCTCTGTTCCACCTTGACTGCTACCCTGCTCTCTTGCTACAACCCCTGCTTAATATTCCCGAGCCCCAGTCCTGTTCACTGCTGCCAGTGCAAACAAAACTCAACTGCGAATTTAAAAGATACTTGAAACTTGATGCAGCCAGAGATGATGGCTTTCCCCTGGGTATTCTTGTAGCACTTAAGCTTTCTACCATTGTGTATGTGTGTGTGTGAGAGTGTGTGTAAATACTATTATATACTACACATATATGAATTGTTAATCCCAATAGAGTGTAAGCTCCTTGGGAAGCAGGAACTATCTCGTTTACTCTCATATATTGCTCTCCATATATTTTTGGTATTGACACACAACAAATATTTGCTGACTGGAATTGGAACAGCTAGCTGGGCTGGAAAAAATCTGACCCCAGGTAATGGTAGCTGATCTGTGATGGTCTTTTGAATTTGACGTTAATTTCATTTTCTTGTGCATTTATTTTGTTCTGAAAAGCTTTTTTATTAAGCTGTGCTGATGGCATAAATGGAACAGTTAACTGGAAGACCAAACAGATCAACAGTTATATTATCAGCAGAAAAATGGCTGCTGGGAAGAAAGATGGTGAGTTTAGGTGGAAAATCTACATCCCTTTTGGGGAATCAGTTACGTATCCGCTTCCTTTTTTTTTTTTTTTTTCTTTTTTCATCACATGTGGCTTTTATTTTGATAAATCAATTTGGAAAAATAAAATTTTGTTTTCCTAATCTTCTAAAACCTCTGATCCTCTGTGTTCTTAATTCATTATTTTCCATGTTATTTTTTTCTTTGCTGTAGCTTTGCCCTAAAAAAACCCCTAAAAACAGTTGCTATGTTTTTAACCTGTTATTGTCCTTACCCAGGCACTAGGTTGCCACTTTAAAAAATTGTCCTAGTGTGGCTACTATTGCAAGTTATTTACAACATTGAAAAACATTAAGAAGTATATTTAACGTGCATCATTTTAAAACAGTATTTATATAACCTTAGAAAATAGTCATAAAATATTTTGGCTAATTTTGGGTGATTTTTGTTGCAAAACAAAATTGATATGTTTTGCTGTTAAATACTTACTTGGTGCTTGTTTTCCATTGGAAAGATGATTTGACCTGTGAAATGATTGATCAGTCCTTCTGAATGTTTCTTCTCTGTCTATAAATAGGTCCATCAGCAATAGTCCAGGACCTTTGAAATAATGCAGTTTATCGGCAAAAAAGGCCTTATTTGCCAGTCACAATATTAGTTGTTTTCAAAACATCAATTACCATTATAGACTTTTACTTACTGTTTCTTGATTTTTTTGGGGGGGGAGGGTTTATTTCTGTATGTGGTCATGAACATTGGCAAAATAGTGGAGTGGTTTCTCTAACTGTGGGGCAGCCATGTTGTTTATAAAGATAGCAATAACATTAAGATATTTTCAGAAGAAGAGTGATTTACTGTCAGATGGAGCCTGCTGGGTGCTTCTGGAAGGAATTCCTGGCTTACCTCATTTCCTCATGCATCTCTGAAGTTGGGGGTCACTAGCTTCTTTACAGCTGGTGTCAAACTACCGTTTAGCAGGACTCTTCCACCCCCAGATCTGCCTCACAGCAGGACAGTGTTTCCCACCACCTTTTCTTCCTGTCTTTGAAACAAGCCCACAAACACTTGTGCATTTATAAGGCATTTCCATTGTTCATATCTATAAGAAAACATAGTTTTAAAACAATAACTTTGCAGCAAAGATGGCAGAAATGTGTTTTAAGAAGCACTAGATACGTCTGTTCCAGGATCCGCGCCCAGGGTCTTGGAGTCTTTTCCCCATATCTCTTCACATATTTCCAGAAAATTCCCTGGTCTTTTCAAGGGACTCACCCTGATGACCCTCATCTGACTGGTCTCCTGGGCGAGCTGAGGGCATCTGCATCCTTGGCACACTGTGCTTTCTGTTTTCTAGCCTTTTCCGAGTGTGAATCCCAGGTGTCCTTTCCTTTGCAGTCTGCTCTGTGCTTCTGTCCTGTCATCTTCAGAGGCCTTGGGACATGCTCTGCCTCACAGCACCCCACAGGTCCCCTGAGACCCACCCTCTGCACTTCATGCCATTCTTCATGATGTTGCAGCCATTCTTTCCCTTTTCTTCAGTTCTTTGACCCCTGGAATCTTTACCCTTCCTGAGCATGTCTCTCCTGCCAATTTGCCAAAAGATACACCCCCAAGTCACCCACTATGGTGCCGTTCTTAGGGAAATGCATTTCAGACCTTGACATGGGGCATCTTCTAGAACAGGGAGTCCAACTTGTAGGTGTGGACTGATACCAGTCTGTGGCCTGTTAGGAACAGGGCCACACAGCGAGAGGTGAGCAGTGGGTGAGCAACTGAAGCTTCATCTGTATTTACAACCACTCCCCATCACTTGAATTGCCGCCTGAGCTCCACCTTCTGTCTGATCATCAGTGGCATTAGATTCTCATGGGAGTACAAACCCTATTGTGAACTGCCCATGAAAGCGATCTAGGTTATGGCTCCTTATGAGAATCTAATGCCTGGTGATCCCCACCCCTGAGCTCATCCATGGAAAAATGGTCGTCCATGAAACTAGTCCCTGATGCCAAAAAGACTGGGGGGCGCTGATCTAGACTCTCCAAAAGATACAGGTCTCTTCCTGTTTCAGGCTTCAAGCTCCCAATGGATCTCAGCCGGGTTTATTCCTTGGGACCCGGGAGAGAACTATAGTTTTCAAACGAGAAATAATCAATCCACTTTGAATCTACTAAGGTAGCAGTTCAGGTTATTACAGTCTCATATTGCCTCAGTTTCTCCTGATCTCATCCTTCAGATTCTTGTCCCTTCTTGGTTCCCTCATCCTATTTGTATCCTATCATGGTAGTACTGTATGACCAAAATACCTATGCAGATAGCATTAAGTTTCATCAACTGTATGAGGAGTATCGTTTCATCACTTCTAAAATTGTAATAAGTACTCATAGCTTGTATTGCAAGACATTTCAAAATGCTGTCTCAGATATCAAATGTTCTTTGAGATGTTCTTGACCATGAACTCCAGTCATCTCTTTTTGACAATTTCAAGAGAGCACAAAAAGTTATAAGAGCATTTAAATAGTAAAAAAAATTTAGTATTTGTATTTTTTCTGTCACCTTCTTTTTAAGTGATATCCCAGTTCTTAACTAAAGCAGTAGGATGGTATATCTTCCATAAATAGGATTCTGAGGAATTTGAATGCCTCAGACCAACACATTTGATATAATTCTACCTCAAAACACAGTAAGCATTTACAAAAGTCATAAAGAATGCTCTAAATATGCAAACCCTTTTCTTTTTTTCCCCCCTCTGGGGTGGAGGCAGGGGAACTTAAAATGTTAAAATAATTTAAATAAAAAGAAAGTAAGCCTTGACATTGTTCATGCTTACTTCACTTAGATAAACATCTTCAAGTCTTCCTTTTTCACTTTTAACAACACACATTTTAAAATGGGTTAGCCTTAGGTTTGCTGAATAAACTTTCATGGTGTTTTTCCTAAGAAACTAAGATGAAGTTCAAATAATTGTGTCCTGATTTTCTAATTATTTTAAAGTTCAATGTTAAACTTTACTAAGTGATCATAGAAATGAGGTAAGATGTACTCTGGGTAACTTGGTAGTATTTTCTTCCACCATCTTCAAGGAGGTACTCCTTGGCTTACCGGTAATCAAAAGACTTCATGGTTTGAAGATTGAGTATCTCTCTAGATGACTGCTTTTTCCCCTTGGTTGGAGAGAAACAGACAGTGTCCCTAGGGCCGAAAATAGCCATTCTTTTTGCCTCTCAAGGATGGCAGAGCCATAGGAAGGACCACAAAGTTCCAGGACTTTAAAGAACCATCTCCAAGAGATGAAAGGTTCTCTTCTTGAGCTTGGGCTGTGAGGGCTGAAATGGCTCCTCTTCTGATCTCTGGGTATTCTGCTTTCTTTAAATGTGAGCTTGTTTGAAATTGAGAAAGTCAACTCACTTCTTCCAGTTAAAGCTTGGGTTGTCTGGTCAAATTCTGGTTCCTCATAAAACAGAGAGCTAATTAAGTCATTGTACAACCTTTTAAGCTTGCAGGAGTGGTATGTGATAATGAAATGCACAACCACCAACTACATGAACTTGAGTTTTCAAATCAACAAAATAGATGACTGTCCTGACTCCAGTCCCGCCTCTTCCTCTTGCTAGATCCTACAGGCTTGACAGCCCCCCTGGTTCAGTTTTGTCATCTGTAAAATAGATGACCCTCCAGAAGAGTAAGTACATGCCAACTCTTATAGGCGGGGACTGTCAGGGTTGAGCAGGAGGCAGAGGCCACGTCCAGGTAGGAAGTGGTGCTATGATCTATCCCTAAGCAGAGCAAGTTATTTGGCATGTCCAGGCAGGATGGCATCTAAAGCTCTTCTCAACTTTAGCGTTCCAGGAGACTAAACTTATTGATCACTAATTAACAATGGTTTGCAACCTCATTCCAACTGACATTTAAGAAAAAACAGACAAACATGCAATCACATAATGATTAAGCTATTCAATTTCAGTTTGGGGAAATTAAAGCTTTGGTTGAAAAAAACAATCCTATTAGGAAACTCTTCTGCTTTTTTTGTAGAAAAAGATCCAAGTAATGGTTTCTCTCCTTACCTCCTGTGAGAAAAAATAGCCATATTTCTTAGAGAAATGAGGGCTACAGAGGCACTATATTGCCTTCCCTGTGTGATGAACTCCTCAGCCGAGGTGTGGACTACCTGTATCTGAAACAGAATAATAACTGCCCACCACCAAGGGAGGGTCCTGCAGCACTTTGACATTGAGTCAACTCAGAGGTGGAGGGCAGACTGCAGAGAAAGCTTGTGATTCGAAGCCAGGATTGATAAAACTGGTTGATGAGACACAAGGTAAAGCTTGGTGAGAGAGAAAAACCAAAAACAGACTGTGAACCTGACTGGATAGTAATGTCTCGTCAAATATTTTTCGATAGCAATTATTCAATTATCTGGTTTAATAACTAAATTTCAATTTGACTATAGTAATAACATGTCTAAACTAAGTTAGGAAGGAATTCATAACACATCAGGCTCTGGAAACCTTGAATGAGTTCTTTTGATGCGAAGATGGCACATGGACTGGGTCTGCTGTGGTTAATTCCTCTGAAAGGGTGGCATCTTCTTGGAGTGCAGAGTATCTGGGGACTGAGTCCCATGAAGAGTTTTTAGATGATAAAACTGTAAAATATAAGACAAGATGTATTATTTTTTTCTCTGAGTTTTAATTATCAGAGGTGATCATACCTAGTTGCTTAGGCAGAAATTTACTTTAAAAGCAGAATCAGGTAGATGGCTATCACCTACTGTCTTTATGTGCTAAACACATTTTAAAATCTTCATCCTTCTTAATCCGAAATTTTTTTTCCAGGTACTACTTACCATTAAGGCAATACTGTAAACAGTTGGGAAATATGCTATCTTATTTAAGTAATTTGGTCTCAGAGTACTGCTGTGATGCCTCCCTGTGAATAGCTTACATCGTGAAGCAATCTGAATGTGAGAAGCATGTTGACTAAATTAGAATGCCCTTAGAAATAGACTTTAATTTCATATTAATAAGTTACTTATTAAGTGTAGTGTGTTACAATATTCTTAGGCTGATTTAGCTGTGGCTAAGGGTAATATATCATTTAATCCACGGGCCTCTGTTTAAATTATGTGGTGTTTTTCCCATATATCAAATGTGTAAGAAATTATTTTATACAGCACGTTGAATCCATTTTCGATTTGACAGTTCATGTTTACATGATGTATGGGTTATATTAAGACTTTCAACTGTATACTTATTTATTTCTGAATCTCGTTAATAACACAGAGTTTCTGCTGCCGGAGCCTAAAGTGATGGCTCTGTCCCAATTATCGTAAGAACATCGATTCAGAAGTGTCCTGCGTCAACTAAAAACCAGGAAGTGCGCCACCAGAGGCCCGTGGGCGGCTGAGATGGATGCCACGCATGCAGGCTCCTCTTCTTACACCCAGCACGGCCCCGCGTGCGGCCGCTGCACGTCTTTGCTTTTACTCTAATGCGTAATCCTACCTCATTTGGTAGTCCGGTCCCTAGACCTGCAGCAGACTAATAACAGCAAATTAGAAGAGATGGAGAAGTGGCTATAGGAAACATGCTGATAGCCATGAGAAATGACAGCTGACAACTTGTCTACAGAGGAGAAAACAAAAAATCCATAAAATACACAGCCTTGAGAAGCTTCAGAGCCTGAGACCCGTAGTGTGCTTGGTAAATGACAAGGCGGCCAGAGAGTCCATCGGGCTGTCTGTCACTGCATAATAGAGCAGGGTGCGACAATTGATGTGCAAAATGGTGTTCTTACACCACCATGAGAAAGAACCACGCAAAGTGCCTGGGGAAGCGGGGGCACACCTCATCAATAAGGGTACCTGCACAATGAATATTTGTATACCTAACCCTGAATTGTACCCCCAATTTGAAAATAAAAATTAAAAGAGAAAAAAAAAGAAAAATCACTCCTGGAGTTACTCGTCTCCTAGGGTTCCTGGGAAACTGAGATCTCACTGTATCTTTGTAAACCTTAAGAATCAAAAAATGATGCAATATGTGAACATTTTAAAGTGGGTAATTGACCAACTTGCCCTAAAATTTATATGTAAGTATAAAGGGAATCAAATAACTGAATAAGTACTGGAAATAAAAACACATTGGATAAAAAAATAAAGTGGTTCATTTGTTGATAAAATATCCATAAGAGAGAGGTAACCGATAAAAGTCACCTGGACATAAATATTGATAATACTTTATGACTTCTCAAAGATTTCAGAAGAGACACCACTTCAAGATTTAAATCCAGCTGGAACTTGGAGAGTCCCACACTCAGTGGCTATTGTGTCTTCATAACCATGGACTTACTCTTAGCAACGCAGCAAAAGAGCCGGCCAGTGTTCTCTGGTTGCCTCTGTAGAGAGGAACCTGTGTGCATGCCTGCGCTCGTGCATGTGCCGTTGAGGATAATCATTGTGATCCTTGCAAAGTTACATGCCATTGATTCATTAATTAGCAACGTGCCCTTAGTACTTCAGAATGTAATGTTTACTAAATACATCAAACTTGCTTGTGTTTTTCGGGATTGTAATCCAGCACACAAATGCACACCTTTATATTTTCATCATGAAGAAAGAAGATTTCCAACGGACTATTTGTAAAGGAAGACAGGACACTATTTAGTTAGCAGGAGGTCCCGTTTTTTTTCTTTTTTTTGCTACTGCTATCATGGTCTGTTATTTGAGTCTTGACTCTGCCCAGTCACATAATATACAGTTATTGAAGTGGTATTTTCTATACCCTGTTACTAAAACAGGCAGAGAGCAGTTTCGTGAACAGGATTCTGGGAGCGTGGTGATGGGAGGCATTGGAGGGCGGGATGATGATCCTGGCTTGTCTTTCTCGTCCTCTGACTCTCTGATCAGATATGCTACTTTTCCTTTAAAAGTTCTATTGCTTGTAACTACCTGTTTTTGGAGGTTTTTAATCTTTGCATATCTAGCGATCCTTGCTGTTTGGAGACGGTGTTTCTGACTTTCTGTGAGCTGGACTTGCAGTGTAATTGTTTGTCCCATGAATGGTGATAGAATTGCAGGGCGTAGCCACGCACGGGTTTTCAGTTTCTCTTGTGTCCAGCAGCATGTGTTTGCAGAGGTGATGGATTTGCAACTGTAGACGATGGCAACGCTGTGTGGTATGCAAAGGGGCCAGACCCTGTAACCTGGGCTTGATTAGCATGGCACTGTGCACATGTATGTTGAAGAGACTGTTAGAGTTCTGTGGATTCTTAGAGCATTTAAATTTGGTTTTTGAGACTTGCTCATAAGGAAAACAATATGTTTCAGGCTGGTGTTTGTGAGGGCTACCTGGGCATAGTGAGTTCCACATGCGTTGCTTTTTGCGCTGGTCTCTGTGGTGGTGGTACGGACCTTATCGGCATTATTTTCATTGCTCATGTTTAAAAGAAGAGCCCAGAGCTTTGAGTTCTCTGTGTCGTTTGTTGTTTTGGAAAGGAAGCACAGGGGTAAATACAGCCCGCAGAGACTGTGCTGAAAAGTGACTTGCTTCACAAGTCACAGGTAGGGAGGTACCGGGAGAGGGCGCTTCTAAAAGTTGTGTGGGTGCCCATAATTTAAACCGATGCTACAGAAAGGAAGTATGATTTTTACAAACAAAACACCGGCTTTTAGTCATTTTCCATTTCTAGATGATGGATGTGTCATACATCGGTATCATGTTTTTCTCCAAGCGAGCGGCACACTCGACTTACAGTGAAGCAGGCTCGACTGTGGAGTTGCCAAGGTAACTGGCCAGCAAGGGTGCAGTTCAGCAGATTGCAGAAAGGCACTTGAGTACTCGTGAGTAAGGACATGTGGCCATAGTCCTGAAATCCAGGAGGGCTGCAGCCGCCTGTGGCTCGGCTCTGCAGGTCGCAGACATGGTTCTCAAGAAAGCAGAAATTAGACCTTTCACAGTAGTTCTGGAGGTGAGGTGGTCCAAGAGGCAGGTGCTCTTTCTTTAATGCTAGCACTCCAGGCCCTGTGGAAGGGGATGTGGAAAACAAAATCAATTCCATAATACTTAGTATGGAATAACCTTGTCTTTTGCTTTACAGGTTAGAGTTTGCTACCTTATAGCAGCACAAGTTAAGGGAGGAGGATGGTAATCTAGAAAGTGCTACACTTTAAGGATTATACTTGTTAGATCACTAATAGGAAACTTGTGTTTACCTCTACTGCGTTTTGTATTAGAATGTATTCATTCATTCCATGGGTGTTGATAAACTTATTCAAATATATCAGATGCTTCTCATAGGTGCTGAGAAAAATAAGGTAAATAAAACTCAGGGCTGAACCTCAAGGTGTTTTTAATCTTTGGAAAGAATATGTTAGATAAACTCTGAAGAGATTCCTTTAAATTATTTAAAATACTCTTGTGCTTTGAATGTTGGGTTGTGTCCAGAATTTATACACTTTTACGTATAAAGTGAATAACTTCTTAGCAGTTCAAAGCTCTCCATAGTTTGACCCTTCTCTTTTCCTCTGTTTTGTTTCGCCTACCTTAAATTTGCCCCAGGATCTGGCATCACTGTCTTAATCCTCATCTCACTTTTGGGTCTTGAACACTATTCACTGCTGACATTCCTGGTTTTGGAATCTGACTACTTGTAGTACTTTAAGGCCCATGTAGAAGTCTGCTTCTTCCAGAAATCTTTTCCATAAACTTCCATCTTGATTGCTCCTGCCATGTTTTCAGGTATTGCTGAAGCAGTTTATACTCTAGAATAGCACCTAGGAGAGTGGATGTTGGTCTCCCAAGCCAGAGGTTGAGCTTGAGAGAGAGGGCTGGGATCTCTGTCATCTTCACATACCCTGTGGCACACAGCCTTTAGGCCACATTGTGATATCAAACTGGCAACAACAACAACCAAAAATTTAATTGTCCTCCTTCCTGTTCTTTTGATCCGTTGGTTCTCATCTTTGGAGTGAGGTCGTTCTTGCAGGTAGGCGAAGTGTTCCTGGGTGGTAGAGGGTGCTGCTGGTGCCGTGGAGATCACATATGACTGCTGGTGCAGAACAAGTCAGGGAGAACAAGTCCACCTTGCCACCTCCTTCCCTGCTGCACACCCTCCAAGTTGTGTTTTGAGTAGTGAGGCTGTGGATACGTGAAGCTATAAGCCAGATATTTTAGTTCTGTTCCCCTTTTTCTGGCAGCCATCCACAGAACTGCAGGTATAAGTTTTCACAGATGAAGCAACATTTTGTGAGAGTTCCTATTTTTATGCAGAAAAGTTTACTTGTCCGTGATCTTGCCATCCAGGGCTTTTAGTTAGTTGCAAGCTAAGAGTGAGCAGCCTTGGGGTTTGTAAGGTTAATCACCACATTCACAGATCCATCAGTGACTAAGAAAGAACAGGCCGGTAGCGTTTATTTGTCTCAAAATTGCAGCCGCTAGCCTGTCAGTAAGATAGAAACCCCAAAGAGGTTGTAAAGGTGACATGGGTAATGGTGGTGACATCAGAGCGAAAACAATAGGTGAAACCAATCAGACCCATTTGGCCATTTTAATGCACTCACAGGCTGTGTCTTCAGTAACTCGTGAACCATGAAATCGGCCCATTTAATGTAAGGAAACTATTCACCCTGAATTTTATTACGCAACTGTTCTTTTTAAATTTAGGATATAGTGTAATAAAATAGATTATATTTGAACTATTAAACACCAAGATCAGGGACAATGAAATAAATCATTTCTAGGCAAGATAAGAGGAGTGAATACTCAGAAAAATATCCAGGGCATCTTGATAAGTGTATGTGAAGGTCACGTTGCATATGTTGATGGTGTCATATAGTCTGGTGTGTTTGGTCTAGAAAACTTAAAAATTGCTCTGTATAGTTTGTTTTGTTTAAAAAAGTAAAGAGGACAAAACTGCAGCAATTATATAGCATGATACTTTTTTGGTAATAATTTCAAGTAAAAAGAAATTATGAAAAAAATTATGAATGTCCTCATTATCTAATAACAATTACATGTGGCTAATTTTACTTACCTAGTGTTTGCAAAGGGTCTAAACAAAAGTCGAAAGAGCTTTCTCCCTGTGTTGTCCTGAAATCACGTCCCTTTAAAGTAAGGTGTTACTAACGCTGCTCTTGCATGCTGCTTTGGTTTCGCAGAAATATCCATGTGGGGAGAGCCTTCTTGACAGCGTGCGCTGGATTGTCAAGAGCGAATCTCATTGTTTTTCTTTCTGTCTGCCATCTCCCTTTCTGTTTCCAGTGTACACCATTTTCTCCAAGGTCCACTCTGATCGGAATGTATACCCATCTGCAGGGGTCCTCTTTGTTCACGTTTTGGAAAGAGAATATTTTAAGGGGGAATTTCCACCTTACCCCAAACCTGGTATGTTCTTTATGGGGGAAAAAATGGTTAATTCACTAACTTTTTCCTTCTCTGTAATTTGCATAAGCTAGATAGTATATGATCAAATATCATTAACAGTATTTGAAATGGTCTGTATGTGTGATAAATTGATTGCTGTAGGATATTTCTCATTTTCAGATTAAAAATTTAATTACAGAAGAAAATACTTTGTTTTTTAATTCTAAGGAAAACATATTTCTGAATTCTCAGTCTTAAGTTTTATGCCTCTGACAAATGATAGACCTATATGCACACAGAAATAATTATAGCTGTAAAATTATTATTTTCCATTTTAAGTCTTAGATTCTTACATAGTACATTGATTTTTAGAAAACTGTACATATGCTGTAGAAGAGAATGAAATTATGGTATTAAAAAAGAGTTTTTAAACAGCTTTTACAATAGGAGATAATTTTATATAACTTTATAATAATATAATGGCGATTAATTTTTTTTAGAAGTGATACCAATTATGAAGTGTCATTTAATTCACTGTTGTCTTAAGTGTGTTTATTTGAATGATCACAAATTTCATCAAATTAATGAAAATATGCAAAGAAGAACAAGAGAAAACATTAAGTTCTAACACTTAAGTAGCATGTAAATATAAACTTTCTAAAATTACATTTTATATGAACACATTCTTAGCATTAGACCCAATATGCCTAGTCTTTTGTAGATTATAGGAAGTACCTGAAGCTTTTCATGAATATAGTTAGCCATGTTCTTAATAGAGTTCAAGGAAAAAAGTGGACTTTTCCTCAGTTATTTAGGAAATGTTTCCTTAGGTGGCATCCCATTTGCAAAACTGGATGGCTAAAGCGTTGGAGCTGCAGCACTGACACTAGAGAAGAACACATGGGTTGAGGAGCACAGTTTCTAGAGTACAGGATTAAATTCTGGCTTCACCCCTGAGCACAACTATGGAGAAGTGCTTAACATGGAAAAGTACACATTCCATCAGTGACATTAGGTCTATTAATAGAAGTGCTTCCATAGGTATGTTTGCAAATAAATTGAACAGTGCTTGTGACGCATTTAACACAAGGCCAGGCACATGCTCATGAATTACACTGTTATTGTTGCTTCCTATTAATAAATGCATTCATTAGTACAGCTGTTTTGGATTTGCAGCATCTTTCTGTCATATCCTTCAGTGTTTTAAAATTACATTATCTTTGTTGTGATGATACTTTTGTCAAATCAGACTATCCCTTAATATTAGTTTGGTAGTATCCAGAATTTCATGAAAGGAATGCTTCTTAAAAGAATGACTGCACCAGTATGATGAGAGGATTTTTCTGAGCGATAGTTATCTCACTGTCAAATCACTAAAAATAAAATTAAAAAAAAAAAATCCAAGAAAATTGTATGAATCTGCTTTCTTTGTTGCAATAGATTTCTAGACAAATGAACCAAAAGGGGATTTTTAAAAAATGTGGGGCCCTACTCTAAATTCCCAGATGGATTGTGCGTGCGTGTGTGTGTGTATTTGCTACAAATGTAGGAAAAATTTTTCAGACAGACTGTTTTGATTGAAACTATCAAAGCAACATGTGTGAAAATAACTGTCTCATGTCTTAATTCTGTGTTTCTTATCTAGGCGAGATTAGTAATGATCCCATAACATTTAACACAAATTTAATGGGTTACCCAGACCGACCTGGATGGCTTCGATATATCCAGAGGACACCATACAGTGACGGAGTCCTGTATGGGTCTCCAACAGCTGAAAATGTGGGGAAACCAACTATCATCGAGGTAATTTACTTAGAGAGAACAGTTGTATGTGTGTATGTGTTTTATAATTTGAGTTTTAAGTGTTGAAATTAAAGTTACATGACAGTGGTTTTTAATGTTTTGTGCATTGAATTGGAACATACTGAATAACACTTGCAAATGTACCATTCCTTTCTGTTCATCTGTAAAATTTTTTGCTTCAGCTTTTTTTTTATTTTTTATTTTTTTGAGTTGGAGTCTCACTCTGTTGCCCAGGCTGGAGTGCAGTGGCATATTCACCGCCACCCCAGTGTTGACCCGCTGGGCTCCAGCGATCCTTCCACTTCAGCCTTCCAAGTAGCCGGAACTATAGGTACACATTACCATGCCCGGCTAATTTTTGATTTATTGTAGAGACGAGGTTTCACCAAGTTGCCAGGGCTGGTCTCGAACCTGCAGGCTCAGGCAATCTACTCACCCTGGCCTCCCAAAGTGCTTACAGACTGAGCCACTGAGCCCAGCCCAGCTTTTATTTTTAAAAATGACAGTCTAAATCGGTGAAAAAAATAAGAGACATTGAAAAGAAATAGATGATTATAATTTGAATTCTACTTAAGAACATAGAACTTGAGAAGTTCCCTTTAAATTCAAGAACAAAGTAAGAATGACCCCGCCTACCTCCTCTGTTCTTCACAACACTCATTTGCTCTGTCTTTTGAATTCATATTTCACGTTCACTGAAATCGTCACTCAGCAGACGTGGTCTTCACCTAGCTGTGTGCTGAGCATTGTGATAGGTGCATAGGGATAGGAAGATGAGTATCGGGTGCATCTTGCCATGTCTCAGTCCAGGGGTCAGGGACTGGGATGAAAGGAAGCACATTGTATGCCAGCACTCTAAGAACTACTGTAGTCAGAAGGTGCTGTGTGGTGCAGAGCTGTAAGACAGCCAAGCATTTACTTCACAAGGTAGAAGGAGGGCTGTCTTGGGCACAGGAAATGGCACATTAGAATCTCAGGGCATAACAGAAGTCACATGACCTCAGAGCTAGAAGTGTGGCTAGAGTGTAGGGTGCACCCCAGTGAACAGATGTTGGGAGTGGGAGGTGTTAACACTGGTAGGGGCAGACCTTTGAGGGCTCTGTAAGCCATGCTGATGTATTTGACCCCTTTATTCTAGAAGAGATGGTAGTGGCACAGTACATCACATCTTCACTAGTGCCTAACATTATGCCTAGAAGATACTAGAAATTAAAACGACAGTAACAACCACATTGCCTTTGTTTTGATTGAACCTTTAATGGAAATTAATACAGTACTTTTAGATAGAAAAGCTAAAAATGTTTCAGTATTTAATATATCCAACAAAATCAAAATTATAATGGCAATTAAAGGCAGGAGAGGTCAACCATAGTTTTAGGCCTTGTTGCCCCCTGGGTCTTGCATTCTAATTGAACTATTCATTTCCATAAGGATTTATTGGTAGGGACTAAGAAACTGCCAGTAAGACTGGTACAGGTCCCAAGTACCCTGTTGTCTACCAGGTACAAACTTTCAGGGGTTATATGCTTTGAGTTTTTCTCCAGTGTTTTAATCAGCTGTGAACTGTAGGTATGAGCTTCCATGTTGGCCAAGGGAAGAGGGCTTTTCTTCATTTGGAATTGAAGTTTTGTATTAACTTGACTTTTCATTGATTTCTTCTGACTGTAAATCTCCCTTAAGGTGGTACAGAGATAAGATAAAAATAGATGTAGATATAAGAAAGTTACTTTGAGTTGTCATCAAATTAATTTTTTTAAATGTTCAGTAAAAGAAAAGAAATATGCAAATGTAATTCACCACGTTACTAGATTAAAGGAGAAAAACAGCGTAATTGTATCGATAGTTGCAGAGAAAATGTTTAATAAAATTTACTACCTATTCTTGGTAAGAAAAAATAACTCTTAGCAAACCAGGAATAGAGGTGAGCTTCCTTAACCTGATAGGTTTCACCCAAAATAATAGCAAACATCATTGTTAATAAATTTTTTTAAAAATTAGAGAAATTCCATTTAAATTCAGAAACAGGTTGGGTGTGGTAGCTCAAGCCTAGGCAGGTCTCAAGTCTAGGTAGGTCAAGGAGTAGGTGTGTAAAGCACATTTTTGCACTATTCTATTAAAATGCAAAAGACTCTTCTGCTCTTGGGGTTGGAAGGATTTCTTAAATGAGACCTAAGTATTTTTAATTACAAGATCAATCATAAAATCTGAAGCCATTAAAAAAAAAAGGACAAGTCACAAATGGGAAAAAGATATTTTCAATACCCATAGCTAACTGAGTATCTGAAATATAAAAAAGCATCCTACAGTTTAATTTTAAAAAAGACATTTCACTAGAGAGGAAGCGCAAATGCAATCAGCTTAAGAAGCTGACTATCGCCGGGCTCGGTGGCTCAGCCTGTAATCCCGCGCCTTTGGGTGGCTGAGGTGAGTGGATCGCCTGAGCCCGCGGGTTCGAGACCCACCTGGGCAGCAAGACCTCATCTCTACAATAAATCAAAAAATCAGCCGGGCGTGGTAGCGCATGCCTGTAATTCCGGCTCCTTGGAAGGCTGAGGTGGAAGGATCGCTGGAGCCCCAGCAGGCGAGGCTGCGGTGGCCGGGAGCGGCCACTGCACTCCAGTCTGGGCGACAGAGTGAGACTCCAACTCAAAAAGAAGCTTACTATCATCAGGGATGAGGACTATGCAAATTAGGACCCCGTGAAGAATTGACCATCAGTGGTTGGATGTGGCATGACCAAAGGAAAGCAGCCCTGAATGTCTCATGCAGTTACATGTCAGTGTCTTACGGTTCAGCAGTCCTGCTCTAGGTGTGCACCCAAAGAAACGCCTGCACTTGCTTCCAGGAGACCCAGACAGTCAGGCTCATCAGGCAACATTTGCAGAGCAAAGCGTGGCAACCCACAAAACCACGGAGACCCAAAAGTCAGCCAGTGAGCCAGCAGGTCCATGAGTCGTGGCTGTTCACACAGTTGATGCCCAGAGCAGCAGTGAGGAAGCCTGCGCAGGAACCTGTGTGCATGCCTTCAGCGTAATGTGGAACATGAAGAAGGCACATGCTGGACACTGCAGAGAGTCTGATGCTTTGGGAGAGCTCAGAAACATGCAGACTAGTGTATTTTAAGCACACATGCATTTACAATAAAACTGTATCCAAAATGACTGCTTTTGTCTGAGGAAAGGGGGGGCCCAGGACAGACCACATCATGGAGAGGCTTGCATAGGAGCTTGCTGTGTTTGCCTACTTTACTACTGACATACAATGAATGTGATGAACATGCAGCAACTCTATCACGACGACAAGGTGAAGGTCTAGCATAACTTTCATATAGCATAGCTCATTTTCATATTCACACATATTAACAGGTATGGTGTTTTAGAATATTCTATCAATGAATATGGTCAACAGTTTGCATATCCTAAACTAACATTTAATCCTATCAATCTGCTGATTAATTCATTCTGTGGATATTTATCTGAAATGTTTAGATTTTAACATCTGAAATAGATCAGGTACTGTTTTAGAAATTGTGGATCAGAACTAAAAAGTATGCACCATAGACACACACACGCTCACTCTTCTGCCTTAAAGATCTTCACGTCATTAAACAAATAAACAAATTAAATAAACAAATTAAACAAATTAAACAATTTGAGGATATTAGTACTTAAATATCTCATTAGAAGTGATAGAAAGACTGCATTTTGTTACAGCATTAAAATTAAACTTCAAATATAAAGTCAGATAATAAAATTCTTCCTCCTGATACTGACTCTTCTTCAGTAGCCTGTGATTTAAAAATAAAGGCATTTATTAGAATTTATGAAATTCATAATAATGAAACTTGTGAGGGGAAGGCTAGTCATAAAAATGTTACTATTAATTTGAAAATATCTAATTTTTTAGCTGAAGCTTCAAGATATTATAACAAATAGTACAGTAGGTTATTTTTTCCATTGAAAATATTAAATTTTTTACAGCATAAACTTTTAAAATTATGAAGTCTCCCTAATACAGTCTGTTTTGCATATTTCATTTGCTTCATTTGAACAACAGTTCCTAGTTTATTTCAGTGGCTAATCTGAATTCTATTATTTGGTGTGACCTAACTGATCACAGGTCCCAACAGAGGAGCAGCAAGGAAGTGATGAAATCTAGTGAAAATTTCACAGATCATAGAGAAGTGTTTTCAACTTTGTGGAATAATATGCTTTTCAGAATATGTCTTTTAAATATTGTTGAATTTTTAGGCTTGTTTATTCCAAAATTCTGAATCTTACGGTTCTTTCAAATAATATTCTTGATGATGGCAATTTCTTTTGAAGCTCACATGCAGTGTATAAAAGTCTTTGATATTTGTCTGACATGCACAAGACATTCCCCTCTTGTTTGAGTCAGTTGTCTCCTGCTCTTCGTCTCAGTGTCACCCCAACTGCAGTCACTGTCAGAAGGCTAGTGCTGGGATGCTAAGACTGACATGGTCACTTGGTGCTTGAGGTACTGCAGGTGTGTCTGAATGATTTCATATCTGTTCTAAAATGAATTATTCCTGATATTTGAAGCCATCTCCTCTTGTTGGCCTTTGCTGTGGTTTTGAGTCAACTTTGACATTGGTGCTTTGGCTCTTCAAATGTTTACTAATCCTTGACTCTGTGAGGAGGTTGGCTTGTGTTGTGCATGTGCTGTAAGCTTCAGAGTCCGGGCCTTGCGGCCTCACTCCCATTGTTGGTGAGACTTGACTTCCAAAGAATTTTGCCTTACTGGTGTGCAGTTTAGCACTGAGTGCAAACAACACAAAAATGTGCTTGTTTTAAACTGTTCTTTCCATTATAGTACTTAAATGCCATTTAAAAGTACAAAAATGCGTTGTTTTAGTTTTTTGAAATCTCAGAATGGCACTGGTAAGTAACTCATGAGAGTTAATCCATTTACTAATGATGCATTTGTGTTGCTGTGAACGAGTCCTTTTCATTTCAACTTTTTGTTTCAGCACATTAAATACACCTGACTAATTATTTATTTTTACATAATATTGCTAAAAGCTCTAAATTCCTATTGCCCAAAGAAGGAATATTTTGTAAGTATATCAACAAATAATGAAAATGGAAAAAATGGCAGTTTGTTTTCATTTTTTGTCTGTAATGAATTTCATTTTACAAATAACATTTCACTTCTTTAATATGATTTTTCTTTTGCAATAGATAACTGCCTACAATAGGCGCACCTTCGAGACTGCAAGGCATAATTTGATAATTAATATAATGTCAGCAGAAGGTAGGTATGAACAATATGCTGATGATTGCTTTCTTATTTACAAGAAGGATTTCGTTATGTTTTATAATGATATAAAACATAGTTAGGAATTTTAAAGCACCATAGACCTGATGTAACTGATGAAATAGTAACGTGTAGAAAAGAAAACTCAGTGCTATGTGATTTATTGTAAAATGACCTGGTGTGCTTGATGGTACAGAACTTGGGACTGAGAGCTGAGCAAATGGGCCTCCCACTGCTCCCAGCCTTGGTTTAGTATGGGATAAGGATTCTGTGAGTTAAGGCTTGAAACCCGTTTAACTCAGCTGGTCACAGAGTACACTGTCAACAATAATGAACAATGACTGTGTCCTTCACACTCAAGCCTGGGCAATATAGAGCCAGACCCTGTCTCAAAAACAAATGATCAGATAGTTTTCTATTTTACTTTAAAATTTACTGTAGGTAGCCGGGCTCGGTGGCTCAGCCTGTAATCCCGCGCCTTTGGGAGGCTGAGGTGAGTGGATTGCTTGAGCCCGCGGGTTCGAGACCCACCTGGGCAGCGAGACCTCATCTCTACAATAAATCAAAAAATCAGCCGGGCGTGGTAGTACATGCCTGTAATTCTGGCTACTTGGAAGGCTGAGGCGGAAGGATCACCAGAGCTCAGCAGGTCGAGGCTGCGGTGGCCGGAAGCGGTGACAGAGTGAGACTCCAACTAAAAAAAAAAAAAAAAATTTACTGTAGGTAGTAGTTGTCTAATTGTATGTGATGGTATAAAGTTGTTGCAAGATGGAAATAAATTATAATTTGGGGCACAATTTCCTTCCTAAATGGCTAATCATATGTTGGTAACTATTGGAGTCCATCAGCAATTTAGAGTTACCCATGCTCAAATTGTGAATTTTGAAGGTTAGAGACTAAGAAAATATTCCAAGAATTATTACACTCACAAAGATTTTGACCCTATTTTGGAAGTTGTCTGGGAAAAATACATATCAGAAACTTTATAGTTATAATATATAAATCGTGGATAATTGTCTCTAATAGATATCACTTAGATGGTAGCAGGAGAGGAGCTGATACAGATTTCTTTCCCTCTGAAAACAGGAAATCAATGTGTGTTCCTGAGAAGAGAATTCTTGCTTCTATTTACTAATACAATTAAAAAACAAACTAGCAAACACAGAACATTTGAGCTGAATCTACTCATTTGGAATTAGTGATAATTCAGTTCAAGCCTGCATTAAAAATTGTCTTTACACGATACGAAGGAAAGCAATTTCTGTAAAATTGAAAAGATGTATGGAGAGTGCTTGAAGACTTAAACCTCCTTAAGTGAATTTTCCCCCAGATGTTCAGCAGTATTAATTGTAGACAACAAAGATGCAATTTTAAAATTTAACATGGCATTCATATGTGAGACGCAAGCTCAAGTGCCAGCTCTGTGGGCCTCCTGTCCACCTTCTCACTCCTGAGGGCTTTCGGTTGATATCTGTGTTTGGATCAGGGAGACTTTTGTTGTGGACTACACTTGCGACTGGACTCTTGCATGCAGTGTAAGCTGTCCCTGCAGACGTGAAATACCCAGAAATGGAATGAGCAGAATAATTGAAAAGTTTCCTTCCTTGGGATTTTTGTCACTGTAGTTATAAACAGCGCACTTGGGCCTTCTCAGCTCACCACTGTGCTCGGGGTGGGGGGGGGACTGGAAAGTATTAGGTATGGGGGTCCCTGCAGACTGAGAGACAGCCTGGTCTACAGCTTGGACTTCTTCTTCTCAAGCATGGCCTCGGTGCTGTAGACATAGTACTCAAGGCATCGGACAGGTGGTGTTGTTGGCGTAGGGGATCAAGCAGACATGAATGGAAGACTGATAGACTACTGTAGATTTGAAAATTGGCGTTGGGGCTCTGTATGGAATCAGCGGCATTGAAGATGTGCGGGTGAGGGGAGGAGCAAAGAGGGTGGGAGCCGCCACCTCAGCTCAGACAGACGTGCTCCGCACTCTTGATGTAGGCTTTAGTGGCCTGCAGCTACTTGAATAATGGACTCCAGGTCATGCATTTGGCTTCGCTGATCTAGACAGAGTACATATGTGCACTAGGATGTACGTCTTTGAGAGTAGTATACACTCACACTGTTTATCCCAGGTAAGATTTAGGAGAAGAAATGGCAAAAGTTGTCTCTCAGGGTCGTGATGCACTGTCCAACTCCCTGCCCAGCTGTCATCTGTTCTGAGAGTCCTTGTGGGAAATCAGTCATGTAGATGTACGCAGTGTGAATCCAAGAGAGTACATCAAGTGATTCTCTCAATTGGGTTTAGCGCCGCAGAGGCCTGCCACCAATCTGTTGGCCTACTGTTCTCTTGGCCTCTGTGATTTCCAAATATAGTAGGCGCGGGATTTCCCCAGAGTTAGAAAGCTGCTGTGACTCATCTCTGGGAGGCCTGGTGGCAGCTCTTGGCCAAGTAGGCAGCAGGCAGCCACCCAGTTCTGAGCCTCCGAGGGGCATGGTGGCAACAGTCAGCTTTGTAGTGGGTCTCAGGAGGGGAGCCATGAAGTGGGGCCACATGGACCAGGAAAAATCACATAACGGTTCTCCAAGACGTAGCCCTGATCATCAGAAAAGAGTTTTACGTGCTTTTTAAGAAAACTATTATAAAAACGTAGAGTGAAAGGAATAGATTACAGACTCCTGCATGTTCAAAAGCTGTATTTGGTATTATCTATACATATTAAATTATTTATTGTTAAGAAACTCTTCTTCATGATACATGTCTGCATGACTATCCCTAAATATGCAGATAAACTTAACATGATGAAGCTGTTTGTCTATATATGACAGGAAATGTAGCTGTATAAAATAAGAAATTTATCTAATTAAGGAAAATACTTATATTTTAGAAGACTGAGATGAGCTATACATTAAAAAAACTAAAAAATCAGAAGCAGAATAAATGACAGCATAGGAGATAAGTAAAGAATGTTCTGTATTTGGGCCTTGAAGCACTGACTCCTTAGGAAGTGATGGCCACACTCTACAAAGCTGTTGAAAACTCTAATCTAAAGCCATCTAAAGCCAGAGTTTCTTCCCTGACTTTCTCTCTGGCATCAAAAACCCTTGACTATCCAAAGGTATCATGAGGAATGACTTCAGCATGATTTCAGGTACTTAATATGTGACTTTTATTTCATGTATATTAAATAAATGTGGAATACTTTACAGATACATCAATTTTATTGACATAAATCAGAGGGCATAGATAGTATAATTATGACTTTAAATCTCTGTGGGGTCCAGAAACATTTTCTTGTCCTTTGAAAGTATGAATTCAGATAGTCCACCTTTTCATATTCCTATAATAAGAGCCAACATGTAATGTTTTATAAGCCCTTGTGATGTGTTGAGGACTCTGCAGAGTGCTTGGCCAAGAAACTCTTTAGATTAGATGCAAATCATACAAGGTAAGTTCAGATGAGCATAAGTCCCTGGACCTCTCAAAAGGTGTGCTCTACATCTGAGAGTACAGAGAAAAATACACGGGCCTACTCTTACCCTCTTGTGGGAACTTAATGGTATCATTTACCTGAATTTTTTAGTTTGGCCTGCCACATGCTAAGTCTTTTTTTTAAATTAGCCTTTATTGTTATAGAAATATTAAATAAGAAGAAAGCAATTCTTTATCTTGATAGTACTCTCAGAACATAAAAAATTAAGATTCATAACTCCAGGGTAACATTTGAGTAACAATATTGTTATATTTAAGGTGTCTAAGACTGAGAATCTGAATTTGACACTGGGTTGGTTTAAAATACTAATTATGGAATGTTAGAGGGAATTTTGATGAACCATGGGAAAGGGAAAAAAACAATCTTTAAAATGTGAGATTTGGAATTGCATGACAACTTGATAATTTTTCTAGAATATTTAATTATAGAATGATGAAGCAGTGGAATTGCTCTGGCTTTTAGAAGTCTTTCTTTTATTATTCTCTTAAAATATTTTTGTAGACATGAGGTCTTACTACATTGGTCAGGCTGGTCTCAAATTCTTGGCCTCAAGGGAATCTCTCAACTCAGCCTCCCAAAGTACTGGGAATATAGGTATGAGCCATTGCCTGATCATTTTTAGAATTCTTATTGGACATGTCATCAATATTTATTTTAAGAAAAAGTTAAATTTGAGTATGATCCTCCAAAATTCAGTAATATTATAAATTTAAAATGCAGATTTAGGTTGGGTGCTATGAGTCACACCTATAATCCCAGCACTTTGGGTGACTGAGGCGGATCGCTTGAGGCCAGGAGTTTGAGACCAGCCTGGGGCAACAAACTGAGACCTCATCTCTACAAAAAATAAAAAAATTAGCTGGGTGTGATGGTGGTGTGTCTGTAGTCCCAGCTACTTGGGGGATTAAGGTGGAGGGATCGCCTGAGCCCAGGAAGTCTAGGCTGCGGTGAGCCATGATCATACCATTGCACCAGCCTGGGTGATAGGAGACCTTGACTCAAAAAAAAAATTTTTATTTTTTGCATATTTAGCTTTTCTTCTTTTTTGGCCATATGCCTTAGTAACCTTGGATTTTGTTATAGTGTTAATAAAGTTCTGTGTCTCATGTGCTGTTGTGTTCTTTGATTTGTTCTCTAGACTACAGAAAGCCTTTAAAGTCAGTGCCAGTATTGTTCCTGCTCCCAGGATTATGACAGTACTCAACACAGTTCAAACTCTTCTTCTTCTGTTTTAAAAGGTGATTCCACTAAAGATATGTGTACCCTTTGTTCACCCGAATTAGACTTCCCGTTGCCATATCAAGCAGAGTTCTTCATTAGAAACATGAATGTGGAGGAGATGCTGGCCAGCGAGGTTCTGGGAGATTTCCTGGGTGCCGTGAAGAACGTGTGGCAGCCAGAGCGCCTGAACGCCATCAACATCACATCAGCCCTGGACCGGGGTGGCAGGGTGCCCCTGCCTATCAACGACCTGAAGGAGGGGTGAGCAGACCTGTCTCGTGGCCTCCCATGGAGATTTTTAAACATGGAAAGTTATCCAACTTGCTATAGATGGAAGATGGCCTATCGCATTTGTCTTTTTAGTGAGAAATAGATATGGTGACAATAGGAACATACTAGCCATTTTCTAAATTGACAGAGAGGTTGTGTTCACGGTTCTTTATGTCTTAAGCTCCCGGTCTATGGAATCTAATTGTAGATCAGGCTCAACATCATAAATTACAGCACTAAGTCTTTTGTACCTTCCAGGGAGAAGCTGATTATTTAGGGCCATGAATTTCAAAGGAAATTGATGTCCCGGTTATCAGCTGCAGAAGGGCATGAACTGCTGCCACTTTATTATAGGAAACTGTCTTCCCTTGTCACATTCTTTCCACCATGTGTCAGTGCCTGATGGCTGGGGTGGATTTGAAACCCATTCTGGTACACGGGTGTCCAAAGCCTGGCCTTGTCACTCACAGGCTAGTGACATTGGGCACACGCTGAACTCCTCTGTGCCTCAGCTTCCTTATCTGTTCAGGTGAACTTCCTTATCTCTCCCAGGATGGCTGTTGTGATTAAATGAGACAACACATTTGGAAGGGACTCATCACTTCACTCCTTGTGGAGGTCGAAAAACACTCCTGCCTGTCCTGGTCTGCCTGAATCGAAAGTGTCAGAGTAGTCAAGACAGAATCTGGTCTTTAACATCTAACCTGTAGGTTGAGGCAAATTAGCTTCCCCCATCCTATGATAGTACAGTATGTAGAATAAACCACATTTTATATTCCTTTTCAATGCCACCTTCATCTAGAGTCCTGGAAACACATGTTTACAGGTGACATCTGGGATGAACTGGAATACCTGGATTAGCTAGGATTGAATGTGAGGCCAGCTTTAAAAGGGAACTGCCGTGGGAATGAGGGAAGAGATCACGGAGGCACATAAATGATGTCTGAGGCAGTAAGCAGAAGGAGGGTGGGGGTTTGGCTGTGAAGTCCAGCTTCAGCATTGCGGAATTAAAGTCTAGGCTGCCATGTTATAGCAGTGGATTTTGAAGTCGGTCTGGCTCACATTGAAGTGCTTTGAGGAAAGTAGTTGCCTGATCTCTTGTCTGTGTGCTGGTTGGCTTTCCACAGGAAAACATAGTTGCAGGGCTGACATTTCCGCCTCCGGATTGTGCTGTGGGTCTTGTTCCCACCCAGAGGCTGAGACAGACGCATGGGGAGGACAGGAACAACTCTAAACGTGGAGCTGATCCAGTGGCATTCTGGAAGCCATGTGCTCTCCAGTGATGGTGGAAACAGCGACCAGAACATGTAAGCAAAGGCAGTACAAAGCCCTGGCGGGTCGAGTTTTCCGCAGTTGTGCTTTTCTGGGCTCTTCTTTCTCTAGTCAGTCGTGCAGGTCACACCCTAGAGGCACTTTTAGAGCCTGAACTAAACTGAGTTGTACTAAGCACCTCCCTAAGCCAAACTCTGACCACCAGCAGGGCTTTCCAGCTCTGTCTAGGCTGAAAATTACCAGTAGGACATTGCTAAAAATACAGGTTCCTGGCTCTGACTGCCCCTGGAGACTGATTCTTTGAACCCAGGCCTGGACTGATCATGTGACTCTAAATTAAGCATGGAATTTTGTCCTACAAGTGCTTGTTAGAGAATCCAGCCATTAGCTCACTGACCCCCAACACCTGCTAGAGGGCGGCATGTGCCATCAGATATTTGAGAGAGCCAGACCGCGGCATTTATCTGGACTCTTGTCTCAGATCTCTTCCCAACTTGAAATGCTTTCCGTGAGTTTAATTTAATGTTAAGTCTTAATCTTTACTCAAATATTCAGTTGAGGAGTCTTTTACAACAGCTTTCCTAAAAACTGTACACGATGCCAAGTCTGACTCCAGTGCCCCTATATAAACACTAATCATATAAAATCATGCTTGACTTCAAGTCCGAAAGAAAAGTTTATTCCTGGAAATGATATTGCAAGTATTCTTTAGCTGTTGTGTAGTGTCGCAGTAACAGAACCCATTTTTAGCCCTATTGCCTTAAATTTAGAAATAAATCCAGTGCTGAACTCATTTCTAGTGTTTTCTTTTTAATGGCACGTAGTGTGATATTTAAAATTCACTCGGTGCACCTTTTGCCTTTGTATTTTCTTTTGAAAATATCACGGGCTATAAAATCCTGATGAAATGTTGGAAAGCTCAAGAGGTAGGTCAGAAACAGCAAAGGAATTGCATCTCTTGCTTTTTAAAAAGTTTACTTAAAATATATTTCATACACTTCAGAAGTATTAATTGAGTACCTAATAAATGTGTTCTGCTTAATACTTAAATCTTGGTCCCAGATTTTAAAAAACATCCCCATGAAGTATTCCCTGTTCCTTGTGGCAGCCTCAAGCTGGCTGAAGATTTTCTCGTATATGATGTGGGTCGCCCTGTAAACAGCAGGTGACCAGGAGTAGTACGTGGTAGTAGACCCTGCGAGGAACCTCCTGCCCACCCAAAGTGCCCTTAAATGTCAATCAACAAAGACCACCCTACAGCATCCCAGCCACACCCTCACTTCTGTCTTGATTTGCATGTGTTCATTCCTGCAGGGCCCTCTGGCAGCTTCCAGACTTCTCCTAAATCAAACAGAAAACAATGACAGATTGACTTCAAAGCCAGCGAGCTCCTGCAGAGGAAGGCTGAGTCCTCCCCAGGACTCAGTCTCACTGACTGGACTGGGACACATGGCAGCTGTGCCATATTCGAGCAGGCCTTGCTGCTGCATTTGCTCCTGACCCTGAACCAGGGCCTGGGGATGGGTGGCATTTGTAGTCTAGATAAAGCTGGTGGACAGAGGAGCAGTGCATGTTTTATTCTAGGTGTGTCATGGCTGCCAGCTGTGGGTAAGCAATTCAGTGAGAACAGAGGCTGGGACAGGAGGGACAGGGTGTGAGGATTGAGGAATACATTGCTAGCCGGGCTCGGTGGCTCAGCCTGTAATCCCACGCCTTTGGGAGGCCGAGGTGAGTGGATTGCCTGAGCCCACGGGTTCGAGACCCGCCTGGCAACTTGGCGAGACCTCATCTCTACAATAAATCAAAAATTAGCCGGGCGTGGTTGCGCGTGCCTGTAGTTCCAGCAACCTGGAAGGCTGAGGTGGAAGGATCGCTGGAGTCCAGCAGGTCGAGGCTGCGGTAGCTGGGAGTGGCCACTGCACTCCAGCCTGGGCGACAGAGTGAGACTCCAATTCAAAAAAAAAAGAATACATTATTCCCTTCCTAAGAGGTCATCAGACCACCCCTGTTTCTTCTTTCCCAGCATGTGGCCACAGTCAGCAACAGGACCCTCATTCGTCTTCCAGACTCTCCAAGGACTACACTCCAAGGCATCCATTAGAAGTCATACTTGAGAGGGCGAGTGCAAGTCCATGGCTGCCAGATGCTGGTCTGATGGAAAGCCATGGTCCTGGGCAAGGCCAGGAGGGTCCTGGAATTGTCTCTGTCTTTGGTGACTCACAAGATAGCTCTTTATTCTTAAATAGTGTCCACCTATAATCTTGGCACACATACTCTTCTTTTATGAAATATTGATGATGTGAGATAGGAATATTTTAAAAACCTTTAATAAAATAAAGATTGGAAAGCCCTATCAGTTCATTTTAATAAGTATAACAAAAATAGATCAGTGAAATTAATGCAACTATATGTTTCACGTCTATTCTGTTATTTTTTAATTTCATAGTTTAACATTTATTAAGTAGTTTTAATTGGGAGAATATGGCATTAGTCTCTGGGACACAGTGATTTAAAAAATTCAATCTGTGCTTGCAATCAACTAGGGACTAAGCACATCATCAGACAGTTGAAATCTGTGTTCATTAGGGACATGGTTGTATCAGAGAGTGTCCCCTCCCCTCATGTATGTGCCTGGAAAGTATTCAGAGGGGAGGTGACACCTGATCTGAGCTGAAAATGTGAGTGAGAATGAACCTGCTGAGGAAATGAGGAAGGGAACTCAAGGCAGAGCAGAGGACTTGGCAGCTTACCTAGGTGGGAGAGAGCATGGGGGTTTGGAAGCCTGCTCCGTGTGGACATGGCAACACAGGTGATAACAAGTGGGCAGAGACCAGCTGGGGGAAACCCTGTGTTCCAGGGAAGGTTGTTCAGTTATGGACCTTTGCAGAAAGTGGCGGACACAGGAGTTTTTACTTTAGAGAGATCCCACTGGGGGAATATGAGGAAGACTGAGGAGTCAACGCCGTGTGGGGACAGGTCTTGGGACTTCAGGGGTCCGGAGATCCCGCATTCTAGTGGAAGAGTATGGACACGGGAGAAAATTGTTTTAGAATTTAGCGTAACTAAAACATTTAGGTCTCTGAGAATCGTCATGATTCCTCCTCTTGTAATGAGAACTGTGACATTTACTGTGTTTTCTATTTTGATTTGGGTACAAGGAAGTTCCGTACCAGTCACCATGCTATGGATTGCAGTAGAATCACTAAGCCTGTTGAGTTTTCAGTTTTTTCCTCATTTTGGCTCTTTTTCCATTTGTTTATATTAGTATACGTGTTTTGTTATAATCCCATGAATCTTATATTCTTTACTTTTTAATCTTATTTTTTTGGTTGACTATTGGAGATATGTACAGAAAAAATATGGAATGGGGCATAGGCAGAAAGTGGGGTGCAGCCTCTTTGGGGCATTCAGCACCCCCAGGCAACATGTGACACACACAGACACATTTTTCCCCATGCTGTCTTTCCTCTCTTATATACACAAAATAAAGAACAAAGTGCATTCAGTAATTGGGCAGCTAGGAAAAAATATCTGGAAAAAATAGAACATTTATCTGGCTATTGCTGAAAAAGGCAGAGTTTTGACTTAAATTATTTACCTGTTACTTGTTTTTCCACATCATATGTTTAAAGCCTTCAAAAAATGCATTTTACCTCAATGAAGGGAAACTAAATTGTTCAGATTGGAAAAAAAAAATTCTTCACAAGGACCGATTTTATCTAGTGTACACTGATCCCTAACATTTGAAGTGCTGTGTTTTGTCGCATTCATGGGGGCTTCATACTTGATAATATACTTCCATCTCAGTTGTTTACGCATGTCTGGAATTTTGAAAATGTGTGCTTTGATCAGAAAGGTAAAGATCACCTTCATTTGACTTCACAAAAATTTAAATTTCTGCATAATTAGCTAGCTGAAAGGAAAACATCAGATTATAAAAACAATTTTAGCATGTATGGCATAAAGGTGCTATTATTACACATGGTCTCAGTCAAAATTATAGATTTAGAAAAGCCAGCATGTTCAAACTTACTGAATCTACAAAAGAAACAATAAATACGCATTTTTTAAGCTACACGACAAATCCAGTATCTACTTAAGCATAACATTTGTGCTGTTCGTTCATTCATCAAATAGGCTACTGGAGAACAGTGGCAAAGACTGGGTTCCAGGAAAACATTGAGGGACTGTTATTTCCCTCCCTGTGGATGGTGATGGTGACTAGAGCTAGTGTTGCAGCTGTGGGATAGAGCAGAGTGGACAGGTGTGTGCAAGAGTTATTTCAGGGTAAATGTCAGAGACTGATGATGGATCAAGTGTGTGGAGAGAAGTTGTCAAGATGATGGTGCTTGAGTTCATGACTCCAGCATTTGAGGATGCCAGTCACCAGAACAGAAGATGGAAGGCGGGACAGGTGGAGGAGGGGCAGGGCTATGGTGAGCTCCGTTTGGAACATGTTAACTTTGAGAAGCTATGGGTCATCTAAGTAGAAACGAAAGTCATTTGGCAGGATGTGTCAACTGTCATAAAAATGTTTCTACTAGGCATCTCTTTTAAGATAGTAACATTAAAGAATAAGCACAGAGACAGTCTTGGCAATATTATTTATAACATCAAAAAACTGGAAGCAACTTATATGTCCAACTCCAAAATAATTGCTGAATAAATCATGTGCACTTAAAAAATTATATTGCCATAAAACTATAATTACAAAGACTACAATATGGAAAAATGCTTATGATACATTAGGTGAAAAAGCAGGATACAAAATTATATTTTGGAGATGATTGCAATGAGTTTAAAATATATACATTTGAAAATTACTCTGCAAGGTACATTGGAAAATGAAAGTAGTTCTCTTGGTAATATAAATAAGTTCTGTTTTTATACCCCTCGTTTTCTGAAATGTTTTTATATTGCCTTTATAATTTAAAGGGAAAAAACAAAAATATTTCAAATCACCAAAAACTTGTATGCCCATTTCTGTTATCTTGAAAGGAATTAATTAAAAAAATCTCACTAATTTCAAATGCAAATCAATGTCTTGTTTAAGCAAGAGTGCCATTAACAGTTGTAAGAAATACTCATTTTGTTTCTATATTTACAAATGTATTTCACAGTTATCAAGGAAAAATATGGTCTTGGCTTGGTAGTTAACAAGAGAATAGAAATGGACTTTATGTGAGTCTTAAAAGTAACAACTTGTATTAAATGGAGTTTGTTTATATTCACTGATCATCTAAATACCTTACCAATGGTTTCTCATATCTGCTTTTCTTCTGAATTTTTAATTGTAACTTTAATTTTAGTCCATTATTTACTATTTGTTTCCCAAAGTTACTATAGGTTTTTTTAAAATGTTCTTTCAAATGAATATTAAGTTATAATATAAGTTTGTTGTGAAGAGCAAATGAGTTTGTGTAAACACACTCTGGAATACAGTTGTCATTGCAGGCTTAGCTGTGACGTCATACTTTTCTTTGCATAGCTTTGAATTTTTGTGCTTTAATTTTCATTCTTTAAAATAACAGTTTTATTGAGATATAATTAACATATCATACAACTTACCTACTTAAAATACATAATGTTGTGAGTTTAGTAAATTCACAATATTGTGCCAACATCACTATTACCAGTTGTCAGATGTTTTATCATCCCAGCACCCCCACCAACCGATACCCATTAGCAATTACTGCCACCCCCGTGTTAGGCAGTGACTGATTTACCTGCTGCCTATAAATGTCCCTGTTTGGACATTGATCTGAATGGCATCATGCAACATGTGGTCTTTTGTTCCTGGCTTCTTTCACTTAGCATCCAGTTTTTAAGGTTCATCTATGCTGGAGAATAAATCAGCATTTCTTTTTTTTTTTTTTTTGAGTTGGAGTCTCACTCTGTCGCCCAGACTGGAGTGCAGTGGCCACTCCCGGCCACCTCAGCCTCGACCTGCTGGGCTCCGGCGATCCTTCCACCTCAGCTTTCCAAGCAGCCGAAATTACAGGCATGCGCTACCACGCCTGGCTGATTTTTTTTATTTATTGTAGAAATGAGGTCTCGCTGCCCAGGCGGGTCTCGAACCCGCGGGCTCAGGCTATCCACTCACCTCAGCCTCCCAAAGGCACGGGATTACAGGCTGAGCCACTGAGCCCGGCTTAGCATTTTATTTTTTAATTGCTGAATAATCTATCATATAGATATACCACCTTTTGTTTATCCATTCATAAGTTGATGACCATTTGGGTTGTTTCCACCTTTTTACTATTATGAATGATGTTTCTATGAACATTCATGTTCAAGTCTTTTGTGTAGACCTATTTTCACTTATCTTCAATACATCCCTAGGAATGGAATGTTCCCAGGAATGCTGGGACATATGATAATTCTGTATTTAACCTTTTGAGGAGCTGCCAGGCTGTTCTCCAAATCAGATGTGCCATTTTCCATTTCCACCAGTGGAATAGGATTCTGGTTCCTCCACATCTTCCCCCGTACCAGCTGTTCTGTGCCTTTTGGATCGTGGCCATCCCAGTGGTCATGAAGAGGGTTCTCCGTGTGGTTTTGGTTTCCATCTCACTGACGGCCATGAGCTTATGGGACATTTGTGTATCCTCTTTGGAGATGTGTTTGTTCATGTCCTTTGCCATTTTAATTGGATTATTTGTCTTTTTAGGAAGTTGTTAGAGTCTTCTGTATGTACTAGACACCAGTCCCTTAGCAGATACTTGGTGTGCACACCATTTTTCCCATTCTGTTGGCTGCCTCTCACTTGATAGTGCCTCTCACTTGGAGGCACAGAACTTTCTCATTTGATCTTAGCCAAAAGGCCAAGAGATGATGAAGCATAGAACCTTTGCATTTTGATAAAGTTTAATCTATTTTTTTCTGTTATTGCTGGAGCTTTTGGTGTCCTATTTAAAACAATCAGTGCTGAATCCAAGGTCATAAAATGACACCTGTTTCTCCTTAGAGTTTAATAGTCTTAGCCCCTATGTTTAAGTCTTTGGTATAATTTTTTAAAATTTCAATAACTTTGGGGGCTGCAGATAGTTTCCGTCTGGTTTTAGGTATACCCACCACCCCCGCCTGTGCACATTGTACCCAATATTTGATATAATTTTTAAAGTATACTATTTTTTAGAGAATTTCTAGGTTCATAGAAAAATAAAGTGGAAGGTGCTGAGATTTCCTATATCCCTGCTGTCCCAACACATGTGCTGCCTCCCCCACCAGACTGGTACATGTGTTATAACTGATGAACTCACATTGTCTGAGTTCGTCGTTCACGTTTGGTTTTGCTATTGGTGGTGTACATTCTTTGGGTTTGGACAAATGTGTAATGACACATTTCCACCATTATGCATCACACAGAAAGTTTCACTGCTCCAAAAAATGTCTGTGCTCCCCCCTTCCTTCCCCCCATCCCTGGCAACCAATGATCTTTTTACTGTCCCCAGTGTGCTTTTTCTAGAATTTTAGTAGTCATCATTATACGGCTGATAGCCTTTCCAGATTGACCTCTTTCACTTAGTAGTATGCATTTAAGTTTCTTCCTTGTCTTTCCATGGCTTGATGACTTGTGCCTTTTAGTGCCAGATAATATTCCAATTTCTGCAGGTGCCACCGTTTAATTATCATTCACCTACTGAAGGACTTCTTGGTTGTCCCCAAGTTTGGGGGCATTATGAATAAAACTGCTCTAGACAACCATGTGCGGGTTTTTGCATGGAAATAAGTTTTTAACTCCTTAGGATAAGAACTAGAAAGAATGATTGCTGGATCACATGGTAAGAGTATGTTTAGTTTTGTGTAAAACTGTCACACCGTCTTCCAAAGTGGCTGCACCATTCTGAACTCCCACCAACAATAAATAAAAATTCCCGCTGCTCCCTGTCTGTGCCAGCGTTTGGTGTAGATAGGATTGTGAATTTTGGCCATTCTAGTCATTGTGTAGTGGTATCTCTTTGTGGTTTTAACTTGCCTTTCCATGGGGGCATAATGTAGAGCATCTTTTCATATGCGTACTTGCCATGGATGTATCTTCTTTGGTGCAGTGTCAGGGTCTTTGGCCTGTTTTTAAATTGCAGTGTTCATTTTCTTATGTTTTAAGAATTGTTTGTATATTTTGGACAACAGCCCTTTTTCAAATAGGTATTTTACAAACAATTTCCTATAGTCTATGACTTGCCTTTCTTATTCTTTTGCACATCAGGAATTTTTAATTTTAATAAAGTTCATCTTATCAATTCTTTCTTTCATGGATTGTGCTTTTGGTGCTATAACTAAAAAGTCATTAGCCCCTACTTTTTAAAGCATACTAATTTTTAGAGAATTTTTAGATTCATAGAAAAATAAAGTGGAAGATGCTGAGATTTTCCTGTAGAGCATCTAGATTTTCTCCTTTACTACTATTCTAGGAGTTTTATAATTTTGCATTTAGATCTGTCATCTGTTTTCAGTTAATTTTTTGTGAAGGGAGTGAGGTTTGTGGCTGGGTTTATTTTTCTATATGTATATGTCTAGTTATTCCAACATCATTTGCTCAAAAGACTATCTTCCATCGAGTATTGTCTTCTCTCCTTTGTCAAAGATTTATAGGTCTATTTCTAAATTCTCTATTGCCGTTGATCTGTTTGTTCTTTCACCGATACTACACTGTCTTGATTGTTGTAGCTTTATAGTAAATTTTGAGGTCAGGTAGTATCAGTCTGCAAACTTTGTTCTTTTCCTTCAACAGTGTGTTGGCTATTATGGGTCTTTTGCCTCTATATAAAATTTAGAGTCAGTTTGTCAATATCTACAAATTAATTTACTAGAATTTTGATTGAGATTATATTGGATCTATAAATAATTTGTGAAGAACTGATGTATGACAATATTGAACCTTCCTATTCATAAACATGGAATATCTCTCCATTTATTTGCTGCTGCTTTCTTTTCTTTCATCAGAGTTTTGGAGTTTTCCTCATATAGATCTTTAACCTATTTTGTTAGATTTATGTTTAAGTATTTTATCTAAGTATTTTATTTAGATTTATATTAAGTATTTTATCTAAGTATTTTATTTAGATTTATATTAAGTATTTTATTTTGGTAAATGGTATGGTGTTTTTTATTTCAGGTTCCACTGTTCATGTTGGTCTAAGGAAAGTGATTGACTTTAGTACATTAACCTTAGTATCCTGGAGCCTTGCTATAATTGCTCTTTAGTTCTGGGAGATTTTTTTGTCAGTTCTTTCGAGTCATATCATCTTTGGACAAAGTCACTTTTACTTATTGCTTCCATATCTGTATACCTTTCATTTCCTTTTCTCCCTTAAGTTAGAATTTCCAATATGATGCTGAGAAGCAGTGGTGAGAGGGGACATCCTTGACTTGTTCCTGATATGAGTGGTAAGACTTCAGGTTTCTCATCATTTAGTATAAAGCTTGCTGTAGGTTTTTTGTAGCTATTCTTTATCAAGTTGAGAAAGTTCCTAGTTTACTAAGAATTTTTTATCATAATTGGTGTTGGATTTTGTCAAAAGCTTTTTCTGCATCTGTTGATATGACCATGTGATTTATCTTTTTTAGCTTGTTGATTTAATATATTAATTGATCTTTAAATGATACAATTGGTAAACAATTATGTCACTGAATTTCTTTATCCACTCTGGCAACCTCTGTCTTTTCATTAGGGTAAATTCCTCTTAGTCATTGTGTATAATTTCTTTTATATGTTGTTGGATTTGATTTGCTGATATTTTGTTGAGGGTTTTTACATCTATGTTGATGAGAGTTACAGGTCTGTAGCTTTCTTTTTCTGTAATGTCTCTTTCTGGTTTGGGCATTAAGGTTGTTTTGCTTGCATAGAATGAGATAGGAAGAATTCTCTTGGCTATTATCTTCTGAGAAATGTCACAGAGAATTGGCATACTTTTTTTTTTAACATATGTGGTAGAATTTGACAGTGAACCCATCTGGGCCTGGTACATTTTTTGGGGGAGTGTTATTAATTATTGATACCATTTCTTTTCTATGTTTAGGCCTATTTGGGCAGATTGTGTCGCTCAAGGAATTGGTCCATTTCATCAGCATTATCAAATATGTGGGTTTAGATTTGCTCAAAGTATTCCTTGATTATCCATTTAATGTTCATGGGATCTATAGTGATATCTGTCTTTCATTTCTGATAGTTGTAATTTGTGTTCTTTCTCTCTGTTCTTTAGCAAGACTGGCTTATCGATTTTATTGATCTTTCCAAATAACCAACATTTTTCTTTGTTTTTTTTTTCTATTGTGTTCAGTTTCATTGATTTCTCTAATTTTATTGTTTATTTTCTTCTGCTTACTTTGGAGTTGACTTGCTTTTCTTTTTCTTGTTTCCTAAGGTGGGAGCTTAGAGAATTGACTTTAGATCTTTCTTCTTTTCTAATATATACATTCAATGCTATGAATTTCCTCCTAAGTTTTGCTTTTACTGCATCTTACAAATTTTGATAATTTATAGTTTCATTTTCATTTAGTTAAAAATATTTTAAAATTCGTTTTGAGATTTCTCCTTTAACTCATATGTTATTTAGAAGTGTGTTACTTAATCTCTAAGTATTTGGGGGTTTTTAAGTTATTTGATATTGATTTCCAATTTAATTCTATTGTAAGCTGAAAAATCATTGTATGATTTCCATTCTTTTAAATTTGTTAATGTGTGTTTTATGGCCCAGAGTATTGGCAAATGTTCTGGGTAAACTTGAGAAGAATGTTTATTCCGCTGTTATTGGATGAAATAGTCTGTAAAGTTCTATTAAATCCAGTCGATTGATAATGATGTTGAGTTTCACTACATCCTTACATTTTCTGCCTGTCAGTTGTATCAATTTCTGATACAAGAATGTGGAAATCTTCAATAACAATAGTAGATTCATCTATTTCTCTTTGCAGTTCTATCAGTTTTTGCCCCACATATTTTGATGCTGTTATTAGGTATATAGGAAGTGTTTTATAGTCTTAGAGAATTAACCCCTTTATCATTATGTAATAATGTTTTTTGTCCCTAATAACTTTTCTTGCTATGAAGTCTGCTCTGTCTGGAATTAATATAGCTAATTTCATTTTTTTAAATTAGTGTTAGCAAGGTATATCTGTGTTCTACACATTTACTTTTAATATATGTGTGTCTTTATATTTAAAGTAGAATAAATAAACATATAATTGATAAACAATTATATCATTGAATTTTTTTTATCCACTCTGACAACCTCTGTCTTTTCATTGGGGTATTTATACCATTGATGTTTAAGTGATTACTGGTATAGTTGGATTACTGTTCCCTATATTAGTTTCTGCTCTCTATTTGTCACCCTTGTTCTTTGTTCTGGTTTTTGTCTTCTATTCTTTCCCCACAGTTTCTGGATTTCATGGAATATCTTATGTGATTCCTCTTTTCTCCTCTCTTAACGTATCAGTTGCATTTCTTTTATTTTTTTTTAACTTTTTTTTAGTGATTGCTTTACTGCTTGCAATATGCATGTACTCCTAATCCAAACCCACTTTCAAATAGTACTATACTCCTTCCTGGGTGGTGTAAGTGCCTTATAGTTAAAAAAAAAAAGAATCTGTGTTTCTCTCTCACGTCCCTTGTATCATTGCTGCGGTTTATCTCACTTATATAGATGCTTATCTAATGTGTATACTTATGGATACATAGGTGACTACATTGTTGCCATTATTGTTATCTTAAACAAGCTGTTACCTGTTAGATCATTTAAGAATTAGAAAAATGAAATTTTTATCTTCACTCGTTCCTTCTCTTATGTTTCACTTTATTTTATTTATTTATTTATTTATTTATTTTGAGTTGGACTCTCACTCTGTCACCCAGACTGGAGTGCAGTGGCACGCTCCCGGCCACCGCAACCTCGACCTGCTGGGCTCCAACGATCCTTTCGCCTCAGCCTTCCAAGTAGCTGGAACTACAGGCGCGTGCTACCATGCCTGGCTAATTTTTCTGATTTATTGTAGAAATGAGGTCTTACCAAGTTGTCCAGGTAGGTCTTGAACCTGCGGTCTCAAGCAGTTCACTCACCTCGGCCTCCCAAAGTGCGGGATTACAGGCTGAGCCACCGAGCCCAGCCATGTTCCACTTTAGTATATCAATCTTAGTTTCTGGCCTGTATAATTTTTCATCTCTCTAAAGAACTTCTGTTAACATTGTTTGCAAGGTATGCCCACTTTATTCATGAGAACTCTTTGCCTGTTAACCATAGTTGCTTTAAATCTCTTTTCTGATAAGTTCAATATCTCTGCCGTATCTGAGTCTGGTTCTCATGCTCTTCAGTCTCTTCAGACTGTTTTCTGCCAGTTTATATGTTTTGGTATTTTTTCTTGAAGGCTGGACTGATGTCCTGGGTAAAGGGATGAGTATAGATAGGCATTTAGTAACAAAGTGGTGAGGTGTCAGGGCGAGAATCCTTTTGTAGTCCTGTGATTGGTTCTCAGTCTTCAACGAGCCTGTTCCTCAGGACTGGATAGGTGGGACTGTTAGGTGGGACCAGATGCTAAAGCGGCTGGCGATTTCTCTTCCTTTGCATGGAAGAATAGAGCCAGCTGCGGCTGGGTGTCTTCCTTCTCCCAGGTCAGTTAGGCTCTGACGTCACCCCAACACTCTGGTGACATATTCACACCATCAACCAGCACCTTATCGGTCACCGCCGAAGCTCTCCTATCCTGGCTCTGGTCCTCTCGGAGGCTCTAGCTTGTGGGTTCCTTCTCCATTGAGTTGCAATTCTCCCTGCTGATTTGTCCAATTTGGGGGCAGGAGTTTGCCTTGTAACCTCACTTCTCTTCTAGATCTAAGAAGAATGGCTTATTTTTCAGCTAGCTCAGTGTTTTACTTGTCAGGTTGGAGTGTCTATTTGAGGCTTCTTTTTATGTGGCTCTTCAGTTGTCCCAGCACCACTGAGTTGTAACTACTGTTCCCCCTTGAAGTGTCAGGTGCCTGCGACAGTCATCATTTCATTAAATATAAGAGTTTATGTCTGGACTCTCAGTTCTACTCCAGTGATCTGTGCATCTGTCCCTTTACCACTACCACCCTGACTTGATGACTGTAGCTTTGAGTGCGTTTCCAAACTGGGAATTATGAGTCTTCCAAATTTGTTTTTCTTTATCAAAAAAATTTTTTTCTATTCTGGATGCCTTGAACTTCCATATAAATTTTAGGGTCTGTTTGTTAATTGGTGCAAAGAAGGTGGCAGGAATTTTGATAGTTTGGTGGTTTTATTTCATTTTACAGGTAGCTATAGCATTGTCATTATGAAAATAAATAATGTTTTTTAGTATCCCGATTTTCTTTTTTCTTCTGAAAGATCAATGACATTCCCATCTTCTCATGCTGCTCCAAAATTATTTGAATGCTGTTGTCACTATCATCTGTTTATTGTGAAATCTTACTAGTCAGTTAAGTAGAGTTTTTTCCCCTATAATTCCCCAGCTCCAAGAAAATACATTTGGTTTGCCTTGTTTGTGTTTACCAAACAATAGTTTCTCTCTTGTATTAACATCTTAGATAAAGGATTAAAAGGACTTTTACTCAGAGACCAAGAGTGTAATAGGAGTTGTGTAATGGGAAAATGGACAGAACTGTCAGATAAAATAGCAGGGTCTGCTTAAAGCTCTGTACCTCCAGGGATGTAATTTGATAATTTTATTGTAATAAAACTAAGTGAACATCTATTACTTACAGCAGTGATAGAGTTATTTTTGAAACAGTTTACCTTAATAATTTTTTAATGTAAGTAGTCTACCACATATAGTAATTCAAATATGACACTTGATTATTATATGACAAAAATAAATGGCATGAAATAAAATTGTGGGACATTAACATGGAATGGAAGGAGTCTCTGGGACACCAGAGCACTCTGTAAATCTTGGGTGAGTAAAAGTGTGAATGAGAGGAAACCCTGCCAGGAGCCACTGCTTCTAGACCCAGGCCCCTTCCGTAGGGCTGGGTCTAGTTAATTCATCAATTCAAAAGGATGAATCCTGCTTCCAAGGTAGGCTGGGTTTTTTGGTGTTTCTAGTTTTCTTTTTTTTTTTTTTTTGAACCACACTGTGTTATCTTTAATTAGGTAAAGATCTTTTTAACACGTCACCGAGACCATTTCACCCACTGCTCTGTTTGGCTGCCAGTCTTTTGTCTCTCTCTTCAGCAATGGTGAGGCGGATACCTTTTTCTCGGGGAAGAGAAATCCATGGTTTGTTACCTTTGCCAATAACAAAAATGTTGGAGAGCCGAGTGGCAAAGCTGTTGCCATTGGCATCTTTTACATGAACCACATCAAAAGATCCAGGATGTCTTTCCCTGTTGGTGATCACACCAATTCTTCCCAGGTTAGCACCTCCAGTCCCCATACACAGGTTACCAGTGTCAAACTTGATAAAATCAGTAATTTTGCCAGCCTCCAAATCAATCTGAATGGTGTCATTCACCTTGATGAGGGGATCAGGGTAGCGGATGGTGCGAGCATCATGAGTCACCAGATGAGGAATTCCTTTTGTGCCCACAAAGATCTTTCTTACTTTGCACAACTTGTACTTAGCCTCCTCAGGTGTGATACGATGAACAGCAAACCGACCCTTGGTGTCATAGATCAGGTGGAAATTCTCTCCAGTCTTGTCAATGCTGATGACATCCATAAACCCAGCAGCATAGGTTATATCAGTTCGGACCTTGCCATTGATCTTAATGAACCGCTGCATGCAGATCTTTTTTTACTTCATGTCCAGTCAGAGCATACTTAAGTCTGTTTCTTAGAAAAATGATGAGAGGGAGACACTCTCTCAGCTTGTGGGGACCAGTGGATGGACGAGGAGCAAACACACCGGTCAATTTATCCAGCATTCAATGCTTTGGAGCTGCTACCTGCTTCAGATGCTTCTTGGGACCATAAACCATGGCTGTGCACGGAAAGAGGTGTTTCTAGTTTTCTTAAGGGCTAACCTGAGAGTTTCCCATGTTTGCAGTGTTTATGTCACCGTTGGTGCCGATGTCCCATTTTCTTCTTGTTTACGAGAAGTTGAAAACCCGCAGAACCAATTGCGATGCAGTCAGGAAATGGAGCCTGCAATAACCTGTGATAAAAAGTTCCGTGCTCAGTTTTACATCGACTGGTGCAAAATTTCATTGGTGAGTTTTTGTTTTGTTTTGCTTTTGCAAATGTACATAAGTGGTGTGTCCAGAGAGAACATTGGACTAAACCTTGAATTGGTTTTAGGAACAAATCCTGGGTTTGCCTTGTTAACAGTACTTGACTTCCCTTGACTATAAGGATTTGGTGAGCTTATTGGGAGCGCATCCATTTAGGAAAGAGAATCTCTACTTTTGTACTTACCGCTGCCCTGAGTGGTTGCCAGGACTGGATTAGCTGAGCAGGGGGTCCAAATGCACACCCTGGACGTCCCTGTAGCTGCTAAGACAGCACAGATCATAGAGTTAATGTGATATGTGCAAAAGTTTCTTCTTAAATATGCTGCCATTACCCTACTCTGGAAGGAGAAAACAGAGAATGATGATAAATCTGAAAATAAAGCAACATTGTGCTGGTGATTCAATGTCCTGGGGACTCCAATCACAGGGCAAGTTCAAGGAACGAGAAACAATTCCAAGAAAAAGAGTTAGAATCTTATCCACACTTTGTACGCATTCAATATTTCTTTCCAAACCACTTTTTTATTTGCATGCTGAATTGAAATTCAATTAGAAAAATTGTAAGATGTGTATAAATATGTTTTATGTGTCTGTAAGATATAATATTTTGATCCAGCTATTCGGAAGGCAGGAAAGTTCTTTTAATTCCTGACCTTTAGATTTAACTTCTGTCAACTCTTTATGATTGGGAATGAGTGAACTGGATCTAAGTTTAAAGTTGACATTTGAACAAAGTTATTGACACATAAACACAGCTCTCCCTTCACATCTGAGCAGCTGCACGCTGGCAGCGAAGACACGCTACTCACGTGGCTACACTTAGCACCCCACATGGCCTCTGCCCTGGTACTCTCATCCTCACATCCCTGGAGGCTTAGGAAAAACAGCCTTTCTCTGCCGTCTTAAGTCAAGTACAATTAATAGCGGTGGTTTATATGTATTAGAGGTGAACTTGCAAAGCTCAGTATTGCAGTCGTGGTGCTGATCGTCCAGGGGCAGGGCTGAGCACCTAAGGTGAAGAGAGGCCTCTCCCAACAGCACCTGCCTCCCCCTACCACATTGTTTAGCTCATGGTTGGACCATAACACATATTTACATTTAGGAATATCATCTCCCTTCTAAGAGTTTAAAAATGATGTATGCTTTGAAGTTTCTTTTTAGGTAGTCAGGCATTATAAATGGAAAAGTTGGGAGTTTTTATTTTTTTACTTTACATGTATCTATTTGAATCATAAAAAATTTAGAAAGCTTAAGTAAAAGCCATGTGAGAAACATAATAAAAAATACATAAAGGAAATAGAAAATCAGTACTAAACTTTACCCCCCCAAAACAAGCAGAAGGCCAAGTTTGACAATGAGCCTCCTGATATGCAGGACCGAAAAAGGAAATTCATTCATTATTTCATTCTCATTCCTGCAAAGGTGGAGTGTCAATTCCTCGGCAGAAGGCAAGGTTTTTACTAACATTGTTTCATTAACAGAATTCAGTGCTGCAGGTAATTCTCCTCGCAGTAGTGGGTGTAGAACAGATCTCACAAGGCCATGTTTAGTGTCCTTCAGTACAGACTTTAGCATCCTTACATGCAATGCAGTGAAAGCAGCTCAGTGAACATGGAGAGCTGTTCACATCCTGCAAGTGTTGGGTGTTTTTTGATCCTGGGCTAGAATTTAGTGAGACTAAGTAGCAAGGACAGCTTCTGCGTTCCTTGGACTATCTCTACTAAAAGTTACTTCTGTCAGCCGGATGGCAGAAAGATCCAGATTGTTCCCCCGTTTTTCCTTTTCTCTCTCACTAAACTTAGAACTCATGCCCGCATACCTGGGTATCAGCTGGTTCAAGGTTTATTCACATCCACACTGGAGGTTTGTCACTAGAGAACAAGAACTGTGCAGAGCAACATGAGAGACAGCTGCTTTGGGGAGGGAGACTGAAAAAGAGCAGGCTGGTACATGTGCGCACGTGTGTGTGTGTGCGCACACCAGGATGGGGAAGAGGGAGGGAGGAGACCAAGGCAAAGCCTTTCCTCTCTCATTCATTACCTCTCCTAGTCCAGTAAATAATTGCAAGTTCAAGTTGATAACATAACTGGAAAAGACAACTTTGTAATAACTTGTCAAAGCATGTTTTGGCGTGTTCAGATCTTAAAAATCTCACAATGTCTGCAGCTGTGAATGTGATGTGTAATTGTCTTCTTTTGCATCAGGTGGATAAAACAAAGCAGGTGTCCACCCATCAGGAGGTGATCCGTGGAGAGGGGATTTTGCCTGATGGTGGAGAATACAAACCCCCTTCTGAGTCCTTGAAAAGCAGAGACTATTACACGGACTTCCTCATTACCCTGGCTGTGCCCTCGGCAGTGGCCCTGGTCCTTTTCCTAGTTCTTGCTTATGTCATGTGCTGCCGACGGGAAGGCGTGTGAGTACTTTAAGGCACTAAGAAAAGTTAGCGTGCTTGCTGAGACAGCAGTGCACAAGATCCCACTGAAAGCAAAGTTTTGTTTAGTTCATAAAACATTTTAAATGAATTGGAATTTTGTTCAAGTCATACTGCAGGACTTTATCCCTTTAAAATGAATTAAAATAGTTTTGAGTCTAATAAATCAAATTAGGGGATATAATTACTTTACTCAAAAACTATTAAGGCTAGATGTAAATTCATTCTGGCAAAACAGTCCCAAGAATAGTTGTGCTCGATATTTTGGTTACACGAGCCACCTTGTATGAGCAGAGACTGCAGAATCTATTGACATGGTAATTGCACTTGAATTAAATAAATAATCTTAGTCAGTTTGATCAGAAGTGATGGTCAGAATTCTTCTTGAAATTGTTCTGCTGTCAAACAGGGTGACACAATCTAAATGTTTAAAAGATATTTTAAAAACCAACTGAGGAGTAAATTAATGAAAATTAGGGATAATTTGAGTAATGAGCCTTCATGAATAGTTAGTACTTTCAGGACATCTGTGTCAATGCAGCTATCTCCTGAGAGTGTCTGGAAATCAGGGTAACAAAGCAAAGGATAAAAAATTAATAAAGCAGCAAGTCACACATTATTCCATTTTTACATGTAGCCCGATTTCATTATGTCATAGAGTTTATTTCAATCAAGAGCCTGATTCCTAATCTCCATTTTTTTCATTTTTCTGTATTCCTCATCAACATCCCATCGCTGTACATGTGTGCATCCATAATGTCATCAGACTGGTGACAAATGCTGCCTGGTTGCATTTTATACTGACAGTGTCAGCATTTACACATCACGCAAAATCCCATGAGCATATAGTCGTAATGTTCCAAATATCAATGCTATTATTTAATTCATAAATTTTGTTTTGTTTCTAGGGAAAAGAGAAACATGCAAACACCAGAGTAAGTGTCTTCTTTCCTGTTGTTTTCTTTGTCATTCCCACTTCTCAGCCGCTCATCATGCTCCACACATGTGTGTCATGCTTTTTTCATTTGTCATCTTTCATAGTTTATTTCATAAACGTAAAAGCTGCTTTCTAAATGAGATAGAAGGGGTAAAAACTAAAACTAAAAAGAGTTTGAAAACTAGGATTACAGAGATAAAAACTAAACCTAAAATATTTCAGATTCAGAATATTAATTTGCCATTTATGTGATGTGATTTCCCAATCTGCATTTCTATAAACCAGAGAACAGATGAAAAGACCTTTCATACACGTTTTCCAGAATCTACAGTAATAACCTACCATAAAATGAAACTTCTGTGAGTATTTATAAATGCCCCCACCAGAAGCAACATTATAAAAGCTATGGGTAGTTTTATCTTAATCATAGAAAATAAATAGAAAACTAGTTTATTACTTAGGGCTGTCATATTAACACAGTGCTTCCTAGCCTAGCTTAATGACAGACTTCTGAATTTCAAAAACAGTTTATAATCTTCAGTTTTGCCATGTTAAAAGTATGTGAAATGTATCTTTTTCTGTGATAGTTTCTAGTATACCCAAAGTGCAGTAATGTCTTGTTGTTTTAAAAGAGTATTTTGTAACTTTTTCAGATTGATGATTCATCAGGCTAATCTTGATTTTAAATATATGCTGTTTTGTTTCTCTTTGACCTAGCATCCAACTGGTCCATCACAGTGCTATTCAGAAGTCCACCAAGGAGCTTCGAGACATGTCCAAGAACAGAGAGATTGCGTGGCCCCTGTCCACCCTCCCCGTGTTCCACCCCGTGACTGGGGAAATGGTGCCTCCCCTGCATACAGACACCTACGATGGCACCAACATGCCCCTGATGCAAACACAGCAGTAAGTGTTCACCCAACCATTGTGATTAATGTGCATGGATATTTCTACTTACATCTGTAAAGTCCACAGCTTTTCTCGCTGTTGCTTTGTTTGTTTGTTTATACCTGGAAGAAGAGATACTGAAAGGACCTTGATAGTAGGTCAACCCTACTGTCCTGACTCAAATACGATAGAATTACTTTTAGGAAATGCTTTATTTTTCTTTACGAGTCTAAACAAGATCACATTTACCTTAATTATTTAAGGAATTGACACTGAAAATATATTAATATATATGTTTGCTCAAAGATGAGTTAATCATGAAAAAGAAGTCTGTCATAAAGCTTGTCAAATTGACTAATTTTTATGGGTGTAGTTAGAATTACTTTTTTTAAAAAAAAGAATTACTTGGTTTTGTTGACCTTTTAAAAAAATTATATTATAGCAGACCTATGTAATCTAAACTTTTTTTGCCTCAGGACAAAGGGTGTTTAGGTTGTTATTTGTGATCTGCCTGTATGTCAAAACAAGCAGTCCCAGTTTGGGCCCAAAACACTTGTCTTATTAGTGCAAACCTTGTCTGGTGCTGGAAGGCCCGTGGTTAGAAAGACTGGAAGATGGCTTTGTGAGGGGAGGGATGAGATGGGTGGGGAAGCCAATATGTGTCAAGAAGCTGAATTTTGATATAAAGGAATAGTGAGCAAAACCATCGCTTATTTTCAAGAACATGAATCTTGTTTATTTTAACCACATGTTGATATAGATTAAATTCAATCACCTCAGGCACTTGAAGTCACAAGTCTGGCTTTTGAGGTCCTCCTCCCTCTTCTTCACTTCACTTTTGTAAATGGAATCTCTCCTTACACACATACACACACACACACACACACACACACACACACACACACACACACACCCTCAGGATATGATATAAAAGAAAGCACACATTGACTAAAAATCATCTGGGAACTATGCTGGGTACAAACATTTTTCCATTAGAGTGTTTATTTTGTAACCAGGTGGAATGCATGGGTAATTTGAAGATTATTAGACAGACTAGACAAATTTTTCCAAAGTGCTTTAGAAATGCAAAAGTATCATGAGTATTTTTCTAAATTCTCTAACACCATTTACTTAGGATTGTGTAGACTAGAGTATGTGTTTGTGTGTGTGTGTGTATGTGAGAGACAGAGAGTAAGTAATGTAAGTCTTATTAACAATGGGGAAAATTGCATATGCTTGACATTTTGAGTTTTGGAAACATTAATATATCAGAGATGTGAACAGTAAAGTCTTGCAGAATCTCATACTGAGTGGAAAGCGTGGATTTCTGTGCTCTCTGATAGCCAGTGGTCCATCTGTTATGCATCATCATAAAACCAAGTTGATTAGAGTTAGATGAGGAACATGAGTCATATTTCAAGAATATTGTAATAATGCATAATTTAACAGTCTCTCCTGCCTTTTTTGATGAAAATTATGATGACTTTATCATTCATTTTAAAGTTGAAAAGAATTTATACTTATTCTTTAAGGCTAATATTTCTCATGTTTGCCCTAGAGTGCCAATGAAATGCTGGTAGGCATTTTTCAAACATTAAATGATTGAATGTACTTGGAAAACAGGTCTTACTTGTTTTTTTAAAGCTCTAAGAGTCCTCAGACCTTAGTGAGTTGATATACTTTGTGAATCTGTGGGGAAAGGTTAGAAGAAGTAACTCTTCAAAGAATGCAGTTTGGAAAATGTTTCTATTGACAAAGTAACAATACTGCAAGATTTTAGAATACAAAACCATTTATGATAAGGAGTAGGGGACTGAGTGTATTAGTACACCAGTAAAACTCTATTGCTAGTGAAGTTTCCGGGAAGAAGAAAGGCTACTGTTATTTTTTAGATACCCTTTCTAACCATATATATTGAGAACAAGAATAGTTCCTTAAAAATTATTGTGCTTCCCTGTGGTTAGGATTTTGCAATGTTGTTACTAATATACAAGCAAAATAAAGTGTTCTCTCTAGTTTCCAACCAAATGCATCTTTCTGGTCCTTCCATAACCCCATCAAGATTGTCATTATGTTGATCAGCTCTCTCAATTTGCAAATGCAATAGGCTAGTCTATTGAACTTGCAACAATTTGAATGTATATGTAAGTCCAGAAACCTCTGTATTATTCAGGTTTCTGCTAATGGAAGAGCCCCATTAACCAGCACTTCTGTATAAATGGGGTACACAGATAATTGATGGTGTTCAGGAGGACTGTTCTGAGGCACTGCAGGATCATCAAGTGCGCCTGACTCATCAGAGGAAAATTAAATTACATTCTGTGTCGTTTCAGTGTTGAGTGTATATTATCTTTCTTTTATTCTTAGAAATGGATAATATGTGCATGGTCTCTATGGTAACTCCCTATAAGCCAGAATATGTGATTAACCTCATTTTCCAGTATGCCAGATAATAGGGAATTTATTATATCAGGTTTATCATAGCTATTCTCTATGCAAATTCAACTTTTACTCTTTATCTGAAAAACATCGCCATGTTTTTTAAGTTTTATTTCAGCACCTGACAGACCCATGTCAATATTTTGGCCATTTTGGTGGAACTGAATTTCCAAGATTAAAGTGAGATATTCGATGAGGTATTACAGTACTTGATAACCAGAGGCTGCCTTGTACTTATTAATTAACTCGTTGTTAAAGGGCATGCATTTCACCTTCACATGTTTGTACTAAGAGTGCTGAACTTATCATTCATAAATGATTTGGCTAGCTACAGTATTTCATGTTTATTCTTCTGACTTGACACCAGGAATATTCAGTCATGAGGATATGGGCTGAAGGGTTACCCTGGCTTCTGAGCAAAACTTGAGAATATTCAAAGCTTTCCTTCCAAACGACATGGAAGCCAGTTTGGTCTTTTAAGCAAGTCAATGAACCTCAGAGGTCTAGAGAACTTGTAACAGCCACATCTTGAGGAGCGGCCACAGGTATTGGTCGCATGGTTAGATTTCTTTTCGGTAGAATGTTTCATGGGGTTCCAGACTGGCACCATAAATTAGCCAGTAAAACATGGTCAATCATTTGCAGATGATACATTCGAGACATTGATAAGAGACAAAGTGACAGGTTAGAACTGAGATGGGCTCATCTACCTGTCCCAATACCTAGTCCAGGGTAGACAGTGCATCTGTCCTTCCAGGGCTCTCTGATGCAGACTATAAACAGAGTAGTGCAGAAGTCACAGCCAGGGAGCTGGCACAGCCTGGAGAGGAGATCCTTCCAGACAGGGAGGCTTTGTTCTGTACAACATTCCTGCTACTTGCAAATTTCAGAGACAGAATAAACAGGTGGTTAAACTTATCATGAGTCTAGAAATATAAGGCCAGTTTAATTTAGTTCTTGCTAATGTGTTTATTCTTTAATAGACTCTTTATTTTAGAATGATTTTAGAGGTACAGGAAAAATGCAGAGATAATCCAGAGAGTTCCAGGTAGCCCTTGACCAGTTTCCCCCATTGTTAACATCCTGTGGTAGCACAGGACACAGGCACACCGGAGAACCCAGTACTGGCACTTTACTAGTGCTTAGACATCAGGCGTTTTTCCAGTCTCATTAATTTTTCCACCAATATCCTTTTTCTGCTCCAGGATTCTATCTAGGGTGCAGTAATCATCATGTCTCCTTGGTGTCCTTAAGTCTGGCAGTTCTTAGCCCTTCCTTGTGTCCCATGTCCTTGGCAGTCTTGAAGAGCACTAGCCAGGTATTCCATAGACCTGTGTCCTCTCACCCCCATGCTGCGGCTAGTCAAGTTTTCTGCCTCTGTACTAATTCATCTGTGTAGTTCAGTGAGCAAGTGTTACCATTAATTGTTGGAAGAATGTTCCCCTTTGTAGGCATTCTCCTTACTTGTTGCAGTTCATTTCTGGAATCAGGTTGTAAAGTGATTTTTTTTTTGAATTGGAGTCTCACTCTGTCACCTAGACTGGAGTGCAGTGGCACACTCCCAGCCACCACAGCCTTGACCTGCTAGGCTCCAGCGATCCTTCTGCCTCAGCCTTCCAAGTAGCTGGAACTAACAGGTGTGTGCTACCATGCCCGGCTAATTTTTGATTTATTGTAGAGATGAGGTCTAGCCAAGTTGCCCAGGCGGGTCTCGAACCCACAGGCTTGGGCAATCCACTCACCTCAGCCTCCCAAGGCACGGGATTAAAGGCTGAGCCACCGAGCCCGGCTGTAAAGTGATTCTTAAAAGGAAATTGGCTTTGCCCAAAGAAACGTTGTTGCGATTGGGGTTATGTTTGTGACCAAAGGCTTCACCTCAAAGTTCTATTACAGATTTGACTACTCTGCCTGAAAGATTACCTTTGTAATTGTTTAAATGAAAAAAATTAAATTCCAAGTCACAGAATGTTAGGCTCTTAAAGGAATGTTGAGAGAGTCTAGCCTAGTTCCCAGACCACAGTGTGAGTCAGAGTCACCGTGGTGCGGTTATAGTACAGCTCGCAGGATGCAGGTCTGGGATTTAGTGTCTGGTGGGAGCAGGAAGGTTGAGAATTCCTGATATAAACACTCACGAATTTTGGTTATGGGATTGCGACACCCAGAGGCTCTGGCATTCCTGGTGGGGATGGCGGAGGGTATCCACTGTACTGCACACCGATTTGTAAAAAGGATCCTTTTTCCTCAGCTCCCTGTGTGGAATTGTGAGAGAGGGGCGGCCCATACACCTCTTCTGGATAATCGGGGCTGTGTGTGTTCACAGCCTCTGGGCTTTCCTACATGTCTTTGAGCTGCCTGCAGAGTAAGAAGTGAGTGCACATCAGAAGACAGCACCAGAATGGAATGGGAAAACGCCACTGAAACCACAGAAAAGTGCTACCACTTTGTAACTTTATGCTTCAGGAAAGGGGCATTGACTGGAGGATTCCAAATATTGATTTCCTAAAAAAATAGTTTATTAATAAATTTGCAATGAATTATGTTTCCTTTTGGAGGTAGACCTGCCTCCTCCTCCTCCTCCTCTTGTACCAACATCAATACCAATCAATTTTTCCTGTGCCGGTGACATCTTTGTGAGGACCCTTATGCAATGAATAATTGGAGAAGGTGCCCCACACATATTCCTGGAAGATTGTAATTGACTTTATAAATTTTTTCCTTATTCATTATTCTAAACATCATACCTAATCCAGGATAATTGGGTCTCCCTGAAACAGGAGGCAGGTAGGGCTTAGTCTTTTTGCAAATTAGCAAATATAAAAGTAGAATTAAGTCTTCTAATTAAAGGTCATATCTAATCATTTTGGCTTTTATTTAAATATGTTTCCATTTGTCCTCTCCTAGGTAATAATGGCAAACAACTTTATGGAAAAATTCCATGAATAAAAATTTAAATTTTAAGAACATTTAATATCAATTGAAGACAATATTTCAGGGAACATGGTAATGGTTTCCTGTTGACAAGAAGTGTCAGGCAGCCAAGAATATTTCAGAGCCATTGAATTCCAAAACTCTATTACTATATCCTGTTGTTAAATGACTCCATACTAATTCAAAATAGGAACGTTTTACATTTCACTTAACTAATGTTATTTTCTTTTAACTCTAGCACAGATTCTGTGATTTTAAGCAAATCGTTTTGCTTTGAGTCTTGAAGCAGGTGGTGATATAATCAGTTGTTAATCATCAACCTTACTCATAGAATTACTCTACAGAGTATCCAAGACTGTCAAATTACCTTAAAATAGTGGTACAAATAACAAATAATTGTGTACCCCCATCACTTATTTATTAATTTGCAAGTAATTTCCTTTGCTTTCTTAAAGGATGAAGTTTATGCACAGACTAGTTTATACAATTTTCTATTTCAATGCATGTGATTAATGGTAATACAATTAGAAAATAATGAATGCTAATAATTAAGTTACTTACAGTTTTCTTAAATTTTTACGTAATGCAGTTTACACATAATAGCCTATTCAGTTAGTCCCTGAATAACTTAATTATCCTAAACAGTTTATGACTTTATAAAGGTCCTTTCCTTGCAGGATTATAGGCCCTCAATCTGAGGTCTCCCGCATCTACCCCCATGTAATTGCCCTAGGCAGTCAGCACTCACTAAAGATGGATGTGCCCGCTTTCTTCCTACCCTCTCTGCTTCTCAACTCTTAGAGTCAGTCATGGACACGCTTCCCCTGTGCCTGAAGCAGAGCTCCTGTGAGTTGTGCCCCTAAACTCTTAAGTGGAATACGCAGATTCAGATATGCCCATCTTAGACGTTCTGTCACGCTCACAGGTTCACATAGAGTCACGAGCTTGGCAACCACAGAAACAGCTTAGTGTGCACACCTTGGAGATTCTGGGGATGTTGACTTTAGTGGTTTCTCTGATTGAGCACCTTTTTGCATACATAAGCACTTTTGATGTAACTCGTCTAAATTTCAGTTGAAATTGCAAGTGCGTGTGTGCGTCATTCACATTTCACCACTTTGGACACATGCTGCATACCCTCTTACATCTCTCAACCAATGTGTGACACAGTCACTCTTTTGCTTATCTTCTCCAGGTGTCTTGCTAGTTTGTGGTGCTTTCTCAACCGGCCGTCTCTCTTCACCTCGCCGAGCCCGTTGTGATTTAGAAAGTTTAGCAGTGTAGCTATAGCAGAAGAGGAAAAAATGGAGGCTAGAGAAGAAATGACAGGGCATGGGTGGACCTTGATCAGTGGTTTTCAGGCTGTACTTCACAGAACGGTTTGTTGGGAAGGCCAACAAGAGAGGAGAGGGGGCTCCAACTGCCTCATTTAAGTATCAATAATGAATTTGGGGTATCCTTGATCTAGGGCTTTTGAAAAACCTGTGTCTGTGTTTACCAACCACTACCTGTGTTAGGACACCTTCACACTGTACTTTCTTTGTCCTTTTTGTGTATTTTATCAAACTGTGTTGATAGGCTAGAGATGATAGGGAATGAGAAGTGTTGGTATGTGGTGTGTGTAGAAGGTGTTGTAGTTTTGAGTGCAGAATAGACCCAAATCCACTGTGCCCAAATAGTTACAGTAAAATACATCTTGCCACCCCAACCCAGATGCCATGCAATTGCGGTTTATAAATTTATAAACCACAGTTTATAAATTTATCTTTTTACTTTTGTGACCAAAACCAATATAAATACATAGTGTGAAATATGGAAGGAACAAACCAACCAAAAGAAAGACTCTCCTAGACCACATAAGGATACATAATAGCAAAAAGAATGTAATTATTGGGATGAATTATTAAGTTCCTCAGCTTGAATTAGAATGGAATTTGTTATTTCCTTAGCAATATATTTAAAATGGAACTAAAACTTTAAAAAGAAAATCACTCAAAGGCAGTAACAGCTGTAGACTAAATTAAGAGTTTAAACAGTATTTAGCTGGCATACACAGTTTTCTACTTTAGGTTGTTGTATTTGGAGCACAGTATTTGCCTGACTGAAACGATTCAGCTCAATGCTTTCGAACTCTGTTTCTTACCGGTTTTGTAGAAATGCCGTAGAGGCCAGCATGTGGGGTGAAAGAGACAAAGCAGACGGGATTCCAGGCTCCCTTGTTGAACCCGGGCAACCTCACATTTATCTCTTTTGTGCATCGGAGTTCTGCTTAGAGTTTCAATTAGCAGGAATTCCACTGCTGAAAACAAACAAAAATCTTTGAAAATCCCAAGCTTGCATCAAACCTTAGTCTATTGCAAGGGGCCGATTCCTAAAGTTTATTTTACACAGAACCCATATTGTACATTTTGTAAACTAATTTTGATTGCAAAATTTGAAATGCAGTGGGTGTATCTGGATGTTGGGGAATGTATGTGTATTGTGTGAGTCTCTGTGTCTTCACTTTTGCATGTATTCGTTTAAAACACTTGACACGCTTACCTCCAGGGATACCCTCGAACTAGGATGGTTCTCACTGGTAAGGCTCTTTGGAGCAGGTAAATATGTGTGCAGAGAAATATGGCAGCCATTGGCATGTTAGGAAAGCATCCTGAATGGTAGCCTTAGAGAGAGCAGGCATAGAGAGGCAGATCTCAAGAGGTTATTTTTTTAGTTAAAAATAATGTGTTAAAGTGTTCACAGCACTTCTTGTGGGAGTGTCACATTATAAAGTAGCACCTGTGTGCTGGAGCAGATTTTTGAGTTGATTTTGCAAGGACGAATAGGAGCTGGGTGGGTGCAGGACACAGTGGTGGCCGTGGCGGTGGGCTGACCTTCTCAAGCAGGTGGGGCACTTGGTATGAGGGACCTTCCAGGCCACTCGGAGAAACCCGAGACTTAATTGGCAGACAGGCCTAAGGAAATGTTGGAGTGTGTTATTTGAATGACATGATCAGATCTGTGCTTTAGAGGATCATTCTGACAGTAGAGTGCACAGTGGATGATAAGGGAACAAGAATGTGAACCAAAAAACAAGTCAGACCAGCTCCAAGGGTCTAGGAGAGAGAGGGTAAGGACTTTGACCAAGGCAGCAGCAGAAGAGAGGAAGGAGGAAGCAGTGTCCAGCAAGACAGGAGCCAGGTCCATGTTCCCCAGTGACTGGATGTGGGGACTGAGCACGAGGGCAGGGGCGAGGGCGGCATGTGCATTTTGACCAGTGTGCCCCTAGGGTGGATGACCAGCATCTTCTCTGGTAGAAGAGTCCAGATCTGGGATGGTGAAGGGAGGTGGTCACATGCTTTGCTCCTTAAGAATGTGAGTATGCACATGCCTTCTGGGCCTAGAGCTGCAATATGCAGGGGAAGAGCACCAGCCACTGTGTTCACATCTTTATCTGCCATGTACCAGCTATGAGGTCTTGGACCTCTAAGCCTATTTCCTCATCCATAAAATGGGAACAATAATAATCCTTACCTCTCAGGTAAGGGCAGTTGTGAGGTAGAGTACCGCATGTAGTGAGAATTCCATGCATGCTTTCATGTGTGGTCATTTTTTATCCTTCTTGGACCTCAGTTTCTTCATCCATAAACTCATGAAAGGGGAAGGGGAGTTGTGCTGGATGACGTGACCTAGGGTCAGAGTTACCTGTGAAGTTGTTATTCTAACACGTCTGCTCTTTGTTTACATGTGTGTCCACAAGCACAGCTTGACTCAACAATATTAATCATTTCTAGGAACTTGCCACATCAGACTCAGATCCCCCAACAGCAGACCACAGGTGAGTGCTAAGAATAACCAACTGATGTGTACGGCTGAAGCTAATAGGTGAAAAGATAACTAGGGTGCTGTATAATTTATGAAGCTTCAGCTTCTTCAAGTAAGGCAAAACAGCTGTGTCATTTCTTTATCAGACTTAGAACCTCAGAAGAATAGCCTAGATTATTCCATAGATTGGCATCAGAATGATAAACACAGGGTAAATGATCTTAGAGCAAAACCATCCCTGGAGGTCCTGCCTCATTAAGGGAAGACTGAATAAAATCCCCTTCTCTCGATGAAGCGGCCCATTCTTCCCCGGTACGAAAGATTCTTAGCTTGGATGCATGCAGGATTTGTCTCGGTAAGTGAGCAGCTTGAAACTGACTCTTACAAAAGGAAACCATTGTGACTAATCACTGAGGCTTCAGAGGGATAAAGGAGAAATGGCTGGCCTGGTTTTAAAGCTGCTTTAGAAAGCTGTTCTGACATGACCAGTGACAACAAGATGGCGGACAGTTCTCGCTGGACTGTTCTCTCTCCCTGAGACTTGCTTTCTTTAAGTTTATTTCTTTCAAGTACCCTAAACATTTTCCACAGCCAATTATTTCATTCATCTTGGTACTGAGTAGATAACTTATTCATGATTGTCTTCTAATTAGAGGTTGATTCCTCATCCTAATTGCCAGGCAACCATAGTGCCTTTGTAGCTCTTTTGGAAAAGCAAGAAACGTTTAAAAAATGTAAGTCGGGTGTGGAATTCTAAGAATGAATAGTGACATTGTGGTAGGGAAGCCATTAAGAAAGTCTCTTAAAAACTTCAGGCACATATAGAAATGTACTGGATATTTTCATTTAGAAATTATCTTCTCTGTTACTGCTTTCGGGAATTTAAGGAGATTTTCGTTTGACAACTTTTCAAAGATTCGAGGCAAGTATAATAAAGTTGTTCATCAGATTTTAATTATGAGATAATGTTTATTGGAACTTTTCCCCACAATTTTGATTACTTGTTTTAATTAAGTGCTAACATGTTTCAGCAAGACTGTTCAATATATTGATGCGGTGGTGCTATTTTGTAAGCATCCAGGAGATTGATGAAGGAACAATCTTTGTTACAAATTTGAGTCACCTTTTATCCAGTTTGCCTCTCTGTGGGAAAAAAAAAAATGAGTCACCTAAAAGAAGAAAAAGATAAACGAATTCCCGCTACCATGATTCCAAGGCTTTTTTGAGAGAGGAAAAGTTTAAAAGACTATTTCTATGATGAAATGATAGAGCGTCTTCCTTATTGATCTCATTGACTTCCACCACTCCTAAATATGGCTTTCTTCTGATTCTTAATTATTTCAGGCATGGAGTGAGTAGAAGGAAGACAATTTCTAGAAAAATAGTAAATATTTCTTTTGAGTATTTTAAGAAAATCCAAATTTTACTTACCCAGTGGGAGAAATAGGAAACTTAAGTAGTTGGTATTAGGGTAATTTATTTGATAGTCATGTGGATTTTTTAACAAGTGCATTTGTTATTGTGCTACATCTTAGTAATGAGGAGCATTTCCAATTTAAGGACAATTTTGCCTAAGCAAATAGGATAAGAGCCAAAGAATTTTCCTAGGGGAATTTTAGGTTGTTCAATCCAATTTTTAAAATTATTTTTCTGAAACAGGTTTTGGGGAGAAGGCATTTTGCTTGAGTCAAGAAAGCTTTGATCTTCTTTTTTAGTTAACACTATGGTCTATTACCTTCTTGTTTTCTTATTTTTGTCTGCAATTTAGATCGTATTATTGACTAAGTACACCATCTCCTCTTGGTTGTTTTATTGTTATTGTGGTTGTTTTTCAGTAAGTCCCAAAATATCTAAGTGCTAAAGGAAGAGAGACCACCCTAGCATTTTGTTTTGTTTACAATTATGTGTTTCTGTATCTGATGCATTTAAAGCTAAATGAAGCCATACCTTCTAGAGAGAACAGCTAAATGGACAGTTGCATTTCCTCTTCTTGTTCTGTTCATTTAAATGAAAAAAATATTGTTTCTCGCTTTGCAAATGATTCTGCTCTGCCTTCAAATTATGGGTCCAGGGCTGTGTACGTGGTTTCATGGGCACAGCGACTTTTCTGTCCTCTTGCCCTGGTTCTCTTGGTCCTGCACAGAGCAGCCGCATTGATGCACAGTTGTCACAGGACAGCCATGGGCTTTCTCCAAGTGCTTGGGCGCGCTGTACTAGTGCCAGTTTTCTTTATGCAGGTAATTGAAACACAGAGTTTGTATCTTGGATATCAAGTCATTTTATTTGTAGCTTCTTACTTGGAATTTGTCAGGGGAAAGTAGACTTTGAAGTTTGTTGCATTTAGTTGGTTGTTTCCTTTTAACTTCTCATCAAAAGTTTAAGCAATGAGCTAGCTGCTGGGGTATTTCTGGGCTTGGGCACCGACTGGGATAATGGCGCAGTGGAAAGCTGACAATCGCGCTGCCTTCTGGACCAGGCCCAAGCCATTAGGTTTGATGCCCCTTCAGGTTTTCTCGTTTTCTTTGCCTTGCCAACCCACATGATATTTCTTAAAAGCCACGATTAAAAGGTACAGTCATGCATCCCGCAGTCAGCCTCATTCTTTTTGTTTGTTGTGGGAGGAATTTTCAAACTGTACCTTTTGAAAATAACAAAACATTATAGCTTTGGTCCAAGAAGGAGAGGACTAATTTAGAATTTTTCCTTTCTTTTTTGTTTTTTTAAAAACCAAATGCAGGGAAATAATGCAGTGTAATTATTTTAGATTATGTTAAGAAGATAGACATTTTCTCCTTGCTATAATTTGTTTTGCTCATACTCGAGCATGTTCGTGCCCTGACTAACACATGTCCACACTCCTTCTTGTGTGACAGGTAAATGGTATCCCTGAAGAAAGAAAGCTGACCGAGGCCATGAATCTGTAGACAGACGCCGTGGTGGTCACTCCTGCTTCCTTCCTCTTACAGTAGTGCATGAGCTTTCCTGGCATACAGTGTGCATGTCGACAGTATTGAGTATGTACCAAATAATACCGCATAACTTTCATTTTATTAATGTATTTTTTTGTACTTAAAGCATTTTTGACAATTTGTAAAACATCGATGACTTTATATTTGTTACAATAAAAAAGTGATCTTTAAAATAAATATTATTAATGAAGCCTGATGTCTGGTGAAATTCACTTCAGAATACCTTGGGCATCTCCCAGTCGCTATGAGTGGGTTCATGTCTCATCTTCACTCAGGAAGTTCTTACCGAGTGCCTCCCATAATACATGGGATGTCTGTCCTGTGTTCCAAGTGAGCAGCCCACCTAAATAATGCTCGAACACTTATATCCTCAAGGCCTGTTGTTTGGTATGCCACCTTCCATAGTGTTCTAGAATGAACCTAACTTTATGGAACATGGAACTGATGACAGCTGGTTCATGCAGGGCAGCTCAGGTTACATACTCACTGTCTCCATAGCCAAGTATTTGACTTCAGATGCAAGCCAGGAGCTGGAATACAAAAAGATAGTAGTTACCTGCTCGTGGTGACGGGGACTGACTCCAAAACCCCAGGATCCCCTGTGGTGGCCTATGTTCACACCTTTGCAGAGTTTCCTCATATTATTTTGATCTACTTCATACATCTGGACAATGATCAACGCAGCCATCGGGTCAGCAAGCAGTGCAACTTTTGATGAAGACTGAACTAGCTAGAAAGGCATCTCTTACTCTGCTCTGGGCAGATTTTGCTGCTGCCTGTTAATTGGTCAGAGGTCACAAAAACACTATCTAAATCTGATTCCAGAATCCCAAAGACTCCCTGTTAGTGTTATGTCCAGCAACTTGTCTTCCACTCAGGTGGATACTCTACCCTGTCATTGACAGTAGAACCCCCTGCTTCTTCCTGGGTCTTAACAGAGGATGCAGGTTCTTTTGTTTCATGAAGATGTATCTGTTACTTATATTCCTGTCCCAGATAACTAGGGCCTTGCCACTTGCCAGTCTCCAGGAGTAATCAACTGGAGATTATAAATGTATTACGTCAGGGACATGGCCTAGGAGGAAGGAGGGATTGTCAAGACTACGGAGGAGTAGATTGTGACAACGGCTGTAGACAGCTGACCAGCTGTTGCCCCTGCCAGGTGAAGTAACACTGTTGCTGGGAGCCTGAAGGGCAGAAGCAAAGTAAGACATCATCAGAAACTGCAGATTAGAGCCAGGAACTATATTAATCTATTCTAGTAAAGAGGCCCTTCGGGGACTGGAACGTGCAATTGGAGTAGCACTGGTTGTTACATGGACCACACTGAGGAACAGAATGGAGGTAGAAGTCATTGACCAGCATATCACAGATCTTTGATAATAGCCTTAATCTCAGTAATTCCTCTGAAAAAGTGATTTTGCTTCTGACATCATATTTTGATAGGAAGAGTCCAAATAATTTTCCCTTGGTTGATGCTATTCTACTAGTCTTTACTTTATGGGGGGAATAAAGTGCCATACACTGAGGATTTCTGTCTCAACTGTGGACACTCATAGTGGGCAGATGACTATGTGGTGAGCTGGGGTCCAAATGGTGAACTTAAAACACCCTTTTCAGCCAGAGAAAGATCTTGCCCTAAAATACTGACTATAGTGGCTTATTGCATTTTCAGGAATTCAGGTAAACTCAGATTTAGATTCCAGATATCCCCTAGAAGTTTGTGATCTTTTCATCCTCCAGGGTATACTCACCCATATAAACGACACCCTCTCTTTGGAGAAAGTCTGGGTTCAATTACCACACAGTGTATATCCGAGGTTGTGACATTTCTCATTATTCCAAAGGTTCCATGTCTGTAAATGATGCCTTAGAATTGACTAACGGACTGTGATTCTTGAGAACACTGAATTTGGTAAGTCCTTTACCCACCAAGCTCTTACTTGTAGGGTGCATCAGTAGTATGATTGGGCAGCAAGCAATAAAGAATTGTTGCTCCATAGACAAGTACCAGTTGCAGCCATGAAACTGAAAACCCCTAAAGACTTACTTAGGTCACAATACACCATTAAAATTTCAGATCTTTAAGTCTTCACTGATGACAGAAAAGAGCATTGGGTAAAACTGCCAAGGCTAAATTTGAGGCCAAGAGAATGCTTAAAAGACAATTACATGGAAAATAGCATCAAAACCAGCTCCTCCAGGTCCTCCAAGTACAGACACAGCAAGCAGTTGAGGTGTGTGAGACTCAGGGTAAGGGTCTAGGAATTGCATTCTCACTTCTCATGTCTTGATGATATGCAGTTGAGTGAATGAAGAAAAACCTTCAATCAAGCCCTCCCGAGATGGAGCAGCCTCACAAATTTACATTTTCAAATTTCCTATGAAACACCCCTACCATTTGCTTATTTATCGAATGCCTAATATGTTAATAAGAGTTGGGTGGTGTTCTAAGGATGCAGTGGGGAGCCAAACTGGACACAGGTTTTATTCTCATGGAGTTTACAGTCCAGTAGGGAACACAGACATCAATCAAGTAGTCATACAAACAAATGTCAACCTGCTATTGTGACCAATGCTATGAGGGGAAAGCATTTGATGCTATAACAGCCTACCACAGGGAACTCAACCCAGTCAGCAAGGTCAGAGAAGTGTGCCTAGAGTTTGTACTGATCTCAAGAGGATTCACAGAAATTCATAAGATTAACAGGCAGATGGAGGAGCATTATTTAAGCCCTTTTGGGAGAAGAGATCCTAGTGAGTACAGGGTTCTGTCAAAAGTCCAGTGTTGCCAGAGTATGGAGAACAGGTAAGGGATTGTGGGTGAAGGGTGGGGAAGGTGAGGTCCAAGAGGTAGGTAGGACCAAACCATGCATGAACTTAGAGGGAAAAAAATTAAGTCTGAAGAATTTTAAGACTAAAATTTGATGTGATCATAGGTTGCATTTTTATACAAACAGTCCAACAATAATAGAATGGACAGAGCAGGTGGGCAGAGTGGGTGTGGAGAAACCAATTGGGAGTCTAGTGTAGACACAATTGGAGAAATGGTAACTTTGACTAAGATCATGGTGGGAGACGTGAGAGCTATTTAGGAGGTAAAGTAAACAGCGGTTGTTGGTACATTGATATTTTGGAAATGGTGTTAAGGAACAGAACCAATTCTGATGTATAGATTTTTTCTTGATAAAATGGTGTTATTATCCATTTTGACAGGATGACCATAGGAGAACCAGGATGGAAGAAAATCATACAAGTTTAGTTTTATGCACGGTGAACTTGTAGTGCCTTTGAAAACCAAGAGAAGTAGGCAATAGGATATTGAATTTGAGACTCAGAGTAGATGTCTAAACTTGTGCCATGATTGGTGAGCCTTCTGGGTATTTGTAGTCATTGAAGCCATGGGAGTTGATAAGAAAGCTGGTGCTCAGTATGTCACCTGAACATTCATGGGGCAGCCAAAGGGTGTTATAGTTATTCCCCCAATAGCCAGCAAAAGGGGTAGAGTACCTGAAGTTGGGTATTTGCCAGAGTCTAATGATCAGAGAAAGTCTGAGACGGTATTTTTGTTCACATTTCACAACATTAAAATGTGGTGTTACTTATTAATTTTGTAAAAATTTAATTACTTTATCAGTCTATTCAAAAGTTTGAAAAGACTGTTTATGTACTACAGGGATTTCTGTGATAGATCACCTCACTTTATATTCAGGTAATAAGGCACAGTTCATCTTAGGTAGTTTATTATGTGTTTTTTGTATTATGTTTAATTTTTATGTGATTAATATTCTCCTTATTACTTTAATTTGGGGGTCCATGTGTGAACCTAAAGCAAATTAAGTGGTAAAACAGTGAGGAAAGATTGAGGTAAACTGGCCTAGCAGAACAATGTACCTTGGTTCTTTATTTTTAACATCTTAAAATATCTTACTGGATTATCAAAACCATTTCATTTATTCATTGGGTGACTATTTAGGACCTTTTATGTTTTAGGCATTAAATTATGCAGTGGTGAATTAAACATAGTGTGTTATGGAAGACAGCAGACAAAGTCTAGTATATTGTCTGGCACTAATTGGTGCTAAATAAATATTTGTTGATCGAATTAACGTAATTTTTAAAGGTTACAAAAGTTAAAAAAAAAACGTGTTGAGAATGGGGAAAGGAAGCGACTTAGATTAAATGATCAGAATAGGTCTGTCAGAAGATAAAACATTTAAGATAAAATTTAAAGAATAATCATATGCCAGTCATGCTTAGCAATCTTGTCAGAGGAAATAACATGAACACAGACCCAAAGACAATATAATTTAAATAGGCGGTTGTAGTTTCTGCCATCAACATTGCATCCTTCTGGACAAGGTTTAGACCTCTGACCCAGTAGAATCTGTGAGCTATAATGGACTTTAATCTGATTAGTTGAATCTAGGGTGAATGTAAGGCCGACAGAAAAAAAAAAGAGGACCAGCAGGATGATCGGAAGCCAGTTCTTTATGTACTGTGGGCAATGGGGTTGGGTGACACTTCAATCTCAAGCACAAGAAGAAGCTCTGTGTGGCTACAGCATACTGAGTGAGGGGAAAGCAGGATTAAAGATCATTCTTGGGATGTAAACAGAGTCCTACTAGTCTTCTAGACTTTGATTAAGAAGTTTGAATTTCATTCCAAAAACTTTGGAAATAAAGTATTTGAAGTAACATGATTCAATTTGCATTTAAAAGTACTGGGTTTGTGAAGATGGTGAAGTAATGAATACCAAAAATTCTCTCCTCAATAAATGAAAAAACTGGCAAAATTTTGTTAGCATTACATTTTCCAGAGCTCTAGAAGTTAACCAAAGGCTTATAGCAGTGTGGGGAGGGTTTACTCGATAAAATGAAACAAAACAGTTGAATCTTGGTAAGGTCAGCAAACTTCATGAGACTTTAACTGTCCTATTCTCATCCTTCTCTCTCCAGCACCATTGTGGCTTTAAAAATAAACATCCTGCAATTGTGGTGAAATCCAGCAGTCTGGTAGCCACCAACAGGGACAGAATAAAGTTGGAGTTCCTTCAAAGCCTCTATTAAAGATAATTATTATTATTTTACCTATCTGGTGGCTCCTTGGATGACCCACTTACAAGGCTGCCTTTCTTTATTGGACCTCAGAACTCTCCAACTATGAAATCCTTTTACCTGGGGCATTTGGCAAAAACAATTATAGGCAATTGATGAATTTTCCAGCTGCCCGAAATGGTAAATAACAGATGGGGCAAACAGTAGACAAACCAAGAAACTTAAAAGGAAAAGCTTAGAGACTGAGGTGTCCATAGGAACTTTGAAGAGTTTCAACATCTTTCTGGAATCTATGAAGTCACCTTCGTGGGTGGGACTGTATGCATGCTCAGGAAGGACCTAAGAACCTTTTGTTCTGACCTTGGGGTGACCTTGAAATTCTGTGCAATCGGGCAGCAAATGCTAAGGCCGTTGTCTACTCACTGGTTAAGTCTTTAAATCATTCCCCAGCAAGTATACGGAGCCCCTTGACAAAGCCATTTAAGAAAATCTCTTAACTGACCACTAAGGTAACCAAGCAAAGACTTCAGTGGCCACACATGACAAAGAATACAGACTTTATAGTATTAGTGTAGAAAAGTCACAAAACAACTCTGGGGAAGAGAATCTGATTTCCAAGATTGATATATTATTTAAAATATCTAGTTTTCACAAATACACACAAAAATACATATGAAACATGCAAAGAAACAAGGAAGTATGGTCCATATGTAGGAAATAAACCAACTAATAGAAATGAAGTATAGAAGTTGGACCTACTGGATAAAGACTTTAAATCAGTTATTTTAAATACATTTAAAGAACTCAAGGAAAATATGTCTAAAAAACCTAAATGAAGCTATGAGAACAATATTTCACCAAATAGAGATTCTCAATAAAGAGAAATGATAAGAAACAAACAGAAATTCTGAAGTAAATAGGAAAATAACTGAAATGAAGACTTCATTACAATGACTGTGTTGGGGGTTTCCAATACCATCCTCGGTCTCAATGATTCACTAGAAAGACTCATAGAATGAAGAAATGGTCACATTCATATTACAGTTTACTACAGCAAAAGAATATAGACCACAATTGGCAGAGAGAAAAGTTGCACGGGACAAGTCCAGGAGAAACCAGGTGCAGGCTTCCAGGTAGGTGTCCCCTTTCATGGAGTCACGCAGGGAGGTGCTTAATTGTTTCAGCAAGGATGTGTGACCGTGTATGCAAAGTGTTGCTAACTAGGAAAGCTCATCTAAACCTTGGTATCCAGAATTTTAATTGGGGGTCAGTCACATAGACATGCAGAGACTATGTGAATGACTTGGTATGCTCAGACTTCAGTCTCCTCCACAGAGCAAAATCAAGCATTCATCATAAATCACATTGTTAGAATAAACTTATCTGGTCAAACTGGTACAGTGTAGCCTCAAAACAGGTATTCACCATAAATACAGGGCCTCAAGTATATGTAAACTCTTACCAAGGATAATATTCCAAGGGCTTCGAGGTTATCTTTGAGGAGCTGGCTAAGAGCCAGGCCTGAAGACAAACTTTTTTTGAAATGTATAGGATTTGATCAAGCCCAGCCTCTTGCACAGGGGTTCAACAGCATATATGAGCAGGCAGAAGAAAGGATCATCAAACCTGAATACGGAGTAATTGAGTTTTTTCAGTCTGAGAGGTAAATAAACAGAGCCCCTGAGACCATGTTACACCATATCAACATATGTGTAGTAGAAATCTCAGCAGGAGAAGAGAGAGCACAAGATACAGATGGAAAGAATATGTCAAGAAATAATGGCCAAAACTTCAAAAATGTGATGAAGAACATTACATATTTAAGAAGCTTAGTAAACTTTAAGCAGGATAAACTTAAAGAGCTCCATACTTAGATGCACCATAATTAAAGGGTTAAAAAAAAGAGAGATTCTTGAAAGCAGCAGGAAAAATGTGATGCAATGTGTGCTAGGGCTCCTCAATAAGATTCAGTGGGCTTCTCATCAGAAACCATGGAGGCAAGAAGGAAGAGATGACATTTTCAAAGTCCTGAAACAAAAAGATTGTCAGTCAAAGATTGTATATCCAGCAAACATCTTTCAAAGGAAGGAGAAATTAAGATATTTACAGATAAACATAAAGTAAAAATGCTAGAAAACCAACCCTACAAGAATACTAAAGGGAGTCCTTCAAGCTGAAATGAAAGGACATTGAAGAGAATTTGAATCTACACAAATACGAAATAAGTAGCTTTATTTATGGTAACTACACCAGTAAATATAAAAGACATGAATATAAATATTAAAAAAATGAATATGTTGTTTGCTACTCTTCTATCTCAATTGAAATACAGCTACATAACACACTAATTATAAATCTGTGTTGGTGAGAACACAATGTATAGATATGTAATTTATGTGGCAACAGTAGAAAGGAGAGGAAGGATAGGAATGGGATTATATGGGATCAAAATATATGACATATTATATGACAAATACAACAGAAAAAACAAAATAGCACATTTAAGCCTTGCCTTATCAGCAACTGTATTAAATGTAAATGAATTAAACTCTGCAATTAAAAGGCAGGGATTGGGAGATTGGTTAAAAAGACATAATCCAACCATGTGTTATCTCCAAGAGACACACTTGAGATTCAAAAACACAAATAAGTTGAAAGTGAAATTATATTTAAAAAGGTATTCTAGGCATATAGTAGCCAAAAGAGAGCAGAATGGCTATACTACTACCAAAAATAAGCTTTAAGATGAAAACTATTCTCTTTCACTACATAGAATCAAAAAAAAATTTTTTTGCTCTGCATGGCAAACCACCATAGATAAAAAGACAGTGGACAAATGGAGAAGAAATAATTGTAGCATATATCACAGGTAAAAGGTTAATATCTTTAACTCATATGAATTCTTAAATTGAGGCAGAAAAGACCAACAATCTGACAGAAAAAAGAAAAGACAAAAGCAGACAATTAATAAAAGCTATATAAATGGTCAAACAGATGAAAAGGTATCCACTCATAATTAGGAAAACACAAAATTATTCTGAGATTCTTATTTATTAGATCAGTAAAATTTGTTTAAAAGCATGACAATACTTTGTATTGTTGACACTATAAAGAAACGAATACTCTCAGATATTGGTGATGGGAAAGCAACCTGGTACAACTATTTTGGAGGGGAATTTGAGAACATCAAAGAAAACTACATATGTATTTATCCCCTTATCTAGAAATTTCACTTATAGTAATACGCCTTAAAGAACATCTCCAACAGTACATAAATAGCTTTGCACAAAGTTGTTCATTGCAGCAATTGTATTTTTGAAATATTGGAAATAATTTGAAGACCCATACATAGGAAAGTGTTTAAATTATAGTATATCCATATAATGAAGTATGAAGTAGCTGTGAAATGAATGAAAACTATTTTTATGAAGTGTTACAAAGTGATTTTCAACATGCCTTTTTATATGAAAAATGCAAGGTAGAAAACGTTTCTATAACATTTTGTAGCTCAGAAAAGAAAAATAATAGTATTGGGAAATGAGAAAATATTCATAATTCTTGTGCAAAAAGAATCCCAGGAAAGAGAAATAAGAAATGAATGAGACTGATTGCCTCTGGAAGCAATCCAGTGCAAAGGTGGGTAGCAGAGTTGAGTGGCATTTCTCTAAAGATACACAAATAGCCAGTAAGCACATGAAGATATGCAAATCATTTTTAATATTACAAAATCTAGTATAATTCAATACATTAGTTAATCTAGGGAGAAAGATGAAATGATCATCTCCATGGATGCTAAAAAGTCATTCAGCAAAATTTTTAAAGTGCCATTTTGATTAAAAAAAAAAACCATCTAAAATAGGACATTACATAGCTCCTTCCCCTGAATATAGCCAGTGCCACGTGGAGCACGAGAGCATTCTGACTAGATCAGGAATTTTTTACTTGAAGCATCATGACAAGACAGCAAGAAATAAACATCCCACTAAGACAATAAAATACCATCAGAGACAGGCAATAATAAATTAAAAATAAAGGAGGAGGTGGAATCATCGATGTTTGAAAGTAATATGATTGTGCATCTGAAAACCTAAGAGAATCAACTAAACAATTACAAATCAGTAAACAAATCTCCTTAAGCTAATGAGATGGAGGTTTAATATAGACATCTCTGTATACAATTACTAATCAGAAGACATAATGATAGAAAAGACCCCATTTAGAATAGCAGCAAAAAGGAAAACATTGAGGAATCAACTTAACTGGAAATTTGAAAATTTCGTATAAACAGAAACTGTAACATGTCACTGAATATCAGGAAGGATGCTGTGACAATGGAAAGACTTGTAATTTTAGACAAATAACCAAAGAATGTAATGTATTCTAAATTAATTTTTAAAGTTAATGTGCTTCTAACATAAATGCAAATAGGTTGTTTAAAAAAGAAGATAGACAACCTAATTCTGAATTTTATTTGGAAAAATAAGAATAGGTTAAAAAAAACCACCTCTGATTAAAAAAGAGAGAGCAATAGGGGATGGTGCTTTCCTCAGAAATAAAAACATACTGATAATTTTACAGAATGATATGACACGATGTAACAATAAAAAGGCTTTATGATTAAAACTGCACGGGACTGTTGAATTGCTAGTGATACCAAGTAAAAAGTCCATCAACTACCCATACTTATCTATAAATTGAGTATATGTTACTGAAATCAGTTATGGAAAAGATGGGCTATTTAATAAACAATACTGGCAAGTAGCAGGTCATTCAAAACAAAATTAGGTTGGATCCCTACCACACATCATAAAGGTATAGAAAAAATACAAATGATTTCCTTCACTACTTTGGAATGGAAAAATCCTCTTTATTCAAAAACTATTCAAAATCCAGAAATCATAAAATAAACCTACTATATTAAAAGGTGGGGTTTTTTTGCGAAACAAAAACATAAGCAAAAGATAGATTGAGAAAAAAGTGCTTTTATCTCACATCAATGGCAAAGGGCTAACCCACCAATATGTAAAGACTTCCCAGGAGTTGATAAGAGAAGGACCAACAGTAGGCAAGTGAGGCAAGGTAGGCCAGTGTCACCAGAATAATGCAAGGTTGTGACAAAGAAGGAAGTAGAAAGAAGTAAAGCTTATTATTTACCTTTCTCAGATGGAAAGGGGGCTGCCACTCAGCCGAGTGTGGCCTCGAAGGCTGAGAGGCTGGGTGTATTTAAGGCTCTTTTGGCTAAGGGAAAAGTTCGGAGGTTGTATTCTTTGGTGTAGATAACAATGAGGTCACAAAGTTCTTTCTAGACATCAGGCACCGGTATCTCGTGACTCCAGGTGGCGGACTGGAGACTGGGCTGGAAGCTGATTATGGAAGACTGGTAACAATACATCATTGCCCGAAACATAGATGCCTAGAAGAACAATTAGGGCTAGACTTGCTTAAAGGGCTAGAAATAATTACCATGTGGTAACTCTGGGAGGCTGGTTTGACTTCTTGCTAATGATTAGGAGGTCAAGGTATAGGCTGGTCAGCAATACATGACCGGCCTAGGGCTAAGACAAAATGACTGCACTACTGCTAAAATGATTTTACCAAGTTCTTCTGTTCAAGATTCTTGGGGTTCCTACCTTTCACTTATATTGAAACCTAATTCCCAATGTGACGGCACAAGGAGGTGGAGCCTGCGGGAAGTGATTGGTTCGTAGAGAGCCCTCACAAATGGGATTAGCGCCCTTGCAAAAGAGGTCCCGGGGAGCTTCCTTGCACTTCCACCATGTGAGGACACAATCAAAAGACGCATCTATGAACCAGAAGTCCGACCCTCACCAAACCCCCATCTGCCAGGGCTCTGACCTTGGACTTCCCAGACACCTGAACTGTAAGAAGTAAGTTTCTGTTGTTATACACCACGCAGTCTATGGTATTTTGTTACTGTAGCCTAAGTGAACAAAGAGGGCAAGTGGTATGAGCAAACCCTTCACAGAAAGGGAAATAACAATGGCTTTTAAATTTAAGAGGATGCAAGCTGATAACATGGCGTGTTGGGGAAGGCTGCGGCAGACAGCACAGATGCCTTGCTCTCGGGAGTATGAGTTCCTAGGGCCCCTGAGGAGGACTGTCTAGCTATAAATATTAAAATTGCAAATGCATGTCTCTTATGACAAGCAATTCCACGTCTAGTAACCTAGCTTCCACATAAACTCATATTGGTGGGAAAAGATGGGTAAATAAAGCTATTCACGGCAGTGCTACGTGTGATAGTTGGTTGACACTACCACCAGAAATGGGGGGGTGGGATAAGGTAACACCCATATCACAGAACCCCATGCAATGGTAACCACGGATGAGGAAATTGTGTGTTAACAGGGAATGGTCCCAGGGAAGACTGCTAAGTGAACAAAAGCGTAGACACCTGGTGTGTTTTATGTTGAAAAGAAGAGAAATATGCATGCCTGCCTCCTCGCACTGTATGAAGAAACTTTGTATGAATTCACAACCAGCAAGTATGGCTGTCTACACGTACCCCAGGGGTAGTAGTCATGGAAACAAGTGGCTGCAGAACCGCGGGGGAAATACAACTTTTCACTCTCTGTCCTTAATACTTTTGATTTTTGAACCATCTAAATATATTGTCTATTCAAAAGTAAATGCACAGAAAAGAAATAATCAAGGAACTTGCCCTTGAAAGACAAAGCCAGCAGGCAGAGGCTGGCGCCAGCACATCGCTATTTCTATTTTCTCCGCATAGCTTCCCTGGTATTTTAAAGACGGCCAGAATGCCGAGGAGAGAGGCTTACCCGTCCTCTGGTGTCTTCTTTCGAAGCTCCCCTTATAACTACATTGGTATTTTCGAGGCTAGCACCTTGCCAAAAATGAAGTGCACACATGCTTCATGTAGGAACAACGATGCGCTCATGGGGATTTTAATTTTTGTTTCAGTAATACGCCTGCACCTTTCACATGGGCCTGCCCAGATGGTATCAGAACTCAGAATTAAAGATAACCACCGGTGTGGTAGAATAGAGTGTAGAAGACTCACATCAATAGGAAAGAAAGAAAAATAAGACCACTGCCACATGTTAGAAAAGAGAAAAATAAATCGCTACAATAGAGTAATTGCCAAAAAACTGTGACATAAGATGGGTGCACACTGCTAGCCTCTGACAGCCACGAAGCAATGGGTCACATGGGAGTCTGGGCTTGCAGCCTTGATTCCAGTAGCAAATCAATCTCTACCAGAAAGTGAGAATAACACACACACACAGGGGTGGAAGTAATGAGACTAGAAATTCTGGTTAGCAGAACAAACATGAAAGCGTTAAGCCCCTTGCAGGAGTCTGGAGAACAGCTACACTGGCTGATGGCAAGTGCAAATCTGGGCATTAACTGTGAGGACCCAGGGTCAGAGAAGGGTTTTCTCTGCCTGTTGAAAAGCCCCATCAGGAGAACCATCATAGCCACACCACTAGGACCTGAGGGGAGGTCAAGACCTGGCCAGCATCCTCCTCAGGAAAAGACTTGGAATCATGCTTAATCACAGACAGACCGGCCCTCAAGAGCCCAGATTTCTGCTCCATAGAGTGCAGACTCAACCGTTTGATTCTGTAAAATGTTTAAGGAGGGTGTTACTGAAGGTCCCCCGTGGCACATTAGCGAGAGAGAAAACTCAGCCAAGCATCCATGGAATGACTGGCGTTGAGCAGCGGTACTTCCTGACGTACCCTCCGAGGTAAACTGTTGTATGTCGCATAGACCGAAGTACTGAAACGAAGCGATGCACTAAATGGAAGCATCGACCATAAACGAGCCAGAGACTGGAAAAGACCTTGCGCTTTAAAAAAAAAATTGTAAGAGTGCTTGACGTAAGGATATTAAAAGTAGGCCTATTGGTTTTTAACAAATGTTTTCAGTTTCATAATTTTGTTTAGGGCATTTCTTTTGACTAAGATAAATATTTTATAAGTGTTATAATCGCTTGCAAATTTTGCTTTCTTTTGTTTATTCGCGTAAGCTGATCTTTTTATATCAGAGATTCGATAAACATCTCATTGTATTTTATTTCCCTCCTTTCTTTGCTTATTTAAAATTCTAGGTTCACTGTATTAAGAATTCTCATATGTATGAGACTCTTCCCAGTTTTCCTTCTGGCGCTCTGATGCAGGTACACGGATTATGGATTGTTGATATTAATTACAAACACGCCCTCGTTCTTTGTGGTTGCCATAAAATGCGCTGCTAAGCTTGCCCTTCAAAATACCCACATTTGCGGAAGATACTAAATAGACCACCAGCTTCAACCACTAGACCTGGGATCTCAGTGCCGGCACCACTTCCGGCCCCCCTGGGCTGCCAGCACCAGTCAGTGACCAGCACAGCAGGAGGACGCAGCTTCTCCTGCTCAGCACCGACATGTCCCACAGGAAATCTTAGTTTGGGGGTTCCCATCATCCTCAACAAGACTTTCTTGAGCTGCTCTGTGCTCTGAAGCTCTTCCTACCCATTCTCCTTAAGATGTGAGACCTGCATGACATGTGGGTGCAGATGTTCAGCCCGTGTGACATGCGAGTGCAAGTGTCATGCTTACGTGACACACGAGTGCAGATGTCAGACTGTGTGGACACACGGGTGCAGATGTCAGGCCTGGGTGAGGCATGGGTGCAGATGTCGGGCCTGCATGTGACCTAAAGACTTTCTTTGTCAAGTCTGGCGCCTTCCCCCCTACCTTTCCCTCTGCAACTCGATTGAAACCCAACTGACAAGGCTGGTGCCTGGAGTGGTCTAAGAATGTACAAGGTGAGATGAGGTTGGGGCATGGCTCACTCGGGCTCAGTGGGCTCGGCAGGCTCAGGAAACCCTTGCTTGGTAGATGTGAATCCGAGTCCTTGGTGTGAGGTGCTGACTTCATTGATGGGGATTCCCGTGGTGGTGACCTGCGAAGATGTGCTGGTGAGGGTGACACCCTTCCTAGTGCCATCACTGAGGCACTTTAAGGTTTTGGAAAGAAAAAGTCCTACCAGGACAGTGGAGATGGTGAGTTATGACTCCATTCTACAGACTGAGGACAGTTAACAGGTTGTGTCACAGCCATGGGACCTTTTGGGGAGCTTCCAGAGAGGACCATAGGCCCTGCAGTAGGAGAGCAAATGCAGCTGAGGGGTAGGTTAAGGATGTAATGACTAGGGTCACTGAGCACCAGAGCTGTTTAAGTGCTCAGCTAAAGCAGGCCTGTTACCCTGACATCAAGCCCAGGACTCTGAAACGAGGGTTGGGGAGACACACAGAGTGAGGCTTGCTACTCACTAGTGAAGCTGGTAGGTCCCAAAACATTAGAGCCCAGATGGCGTCACTGCAGACAACTGTCAGGAGTTACTGTTACCACCAGAGTCTTAGGGGAAACCAAAGGGTCTTGACAGCAAAAAGTAGTGGAGACAGATAATAACACATAGTGTCCCTAGGGGAAAGGCATGTGGGTAGAGAGATGTTGGCAGATACGAGCAGGGAGTGAATGGAGGACAGGAAAGAAACGGGAAGCCAGCTGACACAGCATTTAGTGATTTACTTATTTTAGAAATTTTCTTTTATGATGAGCTAGGCTGAGTGCAAAAGGCACTTGGATTTAAAAGGGCACTATTTTTTTTTTTTTGGTCGTCTTCTTTTCCGTGCCCTTTGGAATGTGGTTTTCCCCTTTCTGGATGTAATCTTGACCAATTCATTAGGGAACCTGATCTTATCTAGTAAATCATGGCCGATGTTTGAAAGAGAACAACCAGCCCTATTAAACCACCAGTAACCAGGAGGCGTGGAGAAGCTACGCATCTGTAAAGAAGCATCTGTAAACTCAGCTAAGGAGCAATCTTGTTGGACTCTTTTGAAACTCCCTAAAATCCTAAAAATGCAAACTTTTTCTTTATGATATTTAGTTTCAAACTTATGTTTTGTATTAGTCATTAGCTTGGTCTTGTAAACTAGAGCTCATTACCTGTATTAGTAATAAATTACAAAAAGATAGAAGACATGTAGTCCCCCCAATTGTTTAAAGACACTTGTAACTTTAACAAGGTAAAAATTAACAATATCTTAGTTTATGTCAAAGGTCATATGAATAATTTATGACCTAACCATAAAGAGGGAAATCAAGCCTGAGAGGGAATTAACCAACCAAAACCAGAGTCCGTTAGAACAAAAATAAATAAATAAACTATAAAAAACCAAATAAAAGAAATAAATGGGCTAACTCGCTCTCTAAACAGCCGTTCCTCTTGATTCTTACAAGTGTACCTGCTTACATTAAAAATTTTGCTTTGCTTTACTTGCAACAAAACTCTGCCTTGCTGTCCTAAATCTGGTGTCATATTCAACTCTTTGTTCGCAAATAACCAGCAAGCCCCAAACCAACATTTCCCCTAATAGAACGACCGGGCTACTCAGTCAGCACCTATAACCAGAAGGTGGGAAGCTGAGGGCGGGAGCCCAGCACAAGGTTCCAGTCCCTTGCCTAGTGACCCAATCTGACTGTGCGCAGATGTGGAGCCCATTGACTGAAGAGTTGGCCAAGTTCCCAAGAGAATGGCCCCTGCAGTGTGGGGGCAAATACACACAATACTGTAAAGAGGCCTTTAGCCCTTCATCTGTGGAGACCCGCAGACATTTGCTAGTGTGACTGCTGCCGTGAAGCCAGACAGTTTGAGGACTATTTGACATTGATATTCACAGACCCAAAGTGTGTTCACAGCCCTCGGAGTGTGGACATCCAAAGTTTAAGTGGTAGATGGGGTCCTCAGCTGAAGCAGGTTAACTGAGTTTGTGGACCCACCCAGTGGCCATTTCCTAGACGTATAATTGGAGTGTACATACCTGGAGGCTGGAGTCAGCTGCGGTTCGGTCCCTTGCCTGTGGGCAAAAGCTGGCATGGGTGATATGGCCAAGTGGAAGACTCTGCAGCTGACCCCTCCACCGAAGAAGATGGTGTTACACACACTTTCCTATCCCACAGGTGGTGAAAGGTATTAGTGTGGCTGTTAAAGATCCAACAGACACAGAGATGAGGGTCCCTCTCATGTCACCCGAGACTGGCTTTCCCTCGAGGGGTTCTTCAGCTTTGCGTGAGTTTCCCAGAGCCCACCACAATCTGACTTTGCATGGAGGAAGAGTCTTCAACATCGCCTATTTCTAGGATACTTAAGGTGAAGGAGGGAGTAGAAAACCCCTTTTCCCAAGTGGCCCACTTAGCACCTCCTCCACATTCCACGTTTCTTTTGTTTCTCTCTCCTTTGCCATTGGTCACTGCTCACCTTGTCATAGATTGGACCCTCTTAAAAGAGATGCCACCATCTTCCCAAAGGATAGAGGTTGAGCATGGGGCAGACCTTACTCCTTCTAGAAACCACCACGTCAGTTTATTCCAGCCTCTCAAAATTCTCTCAAGGACCAGGTAAACAGTCACAAGAAACAGAATTTTTCCCGAACCCCGTAGCACCTTCTGGCCTGAAGGTCGACTGAAGAGTTGGCCAAGTTCCAAGAGAATGGCCCCTGCAGTGTGGGGGCAAATACACACAGTACTGTCAAGAGGCCTTCAATCCTTCACCTGTGGAGACCTACAGACATTTGCTAGTGTGATTGCTGCCATGAAGCCAAACAGTTTGAGGACTGAAGGAAATTATTTGAGCAGGAAGGGGCCGCTAAGACCACATGTTAGTGGGCTGAGAGCACACGGTCTAAAAATGGTCAGCAGTGTGATGGTGTGATTGAAAGACACACGTCCATAGATGAGGTGACTGTTCTGCCCTGGGCACCAGTGTGCTCTGTCTTGAGGTTTGTGGCCTGGCATCTGACCTCAGAGCAGCAATCTCAAAGGGGGAAACAAAATTGGCAATTAGAAAAGGGACCAGCACAGATCCCACTGGAATTTTTGGTGCTGTTACAAACAGAAGAAGAGGAGAGGGGAGGAGGCAAGAAAGGAAAAGAAGAACAAAGGAAGAAAGGGAGGAAGGGAGGGAGGAAGGGAGGGAGGGAGGGAAGGACAAGAAGGACAGAAAGGCCCCATGCTCAACCTCTAGCCACACAGAGGCCTTTGGAAAGGGGAAGGAGGGTGGGCAGGCAGGCAGTCGGGCGGGATTGGCTGAGAAGGGAGAAACCCATGGCTAGAACAGCATAAGGAGAACATGCAGCCTCATTTTAATGAAAAGAGTGGCAGAAAACTGTGAACATTTGCTACAAGTACATTTTATGAGCTGCTCAGGGGCACTGAGGAGGAGGTGAAGGACTTGGGAGACAAGGATTTTCGCACATGAGCACTGAGGTGAAACGGCACTATGGGTCTACACTCTCTTGCTCATCCTGGCTGGTGTGGTGTGAGGAGCTTACGACCAACAGACTGTCTTGATTCAAGGAAGAATAGAGACGGCTTACAGGGCCAGGCACAATATGGCCACGTGATGGCATTTGAGGTAAATGAGAAGGAAAAAAGGCCAAGAATGAGGCTACCAAAGCGCCCTGTTTTCTGGGGCAAAACACAAACTTAGTTCCAGTTTCTTATCGGCGAACATGAAAAGTGTCCGTAAGTGTCACGGTGTCCATCAGACAGTAGCAAATGAACTGTTCCGAAGCACAACTACTTCAATGAGGTCAGAATGAAAGGACACCTGAGGGGCCTCAAAGAGCCCACCTTCCTGGGTCAACAACACTCTCACCACAGACCCCGTGAGGAGCACCACAGAATGGTTCCATGGAGTGTCCTGCAGTGCTGACCATGGATTCACACTCAAGAGACATTCTCGGTGGAAGTCAGCAGGCTACTGTCCGGGTGGTCTTTGCTAGGTGCTTGCCTGAGTTAACTCTTGGGTATATTTGAAAGAATCTGAGAAAGTGATCAAAAGCAAAGCCCTAATATTCCTGTATAAATACCGTTTGCCATATGCAAACCCACAGAGCTACCAGCTGGCTAGGGTCAGCACCTAGCACTGTACATCCTATACCCAGAGCTCGCTATTTCAGTGCTCTGGGGAAAAAGTGGTCTTAATGGGGCATTGAGCTAGTATATGAGAGACATCTTTTGGGGAGAAACCTGAAAGTCTAATGATCAGTCATTTGAGGGAATATTCCAGAGATTTGCCAGGGTAATCTTTAGTATAGAAAAAATAATCTGCGCTCTCACATAGACAGATGGGTCATTTAGGTTCCAAATTCTGCTCAGTATAACCCAGTCTTAATTTTAGTCTGGAAAATGTTTAAGGAAGGCATAACTAAACATAGTGGCCATTAAAAAAATTGCCCTCTCCCCCTAATTCCTGAAAAGACCCACAGAAAGTCTAGTTTTGAGTTCTGTGACTTCCTGAGGTACTCCAAGTTAAATTATTGGCAAAATGTACGTTGAGGTATTTGGATGAAGTGACCTTCTGTACAGAGTAATAACCCAACTGAATTTTGGGAATCACCTTGGTGTTTCTAAACTATAAGAGCTTTCTATATACTCAGGATATTAAATTTGGGTCAAATATTCATGGTCTAAAATTTTCCTGCTTCTATTTTTTTCTATTTATGTTTTTTGGTATACTGAAGCTTTAAATTTTCATGTAATGGAAAGTAGCAGTTTTGGTTTTACATTTTAATTTAATCTTAATAAGTTGCTTCCCATCTAGAAATGAGATATTCACCTACATTTGCTAGTCCTTATTTTATGCCATTGAACTCATTAAATGTTTCATGTTTCTTTTGGGATATGCAGTAAAAATGGGATTTATTGCTTTCTATTCCCAAATTAAGCAATTGTCCCAGGACTTTTTAAAGAATATTTCTACCTTCTCCAGTAATGTGAAATAAAAAAATTGTCTTACTCTCAACTCTTTTATAATAAAGTCTGCTTCTATGTGCCCTATACTATCCCAAAACCTGTAATATTCTTACATGCATTCCACAGTGATATGTTTGAAACTTAAAAATGTGTCTACATATCAGTTATACAAGTCCCACGTCTCCCATTACACTATGTAAAACTCTTCTTGGATATTCTTGCTGGTGTAGTACTTCTTAATAGTCTCTATTTAAAATTCTGACATTTTTAGCCAGGCTCGGTGACTCAGCCTGTAATCGCATGCTTTGGGAAGCTGAGGTGAGTGGATTGCCTGAGCCCGCGGGTTCAAGACCCCCCCTGGGCAACTTGGCGAGACCTCATCTCTACAATAAATCAAAAAATTAGCCGGGCGTGGTAGCGCGCGCCTGTAGTTCCAGCTACTTGTAAGGCTGAGGCGGAAGGATCGCCAGAGCCCAGCAGGTCGAGGCTGAGGTGGATGGGAGCGGCCACTGCACTCCAGTCTGGGCGACAGAGTGAGACTCCGACTCAAAAATAAATAAATAAATAAAATAAATAAAATTCTGACATCTTAAAAAGTACTCCAGCCCCGTGTCCTTGTAATGTACAACTCAGGAAGCACTGGATTCCCACCCTCCAGGCTCCATGTTTTTCCATCACTCTTTTCTATCCCATGACAATGTCCTGAGGTGCAGATGAGATCGAAGGAGGAAATCAAGGAAATGGGGAGTTCTTAGTTCTCGTGTGGTCTCAATACTGGAAATGTCACCAGTTTCTCCTGAATTACCTTAGGAAAACACATCTTGCCAATTTAAATACTAGGTATCTTCCAAATCCTCCCTGTGTAGTCTTACAGAGGAGGGCATATTAATTCTTCCTATCAGCTGGACTTTGACCTTATGCCTGAACGAAGAAAACCCAACCAATATTGGCCTAGTTATAAAAAAGCTAGAGTCAAAAATCAAGTACTCACTGAAGAAATACAGAAAATAGAATGAAGAAGTTTAAGTATTAACAAAAAAAAAAACCTGCCAGATATAGAATTAGACTTTATTTTTACTGAATGATGGTATAAATCTTTAATAAAACATACACATGTATAATTTTGAAGATAGTTTAAATTTGAAAATGAAAAAGGGAAGATACACCTAATTATGACATTTTAATCTCTTGATTTGTTTTACCTTGAACTTGAAATAAGAATCTTGATATCCCCTTTTTTTTTTACTAAGATGTAAAATGTCAGACCTTTCATTGTGATGTTCAGGACAATTTTAACTTTGAAATCTTTTAAAGACAAAGGGCATTTTATTTTATTCAGTTTCATATTTCCCCCTAAATTGTTTGTTATTGCTACTTCTGAACATGAATAAATATCTGCATAAAAGTTTTATATTTTAAAGCAATATTCCTCATATACATACACACAAGTTTGTAGACATGTTGAATTTGGATTTTTCAATATTGTCATATTTAAGTTTGGCACCATATTGAATGGCAGTTAAATAATGTCCATTTGTCTCCTCACTTATACTATCATTAAGTTAAAACAAATAGTGTCATTAAATTTGCATAAGATTTAAAATAAAAAAACTTTTCCAGAATTCAGTCTTCAAGCCCACAATTCTGGGAATGTAGTTTGGGCCATCACTACCTTTTCTAGAATCCATTTTTAGCATAAGAAGATGAACCAGAAAATACCTGGCCAAATAAGTTTCCCCAAATCACAATTATCCTAAGAATGAACAAATTAAGCCATTAATTTAGGCAATCATATTTGAATGTCTTTGCAGTGAAATAGTCAGGTAAGATGGATTGAATAGCCAACAAAAATTGACCATCATTCTTTCAGTCTTTGGGATTAAGCTGAAAAGCTTGTTTTCTCTTGAATGATGTGAAGAGTTCAGTCTCTTTCAACAGTCCCACAGTCTCCCCGTGCGATGCCCCTGAGCTTCTGTCACACAGCAGGTGACATGTGCTGCATCCATCAAGCAATGCACAGAGTGCCTGTAGTTCAAGCCATGAAACACATCCGCTTATGGTAGTGATGGCTATACCCAGGTGCATCCTCTTTTTTAAGGTATCAATGCAAAGTCATTCTTAGGGAATAAAATGGTAAATGAACATAAGCTCCATTTATTGTTAATAATGTTGCACAACATTATTAATTTAGCTGTGGGCTGATTTTTAATGCTTCTGTTGGCTACCCACAAAAATAGGTTTGGCAACGGAAAGAGGAAGGAGTAAAGTAGAATTCAGCCTAGCTGTGCCTTTTGAAACCAGATGGCAGATTTCAGAACATGATTTCTGTTATGGAAAAATATGATTTGGGAGACCCTCTGTGGTTTTAATCTCAGTTTTACTGTATCTAGATATTCTGTTAAACATCTTATTCTGAAGAATGGTATGAGTGAGTAAAGCAGCCAGTCAGAATCTGAGTCAATGCAGAAAAAATATTAAGACATCTGCCATACACACAAGTGCTGCTACTGTGGGAACTTCTGCAACTTATTAAGATTCATTAAGAAAACCACATATAAAATATAATGTATTTTAAGCATAAATCATTATGTTTAATTTATAGTATTATTTTTGTTATTATATATAATTATATATATTTCAAAGTGCTACATATTGAATAAGAACATGTGATGAAGAAACAGGGTTTACCAGTTGAGTTTTAGGCTTGAGTTCAAGGAGGACAGAAAAACTTGTATATTTACCTGGACATCACTATTGTAAGACCTAAGTGCTTCCCAAACACACAGAGCTACTTAGTCATCTCTCTTTTTCAATTGTTTCATCAGGAAGAATCTTTTTTCAGGTGATAAAACTTACAAGCTAAATTAAAATGCACTCTACTCATTGGCAAGCGACATGAGCAAGAATAATGTGGTCACAAGTCTTGGGACTTGTTGATTTATAACTATATTATGCTGTACCTACAATGCTGCAGTCCAGGTGGCAGAGCAATGAATCATTACAATTGTCTATCTGGGAAATGTCAAAAGATTAAGTAAGAGCAGAAGAAGAGAGAAAAGGAAAAACACACATTTCTGTCCAAGAAATATTCCTCAATTAATGGGAATACATCAGTAACACATAAATCCAGTGTTGTAGAAATAATAAACTTTTAAAATCTTCAGGCAAAACGACTAATAAACCACAATGCTTATACTTTCTGAGTGGAAAGAGATTATCCTCAGAAGCTCTGAGAATGAAATTATTCCTTATCCAACCATCACTTACTGATTCACCCCACATACTAAGAGTTGACAATGCAAATTTAAGTTGAAATGAATCAGAAATTTGAACCAATCATTCATGAATACAGCTTTTTAAAAAAAGAACACATATAGTTTAATTGATACTTTGCCAATACAAAAATAAGCATCCACAGAACGTTTATTTACTGTTTAAATTACTCCATATTTTCACATACTGTGAACAGAAAATATATTTTACCCCACACATAGTAAAAGCAAACAAGTGCAATCTTTCAAACATTAAAAATCATAATCAAATCTGTACAACAGATAAATAAATGTATACCTCTAACAGTTAGCTTGTAAAAAAACAACAAAAAAAACCCACTTATTGCTCAAAGTCACCAGCTGACTTGACATTCTGTCTATGGCAACACATCTCAGTCACAACAACTTGAATGGTTTCCTACACTGCACACATCTCAATTGATAAATATTTTCTTAAAATAGGAGGTGGGTAACAGGAAATGCCAAAATGGCTATAATAAGAGCTTTCCAAACATTGGAAATGCTATGCAAAAATGAATTCGTGGGGAGAAAATAGGCTAAATGGACCCATAGGGTAACTGTATTACACTGGCATATCTTGAGGAAAGGAGACAGGAGAGCATTTGGATTGAAATGAAAATTTGGCTTTTTAATAAAAAGAAGTGACGACAACATCAATAATAAAAAGATGGAGCCTCACAGGACTCTGTGAGACAAAGTGTACAAAGATTGAGGCCAGCACACCTGAGAACCACAGCTAGGAAGAATAGCCACTCCAGGAAACACGTAACAGCAGAACAAGAACACACATACATTAAAGGCATACGTGTCATTCCGCATCATTGCACATATGATAAGGAAACAGCACTGCAGCCACTTCCGAGCAGGGAAGTTGTCTGTAAAGCAGGAAGTTCCATGGTGAGCAGAGGTGCAGACAGGCTTAACACCCACATTTAGCATTATCAAAACACTCAGTGTCGCTAGCTAGCTATGTTATCTACACTTTTTACTGGAAAGGTAATCAATCGATCCCTGCCTTCATACATTAACTTAAAATCAGTCATAAACAAAAACACAGATTCAGTAGAACGGACTTTCCATGTGCTCTTGTATGATGCATTCTGGTGTGCCTTTTTTTTTTTTAAAGTATTTCACAATGGTTATGTACATTTCCAATATATACAAGCACACATGGCCAACAGACATCACACAACTGTCCTCTTGCACATGTGTTCATATTTACAGTTACTGGTGTATCTCCAGACAGATGCCTGCTCCTCCGGGCAGACACAGCAAAAGCCTGAGAGTGTACATCTTTAGGATTTCAGGAGCCTAATGTCTTGACTGATCTTGAATGGAGGATAAGATGAGGAGTCCACCAAAAAACGCAGCTGTGCACGCCAGCCTCCTGAGGAGAGCTGAGTTATCCTTAGGGATGATGACCTGTGCTAGATCATTCGTGATCTGAGAAACTTCATGGGCCACACAGACAAAGATGAACGTGCTGACGACGATGTTGAGCACCGGGTTCCCGGGGATAAGGACCAGGACGCCGCGTGTGTCTGCCGCCAGCCATATGTGGTACTGGCAGATAAAGAGCTGGGAGAGAGACAGCCACAGTCAGAGAGGTACAGGAGGCCTTAACAGCCCACAGTTTTTCCTAGTGTAAACATCTGAACCACTGTTTTTGTTTTTCTCTTGGCCCTGAGAAGCACCCTGTAGAATCTACTGCCCGAATCCTTCCTTCTAAGCAGACCACTCACAAATGAGATTCAAGAAAATAAAAGAACGTTTACTCAAGAACTCAGAGAGAAATTTATTTTCCCTATCTTATGAGACAGTTTAATAAGTCTTACACTCTAAAATATACCTGTTATGATAATGATATGAATTCTACTGTTTTAAAACATTCCATTTCAAATAATAAAGCTCAGACTACTCAGAATGTATTTCAAACCCTGTTTAAACTGATTTTGTAGATAATTCATATTATGCATCTCATACAAAATTTGATGAATTTAAATTTATCCCCATAATTTCCAATTATAATAAGGGTAAATTTTATTATGGTTACCATCAATAAACTGAATTCCAGTAATATAATATTTAATTATGGAGATGAACAAAAAAAATCAAAATCCCTCAGCTTGATTTCATTTATATCTGTTCTAATATTTTTCTCTTTTGATCTCAGGATCTTGGTGGTGCTTGAAAGCTTAAGACAATGCTGAGAATATTCTGAAAGTCATTTATGTCAAGTCATTTTAAAATGAGACTTTGAAAACACTCAAATATTTTACTACTGCTGAAAAGTTCTGAGTCTTTTCCTTATCATTCCACAAATAATATAGCTTTGATTTAGATAAAATGTATGTCAGATTCACACACCCACATAATATATATCTATAGGTACACACACACACACACACACACACACACACACACACACACTCACAAATAGAGGCTGTCTCAGATAAAGCAAGAGACAAGCATACCAACCTCTAAAGAAATTTTTCCAAACCAAGCAAAAAATGAACTGTAAACTGAGCGGGCATGTCCAGGGATGTTCCTTATCAGGATAAAGGCTAAAATCTGAGGAAGAACCACAAAGGTGAATATTAATAAGCTCCTTGTTGGAAAGTAAGTTGTATGAAGCTCTCCATTAAATGATAACTTGACTCTTTATGTTCTTGAACTTGACACATAAACAAACCACATATACAATGATTTTTTAAAACTAGATAAAGCATTAGAAAGTTGTTTTTGTTCTGGAGTCTACCCAAACTGGATTTCTTAGCACATGGTCAGGACACCGATACCTCGGCAGATTGCAGGTAGTCCCAGGCTGAACATGTTTATTTTACACACAATAGAAGAAATACAAACATGCCTGAGGCCCTCTGTGTGGAAAAAGTTGTTGTCACATTTATGTAACATTCTCAAGACCTCAGGACATAAGTTTGCTACTTTTCTAAAGCACCTGCCTGGCTGCCACACCACCTCTCTCCTCCTAAAACCCAGCACAGCCACAGCCACAGGGCCACATGTTGATGCCTTCATGTCTGCCCCATGTAGCATGGCAAAGGACATCCTGAACGACACTCACACATAATACAAGATCCTGTCTGGATCTTTCTCCCCAAGAAGAATCTACAGCTGCTGAGCTCCTGGCCTTCACCCTTCCCCTCTGGACCAGGGTAAAAACCTTACATTTTCTAAACCTCCAATTCAGTCTCACATCTGGTAATCAGTTTATCAAGCAGAGAACTCTCCTTGGAACCCATCCTCCTAAAGAGAAAAAAAAGAAAAAACAAAAAACCCCCATCCTCCTTATCAAAAAGCAGTAATTGTAAAGAAAAAAGTATTTTCACTTTCATAACCACCTTTCAAAACCTTTTTCTTATGAAAGATTTAAAAAAATCTATTCATGCTTCAGAGCAAAGCCCGTATTCGATGTTGATCCCCCTGGGTACTTTATCGAAGGACCTGAGAAGAAGTGTCTAGAACATATAAAAGATGAGGAAACGGGGAGACATGAGGACAACTCTACCCTTGGGCAAAAGAAACCAAAGTGCTCCTCATGGGCGTCAGAGAGACTCAAGTTGGCCTCTTCGCATGTATTAGTTCTGGGACTTGTGGCAAGGCACTTAACCCTGCGGGTCGGTCTCTTAATTTACAAAGATGCATATAAACTTTATGAAAGGCTGATGTGACCATTACATGAGAAAGCATGTCTGAGGTACTTCTAGCAGACACTGAGTCATTTAAGGACACATAACAGGTTATTAAGAGTACAGGTGGAGCTGGGCTCGGTGGCTCAGCCTGTAATCCCGTTTCTTTGGGAGGCTGAGGTGAGTGGATTGCCTGAGCCCGCGGGTTCGACACCCGCCTGGGCAACTTGGCGAGACCTCATCTCTACAATAAATCAAAAATCAGCCGGGTGTGGTAGCGCATGCCTGTAATTCCGGCTACTTGGAAGGCTGAGGCGGAAGGATCGCCAGAGCCCAGCAGGTCGAGGTTGCGGTGGCCGGGAGCGGCCACTGCACTCCGGTATGGGCGACAGAGTGAGACTCCAACGCAAAAAAAAAAAAAAAAAAAAAGAGTACAGGTGGATACATACATGATAAGGATCACGAAGGTGAGACCTGAATGAAGCCTTGGAACATAAAGCCATTGAGTGAGTTCTGTAGCTCAAGCACTGCATAAGCTATCCAGTGCTGGAAAAAGTAATGCTACACATACACACCCCCAGCCTGAGCTACGAAGAACCTGGGAACAGTCCTAGCAAGTCACATCCTATTTCTCGGTCTCAATCTACCACTTCCCAATGGGTAGTTCATGTTTTTAGCATATTCGAGTCTTGTGTTTTGTCATACACTTAATGATCAAAGGAGCAGAAAAACAAAAAGAAACGGTCACCATGGAGAAGACAACTGGACTGAGTAGTTATTCCTATCAGTTATTAGCCTGATACAGAATAATAGCGCTTAAATTTTAATCAGCATTCATAACTTGGTGGATACTATGCTCAGCATTTTACATACATTATTTATGGTTAATCACCTGTTCTACAGCTAAGCCCTTTAGGAAATGTCTGTCCAGACCAATGGGTAAAACCAAAGGTCAGGATTCAAGGCTGACACACCAGCCTTCTACTGGGCCAGGATGGGAACAGGCTTTCTGATGGGACACCAGGAAGCTTGTACATGGTGACAGCTTAAAGGAGCCTCCTCAATGAGAACTTGAAGGATGCATACAAATCATGCAAATGCATGCATAAGACCACGACATCCTGTGAAACACATGCAAAAACCTGTTTGCCTCTGAGAATAAGTGTGAGCTGCAGTGGGGATGAGGATGAAGCTGCAGCGTTTGGAACCCTCGGATGCACTAGACTTTCACAGTGGGGACAAATACCCCGAAAGCAGCAGCAGCCACTACAATCAGCGCTGGCTGCACCGTGTGCCCCCAGACCATGAAAACACTGAAGCCGCACACAAGAAAGTAGCTCTGGAGAGGGGGTCTGTGGAGGCCCTTGCTAGGCAGATGCTATGCCCAGGAGCACCTGAGCCAGCAGCATTTCACATATGGTCCCTTCCCCAACTGTCTGTCATTGTCCCGCACTGGGGCTGGTGAGAGGCTCTCCCTCCCATCCTGTGAGTTGCAGAAATGACATTAGATGTGAAATACAGAAAGCTACTGGGAAGGCCTGCTGCTGTCTGAGACATCATGAAAGTGCCACAGAACACAGTAAAATGTTTACAACTTCATTATCAGTTTGGAAGGTCTATCACTTGTTTGTGGCATCGGCTATTTAGAGGGTTAAGAGAAATAGGATAGTCCCTGCCCGGAAGAGAACGAAAGGCCCCAGAGAAGGCCCTCCATCACCCTCCCTGCTCCCATGTGCCAAGGTGGGCTGATGCTAGCCTAGATGCTACTTCCTGCAAGACCTTGCTCTGGTGTCACGACAGGCTGCAGAGATCCCCACATGCTTGTGAGGTGACACTCATCACAGTGTCCTACGACAACTGGCAGCAGAGATATGGCATCTGGACAACGTGCATCTGGCCTGAGCTGCAGAGATCCCCACATGCTTGTGAGGTGACACTCATCACAGTGTCCTATGACAACTGGCAGCAGAGGTATGGCATCTGGACAACATGCATCTGGCTCGGTCCCCTCTTGGTCATCGCCACACACTCTCCAGACCATGGCTGGGGCTCCAGCCCCTCCAGCCTCTTCGAGTTCCTTGAGTGTACCAGGCCCCCTTCACAGGCCCAGAGTCCTTGCAGCCGGCGGTGCCTTCACCCAGGGAAATCCACCCTGTCACCCCAGCTAGGTCATGCCCTGACCACCCTGTCACCCCAGCTAGGCCATGCCCTCTTTCTACACTTTTTCACAGCACTGTGCATGTCTGTCTGTAATGATGCCGCTGCTGTAATTACTCTTTATAACAGAAGTGCGTAGACTCTGAGAGGGGGGAGACTTTGTCTGATTTGGTCACTACTGCAGCCTCCGGTATCACGTCCAGCACACAGTGAGCACCAAATGTTTGTTCAAGAAACAAAAAGTTTTGCTAAATAAGCGAATGAATGTTTCTTGACCCATAGTCTCGATTAGACTGTAAATTAATGTGAATTAGGCAGGAGCCGTATCTGTCTTAGCAATGAGCCTCTTACATCCAGCATGGTACTTAGTATGTAGACAATTAATAACTAAGATTAAATTAAAAACTGAATAAACAAATGACAAAAAGCAAACATAAAAATAAAAATTAGCCTCCTCTAAGTGCCGATTAAGTGACAAATACCACGCTAGATTGTTTACACACACTTAATGCAACAACCCTTTGAAAGAGATTTTAACATTTCTACTACTATACAGAAAGTAAAGGCTTAAAAGATTAAGTAACTTCCTTACATTTGCTGGTATGACGTCAAACTTTTCTGCCTCTAAAAACTACAACCTTATCAAGAATTAAGAAGTGAAAATTTGGTGGGGCACAGTAGCTCACACCCATAATCCCACTATTTTAGGAGGTCAAAGTGGGAGGACTGCTTGAGGCCAGTAGTTTGAGACCAGCCTGGGCAACATAGTGAGATTCCGTCTCTACAAAAAAAAAGTTGTTTTAAGTAAAAGTTTCTCTAAATCAAGATAATTACCTGTACCACAGAAACAGATGGGTGGAGTTCATTGCACTCTGTTTTGTTTTTACAACTGCTAGCCCAGATGGAATAGGTCTAAAACAGAAAATGTACGGAATCGTTCACAAAAACAGTTACATTTTGAAGAGGCATCATCCCTACAATTTTTTTTACAGTCTTCTTAATTTAGAACATTACGCTGCATTATGCTATATAAAAGATCAGTAAAACCACCCCAGGCCTGCTCATCACTGGCTTTAGTCTGCTCGACTGTCACGCACAGGAATGCAGAGAGAGAGGGGCTATGGCCATGTGTTTTTGGAAGCAGCGACCACAAGGCAGTGATGGCTCCTCACATTAAACAACTTATGTGCTGCTTTTCTTCAAATTTATTACAGCCTTTAAAATTCCTATTGGATTGAGCTCTGTTATTCTTCATATTTAACTTATGCATATAATCTCTTTAGAATTCATGTCCAAGGACGTAGAAAAATAAGAAGCTATCCCTCACCTGAAGGATTTACCATTACATATTGTATGCTTGTATCAAAATTTGACATGAACCACATAAATATGCACTAGTATATATCCATTATAATTAAAAAATCAAAAAAACATGAGCCTTTTAATAGCCAAGAATATGGTCTATCTTGCAAACGTTCTGTGTGCATTTGAAGTGAGCGTGGGCCCTGCTGTGATCTGCTGCCTTGTTCTAACACCACAGCTGGGTCAAGCTAATCAGTAGTGTCCTTGTAGTAGTCCTACCTGTACTCATTTTTTCTAGTTATCCCATCAATTACTGGGAGGGAAACACTAAACTTTCTGACTATAAAAAAGAAAAATAAGAAGAAAAAAGAAGTTAAAAAGTAAACATTTATTTATTTTTTAAAATTGACTACATTCCTATACCTTAAAGTTAATTTTCTATACCATTTGGGATTTTGAAAAATTAGATTACATTTCAAAACTTACCAAGAAAGAAACTACTGAAACAAACAATAGAAAATTTGAAATTTTGTTGGAAAAAAGAGGTTCACCCTTTCCTTCAGAAAGAACTTGGCGCTTCTGCAAAGCCAGATAAATGAAAGCAAACAGCATTCCATGGAAGACTACCTAAAAAATAAAGAGAGATAACTTGTTTTAAACAGTTACCTTTCAAAAAATAGGAAAAAATATTTGGTTAATGAAAATGAGCAGGTTAAAAGCTTAAACATTTGTTGTTTCTATGAAGGACTTTAAACTTCAGTAGTGAGACTTCAACGAATGAAACAAGCCCATGATGGTTAGAAACCATCAGCAATTGACAAACATCTCTTGCAACAATATGAGATAAAACTGGTTCATTTAAAGCCATCTCAGCAACAAGTGAAGAAATAAAAACTATTTAAAACTGATAATGCACTCTCCTAAAGATATATGCTAAAATTTACATGTACTCAATGGTCCTTTCAGTCAAATAAAACAAACAATAGCACCCCTGAGTCATATAAAAAGGAGTATATGTTCTTAACAGTGGGAAAAAAAATATGGTGGATCAGAAAGCACATGAGCTTTTTACACAGTCTTTTTAAACAAAGACTTTATGTGAACTATCACTGCAACAGACGGAGTGTCTGTGTCCACCCAAAACTCATATGCTGAAACTTAATTCCCAGTTTGATAGTTTTGGAGGTGGAGTCTTCGGTAGGCATTCAGGTCACAGGTGAGGGCCATCATGAATGGGATTAGTGTCCTTTAAAAAGATACCTCAGGGAGTTCTCTTGCCCCTTCCACCATGTGAAGACACAGCAAGAAGATGGGTGTCTATGAACAAGGAAATAGGCCCTCGCCAGATACCCAATCTGTTGGTGCCATGACCTTAGACTGCTTGGACTCCAGAACCATGAGAAATAAATTTCTGTTGTTTATAAGCCACTCAGTCTATGGTATTCTGTCACAGCAGCCCTAATAGACTAAGACAATCATATCATAGTAGACCACTCTAATGAGACTTTAGCAAAAATTTCAATCCATAGACAGTTGAAATGCAATGTAGTACACTGGAAAGCACATAGGTATTGGAAACCGGAATGGCACAGAACAGGCACGAAGAAAACATTTGTTGGAAGAAAAAAAGAACCAAAGATGAAAAGGGGAAAGAATTGAGTTTTTGACATTTATTTAGTGTCTCTTATTTTCTAAATGTGGTGTTAGATGCTCTAAATTTTTTTGGTCAATTGAATCTTAACCATCCTTCAAGATCAAGTCCATAGAATAAGACAGGACTCTGTTGTTTCCTCTTTGCAAACTTCCACCACAAAATCCATACTGCATAGTTTAGCATCCTATCATCAATAATAATCTTGGATTTTAAGCTAGATTCTTACAAGTCTGATGGCATATCTTCTTTCTTTCTCTAATACATACAAAGGGAGATCCAAAAAAAATCCAGAATTTATTTATAAGAAACTGTGTATTTCTTACATGTTTAAATTTCAGTCACCTTCAAAGTATTCTCCATTTGATGCAATACACCTATTGAGATGCCTTTTCCATTGCTCAAAACAGTTTCTAAGCTCGCCGATTTTGAGGCCTTTTAGTGCTTCTATTGTTTTTTGTTTCACCTCTTCCTCATCGGCAAAACATTTCTCTTTGAGGACTTTTTCATCCGAGGAAACAAAAAAGTCACTTGGAGTGAGGTTGGGTGAATAGGGAGGGTGGGGAATGGGGGTCATGACGTTTTTGGTTAAAGATTGCTGAATTCTCAGTGTGTGTGGGCAGATGCATTTCTAAATCACCCATCATGACATGGGCAATCTCTAAAAAAAAAAAAAAAATCCACTGAAGCTGAATGCAATCTCTCACAACAACACTAGCTGGTACACAGATGCCAATGGGCTCCCAAAACACTCACCTAGTGGGAGAAGCCTGTACTACAAGAGGCCAGCCCTCCAAAAGAGAATTCCAGGATTTTTTGGGTCCCCCGCTCATATCTCATGACATAAAGTCTAAGGCACATCTGAGCCTTTCTGAATGGCTGCAGCACGTAGGAGGGACCACCCATAAAGCAAAAGTATAGGCCAGACAAGGCCTATAGACAACATTTGTTAGGGTATTTCCATCTGATATACATTCACATCATGTCCTTTTACTACAATAAAGAAAAAAGGGTGGTGGTGAACTGTTTTGACTTATTAAATCAATATGTTTACTCTACAACTAAATAAAGATAGAAGATTTTCAAATCATTTTCTGGCAGTACAATTTGAAATGGCAAAACAGTAAATACATACGTAACGGTCTAACCTCCATCTGAACCACCATTCATACACATTCCCTTTCAGTTCAAAGCACTTGGACAGTGGCCAAAGGGAAAAGATCTTCTCAAATGCACCCTGAGAAGAGGAATTCAGAAAACAAACTGAGATGGCACAGGTCAATAATTGTTCTACAATTCTATTTAAAAATTGTACTTTTCTAAATTTAGGACTATTTATTTCATTTGGAAGTAATATCACTTCATTTGAAATACATTCCAAAATAAATTTATTTTACCAATGGCCAGTAAAAATGACTTAAAGCTTTGTAAATGTATTTTCACTTCACATGAAAGGCTACTGAGAGTACAAAATTAAAACAAAAACCTAGTAATTAGAAAATTATTCTATTTAAGATTTTTAGTCTAGTACACAAAACAGCTAATATTTACCAATCAAATGGAAAATACAAAATACTTCAGCCAATCTGATATTAATATCCTAAAGAATGATTAAGGTCAAAATATGATTACTTTTCTCTATAACCATGTTCTTTATAATCTATAATTACTTATTTAAGTCCTCTGAAGTAGTCATCTCACTCAATCAGCCCTACGCAAGTGCCATCACTAGCCTTCGAAACGAAGTTTACGATTTTGCTCTGGTCAAGTCAGTGAATGGCGCCCTCTTGTTAATCTAACAGCCTGAAACTCTGGGAATGAGGGGACAGAAGTCTTGGGTACGTTCCTGCACATTAATGAAATCTTTCAAAGAAGAAAACAAAAATCTCAATTCCCAGACCAAAGAGTGATGGCAAACTCTATTAAGGAATGCTCCTTAGCAGACCTCATGCGACAGTGTGAAAAACGTAACATCACAATTGCCAAAGAGGCTATTAAAACCAAGAAAAAAATAAGAAAATCGTATTATATTTTAGGTAATGCTGAATACTTATGTCAGAAGAACCTTATTATTTTAACAAAATGCAATAGTCTTCATTTAACAACAGAATTTTAAATGCACATAGCATATTAAAAATAGGTTCTAGCTAAATCTTTGTCTCAAAAAATTAAGGATGCTCTCTTACCAAAGGTTGCGATCTAAAGTACCTATACAGTATACATATATATCAGCATGCAGATAGATTTACAACAGATGTATATCTATTACATCTAAATATATGCTCATGCAGGGGTATTTGTATAAGTGTCATATCTATGACATATATGATGTATTTACAATTTAAAATTTTATTTCTAATTCAAAATGTACTTCTTACATAATCAATACACACATATTTATTGAGCACCTGTTGTGAAAGAGCATGGGCTGCAACGACCATGGACTTCTTATTCTTGTCCAGAGGTCAATACTGAACCCAAGGCCAGGGAAGCATCACTAGGCTCTACAGTGAGCCTTGCTCTGCTTTCCTTTTCCCTAAGAAGTACCCACAGAGTGTGGGGATTGTCGTAAATACCTGTCAAGAAGCTATGGCTATTACCCAGCTACTTCTTTATGCACTTGTCAGTTGTTGCACTTGTCTTTATGCACTTGTTATTTTATTTATCTCCTATAAAAAACCTTGAATATCAGGCAGAAATAGAAATGCTTTAAATGCTTCTAAGAATAAAAATAAGTATAAAAGCCTACCAAAAAGGTCCCCAAAACAGTGTTACAGGATTATACACACATAGAGACCGCCTAAGGGTATTTATTGACACCTGACATAGCCAGGCACAAAACAGAGGAATGAAGACACAAGTCAAGGGCAGACTGAGTCAAGCTGTGGACATTCAAATGAAGTATGCCTGATGGGAAGGACTCAACCATCAGAACAGAGGGTAGAAGGTTAGAGCTCGGAAAAAATGACCAGAGATTTTATTAAATTACGCATACTACATACATGCAAACCCCTCTGCACCTAAGTTGGCTTTACTAACTGCCATGATTTTACGCGATGTAGTTCTAGAAAAGTCAAGTAACACACTGATGCAATGAATAATGCACAAAGTTGGAAATTCTGTCAAGAGAATTTTGATCTCCACTTAGTGTCTTAGAAGAGGCATTTAATAAACGTTTGACTGATCAAAGTCAAGTAAAATGGATCTTGAACAATTGTCAGAGGAAGAGCTGTAAATTGCTCTTACAACAAAAACAGTGGTAACAAAAGTAGGCATGTCTCAAAAGGCTACACTGAGTAGTCAACCACAGCGTGACACTTTTATTACAGTCATTAAAAAACGAAACTAAAAAACTCTGACTCTTCTCACATACTTTAATAGACTTGAACTTTAAAATATTATAAAATGTAAACGAAAAAGATTGTACAAACCTGAGAATATGCCAAAAAACATATGAATAACAGCAAAAAGGCTAATTTCAATAGTAAGCCAAAATGCCAGAAACAATTTCCTAAGAGAGAAAATATTTAATTTACTAAAAAATATACACTTATATTAGAAGACATGTTAAATAATCTCTATTTAATGCATGTATATCTGAAAAGTTCTTAAAATTATTTAAGGATGTTTACAAGAATATACAAAACATATCTAGATAGTATAAATCACAATTAAGTTAAAAAAAAATAGGCAGAGGATTCTTGCTTGGAAAGAGGCCACATGGTATAACTGATACTCTTCACACCTGCTGTTCATTCACTATCAATATATTCTAAAATACCTCCTGGACTCAATTACACCTATTCACTATTAACCATCACAACAAAATTTGAACAGTAAGTTCAATGAAATTCTAACAAACATTCATGTGGAATATAACTTAGATAATATTGCTTAAACATTTAAGCTCCAAGGGAAAGCTGAAACTCCCTAATGGACTAGGATTTAACTATAGGATGTATCTTTAAACATACATATTTTAAATTATGTATTCAAAGTTTATACATGCTGATTGTTTATTTGATAAATATGCTGGGTTTACAAAAGGAATTAGACTACAGAGACTGTCCAAAGACACAAAAAAACTTCAATGGAGGCTGGAGCTCAATTTTTTCCTGAAAAATTATTGATGTTATATTGGAAGTCAATGGAAAAATATTTTTCTGTTTTTTGAGTTGCTGTCTCTGTCATCCAGGCTGGAATGTCGTGGCACAATCATGGCTCACAGCAGCCTCTACCTCCTGAGCTCAGGTGATCCTTCCTGAGCTCTCGCGTATCCGGGCCTATAGGCATGCACTACCATGCCTGGTAATTTTTTAAATTTTTGTAGAGATAGGTCTCAGTAAGTTCCTAGCCTGGTCTTGAACACATGGGCTCAAGTAATCCTCCTGCCTCAGCCTCCCAAAGTGCTAAGATTATAGACGTGAACTTCATGCCTGGCCAGAAAAATATTTTTAGTATACAATATTTGTTTGAAAGAGTCAAATTAAATATATATTTTTAAATGCTTTATTTTTTCCACAAAAGGGAAGATTTCAACAATATAATCTTAAAAGAAAAGACAGCATAAGAATAAATGACTGTGACTTCACTTTGAACATTATCAGTAACTGGCTGTATGAAATTTAAAAATGACAACATTTGGGTACTTAGGTTCTCATACATACAATAAAGCGTGTTGATAATAATGGCTTAAACTGTTGTTCAGAAGAAAAATTATATTAGTGCTTTGAAACGTTAACATAAGAAGCCTTTCTGCAAATGAATGTTTACTCAAAGTCTCAACACGTTAGTGAGAAACCAAGCACAGCAGGGCTGCCAAGAGGAAGTGGGGTTGCCCTGGGCCGTGGGTACCCTTGCTCTCCAGCTACCTCTACTCTGCTGAAAATGGTAGCATCAGTTAATGTGTAAAGTGGTTTTGAAAAATATAATCTTAGAAACAGAAAACACAAAATAAAATGCAAACTATTATTCTGCACTGTGTATTACTTGAACTACTCAGCTGTAACATTTTAGGAAGTTTAAGACAAAATCTCAAAATGTCAAAACTACACACAAATTTAAACTGTCTACATCTCTTAATACAAATAATAGCCTTTAGCAATTAAAAGGAAACAATACACTGAGCAAATACATTTAGTAACATTATAAGAGAGTATACTTACCATTTGCTTTTTTTTGGGTTATCTGTGGCCACAGTGCCAAAGTAACATATATGACCATGAACCATACAGTGACCAAGGGGACAAAGTAGTAGAATTGATAAGGCCGGTCCATCACTATACACAACACCACTACCAGGAAATTGAGACGAAATAAGACCTATGAAAAAGGATATGAGATCGGTTTTTATTTCAGGCATACATGAAAGCAAAGACAGATTTTCTCTGACAGAGTATAAACATTTCAGAGCCCACAGTGAGTGGACAAGTACATCCCACTAATCCCTAAAATTACATTTGATCTACAAACATGTAAAGAGTTGAATGTAAAAAAATGTGTGCACGATTATATGAACCAACTCCCAGCAAAGCACCAGCCCGGGCTGCCATCTGGTTGCAGCCGCCATCTTGTTAAATGTAGGGAAAAAAATTGAAAACCTCCTTCCTAAGGACAGAATTTATAAGCAAAGACCAGTTCACCTCAGCGTAGGGGTGTCTATTTTTATCTCTTGTTTCATGTTGTTTTACCCCATTTGAGACTAAATTGAGAGCTGCCATAGATACAAAATAATATTACTCAAATTTAAAAGTGCTTCTGGGACTTTTGTAACAGTCATTTCAGATATCAGTCTGATGTCATTCAAAAAACACAGAGTCTGGGCAGATTTATATTTGTGCTATAGCATTTACTATGTGATCTTGGTTAAGTTATTAAAATCTCTGCACCTCAGTTTCCTCATCTGTAAAAATAAAGATAGCAGTGTAAGGTTGTAATGGGGGGGTAAATAAAATAATGTTTAGAATCTGCTTAGCACAAAGTAGAAACAAAAGCCAATCTTCTTCTCAGACAGAGAAAACACAACATATTATAATTCCAAGTAACTGTACATTTCTACAAAACTGAAGTGAGTCAGCAATATTGTCACCTGTGTACCAGTGCTTTCATTATATATACGTTTAAATATTTTCCTTCCATCACTAATAAATTATTTATCTCAAATTACTAAACATTATAGGACTCAGCAATAATACAATCTTAAGGTGCCATTTCACAAATTCAGATTATTTGTGGTCTCATAATGACCATATTTATGTTTTCTTAACAGGTAAGTACAAAAGCATATTCCATTGAAAGAAATGGGAAACAACTGAACGCTATATTCTTACTTGGCATACTCTATGGATTCCAAAGTCTCCTTTGATCCAGAAGTATGAGAAATGTCCATAGCCTGTCTGAAACAGATACGCAGCAACCAGAACTCGAATGTGCATGTACACGGGCAAAAACTGTTGACAAAAATAAACAGACAACATATATGTTGGCATTCAGTACACTTGGAATGATCATAACAAGCACATTTAGCAAGAATTGTAAATCATCACTATCATTTGGTCTTACCTCAATGAAGAGATTTACTCTCCAAAGTTAGACATCATAGCAGGGATAACAAAAATGTAGAAACTGGAATCAGACTTGGGCTCAAAGTCTGGTTCTGCTACTTTCTTTTTTTTTTTTTTTTTTTTTGAGTTGGAGTCTCACTCTGTCACCCAGACTGGAGTGCAGTGGCTGCTCCCGGCCCCTGCAGCCTCGACCTGCTGGGATCCCGCGATCCTTCCACCTCAGCCTTCCAAGTAGCTGGAATTACAGGCGCGCACTACCACGCCCAGCTAATTTTTGACTTATTGTAGAGATGAGGTCTCGCCAAGTTGCCCAGGTGGGTCTCGAAACCGCGGGCTCATGCAATCCACTCACCTCGGCCTCCCAAAGCACAGGGATTACAGGCTGAGCCACCGAGCCCGGGTCTGCTACTTTCTAACTAGGTGACATTAAGTTTGAGTTTTCTAATTTGTAAAATGAGACTATCACCTCCTTCCTCAAAGGGGTCTTGCCAGGAAGGAATGAGATAATAAATGTAAAGCAGGTGTACATTAACCTGTATCCAGTTAAAATTCAATATATGATAGCTGTAACTACTGATCTCCATAAATCCTGAGTACAAGATTGCCCAGGATTTCACATCTTCCCAATGAGAAGATAAAAAACAAAACAAACAAAAATCACACATTTTTTGGCCCCCGTAAATACATATATCTCAGACCTATAAAAGAAGTGTCAAATTACTTATAGTTAATATACTTAGCCAAAAAATGCTCATTATCAGAAACATGCAAGTATATTTATGAATGCCATTCCCCTCCCACTCTAATTTTATCAAGCAATTCTGTTTCACATGCCTGCATCATGTCTTCATCACAACCAAGCCTGAAGGCTGCAGACTGCTTTTTCCAGAGCACCCCATCTGTGCTCCCGAGCTGAATGTAATCTGCACAGCACAGGGGCCACTAGAAACGCAGTCTCCTGTGCAAGTCTCATTCTCACAACTCAGAGGTACAGTCACCCCACCTGTATGTATGTCTCGCCCTGATGCTCAGGTACGGATCCACACTGTCTTGGTTCAGAGATACCCAGCCCTTGCAATTATAAGACCGTTAATTTTGAAATAATTATTAGATCTATGCTTAATTTCTTTGGCTTCCATTTTACACTCATCTGATCCATCATCCAGCTTTGTGAGATAAAATAACTAAATGGGCACATTTGGTGCATTTCCTAAGGCCCTGAATGTATGTATCTTTTACATATATCCTTGAATTCATCTACTTCTTTTTTGAGGGAGAGTACTTTTTCTGGAAAAAAAATCTCCCAAACCCAGAACCTACAATAGATCACAAATCCCACACGGCCTCCACTTCAGCCACTGACCAGTTCTGTCTCTCAACCTGGGCCTTCTTGGACTTCCTTTCAGCTCTTTTGCTCGCCTGCTTATTCTGCCCTGGAATGCCCCACTAGTCTCATCTAGCTGATTCAAATCCTAACTAACTCTCAAAGAAAATCACACAATGGAACACAAAACCCTCCATAGTATGTACCAAACCTGCTGGTTTCTCTACATTAAATTCACAACATTTTTTTCATATTTTATATAAATTATGTTTTAAAATTGTCTTCTTCAGAGCCTGGTCCAACATGTTAGTCTCCACTGCCAGGTGAATGTCATTTCTCCCTCCTGAGCTCCTCTAAGCACCAACAATCTACATACCAATAGCGTTTGTATTTGTTGCCCTTTACCATTAGTTCTTTCTAAATAACTTACTGCTAGGTTAGAAGTTTTCAGTGACAGCATAACATACCACAGTCAGGGGATGAAGGTGGAAATGCACTGAAATGATCTCAGAGTGTATCTACTACAAGCCTGTGCCCACCTCACTCTTGAATACTCAGAATATTCCCTTTGTGGATCTGCCTAATCATCTTTTAATAGCAGAAAACAAACATACTTGCAAGGCATCTATCCCATCCTGCAATTAGATGGCCCTTTACTGCTATCAGGTCCTTTTCACGAAAGGGAGAAATCTGACCCCATGTAAAGGCTACCCTTCTGCCCTCTGGAGCAGCACTATCTGCAGAAATAAAGTGTGTTGCCAAAGGCAATTTTTGCAATGAGGCTACTGGCATATATTATATATATATATTTTTTTTTGGATTCGGAGTCTCACTCTGTCACCCAGACTGGAGTGCAGTGACCGCTCCTGGCCACCGCAGCCTCGACCTGCTGGGCTCCAGTGATCCTTCCGCCTCAGCCTTCCAAGTAGCCGGAATTACAGGCATGCACTACCACGCCCGGCTGATTTTTTGTGTAGAGATGAGGTCTCGCTGCCCAGGCGGGTCTCAAACCCGTGGGCTCAGGCAATCCACTCACCTCAGCCTTCCAAAGGTGTGGGATTACAGGCTGAGCCACCAAGCCCGGCTGGCTACCGGTATATTTAAGGACTTAAAAGAAACAGGCAAAACTAATACTAATAAATGTATTTCATTTAACTCCACACATGCAAAACATCAGTTCAACCTGTGAGAGAATTCACATTCCTTTTATATAAAGTTTTTGACCTTAGTATGAAATTATCATAACCACATTGATCTGGTATGTATTTCACACCTAAGCACATCTCAGTTCTGACCAGCTGCCAGATACACGACAGTCTCGTGTGGCTTGGATACCAGTGGTGACCTCTAGGATCCAAGCCAACCCACTCTCACCTCTGAGAGTTCTAAAAGCATTTGAAAACACATGACAAAATTCCTAACACATGCTCCAAATTCTTCTAATCACTCTCTGTAAAACATGCTGTGAAGTCCTTTTAAAACTAGGAATGAGATTACAAAGTTGAACTTGGTTATTATATCAAAATAGTAAATATAATTCATTTAAACACAATTTAACACTATCACAACAATTTTCCAAGTTCTTGTCAATGTTGGCCTATTATAAATTTCATGTAATATTTCTATCAACTTTTTATTTTAAGATATTTTACACCAACAGAAAAGTTGTAAGAATAGTACGGTGAACACCTGTACACCACACTGAACCACCAAAAAATAAGTTTCAGGTCACATGACAGTGCTCCTAAATATGTCACTGCGTAGCCCTAGACAGAAAGACAGTTTCTCACATGGTCACATTATTATCATACCCAAGACATTTAATATGAATATGATAGTATTTCTTATATAAGTCACATTCAAAATCTCCAATTATTATTTTGTTGTATCACAACAAAATTTTGATATGAAAAAGGTATCTGGACTCCTGAGCTCACAGCGAGGCTGACTTCTGGTCCTACTCCTTTTCCAGTCCCCCAAATTGTCTCTCATAACCTATTATTCAAGTCTTTTCATGGAAGTTACTGACTGTCAGAGAAGAAAACCACACAATGGAACACAAAACCCTCTGTAGTATGTACCAAATCTGCTGCTTTCTTCATATTAAATTCACAGTATTTTATCCATATTTTATATAAATTATATGGAGTTTTTTGTTTGTTTGTTTTGTTTTTTGAGTTGGAGTCTCACTCTGTCACCCAGGCTAGAGTGCAGTGGCACACTCACAGGCACCCCAGCATTGACCTGCTGGGCTCTGGTGATCCTTCCGCCTCAGCCTTCCAAGCCGGAACTACAGATGAGCACTACCATGCCCGGCTATATAAATTATGTTTTAAAAGAATGTCTATAGTAATAACGACAATTTGCCAAACCATCTGGATCGTTTTAATAATTCTCAGAATTTCTGACCAAGTTTTCTCTTTTATTATAAAAATATGGCACAACTAAAGTTTGACATGTTTTCCTCAAAATGAAAAAAAATTAAGATTGGTAATTAAAATAATCGTGGTGCTTATAAAGTTTTTAATGAGGGTAATCCCTTCAATATCCAAGAATCAAATCACGTTCCAAAATATGTTCCAACCTATGCAAATAATGTTTTGTCATTGTATCTACAGCTAATTTTTAACCATAAAATCCTAAATAAAAGGACAGGGGAATGTTAATCATTACCAATGATCTTTTAATGAAAAGTATGTCTTTCCAGAAGAGGAGCTTTTTAAAATTGTAACTGAAAACATATCGGGATATAGTCTAAGAAGATGTATTAGAATGCTAGGCTGGTAAATGATTACAGTGAATGTCAAATTGCCTTCATCCTTGTATGATCTAAATCCTTTCTGGAACCACTGACTTGAGAAACAATCTGCCATTAATTCTTTCTACCTGATTTTTTTAAATAATAGTATCACCCTTTAATATGTCAGCAATTAATTATGTCTCTGAGTGGTATTTTCTTAAAACAAACTCCCTTTTCCCCCAAATTTACCCAGTCTTTAGTCATGTCAGAGATACTTCTAGGATTCAGTTTTCATTGCTACTTGCTTATTAAAGAATCCCTGGGTTTATTTTACAAATCCTGGGCTGAGCTACAGCATCTCGGTATCTCTGTCTCTCCTCCTTAGTTTCTCTTACTGTCTTGTCTCTCTCAAATTCACTAGCTCTTCTTCTGCTGTTGTATCCAAGGAATTTCACTGTTGCTTCAAATACACACATCATGGCGATGTAATAAACACATGTGCATAGCACAGTCACGTGATTTCAGTAAAATTACACTTCATTCCTCAGCCTTCTGCCCCTCAAACAAACCCTCAACAACTTTTGAAACTAATAAAGAGACAAGAAAGAAAGAATAACGCTGCTTTCACACTGTTAGAGCTAACTGAGACCCAGTGATAACATTGTTTATCTTCTTTTTTTTCTTTTTTTCTTTATTTTGAGTTGGAGTCTCACTATGTCACCCAGGTCACCCAGGCTCATGGCCACCAGCATGACATGCTGGGCTCAGGCGATCCTTCCACCTCAAGTAGCCAGGACTACAGGCAAGCACTATCATGCCTGGCTAAGTTTCTGCTTTATTGTAGAGACAAGAGCTCACCAAGTAGCCCAGGCTGGTCTCAAATCCCTGGGCTCAGGCAATTCTCTCACCTCGGCCTCCCAAAGTGTTGGGATTACAGGCTTAAACCACCGCGCCCAGCCTTGTTTACCTTTTTAATTGCTACTAAGAAATTTCCAAAATTCTCCTTTCTAGGTAACACGGCCCTCTTATCTCAATTTATCATTGATTCAGATACTATTTACAGATGTGTGCTTTATAAAAGCAAATAAAGCAATATAAAGCAGTTCAGTAGCTTCCAAATTATGAATGAGCTTCTTAAATATTTTTGAGTTGGAGTTCCACTCTGTCGCCCAGGCTAGAGTGCAGTGGCACACTCATAGCCACCCCAGCGTCGACTTGCTGGGCTCCGGTGATCCTTCCACTTCAGCCTTACAAGTAGCTGAAACTACAGGTGCGCGCTACCATGGGCTAATTTTTATTTATTGTAGAGACAAGGTCTCACCATGCTGCCCAGGCTGGTCTCAAACCCACAGGCTCAGGCAATCCTCTCACCTCAACCTCCCAAAATGTTGGAATTACAGGCTAAAGCCACCACACCTGGCCTTCTTAAATTTTTAAAACATATTTTACAGAAGTCCGTCTGCATCTTTACAAAAAAAAGTTGCATGAAAATTGGTGGTCAGGATGGCCTGCAATGTAGCTGTTAACTGTAATGTTAACTGTAATATTGTAGCTGGAATATTAATTATCATGGAGCTGGAATGTTCCAACTCAGAACAAATACATTTTCTCTGGACCTGCCCTGTCCGAGGTGACCACAGATCATGATAATCCTGTCTTTTAAGACACCTAGGAAGAAGGAATAAACAGATCTGTCCAGGTTTAAAAGGCACTGAGTGACCACAGGAAGCATCTTCCACCATGGAGCAGGTAACAGTGCTCCAAAGCATGGCATACCCTGCAGGCTCCACCACAGCAGTCCACCTGTACCTAGATTGTCTGAACACTGGCAAGATTTCCAGGTTTATCAGGCTTCAAAATGTAAAACTGGCTGGCCAAACTTACTAAAATATAGTGAAGTACAGAATATAAAATACAATGATCTAATTCAATTTGTTTTGATAGTAACTTGCCTATTCTAAATTCTTTGCAATTGTACATCTGCAGTTTCTCAATAACTTTACATTAGCTGTCCAGCAAGATAGTATGAACTAATACCCTTAGATATCAGCAATTTCTATCAAATCAAAATTAAGGCCAAGTAAATACAAATCAATTATTGCTTTATCTTTTTAAAACAAACTATTTTGCTTTTAAGATTTTACATTTTCAAAGAATAAGGAGAAGCTAAGCAACAGGAAGACAGGGTAGGAAATACATAAGAAGGGTCTCTAGTAGTGTAAACTAGTACAACCTTTGTGAAAAACAGTTTGGTGATTCCTAAAAGATCTAAAAATCGACCTTCCAAACAACCCTGCAATTCTCTTTCTGGGAATGTACCTGGAGGAACTCGAATCACTCTATGAAAAAGATACCTGCACACACATGTTTATTGCAGCAGTATTCACAATAGCAAAAACATGGAACCAACTGTCCTGCCCATCAAAAGAGGACTGGATTAAAAAAATGTACATATACATGATGGAATATTACATAGTCATAAAGGACAAAATTATGAACTTCACAGCAACTTGGATGGATTTAGTCTATAATACTGAGTGATCTATCACAGAAACAAAGAACTGAGTACCACAAGTTCTCACTCATAAGCAAAACTCGAACATTTATCATAATATCATTAGAAAGGGATTGACAATAGTGAAAAACTGCCGGGGGGAGGGGGTGGGACTAGCAGTAATGGGAAACTGCCAGGGGATGGGGGACACACTTCATCAACAAGGCTACCTGCATAATGAATATTTGTATACCTGACCCTGAATTGTAATTTGTAACAAACATCTTTAAAATAAAATAAAATAAATTTTTTTAAATCAATTAAAAAAAAAGAAGGGTTTCTAACTGGTAGAGAATATAAAACACAAAGAAACTGGTGGCCTTGAAGAAATACTAAAATGACATTATTTCCTAAACTTTCTGAACTTGATTCAAAATACTTACTGTACTTGCTCCAGAAATATGATAAATCAAAATCACAAGTTGCATCCAGCCTTTCCATTCATCTGTTTGCTCTCGATTTAATACTTTAGTCTGTAAAGGAATGAAAATCTGTTTTAAAATTCACCAGGAATTACTTGGACAGTACACATTAAGTATGCTGAATTTTTCTTAAAGGATATGAAGTTAATACTTCTGATAAAAGAATCTTGGAGCCGGGTTCAGTGGCTCAGCCTGTAATCCCAGAGCTTTGGGAGGCCGAGGGGAGTGGATTGCCTGAGCCTGCAGGTTCGAGACCCGCCTGGGCAACTTGGCGAGACCTCATCTCTACAATAAACAAAAAAATTATCCAGGCGTGGTAGCACACACCTGTAGTTCCGGCTACTGGGAAGGCTGAGGCGGAATAATGGCTGGAGCCCAGCAGGTTGAGGCTGCGGTAGCCGGTAGCGTGCCACTGCACTCCAGTCTGGGCGATGGAATGAGATGCCAACTCAAAAAAAATTTTTAAAAAAATCTTGGTGATGGTGGTAGTGGTGAGAAAGAGTTAAAAACTGCCATTGTAGCCAGGCTCGGTGGCTCAGCCTGTAATCCCGTGCCTTTGGGAGGCTGAGGTGAGTGGATTGCCTGAGCCTATGGGTTCAAGAACCACCTGGGCAACTTAGCGAGACCTCATCTCTACAATAAATAAAAAATGAGCCGGGCGTGGTAGCGCGCGCCTGTAGTTCCAGCTACTTGGAAGGCTGAGGCGGAAGGATCGCGGTAGCCCAGCAGGTCGAGGTTGTGGTGGCCGGGAGCAGCCACTGCACTCCAGTCTGGGCGACAGTGTGAGACTCTAACTCAGAAAAAACAAACAAAACTGCCATTTTATTTCTTGCTAAAAGATACTGCAAAACTATTTTAAATATATGAATCTGAAAAACAAATATAAACTTAAAGAGATTTTGAATATTTAAGTTGATCCTTTGGTTTTATATTAAAATGCCATTTAAACTATGACAGATATATTTGTAAATATAAAAATCGCGTTCTAGATATTTCATTAGAATTTCAGAGTTAAAAAGATCATATAGTTTCCTTACCCTTTATTGGCATAAAAGCCCTATTATTACAATCTCTTTTCCTTAGCATATTGTCACTGGAGATGAAGAAGTGATTAAAAATCCTCATAGGAGAGGCATCTTTTACAACAGAATTTACTAATCCGAATAAATCATGCCTAGTAAATCACTGCACAAATGTTCTGAGCAATGCAAGCAATTCTAAAATAGGAAATTCAGAATACTGTGAGTAGTGGCACATCATTATGCAAGTTCTAACTTGTGTGTGTATATATATCTGACTGTAAATACATAAATACATGTTTGTGCATATAGGCACTTGTGAATATAATCACATATTCTTCTAATAGACAAAAGATCATAATATCTCATGCTTAAAGACCATTATAAAATCAGAAGCGCTTCAACTTTCTCCATTCCCAAGCAGGCAAAATAACACTAAGTCATGACACCTTTTTCACAGTCACATTTTCCAACTTTCAACAATCATTAAGTGATTCTCGACGTCCACCGAGCTGTTCCAAAAGCCACAGCTTAGGGCGCACTATGTGGAGCCTCACGGCAGGAAGCCTTAACCCAGGTCTACACACGGGCTGTTTGTTCTGGCACAGTAAATGATATGATCTTTAATAGAAGAGTTTGTTATGAAAAAAAGAAGGGTAAAATGAGCTAAAAAGAAAATGACCCTTACCTCTTTAGTGTTTTCATTGTAAAATACTCCCAAAACCAAGATGTAGATAATTGGAATAAAGAAAGATGAATGTGTATAAAACTTGTTTTCCTTCATAAACAGATTTGCACGGTCACACATATAGAAATAAGCCATAATAAGGCCGAGTTTGCAAAAAGACTGTAAGAGGGTTTCTAGTGGAGACACGGGGGTGTTGACAATATGTTTCTTTTCCTCTCCACTTTCCAAATCAGTGCATGGTTTATTCTTCCGATGAGCATTACGATGAATTATATAAAAAATTAAATATCCAATAATAGATAAAGCAAAAAACCCAGCAGCCAGAGTCTGTATGAGAGTGAGAGGGGGCCGAGGCTGACAGCAGGAACCATCCACAGGCTTCAGGATCTTATTACAATATACGTTCATAAGAATCATCGCACTCTGTGAACAGATCAAATTACTTGGTTATTGTCTTGTCAGTGATGCCCTTCACATTAAATGTTCTCTGCTGAACACTGCTGAGTTTTCAACACTGAAACCAAAATGCTTTTGTACTTTTTTGCTACCATCTCCTAAACACTTGTGCAAGTGATGGTATTCCTTCAATCTGCAATAGCTAGTTCAGGGTGTTTCAAACTTCTGGGACTATGATACATGAGGAAAAATTCATTTATAATGTGACCCAGAATAGGAAATAATGTACAGCGACAGGAAACAATACCTACCCTTACTGCTTGGAATGCACACTGATGTTGTTCCATTCTTTTTTTAAAAAAATATTGTTTTCATGGCTGTTAATTTTTTTAACCTTTCGTTTAAAAAATGCTGAGAGATGATAAGGACCAAAGAATTTTAATTAGCAGACTTTCAAAACAGAAGTTTCAAGGATACTTAAGAGTCTACTCTTTAGATGGGAAGAAACCGTGTAAAATTAACTGCCACCTAAAAATGATCGATTCTTAGCTAACAATATTTACAGTAAGCCTTTCATTGGGCTTATAGCTTATAGACCACGTAGCAGTCTTCAGTTCTAAGATTCATAATGTTAAATAAAATGTGGAACTTTCAACATGGTTTGGTGATAATAAAATTGTTCTGGGAAAGCTGTCAAGAGTCCGTCTAGCTAAAGTTTCAGTCAAAAGTGGCAGGAAACTGCAGAGAGGGGTGTGAGGGAATTGACAGTAGTCGATATCTGCCTGAGGAAGGGGGGGCACACCTCATCAATAAGGGTACCTGCACGGTGAATATTTGTATACCTAGTCCTGAATTGTACTCCACAATTTTAAATAAAAATTAAAAGAGGAAAAATAAAATAAAATAAAAAATAAAAAAATAAAGTTTCAGTCAAACTCTAGTTTTACGACAGTTTCCCAGTTTAGGTATCTGAGGAACTCTAACGATTATGTTATTTAAGCCTCAGCATTCAAAGCACTTGAATGTTTAGAAAATCCCATCCTTGTAGGCTTGAGACTTCAGGAGGGGTCCTATGCCCATCAGATGCCAGTCTACGAATTCCACTGCAAGGTGCCTAACCAGCTTCTGGGGGTCCACCCAGCCCCTTCAAGTGCACAGACAATCATGGGTATGTGCAAACATACACAATCTTCTGCAGGAGAGGAACAGAACTCTTGCCTTCTATCAGATACTTAAAGGGCATATAAGACCTTCACAAAGATTAAGAACCATTGCTTTCTAAGAGGAAAAAAAAAAATCTGTCCTACTGTCCATGAAAATGTTCAGTTAGTTATGAATTCTCTTGCCTACTTAACCTAGCCCCTTTCCATAAGCCACCCTGGATTTGTTATGGGTCTGCTCTGTACCTTGAATAATGTTTAGGGTATAAGAACCACAAGGAAATAATAACAAATCATCTCACATCTTAAAAAATTATTCATGGAAGCTTAATCTTGCAAGCTTAAAGTTTAAGGCAAGGAGAGAATAAGGCAGCAGTTTTCTTTTCTTTTTTTTTTTTTTTTTGAGTTGGAGTCTCACTCTGTCGCCCAGACTGGAGTGCAGTGGCCGCTCCCGGCCACTGCAGCCTCAACCTGCTGGGCTCCGGCGATCCTTCTGCCTCAGCCTTCCGAGTGGCCGGAATTACAGGCATGCACTACCATGCCCGGCTGATTTTTTGATTTATTGTAGAGATGAGGTCTCGCTGCCCAGGCGGGTCTCGAACCCACGGGCTCAGGCAACCCACTCACCTCAGCCTCCCAAAGGCGCGGGATTACAGGCTGAGCCACCGAGCCCGGCTAGGCAGCAGTTTTCAAACAGGAGTGTGCTGAGAACTGTGAGCTTCTGGTGAGACAACGGCTATTAACCGGGAGCAGCACTCGGAAATTCAGCTTCACTCCTCCCTCCCATACCATCTTTATCTCTTAGAGTACACAAACACTCTTACCTCACATATTCAGCTAGAAGAAAGAAAGCAAAACAATTTCTCGGTGCCTCTCTAAACAATTAACTCCACGTACTTAAGACTGCAATAATTTATGACCATGTTTTTAAGAACTTACGGCTATAGTCAACTGACAATACAGTCTCCATCTATTGACAAACACAAGAATTCTTACAGTTTCTCTGCTTGACTCAGGAAGATGTAAGCCATCCAGAGATTCCATGATGGTTCCTTGAGCAATTAATTTGGAAACACTGAACATCTTAACATTAGACTTAGAGTTTTTGGTGCTGCTGTTCAGAACACTGACTGCAGCTTCATTATAGGCGTCGATCTTCTCATTGGTGATCATCCTCCTGTTTTCACTTAAGAGGTCTTCGTAAACAGGGTCTGCACGTGAAAGACATTTTTAAAATCACATAAAGTACTTATTGGTAAAAATCATGGTCATGCAAGTTAGCTGATTCATATTTCATATTTTGCCCTTAAAGTCCAGATGCTACCAGGCACCTAATAATTTATTTTTACATAAGGTGGGCCAAGGGCTGCAAAAGGTTTCTTTCTTACAGTCAACTTTTTAGTCAATCAATATCTTTCTTAAATTTAAAGAAACTTTGTCTTTTCCCTAGGTACTCAGATTTGGGGAAACATTTTCCAACATGTCTTAAGAGTTTAAAATAGGCCTGGCGTGGTGGCTCACACCTATAATCCCAGCATTTTGGGAGGCCGAGGTGAAAGGACTGCCTGAGCCCAGGGGTTCGCGAACTTGGCGAGACCTTATCTCTACAATAAATCAAAAAATTAGCTGGGCATGGTAGCGCGTGCCTGTAGTTCCAGCTTGGAAGGCTGAGGCAGAAGGATCACCTAAGCCCAGCAGGTTGAGGCTACGGTGGCCATGAACATGCCACTGCACTCCAGCCTGGGTGACAAGTGAGACTCCAACTCAAAAAAAAAAAAAAAAAAAAAGAGTTTAAAATGTTTGTATGCTGAATCGTACTGGGTAACAAGAAATTAAAAATGGATCACGGGGCTGGGCTTGGTGGCTCAGCCTGTAATCCCGCGCTTTGGGAGGCCGAGGTGAGTGAATTGCCTGAGCCCGCGGGTTTGAGACCCGCGTGGGCAACTTGGCAAGACCTCATCTCCACAATAAATCAAAAAATTAGCCGGGCGTGGCGGTGCACGCCTATAGTTCCAGCTATTTGGAAGGCTGAGGGGGAAGGATCATTGGAGCCCAGCAAGTCGAGGCTGCGGTGGCCGGGAGCGGCCACTGCACTCCAGTCTGGGCGACTGAGTGAGATTCCAACTCAAACAACAACAACAACAACAACAACAACAACAAAGGATCACGGAAGACTGCCTCATTAAGAATGACAGTCTTTTTTTCTTTCCTCCTGTCACTGCTTAATTTTGTAAATTTTGTTCATACAGTTAGGAGTTAATATTACTGAGAATCAAGGTCTGTCTATTCTATCATTTACAATAAATAATTTAAATTTATTTTTTCTCATTTTAGTATGAAAAAAGTTAACAATCAGTCTGTGGCTAAAATAGGAATTGTAAAACAGATTGCCACCACCCTTCCTTATTCCTTTCATCTTGACATTCAACTGGGAAATCAGCATAAGAGATTCTGACAAACAACTTGAATTGCTAAAATAGCCAAGGCATTTCATATTGTGCTAGGCATTAAATAACAGGCATTCAATAAATTTCGAAATGAGTTAATCTAATATCCACCTTCTCTTAAGGAATTTCATTACTAAATATAAACTATGTGGTGTAAGTTAAAGTATATTCTGTCAATTCAAAGTAGATCTACTTACAGTGACTCTAATATTATGAAATAGACAATATTTTTTTCTATATTTCCCAAACACAATAAATACACTTTGTAAGAAATAAAAAGCCAGAGGTAAACATCTCAGCTGCCATTGGGGCTTATCACCTTGTTACATATTCTATTGCCATCCTGCTTGCTGAGGTTCTAGGAGAATGTTATTTATTTATTTTTTACTCATTATATTTATTAGTCTGTTCCTTACACTTACAAGACGAAAGCAAATACCTCAAGTGTATTCTAATCTTGCAAATCTTATTTCAAGATATATTCTCATAAAGCAGTAATTTTTCTTTTTGAAACAAGAGATAATAAAAAACCCATGTCTCAAAGTATATACAAAATGACATTTTTTCATTACTCATTCCTTACCTTGTAAGACCCAATAAACATCACTAGTCTTTGCCAATTTTTCTAAAAGTGGAGCGATGGAGGTAATGTTCATTTTGTATTGAGAAAGTGCCTCACTGCTCCCGTTGTGAATCTTGATGGACCACTAGGGAGATGCAAAGATTGAGCATGAATTCAGAATTTATCACAGAAAAACCAAAATATGATTTACCTACTGGAATATGGGTTATTATTTTAAGATAATTCCCATTTTTATTTAATATTAGAATAAAACTTGGTCAAATTATCTCATGAACTATATGAAGACAGTAGAAAAAGCTATTAGAAAATTAGACTTTCAAAGTATAACATTCAAGAAGAATACAATCTTAGATACGAAAGAAAACTAACACTTGACACCAAATTTCCTACGTTCATTCAGGTCTTGTTTGATTATAACAGAAATAGAAATTAAAATATAAGTGCAATCAAGAATTCTATTTAATGTAAGTTAAATTTCCCTAGCGCATCCTTCAGTGTGAAACAAAACTCCTCACATAAACATGTAGACAATCACTCACTGTGGCAGCTCCGGCTACGACCACGTGGGGCTTGACAGTGGAATCCTAAAGCAAGAGAAAGCTTTGTCATGGAGCTGCTTCCTGGTCAGAGAATTGAGGCAAGTAGCATCATTCCATTTTTTCTTTGAAACTTATGCTCTTCTTCCTTCCAATCCATTTTAAGTTTTTATAACTCCTTATTCTTCTTCTTCTTTATTGTTGTTATAATAGGAAGCCGTCACAAAACCTAAAATCTTAGATGGCTACGTGTTGACACAGGATGATGGCATGATGCTTGCTTGGTTAATGTTTCGGTGTTCTTGTCTTTTATTATTTTAAAGATGTGGGTTACAATTCAGTGTCAGGTATACAAATGGTCATTATTCAGGCACCCTTGATGAGATGTGCCCCTCCCCATCCCCCAGCAGTTCCCCATCACTGCCAATATCCCACCCCCACCCCAGCAGTTTCCCACTACTGCCAATCACTTTGTTATAGTATTATGATAATTGTTCACAGTCCACTTATGAGTGAGAACATGTGGTACTCAGTTCTTTGTTTCTGTGATAGATCACTTAGTATTATAGACTCTAAGTTCACCCAAGTTACTGAGTTCCTACGTGACCTTATATTGTCCTGAACTCTTGAGTAAATTAGAGAGTTCCTGAGGTTACTGGTGTGCTTGTAATATATCTAATTTATCTCCAAATTTTATAAGCTAAAACATACTAGCCCTGTCTGCTGGGTCACAAATCTAATGACCAAGAGAATAAAAGCTATGAAAATACATGCAAAGTCCCCTGAAGGACCCGGGTATGGGTTTGGAGGACAGAGTGGAAAATGCTCAAGAGAATGTACATTGTGCTGGGAAGATTACTGGGTCTGAACTAGCTAAACTACACCAATAACAAAAAACCCTAAGTCTAAAGAGTACGGCATAAGCATCAGCAGCCTAGGGGTCAGGGTGGTTACAATAGGACAGAGACGTGGGATTGACACCTTCTCCTCCCAGGAAAGAACCAGGGTCAGCCCAGCACAGCCCAGCTGCTATTTGGAAGGGGGTATGAAGTGGCAAAGGAAGAGAAAAAGATACTCATGGGTTTAAAATTTGGTTGCTCAAAACGATGGCCTATATTTTCAAATACAGACCTCAGTCCACACTTTGATGCACTGTTTCATAGAACCATTAACCTCAGGATGCCACAGAAAATCCTAAAAGAGAAATGTTAGAGAAAGAAGTCAAAGAAACTCTAATTTCCACCATTCAAAATAAACATGAGTGTTCTCCTACTGAATACTGGGCGGTGAGAAAGTGGATAGTACCTTGTACAAGACCTCATCTCCATCGCTGCATGGCAAGTCTCACTATACCCTCCGTGAGCCACTGTGCCTTTCCCTCAGGTGCTCTCCGCGTTTTAACTGAGGGACTTAAGGACTTAAACCTGACGTTGCCACACTCTGCTTGAATGCTCAGAGTCTTTCATTGCCTTCAGGACAGAATCCCCAGTTCCACAGATCACCGAGAAGGTACAGGGTCGGCCTCGCCTGTCCCTCCTGCCTTCCTTCCGCAAACTGGTTCGTGCCGTCCAAACACCCAGCCAGCTCCTGGCCAGTCCTGGCACACGCTAGGTGCCCCTTTCTCTGTGCACCTGCATACATTGCTCCCACAGTGCTTATCATCTTGTCACTGAGCCTGGCAAACTCCTACTTACCCTTGAGGCCTCAGTTAAAACCGTGCTTCTCAAGGAGAGAAACGGTACTCCATTCCTTATCTGGTCATTTCTAACACACGCTCCTTCTTTCTCCCGTGCATGCCTCACTGGTTCTGCACACAGAGAATTATAGAAGCCGGCCATCCCAATCAGTCAGGTACAGTTGGACCCCCGGGAAGCCTCACCGTGACTGGGAATTCTGAAATTCACTTACGCTCTTTAACAGACATTAATCCTGAATACATACAGGTTCAAACTAATGTACACAATTTTTTTCCTGGATAAAATTTTAAGACTATAGTTTTATTACATAAAACAGTTCACACAAACTTTTATTTCATTATCTTAATCTTCTTATCTACTTTCAAGAATACACTGAAACATACTCAGTATGTGCAAAGTGCTAGCCAACCTGCAGATACATTCACCTGTGGCTGTAGTTTCAGCATACAACATCTAGCTGCCTGGGACATGAACTTACCACTTTCACTGAGGCAATCTTGTCTTCAAAAGGAATGTTTTCATGCTGCCATAAGAAAGGAGACAACAGAGAAACATCAATGCATACATGAAATTTATGTAATTCTCCCTTGAGCTGTTTCGCTGATTTATTTTTATGCACCAAATCTCAATGATCTATACATTCAACCAGAAAGGGAGGGGGAGCAAAAAACCTACATAGAATACCAAAAAGTAAATGACTATAGTTGTTGATATATGATTTTCAACATCTAAGATGTAGTTCAGATAAAACGTCTGCAGACTGGCAGACACGAGCACGTGCCTACATGAAAGATCTCTCTGCCCAGCTCGCAGGGTTCCAGCTGAGTCTTGGCATTCCTATCTCTGGCAGTGATGACTGCTTTCTGATCCTTCCAGGTAGGTAGAACCTCAGGGCTAGTTCTGGTCAGTACAGTGTGGCTAGCTGTGTTGCAGGTTGCCTGGGTGAACGATAGGTGGTCCCCGGTCTCTGTCTGAGCCTGATGCAGAACACGGAAGTTGTTCTGGGTACTGCAGATGATGGTAAGAAGCCCAATGGCAGGAACCCCTCAATGGCTGTGTGCAGCAACCCTCTGCCAGCTCACTGGGGACACGCAACACTTGGGGGGAATCTGACCTCTGTTTTGTTAAGATTGTAGAGTGGGTTGCTGCTGTAGTCAAATCCAGCCCACTCTCAACAGTGTTCTGGCATAGGCACTGACTAAACCGAAATGGGTAAATATGACTCAAGGTTACTGTAGTGTTCTTTTAAAGACAGTATGCAATAGTCTACTGGCGGGAAAAATCAAACGTCTCCTGGCCACCGCAGCCTCGACCTGCTGGGCTCCGGTGATCCTTCCACCTCAGCCTTCCGCCTCAGCCTTCCGAGGAGCCGGAATTACAGGCATGCGCTACCACGCCCGGCTGATTTTTTGATTTATTGTAGAGATGAGGTCTCACTGTCCAGGCGGGTCTCGAACCCGCGGGTTCAGGTAATCCACTCACCTCAGCCTCCCAAAGGCGCAGGATTATAGGCTGAGCCACCGAGTCCGGCTTCTCTTCAATTTTTAATTTTGAAAAATTTCAAACTCACAGAAAAATTGACAGAATTAAATGACCACCTAAACCCTTTACCAATTGTTAACATTTTCTATACCACTTCATCTCCCCCTCTCTCTAAACACAAAGATACTGTATGTAGGATTTCTCTTTTGCTGAACTAGATGAAAATAAACTGTAGACGTCAAAACATTTTACCCTTAAATACTTCGGCATATATCTCCTAAGAACATGAACATTCTCCTACATAATCAAAACACTATAATACCACTTGAGAAACCTGACATTGCTAAAATGTTATCTCATTCAATATACGGCCCACACTCAAATTTCTCCAATCTCCCAAAAATATCCTCTCCATAGCTCTTATATTTTAACCTGGAACGCAATTAAAATCAGGTATAACATTTAGTTGTCATGTCTCTTTATTCTTACTTAATCTAGAACGTTTCTGGCCTTTAAAAATTTATACACATCATTCTACTATATACATATTATTTGTATTATTATCAATTATATTCTTTGTAAACTTAGGTCAGTTGATACAGTACACCCCTATCTAGATTATACACTGATTGTTACCCTCTTGCATGTCTCAAAAAAAAAAAAAAAAAATCAAAAAAAAAAAATTAGCCGGGTGTGGTAGCACGTGCCCGTAGTTCCAGCTACTTGGAAGGCTGAGGCGGAAGGATCTCCGGAGCCCAGCAGGTCGAGGCTGCAGAGGCAGGGAACGGCCACTGCACTCCAGTCTGGGTGACAGAGTGAGACTCCAACTCAAACAAACAAAAAAAAAGACAAAACATAGTACATCACATCCTCAACGTCCCAGGCTCAGGCAATCTTTCTGCCTCAGCTCTCTCAACTGCTGGAACTACAGGTGCACACCACCCTACCTGACTTTTTTTTTGGTAGAGAGGAGGTCTTGCTATGTTTCCTAGGCTGTCTTGAACTCCTGGGCTCAAGCAATCCTCCCACCTTGGCGTCCCAAAGTGGTGGGATTACAGATGTGAGCCACCATGCCCCACCTAGAACACTTGAATTGTGATCATCTCCCTCTGACTTGCATGCAACTACTGGCCAGTTCTTTAGTTCTGCCTCTCACAAAGGGCAAAAGGCATTATTACTTTATACAGACACGGATTTGATTTACAGACATGTCTACTATATTCTGTAACCATGGCTTCTTCTATTTCAGATCACTTTTTTCTGAACACGTCCCTCCTCCCTGATGCTAATCTTTTAAAATCTCCTTTAGAGTACCTACTAAGTCTACTCAGCAGTGAGCCCTCATAGTGTTTGAATGCCAATGTCCTATATTTCAAGAATAAGACATTTTTATTCAAGGCATACAATTCTAGGCCGAAACGTGCTTTCCCCAGAGCTAAGGCCACTACTCTTCGGTCCTCTAGCTTCCAGCTTGGCTAATGAGAAATGCGCTGGTCCAAGCTTGGTCTCCTCCCAACAGGGAACCAACCCACTATGGCATGTGCCCTCTGGGGACCTCGCCCACCTGCCACTGCTGCTCTCATCGCTGCTTCTGCCAAACAGTTTGCTCCTCTATTAAGAAGTGTTTCCTGTGTCCTCAAAGTTGCAAAATGCATCCACGGTATTTTTGAAAATCTTAGCTCTAGTTGATCTGAAGCAGAAAGGGTCCCCAGGGTCTCAAGCCTGCCTCGTGGCTAGAGGCAACACAAACGACTTTCTTTACTGAAGACTTCTCAGGTTTTCACTGTCCTAGCCTCAGCAGAAGCCGTCTAAGAGGGAAACAAGATGTCCAGCTCTGCCAAGTTTCCCTTGACCAGAGCCTCCTACAGAACTAGTCTTCCTCAAAGTAAATCTGAAAAGAAGTCCAGCTCTAAAAAGTTTGCCTCAACACAGAGAAGAATTCAAATGAAGATCTTTAATACTCCTATTCCATCCAAACATACCCACACTTAACAAAATTAATGAGCTTTTACAATGTGCCAGATTGTGCTGGACACAATAAATGAATTTTTAAAACACTTAATGACATGCAATTTTTGTTCTCAGTGGGTCCAGAGACAAGGGGACATATAAAACAGAATTTAGCAAACACTTCACCAGCAGTTTCAATTTATCACCATAATGACAACTATCTCCTTAAGACTGGGATACAGCGTCTTTGTTTCTTTTTAAATGCATATAAATTAAAATGTATCTTGTTTGGTAATTCTGTGGTAACTAGGTACTTAGAAAATAAAAACTGGAAACCTATGTGTTATAATTGGGGCTCAGAAACAACGTTCCATATTCTATCTACTGCTGGCTGTGGGAACCATTACCATGCTTTTCTCAATTACCTGCTGCCAAACCCATTAATCCAATTTTCAGAAAGTCACACAATTCCAAGCCCGAAGTCAGAATCTCTCCACTTTTTAAGCATTCCCAAAGTTTTTTACTTTAAATTATAATGATTTAATGTTATTAAATAGTTCCAACTCTTTTATATAGTTTTGCTTGTATAAATACAGTTGGAAAATACATGTATAGAGATCAAGTAAAATGAAAAGCTGGCTTCCATTTCTATCACTCTCACAAGAAATGGCTCCTGAGGACTTAGGACCCACTACTGTCACCACGATGTGAGTAGCTACTTGGCTATGAAAGCTCCAAGCTTCCAACTCCATACCCAGGCGAGGCATCCAGGCAGAGCTTTGTAATTTAGGTGCCCCCCCCAACAAAGTATCCACTTTTCTCTTCTTGCCATCCCCACTCCCAATCACAGACTGAAGACAGGAATCAGAACCTTGGATCATTTAGAAACATACATACAGGAGGATAGGATGAGAAAATTCACAACAAATGATTGACTAATTAAAAAATGTTATACTGAAAGGTATTGATCCTTGATAGTTTTCAAAGAAAGATATATTTTGAAAATGAAAATTTTCTAACAAAATCAATACCAGAAACTAATTGCATTGCTGTTTTAATTTACAGCCTGATCACCCAGGCCACAAGGCTGCGGGCAATTAGGTCCCAACATATGCTGCTAATTAGGTATGAATTGAGATCATTTGGCAATATAATCAATAATTTTTAAAATGTTTATATTCCTTAACCTAACATTTGCATTGTAGAGATGATTCCACCCTAGGAAAATAATTTAAAAAGCAAAGTTTTCACACAAATAAGGAATTTTAAATGTCCTCTTTTTAAATGCAAAAAAATTAGAAAATTACGAAAAGCTTAAAAAAAGAGAAGATTATATAAAATTACATGATATCCACTCAATAACATGTTGCCATTAAGAAGATACTTACGTTGATTATATAATTTGGTGAATTATGATAAGTGGTGGAGAAAAAGCAAGATACAAAATTACAAGTATGTTTAAAAAAAAAGACTGAAAAGAAATAGGGCAAAATATTACCAGGAGGATAAGAAATGTTATTTTCTCTTTGTCTTCTTTCTAGGGAATTTTAAAAAATTTTTCCATGGTAAGAACGTACTATCTCTGAAAACAAAAAGTTTAAGTTAATTAAGAGCTTGCAGAGACCTCACCTACCAGGTCTTTTTCTCGTGTTCCCCATAAGACCAAATCATGTCCCTTTTCCCTTTCCCAAAATCAAAGTAAAACTTGAACAGTTCCTACTGTTAATCTAGACAGACTCCTCCCATCACTACGCAGCTGGTGAACTTCAAGAACACCCTACACAAGGGAACAGACAGGCTTTACCTTATTTCCTTCTTCTTTGAATTGAGGATTAATTATTTTTACAAAAGAATAAAACAACTGACGAATTCTGGAATCTCCAACAAATGCAATATGTTTATCCACAAGGCAGTTCTTTGCTTCACTGAAATCAACAAAGAAACATTGACTAAAATGAGTAAATCTGCATATTGGCATTTCAAAGCACATGGTTTGTGAAGAACGTTGTAATGCTGCCTCAGAAGTAGGTGACCAGATTTACTAGTCTCGTACCTAAAGACCAATAACTCTCAACAATAACAGCCCCATTCATTAAGTGCTTAGGATGGACTCCAACTGTATTAAGCACTAACTTGTAGCTACTACCATTTAACCTCAGCCTAACTCCCTAAGACTGGGATCTAAGTTGCCAAGAGTCCTCTGTTCAAGGGTGTTGCTTTGGATCTGGGTCCCTCTTCACTTGAGATGAAGCAGCTTGGCCCAAGCCCCCTCCCTCCTGCTCAAGGGCAGAACTCTTCCTTCGGAAAGAGCCCACCTTATACTCTCAGTCAGCAGGTCTTATATAGAGGATGCTCTGTTTCACCAACCCCTCTTTGTGAGATATGAAGACCTGCCCTAGAAAAGAAAAGAACAAAATGAGGAAATCCTACCTGATTCTGTATTTATGCATCATACAACTGTGAGGTTGCCAAACTCTCTCTCCAAGAAATCTGCCGCTTGAGAGAAGGTAGTCACACGAATCATCACCTGTGACAGTGAAACACAGCAGTGTTTTAAACAATAGCTGCTATGTAAGGTTGGCTATCCTGACCCTGTTTAAGATCCTTGAAATCACAGAGTCAAGGTTTCTATGCTTCGCTGTATCGCCCAGGTGCACATTACCCATTCATGAGGCACATGGTAAACATTAATATCCTAATAGTGAGGGGGTAAGAGCCCAGCAGAGGCTCCTCACGCCTAAACGCCGAGGCTCTGGCAGTTCCTACAGCCTCAGGCTTTCTTCTCAGGGACTAGCCTTTACGCCCAATTCCCATTCCTACTTCAGTTAGGAAAGGAAAGGTTAAGGGATATAAAAGACAGCTGTGGAGACGATCTCCTATTCAGCTGCTGTAACACATGGCACGTCAGTTTGTCTGGAGACTGGTTTTGAACAGGAAGCTCCCTGACTAGGAAGTCCCTCAGTCCTGTATAAATGGGAACATAGCCTGTCCGCTGCCTCTGGATGGGTTACATCAGCTAAACATCAAGACCACCAAGAGATTCCCGGGGGCTTTAGAGGCATTTAGACTCCAATATGTCAAATGAGTGAGGGTTTAGACTAACCACAGGGTTATCATAAAATATGCATTATTTAATTTCATCCCTAGTTCTTCATTAACAATCAACAGCAAGCTACACTTGTCCAACCCTCCGTTAAGGTCAGGTCAAGGTGCCTGCTACGAGAAATATTACAGAACAACAATGATACTGAACCTTTCAAGGTGGAGAAGGGTAAGACCCAAAGACATATAAATCAAAAGAACACACATTTTGTTCTCAATCCAGTTATTCATTTATACGGCCAAGACACACAAAAGGTATACAAATGCAAGACAAGCAACTTAAATACTGGAAGAGCTGGTGCCAGGGTCACAATCCTGAAGCAGGACAGAAAGGGAAAGTAAAAATCAGCATTATCCTGTTGGGGAGAAACTGGACGAGGAAGGCAGCATACCCACTATTAAGCGTTTGTAATTATATATGCAGCCTGAGCAGTTTTTTTAATGTTTCAAGGATTTTTAATAACCTGTTTCTAAGTAAAATACAAACAGTTAATTCTTAATTCTTCCCAGTTATTACAAATGAATTCTAGTTCCCAAAACAAAATTACGCTCCATAAATAACCAAGGATGAGTAAAGAAAGAACTGCAGGTACACACAATTAAGTTATTTTCCTAAAAAAACAACAGCACTCTGGCAGCAAGTCTTTAATAATGGCCATATAGTAAAAACCACCTATTAAAAATCTAGTAAATGTTTAAAATTAAGGTGAAAATTCCATATTTTTAGCCTTTCTACCTCTTTAGACACATCTATTAAATCAAGTTAAAAGTTAGTAACACATCTATTTTCTATAAAAGTTATAAGTTGTAAATAAGTAGGTGCTAATTCTGTGGAATTTTTCTTCCCTTTCTTTACTTTTTTTTTGGTTGCTATTTGATTTTTGTTTTTTTATGAGAGCCTAGACAGAAACACACTTTGATCAGTCTTCGGTGTCTGGGATTATGCGATTTGTCTGGGATAGCAACATGATTTTATAGATAAGGCAGTACCATCCAACATCTTACAACAACCAGTCTGTCCTCCCCAGAAGATGCACTTACAATGCACACTTTCGTTCTCCTCCTCACTACTATCCACTCCTTGTTTCTCAGTAGTTGTGCTGGTGGAAAACTACAGCTCAAATCTGATGAATCCGTATTACAAAAACCCCACAGCAAAATAGATCTGAAGACTAGCCAAAAGTCACTATACACACATTATCTTATAGACTATTGGTCTTTCTAGGGAATAAATTCTTAATTTTCTAATGAATGCTACTTGACAACTCATCTTCACATATTTTATAACACAAAGTTTTTTTCAAGTCTAGTATCTGAAATTGATCTGTTTGTGTCTCTGTATCTTTTCAGTTAGGGTCTAGTCAGAAGACAGGAACTATACCTGTTATTTTAATAGAGAGACTCTAATACAAGGAATTGTCAAAGGAAAAAAACAAAACAAAACTGCTAACTAGACAATGGAAAAGGCTTTTCTATACCTGTCAGCAAAATAATAAAAACAGTATAACAATAAACAGTATTGCAATCTGATTAAAATAAATTAAATTGGTCCAGAAAAGCAGCTCTACAGAATTCCACACTCTAAAACAAGTTCTCTCTTCTTGGGAAGGAAATATTTTTTTGGATCAAATCACTGAATGTAAATTTCGATGTTAAGATAATGTGCCACATTTTTATTTTTTATACTAACTACATGTAAATATCTGCTGGCATGTGTTTTGTTTACCAAACACAAAACCCAGTCATGATTTTAAACTGTCTAGGATAATTTTGATAGCTACTTTAACACAGTCAATTTGAGATGCAAGTTGCCGGGCACTCATCTAAATGGAGGAACACAACTTTCAAAGCAACAGAAGAGACAGGCTTCTCTACTTCAGACACCTCCAGCTGAGAAGGTCCAGGCCAGAGGATGTCTTCCTTGCCACTTCATCATCTCAAGCAGAAAGCACTGTGGTTTTTCAACCTACAGTACCAGATTTGTATGTATACAGATAATAGAACGATACTTAAAAGCAAACAAACTAAGCAAGCAAACAAAAAAAGCTGAAAAACAAAATGAAACAACTAAAGAAAACACGTGCTGTCCTAAATAACCGCAGTTTATATTTTTCTTTGAATGGGAGCCTTTCGGCACGCTGCACCTTAGACAGACTAATTCCACCGATGCTTCCTGCTGACATCCACAAAAACACCAGATCACAAAGGGTACCACAGTCTGTGGAATATTTTGATTGCCTAAAATCCAGTAAGTTTTACTGCCGTCCGGCTGAAAGTCACCATTACAATGCTTCTTTAGACAACTAGAAGAGCCCACTGCAAGTATCACACAGCCCAGATCTCGCCAACAGTCACAGAAAGAACAGGCTGAGAGACCCTCTCTTGTGTTGATTTCAGAAGCCTCCAAGTTACTTTTCTCCAAAACATGCAGTAAAATTTACACTGGCATTTAGTATGCTTAAGGACAACAAGGAGCTCAATTTTGAAAAAACTAAGGCATTTCAAGTAAGTTAACCATATCATTTAAAAAATCAAGATGTATCCATAATGGAACTATCCTTGAGGCTACAGATACTGGCCTCTTAATATAGAAATGATATTTTTAATCTGTAATCCACTATTGATAGATACTTTGTAATAAATGGACATTTTATAATAAAATTTAGCAAAAGTATAGTTAAAAGGGTAATTATTTTCAAAATGTCACTCTGCTAAATAATGTGGAAATAATATTAATCATGTAAAAAAACTACTTCCTAAAATTTAGATGAAAACATTAAATTCAATTAAAACCTGTACAATACCACTTGTATATCTAATCCTGAATTGTACCCCACATCTTTAAAAAAAAATTAAAATATATTCCATAAAAGACACAAAAAGAACCAAATTCAGGGAGGAAATAGGGACTTTGAAGCTCCCTTTATTGGTCGTTATTTGTGGCACTCCTGCTGTGTGGGGTTTTGATGATTTAGAGATGAACAAGATGCCCTTGGGTATGCAGTAATTGGCATCTGCCAATTACCACAATGCAACACAGGCAGCATGGCAAGCTGCTGCGGCAGACCTGAACTCCTAATTCCTACTTCGGTAGTGGTGACATTTAAACCAGGACTTAAAGGAAAAGCCTGTACTCTTTCCCAAGGGGAGAGGTCACTGCAGGCAGAGAAAATCAAGTATATAGGAGAGGTATAAAGTAAAAGGACCAAACGTTCAGGGAGAAAAAAAAGAAAACACAGGTAACATTAGACTTTTAAGTTGTTTTGCCATCCAGCTTTTAGGAACTGAACTCCTGGCCGTACTGTAAGGCTGCATTAGCGTTTCTAGATTGTTCAGCCCGTGCCTCCCTGGAGCACATCTCTCACTGCAGTGTCCATGCAGCCACACTATCGCAGAAGCCCCACGAAGGGCAGACCCCAGAACGTGACGTGGACAGACTCGCTGGGGGCTCAAGACACCTCGGTCACTGAGCTGTGCATAGAAGGCAACTGACTCTCATGCCTCCTCTTCAGAATGTAAGTGATACAGTAATTCACTGAATCTAAGACCACTGATTATAAGACACATGATTATTTTATGTCATAGTAAGAAAAAAATGTGACCAATTAAACTTTGACATACAATCAAAGTTTTAAAGACCCATCCTGATTACAGAGATGTTAAAAATGTGGGGGGCGGGGGGAGCGCATGTATCTACCTCAAAGAGTGGATATCAAGACAAATGATTTAAAATCTGTAAACCCTTAGCTGAACAGTCCCTGGCATATAATAAGCACGTGGTTAGCACACAGTATTTGTCAAGCCTTACTTTCTGGAGTGGGTAACTCTTTTACTTTCTCAAGAGATACTAAGTATGTTCCAACTGCATTTCCTCCGCCTTGTCTGAGACACACCCACATCCATCTAAGACAAGGGCCTTTCTTATTCTGAAGATGCGTGCTGATTCAAGTGCATGGTTACTTTTGCAAAAGGGACTGCACCCGGCTCGGTTTGACACTGCCAAAGTATGTGGGTGGCTGGAATGTTCCTGGCTAAGACATTTATTTTTCCCAAACAGTCCTCAGCTCAAGTTCTTGACGTTTAGTCCAGTTAAGTACACGCACCAGGTGTACTGCTTCACACTCAAGTACCTAAAGAAACTGATGACTTGTTGCTGGAGGAAGATGCACAAACCCAGACTGCTACACTGACTCATGAGGTCCCATCTGACATTCCACTCTCCCTGCTGATGACAGACCTTGATGAAATGAAATCTATAATCTAGATATAAAAATTGACATTCCAAGCTTACCAAAAGATAAAAAGCACAAGCAAAAGCAGAGAGGGGGGGACCAGATGTTTACCTTAGGACAACAGAACTTGCCATTATGAAATGCACTTTGGGAGGCCAAAGCTGGAGGAACTGCATTAGCCCAGGAGTTCCAGACCAGCCTAGGCAAAATAGCCAGACCCTGTCTCTACAAAAAAAATCCAAAAATTAGGCGGGCATGATGGCATGTGCCTGTGGTCCCTGCTACTTGGGAGGCTGAGGCGAGAGGATTACCTGAGCCCAGAAGGTCAAGGCTGTGGTGAACCATGACGGTGCCACTGTACTCCAGTCTGGGCAAGACAGCGAGACCCTGACTTTTAAAAAATGTATGTCTACCACCACCGCATACACAAGATTGAGTTCACTTATTTTATATCAAACGTGCATGAATAATAGTTAAAATAAGTATTTCCTTGATATTGCCACAAACCATGGCCTCGACAACGCCGGTTTTATTTTGCACATGGGGGAACCCGATGGACTCTAATGCAGTGACTGCAGGGGAGCCGAGGCCTCGCCAGGCACGTGGCTGTGATCTGGAGAGGCCAGGCGGGGAGGCCAAGGGGACAGGGTCTGGCTTTCAGAATCCACTCAGTGTGTCTACATAGGATGCCGTTCGCCCGGTGTGGTCCTAGAGCATCCGACTTTTCATCCTGGGGCTCAGAGGAAACAAAGCAGCAGAAACCAGCCAAGCGCCTGGCCGTGCAGCCTCCGGGGTCGCCGGCTCCACTGACACCGCGGCGCACCTGTCCGCGCACGCCGCGCCCGCGCCACGAGGGCGACCCACGACGCCACTGAGGCCCAATTGGCCTCCTTCCCGGGGGAGCGCACGGAGGAAAAGGGGCCGCCAGCCAGGACCCCAGCCTGGCCCCGGCCGGGCCGGACTCCGCCACCGCCCGCACAGCCCGCCAGGGACCACCCCGCGCTCCTGACAGGCGGGGCGGCGCTCCCGAGGCCCTCGCGTCCCCGCTGCTGTCGCGCGCTGGGGGGTCCGGGTGGGCGCACGGCGGGGCGGGGGGCGCGGCGACACGGGGACGTGGGGGCCCGGGCCGGGTGGGCGCACGGCGGGGGCGGGGACAAGGCGACCCGGAGACACGGGGGCCCGGGCCGGGTGGGCGCACGGCGGGGGCGGGGACGCGGGGGCCCGGGGCCCCCCCCGGGCGGGGGGGCGCGGGGACTGGGAGCCGCGGGCGGGGGGGCGCGGGGACGGGGGCCCCGGGCGGGGGGCGGCGCTCACCTCCGTAGCGGCGCGAGGCCAGGTGGCCCGCCGCGAGCAGCAGCACGGCCGCCAGCGCCAGCAGCTTGGCGCTGCGCACGCTGAAGTAGTGGTTGATCTCTCGCCGGCCCAGGGCGTAGGCCAGCGCCGCCATCTTGCCGCCGCCATGACAGCCGCGCGCGGCCCAGCGGGGAAGGGGCGCCGCGCAGGGGCAGCGCCGGGGCCGCGGCCCAGGCGGCCGCCGCCCGCCCCCGCCGGCCTCCGCGGCGGCCTCCGCGGCCGCGCCGGCCTCCGCCGCCGCCCCGGCCTCCGCTGCCCTCTCGGTGGCCTCGCCCCAGCCCCGCCGCCGCTGCTCCCGGGCGCCCGGGCCGCCTGTCCCCTCCCCTTCCTCCCGCAACGCCTCCTCCTCCTCCCCGCGAGGCTCGGGCCCCGGCGGCGGCTGCAACGGCGAGGGGGTCGAGGGGCCCGCGGGCGCCCGGGGCTCGGGGGTCGCCGGGTCCCGGGCGGGCGGCGGTGGCAGGGACATGGGTCGCGGGGTCGGGCCGCGGTCGGGGCCTCCCTCGCTCCCCGCCTGGCCTTTTGCTCCGGCCTCCCTCACTCCCTGCCTCGCCTTCTGCTCCGGACCCGCCCCGGGCCTGGCCGGTGCTGGCCGGTGGCGGGACGGCACTCAACCCTCGAGGAAGGCCGGTCTGCACGCTCGGTCACGCCCTGGCCCGCTCCTCTTAGAACTTTCTTGTTTTGCTTTGGTTTTGTTTTGAGTTCGAGTCTCACTCTTGCCGTCCAGGCTGGAGTGCGATGGCACGCTCACCGCCACCGCAGCCTCGACCTGCTGGGCTTAGGCGATCCTTCCACCTCAGCCTTCCAAGTCGCGGGAACAACAGACGCACGGAACGTTTTTTCTTCTGATGTCCTCACTGTGCCTGGCTCCCCTGGGTGAAGGGACCCCAAGGTACAGCCCAGAGAGGGCAGAGAAGTCCTAAGTATTGCAGGCTTGGAGGGCCTGGCGGTCATCTGTGTTCACAGGAAGGTGGCCCAGGTGGGTGCACCAGGCTTTACCCAACACAGTTGTCCCTGCCCAGAGACTATCCGTGAGGCCAGCACTCCTCGCTAGAGACTCCAGCACATTGTCTCTCCTCACCTCCTGTTTCCTGTTTGCATCCCCCTTTCTGGGGGGTCTTTCTCATGCTGCCTTCCAGATGGAGGTGGCTGTTTACATTGCTTGCCATTCGACCTGCATGACTCACTGTTTAGTTAGGGTGTTGGCAAGCTCGCTTTACAACTCTCGTGTAGCCATTTCTCTTAAAATTACAGAATACGGGTCACGAAGGGCCTGTGGACATCATGCATGCGTCTCGCATTCGAGGGTTCTTTTGTTTTCTTTTTGAGTCGGGTTCTCACTCTGTCCCAGGCAGGAGTGCAGTTCATGGCAGCTGCTACCTCCTGGACTCAGGCAATCCTTCCGCCTCAGCCTCCTAAGTAGCTTAGGACTACAGGAGTGCACCACTACACCCAGCTAATTTTTTTACTTTATTTATTTATTTGTAGAGATGAGGTCTCACTAGGCTGGTCTCGAACTCCTAGGTTCAAGCAGTCCTCCCTCCTTGTCCTCCCAAAGTGCAAGGATTACAGCTGTGAGCCATCACGCCCGGCACTTTGCTCTATTATTATGTTTTCATCCATGGAACTCGTATCTTGAAAGATATTTTCACTTAAATTAAATCCCATACATCACTGTCATGGGTGTAATACTAATAAGGAATATAGCAAAATAAGGGACACTTGGACACACTTGGACACTGTTCCCTGCAAATGGCCATTTAATTTTGGCTGTTATTCTGATTTGAGGTTGATCACATGCTGTAAGAATTAAATCAGATATTGTAAAAACCAGATAAATAACTCTACTAACAATCTATGGTCCACCAGTCACATCCTAGATTCCTGTGATGTCATCCACTGCAAGTTCGAATTTCTGATCAGCATTCAATAAACAGTGTTAGCTCACAGGGTTTACTTAATGCCCGGCAAAAGTAAAGAAACTTGACATTTTACTTAATTGCAATTTCCAGACGGATTTCTGAAATATTGTAAAGAGCTGTGAACCTCGTCTTTCATGTTTCTTGTGTAAAGCTAGTCTCTCTAGCTCTGCTCTGACTCTCCCTGTCAGTCTCTCCTAGGGGTGTTAATGCTGCCATCGGCTGCCCCTTGAAAATCACCGCCTTTCTGTGTCCTCCGACTCTCCCTGTCTCCTGGCTCTTTGCCTTCCACTGGTAACGTTTTTCTTTCTGATGAAAGACACCAGTGGACTGCGTTCCTGCGTCTACCTCTTCACCTCTTTTCCTCTGACAAGCATCAAGAAAGAGTAGTGAGGACAAGCAGTCTTTACTCGCACATTTGCCACTGTCTTTCGCACATTTGCCACTGACTATTCTCGGTCAGGCTGTGTGGAATGACCTTTCACCAAACCCAAGGGACACTTTCTAGTCCCATCTTCTGACCATTTTGTCACACCTGACACTGCTAATCATTCTTATTTGACATCCATCCATTGAGTTCTCTTCCTCTCCGAGACCCTCTCAGGTCCCTCCTTTAGATGATGGAATGAACCAGAGGTCTGTTGGGAGCCTGACTCTGGCTGTTTTTAGGTGATCTCAGCATCACTCAGCCACTGGCTAGGGTTCCCATCCTAGCTATGGGACTGACTGCATTCCACACACACCTGATCACAGCTGTCCTTATGTATACTTTTATCCCTACACCATGGAGCTGTCTGTCTCCTGGATCTCTCTCCTGAGATACCCCTCAGATACCCAATACTCATGATTTCCAAAACCAACTTGTTCTCTCCCTCTCCCTTCTTTACCCGCTTTTGGCCTTCATGACTAATCTTTTTACTCACAATCCGGTTATCCAAGCAAGTGTCTGAGGCTTCCTTGCTTTCGTCTAAATAGTCGACTCTGTTGCCCCTCCCCATTCACTTGTTGTTACCTTGGTGGAGCCATGATTTTTTGCCTGAATGTCTTACCCATTCACTCATCTTTCTCAGGTCGTTCAGAAATTAGTCTTACTGCCATTCTACCTTACCTCTTACCAGATGGAATGTTCTTCAACTCAAATCTGATGATATTGTTTCCTTCTAAAAACTAGCTAGTGGCTCCATGTTTACTTGCCTTCCCTAAGCTATCCAGAATGTTTAATACTCAGCAAGCCACCTCATCTTCTAATAATCTGTGTGGAAGGTGGGTTGGGGGGAGGGGGAGAGAGAGAGAGAAAGAGAAACCGTCTGATACCAGCACATTACTTTAAACACAGACTACCACACTTTATATTTTTCCTATGGATTAAAAAAAAACTCTTTCTGCCCTTTCCCAAAGCTGTCACTTTCACCCGTGTCCATGATTGTGTTAACATGATTTGGGTTAAGAATTTGGTCTCTTAAGTTTCCCTTCCTTCTTCCTTCAACGTATCCCTCTTCGTTGCTTGCCGCATGTGTCCTATCTTAAAGCTTCTCCTGAGTACACTACACTGTTTCTTCCTTCACTTCCAAACTTCCTGAAGGGACAGTCTATAGTTACTATGTCTCCCTCCTTTTTAAGACTACTTATTGGTTCTTTAAGCACCTGAAAACCGACTACTGTGGAGAGATGGACAGTGGCTTGCTTGTATATGTACTTTCAGCAAATTGTGCCTATGAGAGCTCATCAAGTAGTAGTACTTGTAGGCTCCTTCAAATGCCAGTCCCATCCTAAGTTACCAAGTTCAATGTCTTTGTCTTAGTGTTTTGTCTTGGCTGCGTAGCTTTGTTGAAATTGCTTCTTCACATCGTCTCTTCTGACTTGGTGATGCCGCATCCTTGGTCCTCCTGTTTGGTAACAGAGGATGCCTCTTGTTTTCAAATCCTTTTATGAAAGCACTTTTCACGTTTCTTCTCATGTGCCTGTTTCTCTTCTTAGGAAACCTGAGTTTTTAGTCCCTCAAGTGTGTGCAGCCGGGGCTCTGCTCACATTGCTCTCGTTTTCACATTTCTCAGAGATAGTGGCTTACCCACACGTGTTTGTTTCCCATGTGATCCCTTGGCTTACTGTCCCCCAAGTCGTTCCTGCTCATCTCTGACTCATCTTTTTTCTCCTCTGCCGTATCTAAAATATAGGCTTTCAACCCAGCATTGTGGCTCACACCTATAATCCCAGAGCTTTGGGAGGCAGAGGCAGGAGGATTGCTTGAGTCCAGGAGTTTGAGGTTATAGTGAGCTATGATCATGCCACTGATCACCAGCCTGGGTAACAGCAAGACCCTGTCTCAAAAAAAAAAAAATTCACGTAATAAAGTATGACACTAGATAGAACAAAATCTATAATTTTGATTTACAGTTAATTCCTAACAATAAAATAAGGCTTCATTAATATTTAATATAAGGACTATCTTTGGTACTTTGATTAGCCTTGTCAAGTCCCCTTGGAATGGAATCCTGAGGGGGAAAAGAAAATTCATCCTTGTGGAGAGATGGACAGTGGCTTGCTTATTTATGTACTTTCAGCAAATTGTGCCTATGAGAGCTCATCAAATGAGTTACCAGATTATCTACTTTTACTTAGACTTACACATTGGAAAGGGAATTGTGAATGAAAAATAATTCTAACCATACACATGCCAGCAAACAAGAAAATATAGAATGTGGCTGGGCATGGTGCCTCACTCCTGTAATCCCAGCACTTTAGAAAGCCAGAGTAGAAGGATCATTTGATGCCTGGAATTCAAGACCAGCCTAGGCAACATAGTGAGACCTCATCTCTACAAAAAAATTTAAAAATTTTTTTAAGAAGCTGGGCTCGGTGGCTCAGCCTGTAATCCCACGCCTTGGGAGGCTGAGGTGAGTGGATTGCCTCAGCCCGCGGGTTCAAGACCTGCCTGGGCATCTCTACAATAAATAAAAAAAATTAGCCGGGCGTGGTAGCGTGCGCCTGTAGTTCCAGCTACTTGGAAGGCTGAGGCGGAAGGATCGCCGGAGCCCAGCAGGTCAAGGCTGCGGTGGCTGGGAGCGGCCACTGCACTCCAGTCTGGGCGACAGAGTGAGACTCCAACTCAAAAAAAAAAAAATTTTTTTTAAAGAGAATTAACCAGGTGTGGTGGTATGTGCCTGTAGTCCTGGCTACTCATGAGGCTGAGGCAGAAGAATCACCTGAGCCTAGGAGGTGGAAGCTGTGGGAAGCCGTGATTGTGCCATTGTACTTCAGCCTGGGCAACGGAGTGAGACCCTGATTCAAAAAAAAAATGTAGAATTTTCTACTCCTAATACAAGCTGTTTATCATTTACATTATAGGGTTAAAAAAGTATGCATATGAATATATATGTGTGTATATTACATATGACACACATATGATAACCACTTAAATATGCAAGAAATCAGCAAAAAAAATGATTAGAATTGTTTGAAATAAGAATTTATATCCACTTATTGTTAATTGCTGTAAATATGTACAGTGCTTGGAGAGTTATTACTGGTATAAAGCTACCAAAATTAGCAAGACATTTAGAAACTAGGCACCCAAAACGTGAATTAAATCTACACTGTCTGTGAGCTGTCCAAATGTTTCACATATATTATATTAGTACATTAGTGGGGTGGTGTGTACTGGATAACCAAATAAATATGCAGAGATTTGAGGGATACATGCCTAAATTACTTAACTGATACGAGTGCACCATCAAAAAAATGGAAGCCCCTTACTGAGAGGATCACTGCATCCTGTTCACTCTGCTTCCCCAAAGCTTGTTCTTTCTCCCCAGAATGTTCTGATGTAGGCTCTAACTTGATCATTACAACAGGCTTCTGCTGGCCTCCTTGACTCTAATTTGTCACATTTTCAACCTCTGTCTTTCCAATTGCTGCTAGAATTATTTGTCTAAGACTTTTATTTGTTCTTGTCACTTCCCTGCTTAAAAACTTTGATGGTTCTTTATCAGTACAAAATGAATAACCAACCTTTCAACGTGTTTTGAGATGTGATTTGGCCTAAATTTCCCATTTCTCTCTTATCTCTAATTTCATCCAACCATGCCAAACCACAAGCCAAGAATGTCTGTGTCTGTAGCTTTTCTTTTACTAGTTTCTTAAAATTTGAAAGACACTTCCCCCATGTCTCATCTCTACTTTTTTAAGACCTTTCTCCTTTAGACTTGCTACATTGTGCCTCCTCCATGAGCTTTTCTCATAGCTCCCTATGGGAATGTAAACCTCTTCCTTTTCTGATTTTTTCACAGCACTGTGTCATATCTTTGATTAAGTATGTGTCCACCACAGGCACCATCCGCTCAGAACAGATACCTTCCTTGTGCAGACTGTGGATAATCAGGAAATTATCAGTTGTCTTTTGGGACATGCCCCCCACACCATATAAGCTATTAAGTTATTATGTTTATTTTCCTCTTCCTTATTCCCCTCCCTCCAGACTTTATGCATTAAGACACAGGGACTTAGTCCTTTTTGTATTATTTGTAGAGACAACTTATGAAAGACTCAGAAATGGACAGAAAATGTTATGGTTGTGTAACTGACGGAAGCTTGGCCACTCATCACTCACAGCCACACTTGAGAGATGAGAGACGAAAGAAAGTGACTTTATTCCAAAAGTCAAAAAATAGGAAAATGGCCAGGCTCATGATTAAAAAGAAAAGAAAAGAAAATCCCCATTTCAGTTTTTTAGACTGACTGCAAAGGTTTAAAAAGGGAAAATTGGCATGGGAAACATGCAAGTCTGGCACAGGTTTTATCTTGACAGCTTATCTCGGGTGATCTGGTCACCTCAACTGCAGTCAGGTTATGGATCAGCTGTCTCATGCCTCATTCCAAGTGGAAGGATCCAGCAGTCAGGCTGTTTTAAATTAGCCCCTGGGATTTCCAAGCAAGTATGGGGTCAGATAAGTGTGCATAGTGAAAATAAGTTTCAAACATGTTTCAGGGCTTAAAAGGAATGTAGGGGGAAAAAACCACTTTAAAATACATTTTAAGGCTGAAATGCTTGGTCACAGTTGTCCTTAGTGGAAAACTGAGGCCAGGCTCAGTGGCTCAGTCTGTAATCCCAGCACTTTGGGAGGCTGAGGCAAGTGGATTGCCTGAGCCCACGGGTTCGAGACCAGCCTGGGCAACTTGGTGTGACGTCATCTCTACAATAAATAAAAAAATTAGCCGGGCATGGTAGTGCGCACCTGTAGTTCCAGCTACTTTGGAAGGCTGAGGCGGAAGGATCATCTGAGCCCAGCGGGTCGAGGATAAAGGGTCAAGAGCATGGCACTGCACTCTAACCTGGGCAAAAGAGTGAGACTCCAACTCAAAAAAAAAAGAAGAAGAAAATTGAACATAGTCCAGATTATCTGATTCTGTGGGGTCTGTGTACATCTTATTACCATTGAGTTATTTTACGTCAACATAAAATAATTCTATCATGTGATTATACTATATTATCTAATACCTAAAGTAATACAAATAATTCTTGTCTATAGAAACGAAAATCGTATCTCATTTGGGATTCAGCTAATTGTTCCCAATATTGAACAGATCTAAAGTTTCACATCTATGAAGCAAATTTATGTTCCCATTTCTGCTGACCCATATATGTGTAGTTCTTTTAATTTTCCTTCAAATTAGTTGCAACATCTTACAGATTTCCTCATTAGTTAATAGGCTAAAGACTTTGACACATGTTTATTTTATATCTGTATGAGACTCATGATGTCTTCTTTTAAAATTATCTTTTGCCAGGCTCGGTGGCTCAGCCTGTAATCCCTCGCTTGGGGAGGCTGAGGTGAGTGAATATCCTGAGCCTGCGGGTTTGAGACCTGCCTGGGCAACTTGGTGAGACCTCATCTCTACAATAAATCAAAAATTAGCTGGGCGTGGTAGTGCGCGCCTGTAGTTCCAGCTATTTGGAAGGCTGAGGCGGAAGGGTCACCTGAACCCAGCAGGTCAAGGCTGTGGTGGCTGGGAGCGGCCACTGCACTCCAGTCTGGGTGATAGAGTGAGACTCCAACTCAAAAAAAAAAAAAAATCTTTTAATGCATGGATATGCTTTGGATCTGGTAAATATTAATATTTCTCAATTTCAGATTAAAAGTCATTTAATGAATAATACCAGAATAAGCTGAGACACTTTTCTTTAAAAAAATTTTTTCTAGTTGCAGGTGTGACTTTGTTGTCTAGGCTGGAGGGCAAGTGGCATGATCACAGCTCACTATAGTCTTGACATTCTGGGCTCAGGTGATTCTTCTACCTCAGCCTCCCAAGTAGCTGGAGCTACAGGTGCACACCACTATACCCAGCTAATTTTTTTTTATTTTTGTAGAGATGACATATCACTATGTTGCCTAGGCTGGTCTCAAATTCCTGGGCTCAAGGGATCCTCTCACCATGGCCTCCCAAAGTGCTGGGATTAAATCTCCCTTGCCATAGAGACAATGGGATGCCTCTTTTGAAAATGTTTAGGACTATGGAGCAGAGAAATATTTTCCAAACTAAATTTTTATTTATCTAGATGAGAAAACAATTTTCTCCAGGAGACTGAAAAAAAACTCTCTCTCTCTCTCTCTCTCTCTCTCTCTCTCTCTCTCTCTCTCTCATCAGAGTATCACTCTATCATCCAGACTGGAGTGGCATGCTCATGGCCACTGCAGCCTCAACCTGCTCGGCTCAGGCGAGCCTTCTGCCTCAGCCTTTCAAGTAGCTGGAACCACAGGTGTGCACCACCAGGCCCGGCTAATTTTTTTATTTATTGCAGAGATGAGGTCTTTCCTTGTTGCTCAGGCTGGTCTCAAACCCCTGAGTTCAGGCAATCCTCTGGTCTCCATCTCCCAATGTGCTAGGATTACAGATGTGAGGAACCATGCCCGGCAAGACTTATTTTCATCACAATAAATTTGAACACAGATCCTCTGATAAGTCACATGTGTCCCAAACAAAACAAAATTAGAAACCCACAAATATCCAGTTGGTATTTGCTTAATTACTTAAACACTATATGAAAGAATAAACATAAGAAATTCTAAAGTGTTATTTACTCATTTTGTCCTTTTTTTAAAATCTAGGAGTTTTCACCTTGAAAATGATACAAAAATCTTTGCAATAATCATTGGAAGCTGTATAAAGTAAAAACTCCATGATTCAGTAATCTTCAGTGTCACCCATATTCCCGTGTTCTGTTTGTCCTCAGACTGGACGCACTTGGGGTGGACCCTCAGGTGTCCGGAACATGCTGCTGCGATGATCGTCTCAGCCTAGATGTCCTCTGCTTCTTTACCCTTCTAGCTTCTCTTCTGTCTTGTCTCCTGCTGCCAAGTGTCATGTTAACCAAGTATTCCCTTCTAGGAAGACTCTTCTCGCCCTACCCTGGTGACCACATTTGTCTTGATGATTTGGGAAAGGGGCAGAAGCGGAGCAACTGAGAGAAGAGTGGACTTGTGGGAGGCAGGTTTTGGGCAGAGGCTATAACCGACAGGATTCACTGATGATGGCAGGCCGGAGACGGAGAGAACCAGAACCAAGGCGACTTCTGTTTCTGGCTTGAGCCGCTGGTAGCCTCCGGGACCACTCACTGGATGGGAAAGGCTGGAGTGGGGACAAGCTTGGGAAGGATTGCACAGTATTTCTTCAGGCTATTGTTGTTTATAGTATGGTTAGAAGTTAAAACCCAGAAAAGACAATACATGTTAACTTTCATTGTGAAACTCTTCTCTACTTTCATGTCTTTCCCCAGGACACTTTTTTCAGGTGAAATCAACATTTGCACCAATGAGTTTAAAAAAAAAACAAACAAAAAAGAACCAAACCAGGGGAAGGGATGGTAATACAAGAATAATTTTGCCCTGGGTCTTCCTCAAAGGCTAAGGCACAGATCCCTTTCTGTAGAGTAGCTGATTTAAATCAGATGAACACTCACTGCTTTTTCACAGCTCACTGCTTTTTAAAAGGCACTACAGGGATCTCTTAGGGGAGAGGAGTGTGAAGACCTCCTGTGGTCTCTGAGGTGAGGGTGTTAACCTCGATCAGATCAGATCAGATCAGAGCAGAGCAGAGCAGGGCAGCTGGAAGGGAGAAGGAAATTCTCCACAACCTGCTGGCTTTCATGACCTCGCCCAAGTGGTCCTGCATTTTTTCATTAAGCAGGTTACAGAAGATGCTGGGGGTTAATTAGCTTAGTGAAGTTTGGCTGAAATGGCTCCGGGCCTCAGGTGAGTCTAATGCTGTTAGCATCCAGCCTCCACTCCATACTCTATCTTCTCTGAATGTCTGTAAACAAATTAGGATTGCTTTTCATGTGGGGCTTTGTAGCTCACAGGGATGTATGAAAACGTATTAGGTGGTGTCGGAAGAGCACTTTACATGATTTATTCTTTAGCCAGTTTTTCCTGAGGGATACTTTGTCTCTGCGCTCCTAATTGCCAGGGAGCAGGATGATGAAGGGCAATCTTCAAGAGACACTTAGTGGGTTGCAAGACGTGACTCATAGATCTTCTCTCTGCACGCGAAACATATACTTTACATTTCCCATCATGAAATTCTGTCTTTCTAACCAGTGTATTTTTGTGTGTGACATTTAGATAACATTTTCAGTTTGCAGAAGTGGCAGGTAAGCTTTGTGGTCGTTAGAAAAAAGTTTTTATTACGGGGGTAGAATAATGTAGTAGAAGGAGCGTAGGTTTTGAGAGAAGAGCATTTGGAATTTGACACCTGGTTCTGCCACTTACTAGCTAAATAATGCGGCAAATCACTTTACCTGTTGAACTTCAACTTTCTTGCTTGTAAAAATGAAGATAATCACACCTATCACTCAAGGTTGTTTTTATGACTACATGAGTAATGTATAGTTCTTGACACTTGGGTGATGCTTAATAAAAAATTCTTTCTTTCCTCCTTCAAATTTCATTGTCACTGGTAAATTGCAAGCAGTTGTTCTAAATTCTGCTCTCAACCCAGCAGACTATGTCTACCAGTAAACACATTTGTCAGAGACCTGATGTCTAATTAACAGAAAATAACCAAGTCAAATGCAAACACATTCCCTGAAATAACTAAGTAATCCTTGGTCCAGCCTGTTAAAAACAAAACAAGACAAAACAAACAAAACAAAACAAAACAAAACTCAATGAGACATTGAAGGACTCATCTTTTTGCTAATACATATTTTTGCCTTAATTTTAAGTTTTAAATAATTTTAAGTCTTCTCTTTAGATCATAAATAATCTAGAGATTATTATTATTATTATTATTGAGTCAGAGTCTCACTCTGTTGCCCAGTCTGGAGTGCAGTAGCATGATCACGGCTCATCATAACCACTAACTCCTGGGCTCAAGCAATTTTCCTGACTCAGTTTCCCTAGTAGCTGGGACTACAGACACATGCCACCATACCCTGCTGATTTCTCTGATTTTTTTGTAGAGATGAGGTCTCACTATGTTGACTAAGGTAGTCCCGAACTCCTGAGCTCAAGCAATCCTCCCACCTCAGCCTCCCAAAGTGTTGGGCTTACAGTTGTGAGCTACCGCGCCTGGCCACTCTAGAGATTACTCTTGATCACACACAAAGCGAGTTTCCTGTTTTGTCATGAATGTTTACGTAGTTCAGCAAGAGGTATTAACTAACCACATATACTTCCTTGAACAGTCAGTATTGAGCAACCACCAAAGTCAAATAATTGGATTCTACTGGGTAGGGTAATTTCACTAAGGAATACAGGATCCGATCATGTAAAAACCTCTGTTATTTTTTTCTTCTAGCTTGAGACTAGGAAACAAAGCCCCTTCAAGTTTTTCCGCCATGATTTCACCGTCATTGCCTATATTCTGTTGAGTTCCTATCTGCCTAAAGTCTCCAAGTACACTGAGGCTCCTGGTTGGCCAGTGAGTGATGTTGCTTATCACCTATGAGGCTCTAACCCTGAAACAGGTTCATTCCCTGTATGAAATGTGGAAGCGATGCTTTCATACCTTGCTCCGTGAGGATGGGCTTTCCATATCTGATTAAATGTCATTAATTCTCAAGTAAGCCTCCAAGTAAGGCTTTGGATGATGAGGTAGAACTTGAAAACAGTAAAATTCTCTATTGGGGTGCAATACAAAATGTTTTAATAAGAATTTGATCGGGGTTCATGCTGGGAGTAAGAGCATATTCTGGGCAGAGAGAGCACTGACACATTCCCAGACCCCCCAATTTGTTGTATAATACATACAGTCTCAGAAATATACTTATGAGTAATTGTATCTGTAAAATGTATCCTTTAATTTGACCATTCTTCCGATCAGTTTTTACAATAGTGTTGAGCTAATTAAGGGAAAGAAAAGTTGAGAACACAATGATTTGGCATCTCTCTACTTTTATAAGGCAAAATAAAACTTCATGGTTTTCCAGAGGTTTGATGGAAAATTTCAAGGTTAACTTTAAGTGTTGAAGAAAATTCTGAACATTTTATTTTTTTGAATCTAGGATGTGGGTGTGGAAAAGCAAAATAAAGAACCATCAGAATACTTCAGAATACTTAAGGCAGTTTCAGATCTGCCTGAGAAACAACAAATTCGACACCTGCTAGTCAAAATGACAATGCGATATTTTAAATAACAAGGAGGTGACTCAGAGGAAAGGAGTCTTAACTCTTACAAAATGAGGCACTTTAAGTTTCTGCTGCTTGCATGAGTGAGGGTTTGACGGAGTCAGCGTAAAACACAGAGAACTATTTTGATGGGACGTGGCACTCTGCCATGTGGACAGAGCCTATAGAATGTAGAAGAAATATCTTTTACTAGCCTTTGCGAAGAGTAGACCAACTAGCTGAAGTTAAGCTGTCATTTGCATCCAGAAAACCAAGTTCGAGTTTTATATGAACACAATAATTAGCAGCAAAGGTTTACAAACTCCCTGCCCTACTTTTTAAATTATCTTGCTAACAAACCCATCAAAACAACATAAACTTTGTCCCAATTTGAATACATTTCGCTGCTTCTTTTCCAACTCATTATTTGTAGTGAGACAAATAATTTTTTTCTGCATCCCTATAACTTTCTTTTTTTTAATCAATATTTCTTATTATGATATTGTGGGGTACAGTTAAGGGTTAGGTATACAAATATGCTTTGTTCAGGCACCCTTGTTGATAAGAGGTGTCTCCCCATTCCAGACAGATATTTACTACCGTTAATCCCATCTCCCTTCCCCCCCATAGTTTCCCACCACTGTCAGTCATTTTCTTATAGTATTACGTTGGATGGTCAAGGTCCACTATATGAGTGACAACATGTAATACTCAGATCTTTGTTTCTGTGAGAGGTCACTCAGTATTATAGACTCTAGTTCCATCCAGGTTGCTGCAAAATTCATGATTTTGTTGTTTTTTATGGCTGCATAGTATACCACTGTGTATATGTACCACATTTTTTTAATCCAGTCGTCTTTTGATGGACAGCATGGTTGCTTCCAGGTTCTTGCTATTGTGAACAGTGCTGCGATAAACATACGTGTGCAGGTATCTTTTTTATAGAGTGATTTGAATTCTTCAGGGTATATTCCCAGTAGGGGGATTGCGGGGTCATATGGGAGGTCAATATTTAGAGCTTTTAGGAATCGCCATATTGTTTTCCACAGAGGTTGTACTAGTTTGCACTCCCACCAACAGTGTAGAAGTGTTCCCTTTTCACCACACCCTCTCCAACAACTGTTATTTTTTGAGTTATTGATAACTGCCATTCTGACTGCAGTTAGGTGGTATCTCAGTGTGGTTTTGATTTGCATCTCCCTGATGATTAGTGAGGTTGAACATTTTTTCATGTGTCTGTTGGCTGCTCGGATGTCTTCCTTTGAGAAGTGTCTGTTCATATCTTTTGCCCATTTTATAATGGGGTTGTTTGTTTTTTTTCTTTTCAGCACTTTTGAGTTCCTTGTAGATCCAAGATGTTAAGCCTTTGTCAGACCTGGAGTTGGCAAATATTTTTCCCAGTCTGTAGGCTGTCTCCTTGCTCTCTTGATGGTTTCTTTGGCTTTGCAGAAGCTTGTCAGTTTAATGAGGTCCCACTTGTTTATCTTATCTCTTATGGCCTGTGCGTTTCGGGTTTTGTTCAGGAACTGGATGCCAGTTCAAATTTCCATGAGGGTATGTCCTTCATTTTCTAAGGTTCTTATACTTTGAGGTTTTACATTTAGGTCTCTGATCCATTTGGAGTTAATTTTTGTGTATCTATTCAAGATTTGCCTTATCCAGTTCTTTTTCCCAGTCAAAAAGAACCAGACCTTTTACTTTAAGACAAAAAAAAGAAAATATCCAGGACCTTCCATTTGTGGTCATACTTTTCTGGCACTATTACTTCAGTGTAGTCTTTGATTACTTATATAAGTTCTAATTTTCAGTTAGATTAGCTAATTTCTATTTTATAGGGAAAACTGGATAGGGATGCAGAAATACCGATAATACACAGTTTAGTAAATTAGCAAAATTCATGAGTATATTCACCCAACCCCATAGAGCCTCACACATCCATTTTTTACCTTTTTAAATCAGCAGAGTAAGCACAATAATTAGCATGAATAATAACAGATATATTCACTATAAGAAACAAAGTATGTATATTAAAAATATGTTGGGGCCTGGCACAATGGCTCATGCCTGTAATCCCAGCACTTTGGGAGGCCAAGGTGGGAGGATCACTTTAATTCAGGAGTTTGAGATCAGCCTGGGCAACACAGTGAGACCTTGTTTCTATTTTGCTAAAACAAAAGCAAAAAACAAAACAAACCTTATAAAAATTGTTGGGTGACTAAATTTTAGTATTCTATTTCCCTTAAAAATTACATAAATGGGCCGGGTGCGGTGGCTCAAGCCTGTAATCCCAGCACTTTGGGAGGCCAACATGAAGGGACTGCCTGAGCCCTCAGGTTTGAGAACTTGGTGTGACCTCATCTTTACAAGACATCAAAAAACTAGCCGGGCATGGTAGCACGTGCCCGTAGTTCCGGCTACTTTGAAAGGCTGAGGCAGAAGTATTGCCTGAGCCCAGGAGGTTGACGCTGGGATGGCCATGAGTATGCCACTTCATGCCAGCCTGGGCGACAGAGTGAGACTCTAACTCAAAAAAAAGAAAAAAATTACATAGCTGTCCAAGGTTATCTATTAAATAACTTGATTAAAGACAGAACAAGGTTTTAAAGTTAAACAGGCATCTTGGTTAAGTTGACAAACTAAACCTTAGAATATCATTTATTAATATTATAATTTAAGAACCTAGACCATTTGTATTCACGTGCCGTAAAGATTGGGACTGAGAACTGAGACCTCCTATGTCAATTTGACTTAACAATTTGTTCTAAGACATTCTTGCCCAGAAATATAAAGCTATAAACCAACACATAGTTTCACTCTTTGCTTCAGGAAATTCCGGAAAAGTAACTTATCCGTATTTTTGTTCATCTTGCCAAACTCTTACCAGAATAATAAATTGCTTATCTGGGCAAATAGGTAGCTTACAACAAAAATTTACTTATCAAGATTCACATCAAGAATCTGGCCTTTCTGCTTCCCAGTCCTAGGTGATTATGCCACAGACAGTCCTCCAGTTCAGGTGCTGCCTGTCTTGACAAGTTGCCTTAAGCCACTGGGGCCTAGATCCCCAAGTCCTGAAAATACCTCCTCTTACCTTCCTGTTCTGAGACATTCCTGAGATCCCTCAAGGTGTTCTCTGCTGCAATAGTCTGAGGCACTGAGCTCTGACTGATCAACAGAAACTGTAAGATAATCAATGTGTGTTGCTTTACGCTGAGAAGTGTGCGGTGATGTTGGTATGGAGCAATAGAAAACCAGTCCAACCCCACTGGTAAAAGTAGAGAAGCACCATGCAGCTCTTTTCAATCCAGAAATTATCAAGCAAGCCTAATCTGTAAAAGATTCACTGTCATAATATGAAAACCTGCTTCTGATCTTGTGCTTTCCATAAGAGGTTTTACAACTAGCTTTACACATTCAATTTCTTTTTTTCCTGAGAAATTTGGAGATGCTGGAGTGCTATAAGCATCGGTTTATATTCCTGGGCAAGAATTTTTTAGAGCAAATAGTTAAGTCAAATGCTTGTTTTAATATGAACCAATTAGAGTGGAGCTACAGGGATGTGAGAGACTTTATCATCTAATTTGTATGTTCAAGATGGGACATATGAAACACAATGAGAGGCAAGGGTCTTCTGAATTACAAATACACAGACTTAACTGAAATCGAAAGCTTGTACTTTCAACTCTATAACCTCTATCATAAATCAGCAGTAATGCAGAACCCTGGAAGTTGTTGCAAGTGCAGATCTCAAAGGGACACCATGCTGTCAGTGAGCATAAAATGTTTTTTTGATCGACTTGAGCTTACAAATAGCCAAACAGACAAACAATAAAAAAGTCTAACAAGCCAGATTTTGTTCATCATCTATCAACCAGTAGAAACGGATTCCCATCCCACCCTGGGAGAGATCACCACATGATTACACCACAAAACCAGATTCCTGGCCAGGTACAGTGCTGCATGCCTGTAATCCCAGCACTTTGGGAGGCCAAGTTAAGAGGATTCCTGGAGGCTGGAAGTTTGAGACCACCTGGGCAACATAGTGAGACCTCATCTCTGCAAAAAATTAAAAAATTAGCTGAGTGTGGTAGTATGTGCCTGTAGTCCCAGCTGTTTGGGAGGCTGAAGTGAGAGGATCACCTGAGCTCCAGAGGTCGAGTCTGTCATGAGCCATGATTGTGCCAGTGCACTCCAGCCTGGGAGACAGAGTGAGACCCATCTCAAACAAACAAACAAACAAACAAACACACAAAACAACCCCCTCCACCAGAAGACAGATTCTGCAATACTACTGTCATCAACGAAGAGTAAACCTGTTGACTGTGTACAACTACATGTAGAAACATATGAGATGCTTTTGTGTATATCTGCAAATCAAGACTGACCCAGTGAGTTGGTGTATGTGTGGTCCCTAGGCCTGGCTGTGAAGTTAGATAATACAGGAGCAGTGGAACATTCTTGGCCAAGAGCCAGAAAAAAGAAGCCAACCACAGTTTTCTCAGAGAACAATGATCCAGGCTGTTTCAGTATCCACGAGTGAACAAGAGGAGCGGGATGGCCAAAGTGACAGTGTGTCATTTTTTAATATGTTAAAGTAGAACTCTTTTAAAGAAGGTAAAATTATGACATTTACATTAATATAAAAATGAAGCTATGTTAAACATTTTGTTTAACTCCAAGAAACAGGTGAGGTGCTCAAGGGAGAATTTGTTTTAAATTATGAGCTAGGAATATTTAGATAAATGTGCAAATGGACATAAAATGGGCCTCCTGGGTGAATGGGAGGAGGAAGGCCGAGGGAGTCTTCACCAGAGTTTATACCTTTCTCCACAGTAACTATTGTGCTCTGCTCTCGGTGATGAGCAACTTATGGAGCTGGGAAGTACCACAAAGCAGTGAAGGATAGGAATCAGACCCCGCGAAGTGCACACCTGAACCATACAGACTTCTTTACATGGAAGCACAATTCTTTCCAACACCTGCAATTGGCTGAGAATGGAAAGTTGCAAGCCGGATTTGAGAACGTTCTAGTGGCAAAAATTGCACATGCTGGGGGTTTCCTGGATGCAACCAGTAGGTGGGTTTCATCCAGACAGTATTCAGGAGCATTCACTACCTGTGTGGCCACTACTGACACGTCTTGGACGATGGCCCAAAAGGGCAGGAGGCAGTGAAGGGAAGAGGGAGGAAACATTTTCAGAATTGTCCTTAGGGAAACCCAAGTTCTGTGGCATTGAAAAAAGGGATCTCTTGTGGGGGGGTCACCACCGTCTCTCTTCTCAGCAGACCCTGCCTCGTAAGGCCACATCAAATAATCACGCATGCATGTGAAAACAGCGTGCCAACTCTGCCTGGCAGATTCTGGTCAGGCCCCTGGCTTTCCCTTTGCAGGATGAATTTAGAATATTCACCTTTTTTTGACATACTTGATCATTTATTTACGGTCTCATGAAAAAACATTTAGAAGGGAATTTGGGAAAGTTCTAAAGTGAACCAAGGACACATTGTTCAGAACCTGTCTCTCTCCTTACTGTGAATTTGGTAAGAGAATATTCAGAATTTTTAAAAAAATGTAGGAGAAGGAATTGAGGAAATAGTATCTTTTTCTTATAAATTTGGGTGAAAAGACGATTACGTGATCAGAGATCTTTTTCATAGTAAAGATATGAACAACACCAGAGTCTTTATAGCTCTATTGCTGTTTGTTCAGTTTAAAGTCCTTCAAGACTCAGTTTTATGTTAAAAGTCTGCTCTAAACTAGTCAATTTGCTGTTCTGGTGTTCCAACATTTCCACTTAATTGAATACGATCTCCTCTGTTTACCCTACATGCGAATATGGGGTACTGCCTCTTTTTTTATTTGTTTCCTGTTTAAGAAAGAAAAGGAGGAAGAAAGAAACAAGGGAAGGAGAGAGGAAAAGAGAACAGGACAATGGGAAGAAAGAAAGGGGAGAGGAGGAGGAGGGGGAGAGGAAGGAGCAGGAGGAGGGAAGGAGGGGCAGAAGCAGGAGTTAAAATCCTTAGCATGGCGATATGTTAAATATTTTGTTGAAATCAAGAGGAAACAGGTGAGATGCTACAAGTTCAAGGGAGAATTTTAAAAAATAATGAATCAGGAATACTTAAATAAATGTGCAAATGGGGGTGGGGAGGAAACTGAAGAGGAGAAGGGACAAAAGGGTCAGAAAGAACCACAACCCTGATTCCAAGTTCAGTTTGGTCACTAGCTGGATACAGACGCGTGAGACCAGGTCGCTGCCATAGACTTGGGGCCCTTCTTTTGTTTTGAGCACTGGGTAGTCACAAAAGCCTCAACTCCAGCCTTCCTTGGGCTCCATTGTTCCAAAGACAGCAGCAGGGAGCTGGGGCAGGCGTCTCCGCCTTGCAGCTGCCTGCCTGGCTCTTCAGGTGGCCCCGCCTTCTCCATCCCCTTTCAGCTCTGTTGGGGGCCAGAGCGGGAAGGGGAGAGAGACAGAATCCGCTGCCCAGAGCCAGAATGCCAGGCATGTCCTTGTCCTCTACTGATGGCATTGGGGAGATGTCCTCTGAGGGCCCAGATGACGGGCACTGCAAGAGAGTCACCGCAGACTGGGGGTATCTGCAGGACAGTGAGGCCAGCGCGGCTGCCGGTGGGTCACCCACTTACACACATCCTTGTGAATCTGTCTCTGTGCCACTTCAGCATGGATCGAAAACCCTCAAACAAGTGGCAGAACAGAGAGCCCAGGCCTGACTTTGCACTTTGTGTGGCAAGGGTGTGAGGGTCCCTGGTTCAAACAGACCCTGCAGAGCTCGGGAGACTCAGGTGGCCTCCTGGCACCTCGCTTGATGAGGCTCTCAACACTGAGAACTGTGGCGCCCCACCAGGTGACTGCTGGAGTGGGGGAAGTAGCAGGCCGGAGTGGCATTGGCCGCTCATCTGTGGGCTCCTCCAGAGAACCAGCAGTGAACCTGCTGCAGGGCACAGCCAAGACCCAGTGGTGTCACTCAGAGAAGCCTCCGTGACCCAGAAAGTCACAGATGGGCAGCGGCTACCTGAAGGCTCAGCTGTCTTTCATAGTTGCCTCCATGTTCCAGAAGCCCTGATATTGGAAGGAAGGGAGAGGTGTGGTAAGCTGCTGGGAAGATCTGGCCTGAGAAAGAGAATGAGACCAAGGTTTAAAAATGAACTACACTGGATTTTTTTTTTTGAGGTGGGGTCTCACTCTGTTGCCCAGGTTGGAGTACAGTGGCATAATCATGGCTCACTGCGGCCTCTATCTCCTGGGCTTGGGCAGTCCTTCCATGTCAGCCTCCCAAGTAACTGGAATTACAGGAACGTGCCACCACGCCTGGCTGTTTTTGTTGTATAGGCAAGGAGGTCTGGCTGTGTTGACTAGACTGGTCTAAAACTACTGGACTTGAGTGATCCTCCCACCTCAGCCTCCCAAACTGCTGGAATTACAGGCGTGAGTCAATGCACCCAGCCTAAACTGGATTTTTGTTGTTGTTGTTGTTGTTGTTGTTGTAGAGATGAAGTCTTGCTATGTTGCCCAGGGTGACCTCGAACTCCTGGGCTTAAGCAATTCTTCCACCTTGCCTCCCAAAGTTCCAGGATTACAGGTGTGAGCCACCACGCCCAGCCTTGACTGGATTTTTAATAACTGAAAGTGACCCAACAGTTTTGAGAGTGCTTGAGTGATTGTTAAGAAGCAGGAAAGGAAAAGTGTAGAGTGCAAGGTTGAAGGCAGTGATTGGAAAAAATAATACTGTTTCATGTCTGTTTCTCCATAGAGGTCAGACTGTCAGTAAACTGGCTACAAATGAGTGGCACAGCCATGTTTGGTGGTGAGGCTGGAGAGCAGAGGAGGGAGCAGAAGTTAGCAAAGAGGTGGGCATGAGCAGATGGCTGCTTCGCTGAGGGGCCCAGGAGGGCCTGGCTGGGAGCTCCAATGAGCAGGAGGAGTCACTCTTCCCAAACCCAGACTAAAGTCTAACACTGCCCAGGGCTGAGCTGAACAAGGCTTCGGAGGAAGTCCAGTTGATGAAGTGATGTCACACCGCAGCCATACAGACAGAGGTCAGGGAACAGACAGTCTTGTGAGCCATGGTAACAGATTTTGATAAGAGTTTTCTCAGCCCTTGTATCCTTGTAGAAGACTCTGGATTTGTTAACTTAATTGTATTGAATGGATCTCACATATCTTATAATGCTGTATAATTCCGGTCTCAGGGGTAAGAAACAACGAAGACACCTCACATTTGTTTCCTTATGGCCTCATTGCGGCTGCCATATCTAGATTATTATAAAATATTCATTGATGCGGTTCCAATTTTCCTCTCACTTAGCTCTTCATACACAGGATTAAATCCTTGTCCACCGCACGTGTGTACACGCTCAAGTGGTCATGGTTGACATCAAGGGTCTGGGTGAAGAATCTGTTTACTGAAAGATGGAGATAATAGGTCCAAGTGTTGCTATAAATGGTTCATATTAATCATGTCTAGCGAAAGCTATTAATGTGCTAGCATATAGAAAATGTGTAGAAAAATAATGAAAGCATGCCAACTGGAAGTTCTACCCTTTGATATTCATGATTTAAAACATGGAGCAGGGTGCCTTCCCTCTTGGACTTAGCCGTAAGCTCCAGGGATGGAAACCTCTGCCGGGGTGGCACACAGTCTCTCATTAGGACACTGTCCTCGTAATCACACACTAAAGAATGCGCAGGCTGCTGGATGTGTACATGGCCCTGTGGCAGCAATGTTTCTGGCTTCTTCTCTAATGTGAATTACCGACCTCTCAGCACAATCCGTAAACTTCTACCTGCTACACTTATGCAAATAGTCACTCTGACTCCAACACAACACCTTTTAGTTAATCCTGGAGCATTAAGTTGTGCAGCTGTCTCATGGAAGAAATGAGGAAGAAAGATTCTGCTCAGTATGGAAATAACCCTCTGAAGCGCGTGATAAATAAAGGAGGCTTATAAATGGCCTATCAGTTACTGCAGTCACGATGGCGGCATATTTCCCTGGGTGCTTATGGGAAATTACTTTCTTTGGCACATTCTCGGGAATTATTTCCTGGGTTCCATTAGCTACGCAGATGACATTCGGGTGTGACGGGTGTGGGTCTATTATTGTTTTGTCAGAGTGCTCTGTGCTGCTCTTAGGTGCCTCGTTTGAATGCATATTATGTTCTCTTTGAATATTATCAGAGAAGATGATTCATAGTTTAGTCTTAATGTTTTTTGGGGAAAAATCACCTAACAAATGAGAAGGAAGCATGTTCTGGTGAAAGGGAGCAATAAATAGCAGAGCAGGTGACCCTGCTCCCGTCACACCTCCGCGGGTAACTGTGCGCTGTGGCAAACAACTCTAGCTGTGGCGTCTGCTTCTGCATCTGTAACTTACTTTTTTTTTTCTTTTTCTCTGAGGCTCAGTTTTACTGACTACAGCAGGTTAGTTTTCAAGTTTTAGCCACAAGAACACAGTACATTTGGGGACGGGTCAGGCTTGTCATCATGAAAAAGAATGGGATAACAGATTTCTCGATCCACAGCTTTCCTTTGAAATAACCCCCCCCCAAAAGTATCTGCACAAGACAAGTAAGAAAATGCTTTCATTCACTGAATTAATTATTTTAGTATAACTTATAATTTTTTTATAATCAATATTTTTTATTATGATGTTGTGTGGTATAGTTAAGGATTAGGTATACAAATACGTTTCATTCAGGCACCGTTGTTGATAAGAGGTGTTTCCCCGTCCCCAGGCAGATATTTGCTACCGTTAATCCCATCCCCCGCCCCGCCCCATAGTTTCCCACTACTGTCAGTCATTTTCTTATAGTATTACATTGGATGTTCAAGGTCCATTATATGAGTGAGAACATGTGATACTCGGTTCTTTGTTTCTGTGAGAGGCCACTCAGTATTATAGACTCTAGTTCCATCCAGGTTGCTGCAAAATTCATGATTTTGTTCTTTTTTATGGCCGCGTAGTATTCCATCGTGTATATGTACCACATTTTTTTAATCCAGTCCTTTTTTGATGGGCGGCGTGGTTGCTTCCAGATTCTTGCTATTGTGAACAATGTTGCAATAAACATACGTGTGCAGGTATCTTTTTTATAGAGTGATTTGAGTTCTTCAGGATACATTCCCAGTAGGGGGATTGCAGGGTCATATGGGAGGTTGATATTTAGAGCTTTTAGAAATCGCCACACTGCCTTCCACAGAGGTTTCATTAGATTACACTCCCACCAACAGTGTAGAAGTGTTCCCTTTTCGCCACACCCTCTCCAGCAGCTGTTATTTTTTCCTTCGGTTTATGTTTTCTATGACCCTAAGATTTTCAATATTTGCTAAATATTAACTATGTAACTTAAAATCTTGTTGAGACAAAATCTAATGATAAAAAAGTATATAGTACTGACTTATATAGTGTATCAGTAGGAATATTAGTTGCAGGCAACAGAAGACCATTTACTAAATTAAGCTAAAATAGAGGATGTTTGAAAGCTAACAGGTGCTTCAACATTTGCTGGGTGTTGGGTAGGGGGCCAGCGTCAGGAATGGGCAGATTCCAGGTGTGGGGATAGCGAACATTTTTGGTAGAGACAAAGTCTTGCTATATTCCCCAGGCTGGTCTTGAACTCCTGCTGTTCTCCCTCTTTGGCCTCCCAAAGTGCTGCCTGTACTTAGAGCTGGGAGCCTTTGAGGTAGGCACTCCCAACTCTCCGATTCTGATCATACCAAAGAGGGGAAGTCATTTCCTAAAAGGACATTAAGGAGCAGCTAAGAAGTACGGCTCATGACAAATGCCAGTCGTGCATTAAGTCACGGAGACTGGAGAAGAAAGCCCAGAGATAAGAGAGGACGACTCAGTCTGGAAATACTGAGAGACTTTTTGAAAGAGGCAAGATAGGTGGATTTTGGGATGAGATCAGTGAAGGGAGATTAAAAATGCTACACCAAAGAAAGAAGGTAACCAACAAACCCAGAAAAAAACCCATCAGTCATCTAAATCGTGTCTGTGGAGTGGTCCGCGTTGCACTGAGTCAGCCTGTGTTGCTCTGTTTCTCGGAGGGGCTTGTGGTCACTCACCGGAAAGACAGCAGTGCCACCCTTGACCCCAGTAAACTGTGTCTTCCCATCAGAGATCACTGTCATTCTTTCTCCAAAGGTGTCCTGGAAACTCTTAGTCATGGCCCCAAGGCACTGGGGAATTCGTGGTCTGGCAGCCTACCCACCCAATCCTCAGGTCCATCATTCTGAACATTGTGGAAACAATAGACATTACAAAGAGCTGGTCAGAAACACAGGAAATGGCCCCTGTGGCTGTGATGTTCTCTCCAAAATGTTGGGATGGATCTGGGCTGGTCCCTCTGATGCTGCTGCCCGTTGGGAATGAGGGAGTAGACTTTGCACTGTATTTCCCTCACTGTCAACGACAAGCAGGACTCTACCAGACTCCTGTGGCTGAGTCGTTTGAGTTAAATTTTAATTCTCCTTCACCCATTATATAGTTAGAACTGATACTTGTAGCTTTTATTTCATTTTTCACAGAAAAAAAAAACAACAAAACTCCAGCTTTTTATGGTAGGGACATAAGAACAAATAAAGACCCCCACCTGCTGGTCTCAACACGATTTCAAATAAACACACTAAACTAACTTCCAACTTAACATTTTCATGAATATAAACCTGGGGATTCCTCTGTGCTGAGCGTGCCTATCAGGGACCCAATAAATATTTGTTGATTTAATTCAGAATGTGTGTGGAGGCTGATGGGGAAGCCAGCTTTGTGTTGGTTGTCGTGAAATGAGGTTCCTGTCATGGTAGACCTGGAATGCAGCACTCTTGCTTCCCCCAGAAATAGTAGGGAAAGCAAGTGAGTCTCCGGATAACATGAGTAAACACGAATCAAGTGTGTTTACAGTGTCCTATCTTGATGGTGGATTTGCAAATCTGTCTGCTCTCAGATGTTCAAGACAGAGTAAAATTGCACAGGAAAAAAAATCCTCTATTTCCTTATCAAAGTCAAGGTGGACAATGAATTGGAAAAAGTCCAGAAATCTGGGCTGTTTTGAGTGCTATCTTGTATGTATCAGGTGCGCCTGGTGGTGAGGGGAAGGTTGTCACTATTGACTTTCCCATCTTTAGTTAAGTTTTTTCACCAAAGGTGACAGTTGACATGAGGTTGCAGTGAAAGAAACATATGAGCATTTCATGCCTGTTTAGATATAAGCACCGTGTCTGCATGTGGTTGGCTTTGTGAGTGAGGCTGACTCCGAGGCCACAGGAATGTAAAAGCAGAGCCTGTTGTGAGAGGTGGCAGTGGTGGCCTTCCACACACCCGCAAAAACCAGCAGGGCTTCCGACCCTGAATGTATACACACACCTGGCTCAGAGCATGCCCAGGCTAGAAGCCTGGGGGCTGTTGTCTACACACGAGAATGAGTGCCATCCTCAGTGGCAGATGCAGGTAAACCAAGCTCACAGCTTGATGTCTAAGATGGAGTGCCAGCTTGGTCACTTTTAGTAAGAAATATGATTGTCCCTTTAGCCAGGGGACAATAGTCTCTGGCCAGCCATTCTCTCTGTTCAGATGAGTGAACATGAGATGCCAAATTGTCACCTGATGCCCACTGGACGAACTGGCAAGTAAGCATTCTTTGGAGGATTTTCCTGATCTGAGAGCTTCACTCCTGGCTTTTTTATCTCCTTGGTTTGGTCCCTGAGTGCCCTGTTTAACCATTTAAGATCCTTTTTCCATTACCTCCTGGTCTTAGGGAAAACTGTAATCCTTCACTTTACTGAATGCAGGAGAATTTTACTTGTGACTTTTGCTCTAATCAGGTATTATCTATAAAGTACAAATTCAGATGCCGAACGCGCTTTTAAAAATGTTCATACAGGTAGTACCTGGAGGTCACATGTCTTCTCAGGAGGCTGCGAGTTTCACAATGCTGAGTGATGGTGAATTTACAAAAATGCGAGTTGGTGCTACCCACTTCTTGGAGGCTAGAAAGATCAGCCAACTGTGAACAACACTAGAGCTCAAAGCATGAAAGTGTCCTGGTCTCTGGAGAGGTGATCAGTGATGGAAACATGTTACCATGCCTCTGTGACCTGGATGAAATGGCCATACACACTGCCCTATAACTCTCCTAGGACTTCAGCCCCCCATGAGCCACCAAGGGACCCATGATCTGTGCAGTGGCTCTGCAGTGGCTCATGTCCAGTGGACCTTCCACTGTTGACAACATCATATTCAATATGCAGCTTCACATTTCTTGCCCTACACTGATTATAATTTTTCCCTCATATGCTCAGTAAAATCTGGTGTGTGACAAAGGGCAGAAAGGGAAGGAGAGGAAAGGACTTGAGGTTGTTAGGGTCTATTTCTCTACCCCCACACCTGATGCATGCTGGACCCTGTCCTTCTTCCTTGAAGACGGAGCTGATCATGAGGCCTGTGATTGACGCTTGGGTATGAGCTCAGGGAGTGCTCTGAGGGGTGACTGAGAACAGAACTCAACCCAAACTGCCAGGATTCATTTGCAAGACAGATTTTTTTTAAAGTTATTTTTTATTATTATTATTTTTTGGAGATGGAGTCTCACTCTGTCGCCCAGACTGGAGTGCCAGTGGCTGCTCCCGGCCACTGCAGCCTCAATCTGCTGGGCTCCGGTGATCCTTCTGCCTCAGCCTTCCAAGTAGCCGGAATTACAGGCATGCGCTACCACGCCCAACTGAAGGACAGATTTTTTTAAATGTCCATTTTCTCCATCTCAAAAATCCCATTGTAAAAAGGGTTTTTTCCTTTTGTCCTTACTCTGCTAGTCCACCAACCAAATGTCTTTGTCGGTGACATTTCCTGAAGATGCTCAAAGGAAAGCAGTTGATTGGAGAGGAGTCTATGCCTGCTCCAGTGTGGACTCTTATAAAAATATAAACTTCATATTTTTATATTTTATATTTTTGAGCAGAGGCAAGAAGGAGGGAGTCTGTTTGGGGGGCAAATGCTTCCCAAAGGCAGTGGGGAGAGCATCTTCCCTCAAGTCCCTCATACCTGGGCTTGAACTCCATCCTTCCACTCACCAGTAGGTGATAGTGGCTGAGTCGCCTGGCTTCTCCTCTTGTGTCCTCAGTGCCATGAGGGAAGAAGACACCCAAGCACAGGATTTATGATACATCAAATTAGACCATGTGGGCAGTGTTCCGTCCGGGCACCCAATCCATCGTGGGGTTCAGAAGTCAGCCTTCTCCTCCTCAGCGTGTCGATGGTACCAGGTGAGAGAGAGGACTTCCAGGATAACCACCTGTCCTTCCTCACTGATGGAGCTTTTCTCTTCCCTTGTCGCACTTGCCCAGGTAAGGCCCCGACAAGAGCTCTTTCGCGCCCTGTCTGCAACATCCTGGCTGGCGGTCCCTTACTCTGCAACACTTGCTGTGATCCCGGCGTGGGAGGGAGATGGGTTCAGTCTGGCAGTGAGGAGAGCATTTCACTCCCCCACAGCGGCAGTAATGGCTCTTCTGCCCTTGGGGAGGGAGACATGGGGGCCACTGAGTGACAGGAACGCATCATCTTGACAGTATTGTCCTTTTCCACTTCTGTACATTTGATCGTAAACTGCTGCTACTTCTTTTTTTAATACTTCTTGATGATGTCCCTGACTGATTCACTTCTTGCTATGTTCATTTTTTAGATTCTCCAAGATGTGTCCAACCAACTAAGCTTTTTTGCTACTTTAAGTAGTTGTGTGCACCTTTGATTCCTAGGCTTTACCTTCTGTATGGGCGCTGGATGTCACAAATACAGTATTATGGTGAACTCACATTTTCACCAAGGAGAATCAAATCTGATCTCACAAAACTTGTTTTTCAAATGTAAGAGCCAAAGCTGTGATCACCTGGGAGCTCAGGGCTTGAAATGAGTAAAGGAAAACAAGAGTATAAAATAAGGCCAACTGTTTTCCAGCGGGAATGTAGACTTGTAGTTAAAATGATCTTGAACTTTCCGGACACAGCCTCAATTTCGCTGTGTCTGGTATGTCAGGGGGCACAATGGATACTTTGCTCCTTTGACTAACAGTAAAAACATCTCATTAAAACAGATACCACTTTTAACTGTAATGTCCTGTGCTGCAGAACTAATCACCTCAACAGAAGGCTTGTGGACCTGTTGGGTTCCTGCAGAGCTATAAAGAAAGCTCCTGTGGAAAATGTTGATCACTTGGTTTGCAAAGAATTGCTACAGTTACGATTGAGACCTCAGAGAAGCCACTGCATGTTCATAGCTGAATTTAAGATACAGAACATTCTGGAAAAGCTTCTCAAGTTGTGTTGGATGAATCAGCCGTAACAGATATTCTAAATCAATGCCCAGCATTCTAGTGTGACTGATATGTCATTCCCCAAGAGGAGGTCCAGGAGACTCGATGCCACGTGACTTCCAGTCATACCCAGACAGCTTGCCACCTGCTCTCCCCAAGAGCAAGCGGACCCTTGGGCGTGACAGGCTGACCCAGTCCAACTGCCTTTGGTCATTCCCATCCTGCTGGCCTCCCCTGCCAGCCTGTCACCCCTGCTATTCCCTTTACCGCCAGCGAAAGACAAATGTGGAGACTGGCACATGTTGGCGGAGACTGTACACAGTGGTGCTTTGTGAAGCACTCTCTGCTTGCAGTGCTAGAGTACATGCAGAGCTGGGAAGTTTTTCTACCGTCTTAATGGGCCCTTTGGCCAGGAGCTGACTGCTATCCAGATAAATGTAGAAGCTGTCATTTAGGGTGACCTTTAAATGCGATACGTTACAGATAATTAGGACATAGGTTCAGCTCCAGAGAGTCAGCATGGCAAGGTGGTTAAGGAATAAGCTCTGGGGTAGACTCCTTGTTCTGTATCCGATTAGGCATGGAACTTTGGGTAAATTATTTAACCTCTTTCTACTTCAGTTTCCTCATTTGTCAAATGGGAATAATCATAGTGTCTTCCTGACAGGCGTGTTATGGATCAATGTATTTATTTAGAACATGCCAGGGTTATGATAAATGCAACTTATGTTTTTTTTTTTCTTAAAAATCTTAGGTCTGCCGGGCTCAGTGGCTCAGCCTGTAATCCCGCGCCTTTGGGAGGCTGACGTGAGTGGATTGCCTGAGCCCGCGGGTTCGAGACCCGCCTGGGCAGCAAGACCTCATCTCTACAATAAAAAAAAAAAAAAAAATCAGCCGGGCGTGGTAGCGCATGCCTGTAATTCTGGCTACTTGGAAGGCTGAGGTGGAAGGATTGACGGAGCCCAGCAGGTCGAGGCTGCGGTGGCCGGGAGCGGCCACTGCACTCCAGTCTGGGAGACAGAGTGAGACTCCAACTCAAAAAAAAAAAAAAAATCTTAGGTCTACAATCCCTTATTCCCAATTCTAAAATAGAAGAGTTTTTTTAAAAAGCGCATGTTATAGTTCTTTTAGTGGCTAGATCTGCCTGGAACTGATCTGTGACAACTTATAGACTTTGTGTGAATGTTCATATGTACAACTGAAAAATTATTCGTGTATTTGATTAAGAGCTAGTGCCGGGTCGGGCTCAGTGGCTTAGCCTAGAATCCCAGCACTTTGGGAGGCTGAGGCAAGTGGATTGCCTGAGCCTGTGGGTTCGAGACCAGCTGGGCAACTTGGCAATATCTCCCTGGCAACTTGGCAAGACCTCGTCTCTACAATAAGTCAAATTAGCTGGGTGTGGTAGCACACGCCTATAGTTCCGGCTTCTTGGAAGGCTAAGACAGAAGGATCGTCAGAGCCCAGCAGGTTGTTGCTGGGGTGGCTGTGTGCGTGCCACTGCACTCTGGCCTGGGTGACAGAGTGAGACTCCAACTCAAAGAAAAAAAAAAAGCTAGTGTCAAACTCCCCAGGGATTATTACATAGAGTAGCCACAACTTTTTGAAACCCAAAACTTTCTGAATTTTAAAAGACATCAGGTCCCAAGAAGTTTTCAAAGGGATTGATGTGTGGCTATTATTTTATTTGATGAGATAGTGCAGCAAATCTTGTTCTTTGTTTGGTAGTGGTTTGGAAATGTAGAGGCTTTCATGTATGGAGTTAACATGGTGATCATCAAGATTTGGGAATGAAAGTTCTGGTTAATTAGATATTCTGATTAGCCAGAGTTGATGCATATGTGATTAGCCATGGATCACACATTTTCAGAGACTATGTTGAGTACTGCCAACCCTAAAACTCCCTTCAATAAATGCAGCCCATATTAATTGAGCACTTCCTTTGTACCAAATGCTATGTTAAGCAATTTACATGAATTTTTATTTGTTCTTTTCAACAGCCTTGTGAAATGAATGTTATCATCATCTTTCTTTATACATAAATAAACTGAGTATTCCCATAGGTAGCCAGTGAAACTCAAACCCAAGACTGGGCACACTAAAATCGATACTCTTTTTTTTTTTTTTTTGAGTTGGAGTCTCACTCTGTGGCCCAGGTTGAAGTGCTCACGACCACTTCAGTGTTGACCTGCTGGGCTCAGGTGATCCTTCCACTTCAGACTTCCAAGTAACTGGAACTGCAGGTGCATGCTACCGCGCTCATAGTTTATTGTGGAGATGATGTCTCCCCATGTTGCTCAGTTGGTCTCAAACCCGTGGGCTCAGGCAAACCACTTGCCTTGGCCTCCCAAAGTGCTGGGGTTACAGGCTGGGCCACCGAGCCCAGCCCCCGATACTCTTAAATATGAATTGATTATCCTCTGGTGATTCGAAAGTCTGACCCACTACATTACTGTGTTCCAAAGACATCACTAAGGACACTACTTCCAGTCAGAGTTGCATGTATTAGGCCTCTTCCTTATGCCAACATGGTTCTCAGGGCAGAATTGTAAGTCACCTGTGAGTTAGACCACTTAAAAGGAGTCGATCAAAATCACCCTAGCATGTCCTGTCTTATTGTATTTATTCACTTTTCCAGAGTTAATAGCAATTCAGAAGGACAGGTGAGGAAGGCGAAGGTCAAGTCTCCCAGGAGACCATAAACCCAGGCAAGGCGAGTTAACACACATTTTTAACTTTTTTTTTTTTTTGAGTTGGAGTCTCTGTCGCCCAGACTGGAATGCAGTGGCCGCTCCCGGCCACCGCAGCCTCGACCTGCTGGGCTCTGGCGATCTTTCTGCCTCAGCCTTCCAAGTGACCGGAATTACAGGCATGTGCTACCACGCCCGGCTGATTTTTTGATTTATTGTAGAGATGAGATCTTGCTGCCCAGGCGGGTCTCGAACCCACGGCTCAGGCAATCCACTCACCTAAGCCTCCCAAAGGCGCAGGATTGCAGGCTGAGCCACCGAGCCCGGCCACATTTTTAACTTTTTACTTTCAAGGTAATGATGTAGTGGTTTACATAAATGCCAAACCCTTGCTGCCACACTTGATATTCTCAACCTATCCATCATGTGACACAATGATCACATCTTATCTGATGTGTCACCTCTGCATCCACCATTCACCCACAAGACGTTCTATCATTGTTTTAAATTTTTATTTTTTTGTAGAGACAAGATTTTGTCATGTTGCCCAGGCTGGCCTCAAACTCCTGGGATCAAGGAATCCTCCCACCTCAGCCTCCCAAATTTCTAGGATTACAGACGTGAGCCACCGCACCTGGCCAGTTTTATAATTTATATTTACAGATATATTTTACAGAGACTGGGGAGTGCGTAGTATTTTATATTTACCCAGATATTTACATTTCCAAGTATCTTCATTCCTTCTGCAGATCTGTGTCTTCATCTGCTACCATTTCCCTTCAGCCTGAAGGCTTTTATGTAGGATTTCAGCAGATCTGCTGGGTGACAGATTTTCTTAGTCTTCTCTCACTGGAAAATCTTAGAATAGTATTTCATCTTCATCCTCACAGGATATCTTGGCTGCACGTGGTATTCTGAGCTGACACCTTTTTTCCAGCACTTTGAAGCTGTCGTCTCATGCGCTCTGGCCTCTATAATGTTGGACCCAAAGTTTGTGATCGTTGGTCACCAGTGTAATTATGTTATTCTTTTTCTGGTCACTTTCAAGATTTTATCTTTTTCGTTGATTTCCAGCAGTTAGACTATGACGTGTCTATACATGGCTTCTTCATTCACCACGTCTGTGGGTCTTTTACCAAATTTTGGAAAATGAGAGCCAATTCTTTAAATCGTTTTTTTCTGTCACACTCCTTCCCTTCACTCTGGGATTCCAGTTATATACATGGGCAGGTCTTTTGACATTGCCCCAGAGTCTTCTGAGGCTCTGTTTGTTTCTTCCAATCTGTGTTGTTGTTGTTGTTTATTTTTTGTGTATTCTTCAGATTGGACTACTTCTACTGTATTATCAAATTCACAGACTGTTTCCTCTTCCATTTCTGTTTTGTTGCTAAGTCTATCCAACAATTTTTTTAAAGTTTCAGACATTTTGTTTTTCAGTTTTACAATTCATTAGCTATGAATTCATGGTTTCTATATTTTATTGAGATTTTCTGTCATTTTATTTATTACCAGCATATTTTTCCTTACATCTCCAAGCACTATTATAACAACTGCTTTAAAATCCTGCCTGGTGGCCGGGCTCGGTGGCTCAGCCTGTAATCCCAGTGCTTGGGGAGACCGAGGTGAATGGATTGCCTGAGCCTGCGGGTTCGAGACCCGCCTGGGCAACTTGGCAAGACTTCATCTCTACAATAAATTAAAAAAAATTAGCCGGTCATGGTAGCGCACACCTGTAGTTCCAGCTACTTGGAAGGCTGAGGCAAAAAGATCGCCGGAGCCCAGCAGGTGAGGCTGCAGTGGCCGGGAGTGGACACTGCACTCCAGTCTGGGTGACAGAGTGAGACTCCAACTCAAAAAAATAAAAAATAAAAAATAAAATAAAATCCTGCCTGGTAACTCCGACTTCTGTACATCCAGGGGGGTTGGCATGTATACATATGTGTGTGTGTGTGTGTGTGTATGTATATATACATATATGTATGTGTGTTTTATATATACACATATATAAAAGACCCTTTCTTTTAAGAACGCTAACATTTCCCTGTTTTTTATGTGTTCAGTACTGTTTAAAATATGTTTGGTAATTTCTGATGGTATCCTGGACATTGTCAGTGATATGTTGTTTCTTTCATAGTCTTTCAAATGTTCTGACTTTTTTTTTTCATCAGGTAATAAAGTTGATCCAACTCAAATTGCAAACTCTGTCTCTTGTGTGGCAGTTCAAATCACAGTTAAATTTTATTCTGGCACATGCATGATTTAGGAGTCAGCTGAAGATTTAAAGTATATTGAAACATAATTTACAATTATATGAATTTGTGCGACATTACCACAGTCCTGTTTTAGAACATTTTCATCTCCCCAAAAAGCTTATTCTTCCCCATGGGTTGTCAATCCCTATTCCTACCCTATCTCCAAGCAAACTTTGCTCTGCTTTCTGTGGGCATCAATTTACCTTTTCTAGAAATTTCATGTAAATGAAATGATACATTACATAACCATTTGTGTCTGTCTTTTCTTACTTAGCATAATACTTTTGAGGTTCATCTATGGTGTTGAATACATCAGCAGTTTTTTCCTTTTTTAGAATTCCTGACTTGTATTTTATTGTGTTCATAGACTATGTTGTGTTCAACCATTCATCAGCTGGACATTTGGGTTGTTTCCAGTTTGGGCTATTTTGAATAACGCTGCTGTCAACATTTGTGTACAAGTCTTTATGTGGACAAATGTTTTTATTACTTGCCTTATCTGCTTATAAACCCATGTATTGGAGTCTTATTTAAGTTATTATCTTTTTCAGTTCAGCAATTTCCACTTTATTCTTTTCAGTGGATTCATTCATGTTTTCTTGTAAGTTCTTGATTTTTGTCTCAGTTTCCATGAACATATTAAACATTGTTTTTTAAAGCCTCTAATGGTAATCTCACTATCTAGGTCATCTTTAATTCTATTTTTATTCTCAAGTTCTTCCTAATCTTTTGTTATATGTTCTGATTTCTTGTCTTGTCTAGTAATATTTTATGGAATACTAGACATCCTGTATGAAAAATTACTGAGGGCCTAAGTGATGACATCCTTACTTCAAAATACTTTAATTTCATTTTGGCGAGCAAATGGAGATAGGGCAGATCACCTGGGTCTGGTCAAGAGTAGGCTCTGTGCTGTGATGGAGCTGGTCTGGCTCTACTTTGCATTCATTCCTGGACCACTATTTCTAGGGTATGGCCTTTCTGTGGTATCTGGTGTCTGCCATGGTGTCTCCCATGTCTCTTCTCCTGTTGAGAGCCCTGGACAGCACTCTCTCTGCCTGCAGCACTATCACACTGCTAACACCTTGGCCAGCACCTTGGTGTCCACTACATTCTGCTGGTTTTCTGGGAATGTTGTGGGTTTATATACAGTTTTGGGGATGGCATCTCCTTGTAGGGAAATTGCATGCTGAATTTCAGACAGGCTTTTATGTTTTCTGTTCTCCCTCAGGTTTTAACCCCCTTAGATGTTCTTAACCCCAACCTCTGTCCCTTCAGCTCAGTGAAAGAGTGTTGTAGTGTCTGTTTCTTTCAGTGGTACACCTTGAAGAAAGATCCAGCACAGAGGCCCACCTCAGATTACCTCTTTTCTCTCTATGACTGCCAGTTTCCAAGTCCTGCCTGTCCCAAGGGTTTCCTGATATCACCAAACTACTGTCTCATGGCTTTTGTAGTTCACTTTGGCAAGAAGGTTGCTTTGATATAAGCACTTCTGGAATAACTGAAAGAAGAGTCTCCCTATCATTCTTGGAAAAAATAGTAAAGAAAATCCCTACTTTTTGCTACAATATAATTCTGTCACAGCAGTGAGTAATATTTTTAAAAAATCAGATAATTTTATGGTGCTTTAATTTAGAGTTGTATTTGTGACCCAAAGACTTGGCATCTGGTGGAGGAGAGCTCCTCCCCCAAATAATAGATCAATGCTATGAAATTTACACAAGGATATCATAATTTAAAACTGTCAAAGCACACAGGGTTGCATTGTGCTGTGTGTCAAGGACCCCAGCGTATGTGATGTGTGACAAATTCACGGAATTTGTGTCGTACCAATATTTTGATTCATCATGGATATGTTGACATTTAGTTTACTGTATTTTTCTCTTAAAGTATTAATAAAGTTAAAGAATGACAACTTAGGTGACCTAATTCTCTTTAATATGTCTTGAAAATTAATTAATAAAAATATGGTTTGAACTACTTGCCACTTTTTCTCTAATAAGAGAATTGACAGAATCCTTCTATTGATCTTACTTCAATTTAAAATATTATAACACATATAAAAGCATTCATTGATATTGCTGTTGGTGACTATCAAGATGTTTCTTCCACTAAACATTATTTTTGAAGTAATTATTAACAAAATATTTTCTCTTTTCTCTTGACTAAGTTTTTTTGCAAACTGCAAGTATAGCTATTAAGTATCAGGACAGGAAATAATTATTTTTGCTTGCTCACTGTCATGGATACTTTGACAATGATCAAAAGGCTTGGCATTTTATTGTAATCCACATGAGCATTTTCTTTAAAAAAGAGACTTCAATTTTACTTATAGAATTGCAGAAGTAGCTATGATAGATTAAAGGTTGTATACAAATGATTTTTTTAAAGTTTTTTTTTTTATAAAGATGTTGGGTACAAGTCAGGATTAGGTGCGTAAGTAATGTATGTGCAGGTGAAGTCTGGGCCTCCAACTGGTCCTCACTTCCCCTGGTTTAGGACCAGGTACCCTTTGTATTGTTACATGCCCCCCCTCCATCCCAGCTTCCTCCATCCACCAGCAGTGTGTCCCACGACTGCTGATCCCTCCCTGGCGCTTTGTGACTAATGTTCGAGTCCCACTTATGAGTGAGAACGTGTGGTATTCAGTTCTTTGTTTCTGTGATAGATCACTAAGAATGATTGTCTCCAATTTTATTTATTTTTATTTATTTTTATTTTTTATTTTTTTGAGTTGGAGTCTCTGTCGCCCAGACTGGAGTGCAGTGGCCGCTCCCGGCCACCGCAGCCTCGACCTGCTGGACTCCGGCGATCCTTCCGCTTCAGCCTTCCGAGTGATCGAAATTATAGGCACGTGCTACCACGCCCAGCTGATTTTTGATTTATTGTAGAGATGAGGTCTTGCCAAGTTGCCCAGGCGGGTCTTGAACCCGCGGGCTCAGGCAATTCACTCACCTCAGCCTCCCAAGGCGCTGGATTACAGGCTGAGCCACTGAGCCCGGCTGATTGTCTCCAATTTTATCCAGTTTGCTGTGAAGTCCATGATTTTGCCTTTCTTTATGGCTGCATACACATATTTCATTGTGTATATGTACCACATTTTCTTTATCCAAACTACTTTCAATGGGCAGCAGGATTGGTTCAATGTTTTTGCTATTGTGAATACCGTGGCAATAAACATGTATGTGCAGGAGTCTTTTTTGTAGAACGATTTAAGTTCCTCTGGGTATATTTCCAGTAAGGGGGTTGCTGGATCCTATGGGAGGTCAATTTCTAGTTCCTTTAGCTATCACCACACTATTTTCTATAGAGATTGGACTAGTTTGCGTCCCACCAACAGTGTAGGACTGTTTTCTTTGCATCCGTGCCAGCATCTATTGTTTTTTGATTTGTTAGTTATGGCCAACCTTACTGGGGTAAGGTGGTATCTCAGTGTGGTTTTGATTTGCATTTCTGTGATGGTTAGTGAGACTGAGCATACAAATGATATTTGTAAGGGAATATTTAAGACAGAATAAGCAAATGGGATTACTGTTTATATATATATACACATGCATATGTATGTATTGCACATATATATGCAACTGCAGAGCCTTTGGGGGTCATCAAATTTGTAGAGATATACAACTTTCACCTTAACTTATTTTACAGCCCTGGATAAAGTTAACTTGTAGGAAAGAGGTAGCAATGCAAATCATTCTTATTTGTAGACAGGCAAAGAAATTCTACACAGAGAAAACACTTTTCCCCCTGTGGAAAAGTCAACTTTTCTCATTCATTTTGATATTCTGTGTTCATAAATTTGTCTTCTTTGAATTCTCCTCTTGAACTTGCTGTAATTTGTCCTTCATTTAATTAGCATCTTTGTTAATTAAATAATATCTTTGACATGTGTTCATTTTGTATTTGTATGAGAGTTATGTTTTACTTTTTAAAAAAAGGGTCATCTAACACGATGCTTGCCTGGACTTGGCCATTTTTGGAAACTCTTAAGAAGAACTAACTTGAGATATGGGTGGAGTTCAGCAGATCTGAAGGGGTGAAACGATGATCGGTGAAAATGGGAGGGACAAGAAATGGTTTCTTTCTTCAGGCTTAAAATATGGACCTGTTCCATGGGGTAAATGGGTCCACACCACTGTAGATTGCTCTGGGCTCTGCTGTTGTTTTCCACAGTGCTTACACAGAATCTGTTTTTGCATCAAATCGGTTACATACCCTGCAATCATTTTAACATAGTTCTCTGTTTTGCTCTCTATTTCAAAGTTTATAGATTGGTTCAGTAACTAAAACTGCCCACACATCTGACAACGATGGACAAGAAGGAGGTAGTGGAATCGCTAGAATCATAAACCATGATGTATTTGCAACTCATTCAGATGCAAGACAGTCTTTGGCCTCTGACAAAATAAGCTCTTGTGCAGCTCTGTCTCTCTTCCCCTGTGGCAGAAATGCAAGGAGTGCTTTCTCCAGCATCCCCAACAAGCTAGATGTCCAGGATCTCATATCTCCTTCCTTGGGCTGAGAACAATCTTGAAGTGTCAACATTAGAAGGCGATTTCCTTCACGGGATACTCAGAGAGAACCTAGTAAAGTCCTTTAACTCAGGAGACACCATACCCGCCCCATATCAATAGGGGAAACCCTGGGTTCCACAACTTGTTCTTGTTTTCAACGGGGTTAGTGACATCCTTGTGTAAGTGAATACTCCACTCACTCACTGCCCAGTTGGTGCCAGGGCACTGGATGAACACTTGGCAGGGGTCCTCAGCCAGGTCCTCCCACAGGTCCCCCAGCCCCCACTCCATAGCAGGCCCCTTTTGCCTTATCTGGGCTGGAGGTTCTGGGGGCTCCTCCTGGGTCCCCCTTCGTTTAGTCACCTCTTCCTAACTTCCAGGAGGGGGAGGGGGAGTGAGTCATGCCTCTGTCTTCAGATTTCCAGCACAAACACTTCTTTCCCCACTTCCCATCTCCTCTCAGGATAAACCTTGGTGGCTCATTACCCTCAGAGGTGGAGTAGTTAACAACCAAAATATTAGCTCTTTTTCTTAATATCCCAACCCTGCCTCTAGGCGAGGGGAAAATGTTTGCATTCCATCATTCTCAGCATACAAGGAAGGGAAGAAAAACTGAAACAATTTAAGTTTGCATATTATAATATTCACAAAATTAGTTTCTTGCCACAGAAAAATAGGAGGTGAAAAGCAGATATGTGAGTTAAAAAAGCTCCCCTCATTGCCCTATTTTCTTGGGTTCAGAACTCAGAAGAAACACTTTACTGGCCTAGAATTCCTTATACAAACCACCTGAGGCCTGATGTGCATTTCAGAATTGAACAATGTTAGGACAGTTAGAATAGTAATGTAATTTCATAGACCAGTGTGAATCTACAGAGGGTACCAAAAAAGTAGACACATTTTAAGAAAGGAAAAAACTGTATTAAAATTGTGATCCTCAATAAGATCAAGTCACCTTTGACTTCTGCAATTACAAGAGGTGCTCAAGGTGGTGACCATCAGCGTTCAGACGTGTCTGAGGATGGAGAGCATCTCTTGACATCTCTTAACATGTGCCTACATTTTTTTGGCACCCAGTATCACGTGGTCAGCACCTGCTTAGTTAAAAGTATTATTATTATTTTTTGCCATGAATATAAAATTCATAATCTATAGAATAAAGTCTTTTAAGTAGTGATCTCTTATCAACTAGGATCAGTTTTTGCTACGAAATAATTTCAGATCAGATTTTATTTTGCTGCCAAATGAATTTAAAAATGACTTTTAATGTTCAGAGTTTTGTGGATTTTGGAACTTTGTGTGATTCGGTTTATATTTGCTCACTTTTGAGATGCCATCAATTGTAGAATTCACTACTAAATAATGAGAATTGTGAGAGTCAAAAAATAAGTGCTTCATTTATTATTATTTCATGCGTTTCTACTTTTTTCTGCTTTCTCCTAGTTGTGTGTATATAATTTTATTGCATTGTGGGCAGTGAATATGGTGTGCATAATTCATATCAGGGTTTTTTTATGGTTAATTTGTTGAAACTTCCTTTGGGAGAAACACATGGTTATTTATTATAAATTTCTCATTTATATTAAAAAATTATTTACTCTCAGGGTGTGTATTTAAATATGTGTATATGAATACAAATCTGCTGATGCATATGTATATATATTTATATATGCCAGCAAACATTAAGTTATATTACTCAGACATTGTCCATACTTGCTTATTTTGGATCTGTTTGCTCTGTTGCTGAGATAGATATCTTAGAGATTCCTACTATAATTGTGAAGTTGTTAGTTTCTTTTCAAGTTCTTAATCTCTTTTTTCTTTTTGATAAATGCTATATTGATTGGAGTTTAACATTTCATAACTTTTTTATGCATGAAATATTTCTCTTCATCTCTTATTCACTTTTACCCTGAATTCTTTTTTTTTCTTTTCTTTTCTTTTTTTTTTTTTTGAGTCGGAGTCTCACTCTGTCGCCCAGACTGGAGTGCAGTGGCTGCTCCCGGCCACCACAGCCTCGCCTGCTGGGCTCCAGCGATCTTTCCGCCTCAGCCTTCCAAGTAGCCGGAATTACAGGCATGCACTCCCACGCCCGGCTGATTTTTTGATTTATTGTAGAGGTGAGGTCTTGCTACCCAGGCGGGTCTTGAACCCATGGGCTCAGGCAATCCACTCACCTCAGCCTCCCAAAGACGCGGGATTATAGGCTGAGCCACCGAGCCCGGCTTTTTTTTTTTTCTTTTTTTATCTGACATTGTCTGCTTTATTTTTATTAGAGTTTGCCTGGTATTCTTTTTACCTACTCTTTTTAAACCTGCCTGTGTTATTGTGCTTACGATACATATCATGTTAACAGCACTGAATTTTTGTTTAGCAGAGCCTGATTAGCTTAAATCTATTTTAGGAATTTTACTCATTAATATTTAGTGTAATTACTAATATGTTTAGAATTATTTCTACCTTCTCATCTTGATTTTTAAATTTATTATACTTTTTATTTTTCTCTCATTTCCTTTCTCATATTGCATAAAATAAGGAGTTTTCTCCTGTTAAAATTTTCCCCCAAAACTGGGAAATAAGACAGAGGGAATAAATCATATCCTTTGGTCCCTGCTAGGGGGATACTAAGGCCTATCTATAGATTTTTCAGTGAACTAGAGGAATATGTGAGAGCTTACATTTGCTCCTTACTACTTGACTACAGCCCAGTTATCACGAAGCTACATGTTGATCTGTAGATTCTGTTTATTAGAATTAATGATCCTTGTCATAATTGTTTTGTTTTGGTTATTCCTATAGGACATTTTGTATTGCTAAAATATAATTTCAATGATGTAAAATCATGGCTCATAACAGATGGTTACATGTTAAAGATTTTATTAAACCTATTTATTAATGAGGGAACCAGTAAGATATTAAGATAAGTTCAAACAACATTTGAGGAGCTATGTATTTATGCCATTTAATAAAATGTTAGAATAAGATTTATTACTTTCTATTTTATCTTTAATTGGATTAAGTATTGCTGGAAGTTAAATAGCTTCTCTTGAAAGTCAACCAAAGAGTTTTGACGAATAGCTCTTTGGAGGCCTGACTATGGTTCTTTATAAGCATGTATCATTGTACCAATCTCTACCAGCTTTGAAAATGTGATGATCTATTACAAATATTCGGCAATTTCTATTGCCTTTAATTGCATTGCCTGGTGTCTGCCATCACAACATTTCATTTTAGTGCTGCTTTATAATGTAATCTTTTCGAAAGCATTTTAAGTGAAACTTTGAAATTTGAATTTAAGGCAGTGTGCAACTGTGTAGCATGTTAGCCCAGTGCACAAAACACTGTGTCACAGCCCAATGCCAAGAGTCCCTTCTCACTAGGATAAGGGTGTTTTGTGCAGGCATTGCCAACTACATCACAACTTACTCCTCCAAGTTTTTTTGGATATCAGGTGTGGAAAGTTATGCTTTAGAGTCAAGAAAATGTGGTATTTAAAAAGGATGTCATGTCATAGGGTAAGAAGAGGCAATGGAATTGGTTTCTACAGCAGATGGTTCTGCCTGTCTGCGAGGGAAAGAAAACCCAACTCCAAAAATCTTAAGAAAGAGACTATGTTGTCTCCATCCCAGAAAACCTTTGGGGCTTGATACAGACTCGAATAGCATCGTCAGGAACCAGCATCACCACAGCTCTGGTCTTACATGGCTTGGCTAACTTTGCTCTCCAAGCCAGCTTGAAGCCTGGCTTCTCCAAGGCTCAGTTCAGGAGAAAAAGGAGAAGCATCTTGTCCAGCAGTCTCCACGCAGATTCTGGAAGCCACTGTAAAGGGACCAGACTGGGTCATGAAGCCCCAGCCCTGTCTTCTGGGGTCCATAACTCTGACTGGCCAAAGTCCAATAAAGCAGGAGATGGGATGTGAAGAACATTAGCATGTCTTACAGACATGGCCAGATGAGGAATACGCAGGGAGAAGAGACTTTTAGGTTTTAAACTCACAACTTCCGGGTCTATGGTGGCTGTGAAGTTTTGTGTGAAGTTTTGTTTTATTGTGGAACTAATCAAATTAGAAAGGTTTTTTAAAGTCTCTACTTAGTTTTCTGTCATCAAGCTCTTATAATATTCCTGCTCATTCATGTATAGACGAAAGACATTTATTTAGGATCCAACTTAACAAAACAGAAGAAAAGCCGGGCTCGTTGACTCAGCCTGTAATCCCGCGCCTTTGGGAGGCTGAGGTGAGTGGATTGCCTGAGCCTGAGGGTTCGAGACCCGCCTGGGCAACTTGGCGAGACCTCATCTCTACAATAAATCAAAAATGAGCCGGGCGTGGTAGCGCATGCCTGTAATTCCGGCTACTTGGAAGGCTGAGGCAGAAGGATCACCGGAGCCCAGCAGGTCGAGGCTGCGGTGGCCGGGAGCGGCCACTGCACTCTAGTCTGGGTGACAGAGTAAGACTCCAACTTAAAAAAAAAAAAAAGAAGAAGAAAGAAAAGAAATAGAGTGAAACAGAAGAAGGAAAAGCTTCCTTAGTCAATCCAAATGCATTTGAGACTGTTTTCATTTATTATGATGACCTGGGAAGTTTTAGCTACATTGTCCCTTGAAGTCCATCCCCTGGTGTATGTAGACCCTAAGACACAGGAGTCTTGCCCTCCAAGTTTGTGAGAGCATGAATAGAGGCCTAGCTGCTGTCTCTGGCCTCCTGTCTCCAGGCCTGTCAGCATAGAAGCCCTGCTCATCCTCCATTTGAAAGACTGTGCTTTGTGGCTAACTCCTTCTCTTGAAGGTGAAACTTGGCTTCCTGTCCAGATAAATATGTATGTTGTTTAACAAAGGATGTAAGATCACTTCTTCTTGGTAGATATTCCCACTTTTCATTAGTCTAATGAAATTATTCATGTCTTTACAGATAAATTTTGTGTAGTGCTCCCCCACAAACAACAGTATAACAAGGCCAAATATTTTATTTCTATAAAATGGATGTCTTCTACTGCAGTGGTCCCTAACCTTTTTGGCATCAGGGAATGGTTTTGTGGAAGACAATTTTTCTGTGGATGGTGGGGGAGGAGGACAGCTTCCAGATGATTCACACATTACATTTATTGTGCCCTTTATTTCTATTATTATTTCATTGTCATATCTAATGAAATAATTATACAGCTCACCATCATGCCGAATCAGTGGGAACCCTGAACTTGATTTTCTGCAACTAGACAGTCCCCTCTGGGGTGATGGGAGACAGTGTCACCTGAAGTGTGTTGCTTATGTCCAGTCTGCTCTGTAATCTTGTTTTGGTTGTGTCACTGCAAAAAACCCTGCTTTACAAAGACAGGATGCAGGACATGGAAGCAGGCTTTTCAGTGCCTTCATGGCAATCTCAGGCTATTCCACCTTGACTTTAATCCAGAACATATGGAGATTTGAAGATGTCTCAAACATACTTTTAAGGACATCATCATTTGCAACCTCAAGCAGTTGATCCTCTTCTAGCATGGACAAAGTGGATTCACGAGGCTTATTCACAAATGGGTCACAGATTTGTTCCTTCCCGACTTGGGATCTTTTGTGGTTGGGAAACAATGCTCAAACCCTTTGGAAAGCTGAGATAGGTGATCATGCACCAGCTGGGAGAAAGAAGGCCCTGACTCAGTCTCTTTCAAAATCTCTGCTAATGTTTGAAACATGTCAAAAATCCCAATGTTCACTCATCACCCCCATAATTTCAGTCTGGCTTTGAATGGAGCCACTTTACCTGCTAGCTTGAACACAGTTGTCGCTCTCCCCTGAAGTGACAGATTGAGTTCATTGAGCAGGTTGAATATGTCACACAAGTAAGCAGGTTTTATGACCCATTCTGTGTCTCTGAAATGTGCTGCCAATGGTGACTATTATTCTAAAAGAAATCTCTAGAATGGTGACTTTTATTCTAAAAGAAATCTCTAGAATGGCTCTCATAACTCAGAAGCTCTGGCCAGTGATCTACCTTTAGAAAACCATCTCACTTTTGTGTATAAGAGAAAACATTTTGGTTATCTCCTCACAGAGCTGCACAAACAGACATAAATTAAAGGCATGTACTTTAATGTGGTTGATAATTTTAATCTCTTCCTGTAAGATATTAAGTTCAGGTGACAATTTTTAGCTAGTCAGCATTTGTCTATGGATGACATAGCACATAGACTCACATTCAGAAGTGACCTCTTTGACCTGAGTAGTGAAACCAGAAAGCCGTCCAGTCATGGCAACTGCTCCATCCGTGCATAGACTGGCATAAAGTGACCAATTCAATTTTCTGATATGTAATCATTCAAAGACTGGGATAGTTCTGCAGCTGTGGTATTGATTGGCAACAAAAGTGCACATAGCATATCCTCATGCACATCCTCCTGAAAAATATATCACATAAAAACAAGCATCATTGCCTTGTCAAAATCAATAGACTTGTCAACTCAGATTGCGTACCATGATGATTAATCCTAACAGTTGTGCCTCAACATCCTCTGCTATTTCGTCAATTCATCTAGTTATGGTGCTAGCCAAAAGAGGAACACATGTCATCTTTTGAACTGCAGTCTCTCCTAAAAGTTCATGACAAACATCCTTAGCAGCAGGCAGGATCAACTCTTCACTAATAGCACAGGGTGTCCTAGCTTTAGCAACGCAGTTAGCCACTAAGAAGGATGCTCTCAGTGCAGACACATTTGATGAAATGATGACCTTCGATAATTGCTTCTGATCTTCGTGTACACATTTTTTTCTTTTGAAAAACTCCAAAGGCTTGTCTTGTAATGCAGGGTGCTTGGTCTCCATGTGGTGAAGCAGTTTTGAATGGCTTCATTGGCTAGTGGTTGCCTTGGATTATATAGAGAGCCTGGAGAATGTGAATCACCTGTTGCAATGAACCTGTAATTCAAGTGGGACTCTCAGTATTTTCTTTTAAATACAGCTTTCACTTTGTTGGCAGTCCTAGAGTCTTCTGCTGCCTAATCATTGGGTCTTTCCCCCTTTTCTTTTTTTTTTTTTTTTTTTTTTTGAGTTTCAGAGTCTCACTCTGTCCCCCAGACTGGAGTGCAGTGGCCGCTCCCGGCCACCGCAGCCTCGACCTGCTGGGCTCCAGTGATCCTTCCGCCTCAGCCTTCCAAGTAGCCGGAATTACAGGCATGCGCTACCACACCCGGCTGATTTTTGATTTATTGTAGAGATGAGGTCTCGCTGCCCAGGCGGGTCTCGAACCCACAGGCTCAGGCAATCCACTCACCTCAGCCTCCCAAAGGCGCGGGATTACAGGCTGAGCCACCGAGCCCGGCTTTCCCCCTTTTCAAAGAAGTTCTTCAGTGACATTCGTTTTATACTCATTTTGGCTAGGGTTAACTTGTGGGCTTCCCAAAACTGTGACTGAGACACGTGCACAGTATGAGAAAGAGGCATGGATGGAAGAGGTAAATAAGATAATAGGTGGGCCACACACAGTCTAAAATAAGTGTAGGATTCTGACTTGAAGCCTGTCACTAGATGCAGCTGTACAATTGTAGTGCGTCAACTCACTGGCCACTCAGGATAGGAGTCTGGAAACAATTGATTTATGATGGTCTCCGTATAGTCAAACCTCAGTGCTAATGTTCATCTGTATTTGCAGCTGCTTCCCAGTGCTAGCATCACTGCCTCAGCTCTACCTCAGACCACCAGGCATTAGATTCTCATAAGGAGCTGCAACCTAGATCCCTCACATGCCCAGTTCATAATAGGGTTCACGCTCCTATGAGAATCTAATGTCACTACTAATCTGACAGGAGGCGGAGCTCAGGCAGTCATGCAAGTGATGGGGAGCAGCTGTAAAAACAGATGAAGCTTCAGTCTCGCTCACCCCCTGCTCACCTCCTGCTATGCGGCCCAGTTCCTCACAGAACTGGTATTGGTCCTTGGCCCGGAGGTTACTGTATCAGCATTCACGGAGTGCTTCTGTGAGGTTGTGGATACTGTCATGCCAGGCCTGGAGCTCCTGGCCAGCTGTGCTTAGACGAGTGGAAAGGAGTCCTTTCTCCCCTCAGTGTGTTTCCCATTCCTACCATGTGACACCTGCCATTCCCTGCTCTTACTGCCGCTTTGTGTGTTTAGAGTTCAGGAGTCAAGCCACAGCGACAAGCCTGAAGACACATATCTTCCTCTACAGAGTTGCTGCCACACCCAAGCCCTGCAGTGAGCACGCACACACCCGCTGCCCAGCCTTGCATACCACCTGCCTCTGCCTCACTTGTGATGCTAGTGAAGAAGATGTGCATTGTTTGGGATGATCTGTTACTCTCCCCACAGCAGACCTGGGTTGCCATGGCAACTATCTTCTGGAATCTCTTGTTTCTAGTGATTTGGGTGTCTGGGGCTCCCTTCCCTTGAGCCCCAGCCTGCATCGGTGCCAGGTCCTCAGGGTGCAGGGGGGCGTGATTTGACAGAGCTTCAGACCAGGAGGGGCAGGGCCTGGCAGACAGAGGGCAGTGGCCATGAGACTCGCTGACAGAGACACTCTGGCTTCTAGGTGTGATGGAGACGGGTCATGGTGGGGTGGGGAGCGGCATGACAGAGGGGCTCTGCCATCAGGCTGTGTAGGTCCAGACCCAGATGGTTCCCATGCTTGCTGGGCACTCTGGCGCAAGTTATCTAACATCTCTGCACCTCAGTGTCCTCACCTGTGATGGAGTGCTAAACTGTGCCCAACTCTCAGCGTGATGTGAGGGTTGCATGTGCCCAGGCTGCCGGGGCCCATGGAGTGAGGTCTGGCACCCAGGAGCGCTCCAAAGCCTGCGCCCTTGGGTTCTGCCTGCCTTCCAGCCCCTCCTGGACCCTGAACTCTGAAGCTTTTGGAGTCCGAGATGCTCACATGGGCTCTTTGTCAGGCATCTGTTCCCTCTCCATCTTCTATTGGGGTGGGTTCAATCTCCCTCCCCGCTGAACATGGCTTAAGATGTGTGTAAGATAGCAGACTGCCTCTTTTGGTGCAGCTGGCCATCACATGGACTTCTGCTAAATACCCAGAGCTCTAGGTCAGCACTAAGAAGGCTCGGGGGATGTTGTGCTCTGCTGATGGGGAGGCGTGTCCAGGTGTAGAAGCCCTGTTTCATTTCTCCTTGCTAGCACATCCATTTAACTGAGGAAGTCTACACCCCAGGGTTTGCACAGAACACAAGGGCAAGTGGAAGAGGGTCATTGTGACTACAGGGTCTGGACACCTCTCTCTCCATTTAGTGCCAGATACTGTTGAGAGATTTGCAGCTCTCAGATGCCTATGTATAGTCAAGCTTTAGTAGGAATCCCTCGGGTTGGGCTGGGATGGTTCTCAACAGAAGTCCCCACACCTGAGTCATTCTCGCTCTCGCAGCCTTATCATCCTGGCCATCTCCTTTGCCTAAGTGGCTCTTCCTGGAGGCAGCTGGTCTAGTCAGCTGAGCTTCCCCAGGACAGCCTCCCAGCTTGCCAAAGGGAAAAGGCGTAACTGAATGTAACTCCTCCCTGCCCTGCTGTCCTGGACTCAGCAGACTCAAGACCAGCGGTGTTCAACCTTTTGACTTTCCAGGCCATAACAAATAAAGAGGAATTGTCTTGAGCCATGCATAAATTACATAATATAGTTAGTGTATGTATATCATAAGACTTCTTTTATTTTTTATAGTTTCATTATAAAGTTTAAAAAAAGAGAACAATATATAACGAGTGGGGAATTTGACCTTGCTTTTGTAAAATGAATCTATCAGTGTCTGGTTCGATGGAAGTGCTCGCAATTCCCTGTGAGTTCTCAAGGTGCTCAGCAGAAATGTTTGCTCCAAATTTGCTCTCTGTGTGCTTTATTATAGAAAGCAGCTGCTCATAAGTGTGTGTGCTGCCAGAAAGTGAGGTCATGGATAAGGTGTGATAGTGAACTTCAGAAATGGAACTACACACAGGGTCACGAAGAAAATGAATGCTAAAGCACACATGATGTCAGAAGGCTTTGCAGGGCCACACGACTAGCTGTCCTGGGCTGCACGTGGCCCGCAGGCCGCGGGCTGGACATGCCTGCTGTAGAGCAATGGAACGGAAGCCACAGAAACTAGAGAACAATATAAAACGAGTGGGGAATTTGGCATGGTCAAGGAGCCAGGACTCAGGGTCAGCAAGGGAGAGCTGGGCGAGACTGGGCAGACCCAATTCTCCAAGAGGTCTGGGAGCATGCCGCAGGTGGAGAAGAAACTCTAGCCGTACTACTAATCCCCCTTATTTAGACTGCCCTGACTTTAGAGATGCTCTCTCTCAAGTGATTTTTTGCCGTTTATCTTGTTTTCTATTATCAGTGCAAGAAAGAATACTATTTATCTACAAGTTAAAAAAAAATCCATGTTTATAGTATACCAGGGATGGTGGCTGGGTATATAAATATATAGACAAAAAAACCACCAGTGAAAGTGCCCCGAACTGCTTTCTTTCATGACCTGATGTTTGGGATTGTTGAAATTTGCATTTCATAAAAACAGGCCAGATGTGGTGGCTCCACCTGTAGTCCCAGCCCTTTGGGAGACTGAGGCTTGCAGACCGCCTGAACACAGGAGTTTGAAACCAGCCTGCACAACATAGTGAGACATCGTCTTTACAAAAAATAAAAAAATTAGCAAGGTGTGGTGGTGTGTGCCTGTAGTCCCAGCTACTTGGGAGGCTGAGGTAGGAGGATTGCCTGAGTCCAGAAGGTTGATGCTGTGGTGAGATGTGATCATGCCACTGCACTCCAACCTGGGCAGTAGAGTTAGACCCTGACTCAAATAAGCAAAGCAAAGCAAAACAATCCTATATTATCATTTTATGTTCAGTTTTGTTTCTGAAATTGGTGACAGGAACAGTCTAGACAGTTCCTCGCTGGTGTTCCCCCCGGGACAATCCCATCCTCCCAGCCTTCCTCCATTCTAGCTGCCTCTAACTACGGCACTTGCATAGCGGAGCGTTTTGCATGTTTTGCTAACGATTAAAATGCACTGTGTTCTCATCACGGTCTTGTTCTCCATCGCATTGTTTGGTTTTTGCAATACCTGAGATTTACCCACTCGTGGGAGACGATGTCATGTCAGCCCTATTGGTAAGAAGACCAGCACCAACTTTCTCTGGAGCAGGTGAGGGGTAGCATTGCAATATGAGACCTTTGCTCTCCCAGGCGCACACTAAGCCCATAGCTGTGCTCTGCGGGGTGCTGTGTCCTCCTTGACCATGACTCACACAGTCCCCTTCCCTTTTGTTGGTCACAGCTGAGGGCAAGATGGGCCGGAGTGGGGGCCCTCGGATATTTGAGGGGCTCTCCCCTTGACTGGGGCCGGCTCAAGGGACAGTGACTAGCGGCGTGCATGTTGCAGTCGCCACCCGCTGGCAAAGACAGAGAATTTCCATTTTAATGAGTTTAAAAAAACCCTTTGTTTTTGGTGTTGAGTGTGAATGTGAACGTTTAGCTTCATTAGAAGAACATCGAATTTCCTGGCTATGACTCAGTTTGAAGTTCTGCTGGAAGAAAAAACAAGCATCATTATGAACCCCTTAAAGACCCCTATTTACATCTCCTGCAGCCTCCACAAAGGAGAAAAAGTGACAAAAACAGTTGGGACATTAAATATACCCATGTGGTCAGTGGCTCTGCTGAGTATGAAGACGAGATTAAAATAATGTTTGTTACTTCTTTATACCTTAATTTCTCATTTTTTTGGTTACAGAATGCTTGTATTTCTTTAAAAGAAAATGCACATCTGAAGAGAGAAATGACTCTATGTATGTATATAAACTGAAATGTAAGTCTTCCACAGCGGTGCTTACAGAGTGCTAAGAAGAAACTCAGAGCAGCATCCCAGATCAGTGCCGTGTTTAACTAAACAGACACTAAGGGAGCGGGGCCTGGAGACCCAGCCGCAGCCTTCACACCCCACTGGCACAACTTTCCAGTATGGATGTGCACACGTGGATTGACTGGACACATGAGAGAGATGCCATTCCAAACCCACGTGCAATGTGGTTTGGCTGCCTCACAGGACAGAACACACGGATTCCAGACATGAAAAATAGAGAATAAAAATAAAGTCAGCATTAAAATGTCTAAATGAATATTTAGGTTAGGCAACAACGCAAAGAGAAAATATCAAGGAAAACTTCTGTGTATGACAATCACCATAAAAGCAAATGATAACATGGGAAAATACAGAATACAGAACTGACAGAATACATACTTATTTTTAAAAAGTCTACAAGCATTTGAAAAACACATTGTACCTCCTTACTAATTAAAAAATTACCCATGTTTTTAAAATGAAAAATTTAGCTATAAATTGGCCAAGACTTTAATTATTTTATGCCCAATGTTGTCAAAAGTTCTCCATGTTATCAAACTATTCTGCGATTTAAAATTATTCCTTAAGAAGATATATAATAACATGGGAAAATATTCATATCAAATTTAAATTAAAAATAGGATTTAAATACTAACACAGTTTTGGACAAAGATTATTATTCCAAAGTTTAGATAGTGACGATCTGTATCACTAAGTTATTGGTGATAATCTGTTTCTTCATTCATTTCTGCATTTTGTAACTTTTTGTAAATAAAAATTTCAAATGTATAAACTGCTTATTAAAACTTCTTTAAAATTAAGGTGCAAAATAATACACTTAATTTGATTAATATTTTAATAAAAATAAGTGCATATGTGTAACACATTTATTTTTAAAATTCCTATGGGTAGATTGAGATATATTTTAGAGTTTTAATGGTGATTATTTGTATTCCATAATTATGTTTTTATAGTTATAAAAATGTTGGCTGTGTATTATAGTGGCTTGCTTTCCTCACTATTCAGCTTTGTAATTATTTTACTACTGATAAACAAAAATGTGTATGATACATGTATATATTAAAATTATCTCAGGAAGATATTTAGTGATATGAAAAAATATTCATGAAAACTTTAGTTAAAAACAGGAAGTACAACCTAATATATGTAGGCTGTTCACAGTTTAAGAGAAATGAAAGCATGTGTCTATTTTATTCATACATGTATATGAACAGATTTGAAAAACTTGTAAGGGCATGTTCTAACATTTTAATTGTGATTATCTGTAGTACTATGAATGTAGTGGACAGTTTTCTTCTTTATTCACGTCTAACTTTTTAACTAGAAATGATAAAGATTACAAACACACACATACACACTCACAACATATGCATTAAATTGTATTATTAAATATGTGCAGTTTATGGTGTGTCAATTATACCACAATAAAGCTGTTAAAAATCTAGTGCTGTCCAATAAAAAACAAAAATAACTTCGATCTCTTCTTTCTAAAATGAAAAGTGGGTAGTTAAAACAAGCATAGTGTTCACATTTTGCTAGCCTGGTGTTTACTTTATCCCATTTGTAGAATACCCAAGACATCTCAAAATATTTCTTTGCTGGCATTTGGCACAGGAATGAATCAACGTTTTAAACTAGTTTGCACAAATTTGGATCTGCACAGTCTTTGCAAGAGTGGGAAAGGGGGGAGTAGGACAGAATATTTTTACATACCAAGATATGTTAGTTTCTAAACAAATGAATATCATGTCCAAGGAGCTGACTACTTTGTGGAAACATTCAGCCAGCGTTTTTTCATCACAAGATGATGATTTCTTAAGATTAACAAACTGCAATCAGACGGTGTGGATTTTCAGAAGGAAACGACTTGTGTAGATATCAGAGACTCTCATGACCACATCCTATTCTTCAACAGTCATTTTACTGATTATGTGAACTGTTAAATAGTCCATCTGCAACGCAAATGTACTTTGAAATTAAAAACCTGATATCAATTTATTTTCCTCAAGCAACTTCAGCACAAAATTAAATAAAACACTTGGTCTGAGGCAGCCAACACTTTCTGATAAAGCTTTCAAATATCCGGTGTGTTAAAAGAGAGCTGCTGGGTTTGTGAAAGATGATGCTAGACAAAGAATGACAGCCTCAATCATTTTTTAATAAAGGAAAACACACTGCTCCCTGATGCAGCTGCACACTGCTGGCTGTGGGCAATACTAACATGCGTTCAGAAACGGGAGGGTACTCTGCTTGTTTCTGGGAGCTGTGAGGCGAGGGCTTGCACAGACGCTGCCTGTGATGGCTGGCTGCAGGGCTGGTTCTGCCTCACTTGGGAGACCCTAGGCTAGAGCCCAGCAGCTAATTTCTAAAGTGAATGCAGAGCACAGACCTAAACATGGGCCTACTCATTCCTGAGGCCATAATTAAGCCGTTTTATCATAAAAATGGCTTAATTGTGTATTAGTAACTGCTGTATAGATGACTCACTCTGAAATTGCCGGAGGGCTTCTACGGTGGGATGGAGAACCCGGCTAGAGCTGAAGCAGCTGAGGGGGGGACCTCTCAGCCTCATCCCTAGGGCTGTGGAAGGAGAAGTCTTCCTACAGGGGATGCAGAGGTCAACTTGGGGTGGAATATGGGCTTGAGGGGAGAGGCAAGTGGTGAGTAAAAGAATTTCGGCGCCAGTAATGACTCCACACCCGGCCAGGACCAAGAGATTTATTAAAGGGGGCTGTTACAGAGAGGATCTGCAACGGGGGAAAAAGAAAAAGAAAAAGAGAGAGAGAGAGTTGCGGGGAGAGGGCTGTGTTTATCAGCCTGACAGGGGCTGGAAGGGGCCATGCTGTGTTCCTATTGGAGGAGCTGCATGGGAGTAGGTGGAGCCGACGCCGTGTTATGGTCCTATTGGACGCGTAACAAAGCTGGCTACGGATTGGAGGCTTGCCGGTTTGAAATCCGCGCGCGGGAAGGTTTGAAATTCGTGCGCGCGGGGAATTGTGCTCACAGAAGCCGGGACCTAGGGCCTTTGTTGTCCGGTGTGTCGGCGCCATTTTGGGAGCCGCCCCTCTGGTCGCTTCCTGCACCCTTCAGTGAGTAGCCAAAGCCAGCCGTGGAACCTGAAGTGACGTGTAGCCGGATGGCTAAAGGGGTGCGCGGAGGGGCGGGGGTGAGAAATAAAGGCTGGGGAAGGGACAGCACACGGGAAAACCCTCCAGGGGGATCTGGTCACCTACTGGGCGTGAGGTCTGCGGGACGAGAGGAGACAATTATGTTTTCTCACCACCCCTTGCCCAAAGACAGGTGCCAGGGGAGCCTGGACCCCCACCATCACGCAAGGCGCCTGTGTGACAGACCTGCACAGGAGTCCCTTGAACGCAAAACATAAGAGTAAAATAAAGCTAAAACGGGGTTTTCTGCTTCATACAATAAGTAGATAGTAACGTTCTATCTACTGGTCTATGAACTGGTCCTGAAATCAAAGGTGCTGACGTGGGCTGGATGGGACACACGTGGCTGGTTGACCCACTTTTCCTCATCCATACACGCAGTCGCTCAGAAACGTTTCACGAGCAGATGGCATGGACACACACACAGCACACAATGACGGTGAAGGGACAGGTAAAGTCCTCAGCGATGGGCCACAAAAGGTGGGGAGACCTGAGAGCTTTCTGCACAGCCTACGTCAGGGAAGGGTGGACGACAGTCAGAGTGTGCTCATTGTATTTGTGGCTGCAGAGGCAGGGTGCCCCTCGCTGGGATAATGGGCTGTGCTGGGTTTCTCCGACCTCTCACCTCTCACTCATTAGAATGAGGCTTTACTATTTTCTCTTTTTACAAAGTAAACATACGAGGAGATCAAATAAATGTTTACAATTGCCTCTCACTCATTAGAATGAGGTTCTATTATTTTCTTCTTTTACAAGGTAGACACGCAATAATATCAAATAAATGTTGGATGGCCGACAGATGGTGAGAACCGGAGACTGGACCACCTGACCCTTGCTCTCTGGTTCTTTCTGGCTGGGCTGTCTGTTGATCACCTTCCCCTCACCACCTCATCCCTTCCACGTGGCTCCACACCGAGACTGGGTCTAGCACTCTCTAGTAATTTTCCACAGCCCACACAGCTTTCTGATAAGGTGTTCTTTCTTTGTGCCTGTGTGGCTAATGATCCAAACAGACTAGTTTTCAATTCCACTTGAAACACGCCTTTGCTCAATTCATTAATTCAGTTTAATGCTGAGAACTTTAAACTTACTCTTACAACTTAATCTCATTTCACATCTGACACAATGGATCAGCCACCAGTGATTTTACATAATCAAAGAACTATTTTAACTGACCTGTCTTATAAATCGTTCTCATATGAGGCATTTATTTTTTTTCGATTATTAAAACAGACGCACTAGAGTGATATATGTGTTTCAGGAAGAAATTTCCTTCATTGCATGAGTGCATCTATGCATCTTTTATGAATGAGCAGAGAAAGTGCTGCTGTAATAGGAATTTTAACAATGTATCAGTGACACGCATGAAAGGTAGGAATTTACCAGCTCGGAAAGCATCTCTGAGGGCAACTTTCTACAGGTTTTGTGTGCATATTTATATAGTCCATGTCTAGATAAAACCTTTTTTCCTTGGCAATCACAGATTTGATGTGCAGTTTAATAAAAGAAGCGTGTTTCCGTGTCTTGTTCAACAGCCCCTAATCACACTGCATTACTAAGGAAGACAGATAGAATTCCGTGGATCACAGATATGTTCTCGTATTTTTGTTGTGTTTATCAGTAATTTGTTTAACCAAATGCTTGCTCTTTTGAAAGAGAAACTGCACATCAAAACTATATATTGCTCTGTATATACTGATTGCATTCGTAATGCAATAAGCTTAGTTTTAAAGACATCATCTATGTCTTGTGTGAATGCCATTTAAAAAATAATCACTATTTTTTCTGATAATGAAAGTAATATATGATTATTTAAACTGTTTTGAAAAAATATGGAAAGATTTTTTAAAAACCCAACAATACCCACCATCTCATTTGAAATATTTTTGCTTGCACTCTTTTTGGATTTTTACGTACATTTACATAAAATAACATTTTAAAACAAACTTGGACTTCCATATAATGATTTGTAATATAATTACTACACATATTTAACTTAGGTGGTCAGTTTTACTCTGTGTGTGTGTGTGTGTGTGTGTGTGTGTGTGTGTGTATGTGAGAGAGAGAGAGAGAGAATTTAAATATATTTTATTTCTATTTTTATTTAAATAGTTTTAGGAGTACAAGTGGTTTTTGGTTCCATGGAAGCCTTGTATGGTGGTGAAGAACTCTAGGCTTTAAGTGCACCTGTCACTCCTATTAGTGCATGTTGAACCTAGACAATTTTTTATCCCTCCTCCCAGAGTCTTAGTGTTCAGTGCACCATGCTATGCGCCCCTGTGGACCTGTAGCTTGGATCCCACATATAAGTGAGAACATGTGATATTTGATTTTTCATTTCTGTGTTACTCCACTTAGGATAATGACCTCCAATTCTATCCAAGTGGCTACAAAGACATTATTTCATCCTTTTCTTAATGACATATATGTATATATCACATTTTCTTTATTTACTGATCAGTTGATGGGCACTTAGGTTGATTCCTCGACTTTGCAATTGTGAATTGTGCTGCAATAAACATATGTGAGCAGATGTCTTCTTTGCATAATGACTTCCTTTCTTTTGGGTAGGTTTCAGGTAGTGGGATTGCTGGGTCTGATGGTAAATCTACTCTCAGTTGTTTAAGAAATTTCCACACTGTTTTTCATAGAGGTTGTGCTAATTTACATATTCACCAATAGTGTATAAGAATTCCTTATCATCGCCAACATCTGTTGTTTTTCGACCTCTTAATAATAGCCATTCTAATTGGGGTGAGGCAGTGTCTCACTGTGGTTTTAATTTTCATTTCCATGATGATTAGTGATGATGAATATTTTTTCATTTGTTTGGTGGCCAATTGCATATCTTCTTTTGAGAGATGTCTGTTCATGTCCTTTGTCCACTTTTTAATGGGATTAATTGATATTTTTCTTCCTGATTTGTTTGAGTTCTTTGTAGATTTTCGACATTAGTCCTTTGTCCGAGGTATAGTGTGCAAATATCTTCTCCCATTCTATAAATTGCCTATTTACTCTGTTGATTGCTTCTTTTTCTATGCAAAACCCTTTTTGTTTAATTAAGTCTCAGTTATTTTTGCTTTTATTGCATTTGGTTTTGGGTTCTTAGACTTAAATTATTTGCCTAGGCCAATGTCCACAAGAGTTACCCCTAGGTTTTCTTCTAGATTTTTTTAGGGTGTCAGCTCTTTTTTTTTCTTTCTTTCTTTTTTTGAGTTGGAGTCTCCCTCTGTCACCCAGACTGGAGTGCAGTGGCCGCTCTTGGCCACCGCAGCCTTGACCTGCTGGGTTCTGGCGATCCTTCTGCCTCAGCCTTCCAAGTAGCTAGAACTACAGGTGCACGGTACCACGGCCGGCTAATTTTTTATTTATTGTAGAGATGAGGTCTCACCAAGTTGCCCAGGCAGGTCTCGAACCCTCAGGCTCAGGCAATCCACTCACCTCAGCCTTCCCAAGTGAGGGATTACAGGCTGAGCCACCGAGCCCGGCTGGGTGTCAGTTCTTACATGTAAATCTTCAATCCATCTTGAGTAAACTTTTGTATATGGAGAGAGATAGGGATCAAGTTTTATTTTTCTGCTCGTAGCTATCCAATTTTCCCAGAATCATTTGTTGAATAGGGTATCCTTTCCCCAGTGTATGTCTTTGTCTGCTTTGTTGAAGATCAGTTGGTTGTAGGTATTTGAGTTTATTACTAGGCTCTCTATTCTGTTCCATTGGCCCATGTGTTTACTTTTGTACCAGAACCATGCTGTTTTGGTTACAACAGCCTTGTAGTATAATTTGAAGTCGGATAATGTGATGCTTCCAGTTTTGTTTTTTTTACTTAGGATGGCTTTGGCTATGTGAGTTCTTTTTTGGTGCCGTAGAAATTTTAGGACTGTTGGTTCTAATTTGGTGAAAAATGACATTGGTAATTTGATGGAGATTGTGTTGAATCTGTTTATTGCTTTAAGTAGTATGGTCATTTCAACAATGTTGATTCTTTGAATCCATAAGCATGGGATATATTTCCATTTGTTTTTGGCATCTACAATTTTTTTATCAGTGCTTTGTAGTTCTCCTTAGTCAAATATATTCCTGAATATTTAATCTCTTTGGTACCTATTGTAAAAATGATTGAATTCTTCATTTGATTCTCAACTTGGTCATTATTATTGTACAGCAGTGCTACTGATTTGTGTGTGTTGGTTTTTGTACCCGAGAGTTTACTGAATTTGTTTATCAAGTTTGGGAGTTTTTTTGGAGGAGTTTTTAACATTTTCTAGGATAAGATTATATCATTGACAAACAAAGATAGTTTGGCTCTCATTGTTCAATTTGAATACCATTGATTACTTTCTCTTACCTGATTGCTCTGGCTAGGACCTCTAGTACTATGTTGAATAGGAGTGGTAGAAATGGGCATCCTTGTCTTGTTCCAGTTCTTTGGGAAAATGTGCTCAAATTTTCCCCATTCAGAATGATGTTGACTGCGGGTCTGTCACATGTGGCCTTTATTTTTTTGAGGTGTGTTCCTGCTATGCCTATTTTGTTGGAAGTTTTTTTTTAAATCATGAAGCAATACTGGATTTTGTCAAATACGTTTTCTGCATCTACTGAAATTATCATATGATTTTAGTTTTTCTGCTTATATGGTTAATGACATTTTTTGACTTACATATATTGAACCATTTTTGCATCCCTGGGATGAAACACTTGATTGCGGTGAATTATCTTTTTGATGTGCTGTTGGATTCAGTTCACTAGCATTTTGTTGAGGATTTTTGCATCTATGTTTATCAAGGATATTGGCCTATAGTTTTTTTGGTGCATATGTGTCTTTTCCTGTGTTGGTATCAGAGTGATATTGACTTTGTAGAATGAATTACAGAGGATTTCCTCCCTCTCAATCTTGTGGAATAATTTCAGGAGGATTGATAACAGCTTTTCTTTGAGAGTCTGGTAGAATTCAGCTGTGAATCTATTTGTTTCTGGGCTTTTGTTGTTGTTGGGAAATTTTTTATTACTGATTCAATCTCACTACTCATCATTGGTCTATTCATGGTTTCTATTTTTTCCTGATTCAAGGTTGGGGGGAGTTGTATGTTTCCGGGAATTTATCCATTTCTTCCAGATTTTCTAGTTTGTATAGAGGTGTTCATTATACTCTTGGGTGATCTTTTGTATTTCTGTGGTATCAGTTGTAATGTCTCCATTTTCTTTTCTTTTTTTTTTTTTTTTGAGTTGGAGTCTCACTCTGTCGCCCAGACTGGAGTGGAGTGCAGTGGCCACTCCCGGCCACCGCAGCCTCGACCTGCTGGGCTCCGGCGATCTTTCCGCCTCAGCTTTCCGAGTAGCGGGAATTACAGGCGCGCGCTACCACGCCCGGCTGATTTTTTGATTTATTGTAGAGATGAGGTCTCACCAAGTATTTTTTTCTTGTTTCAATTTTTTTTTAGTTCTGCTGTGATCTTTGTTACTTCTTCTGCTAACTTTGGGTTTGATTTGTTCTTCTTTTTGTAATTACTTTAGGTGTGGCAATAGGTTGCCAATACGTAATCTTTCTGTCTTTTTTTTTTTTTTGAGTTGCCCAGACTCGAGTGCAGTGGCTGCTACCGGCCACCGCGGCCTCGACCTGCTGGGCTCCGGCGATCCTTCCGCCTCAGCCTTCCGAGTAGCCGGAACCACAGGTGTGTGCTACCGCGCCAGGCTAATTTTTGATTTATTGTAGAGGCGAGATCTGGCCAAGTTGCCTAGGCGGGTCTCGAACTCGTAGGCTCAGGCAATCCACTTGCCTCGGCCTCCCAAAGTGCTGGGATTACAGGCTGAGCCACCAAGTGTGGCCCTTTTTGTCTTTTTGATGGTGGTGAAGTGTTGTAAATTTTCCTCTAAGCATAGCTTACTGTATCCCTGAGATTTTGATATGTATACTGTTGCTGTCATTCATTTTGAAAATATTTTAAATGTCCATCTTGATTTTTTGTTGACCCAAAGATCACCCAGGAGCAGATTGTTTAATATTTGTGCATTTGTTTGGTTTTGTGAGTTCCTCTTGGAATTGATTTCTAGTTTTATCCACTGTGGTCAGAGAAAGCACTTGATAGTACTTCTATTTTTTTGAACTTATTGTGACTTGTTTTGTGTCCTGAAACATAGTTTATCTTGGAAAATGTTTCATGTGCTGATGAGAAAGATGTATATCTTTCAGTTTTGCTGTAAGATGCTCTGCAAATGTTTGTGAGGTTCATTTATTCTAGAGTCCATTTTAAGTCGTGTTTCTTTGTTGACCTTCTGCCTTGATGATCTGTCTATTGCTGTCAGTGGAGTGTTGAAATCCCCACTATTGCTGTGTTGCTGTGTCTCTCTTTCCTTAGGTCAAAAATAATTTGTTTTATAAAGCTGGGAGCTCTGGTGCATATAAATTTAAAATTGATCCCTTCATCATTATACAATGGCCCTTTTTTCTTTTTTTTTCTTTTGTTGATTTAAAATCTGTTTTATCTGATATAAGAATAGCTATTCCTGTGTGTTTTTGATTTCCATTTGTGTGGAATATATTTTTTCCACCCCTTTACTTGAGTCTATAGGTGGCTTTGTGAGTTAAGTGGGTCTCTTAAAGGTAGCAGATATTCGGAGTTTTAAAATCCATTCCACCAATCTATATGTTTTAAGTGGGGGCATTTAGACCATTTACTTTCCAGTCATCATGTTGCTATCTACTTGTTTTGTTTTTTTCCATTGTGTTAGTGTTTTATAAGCCCTGTGAGTTTGATAATGTTCAATGTTTTTCTACTGGTGCATTTCTACCTTTTATTTCAATGTTTAGAACTCTTCTGAGTATTTTTTGCAGAGTTGGTCTAGTGGTGACAAATTCCCTCAGTGTTTGCATATATGAGAAAAACTTTATTTCTTCTTTATTCATTAAAGTAGTTTTGTGGGATACAAAATCTTGGCTGTCAGTTACTCTGTTTGGGGAGAGTAAAGATAGCATGACAGTTCCTTATGGCTTGTAGGGTTTCTGATGAGAAGTCTGCTGTTAGTCTGATACATTTGCCTTTATAAGTTATTTGATACTTCTGTCTTGTTGCTCTTAGAATTCTTTCCTTCACCTAGCCTTAGGAAACCTGGTGAGTGTATGCCTTGGGGATGTCCTTTCTGCAATGAATCTTCTAGGTTTTTTTTTTTTTTTTTTTTTTTTTTTTTGTGACTTGTATCTGCATATATAAATCTCTAGCAGGAGCAGAAATTATTCTTCAATTATTTCCTCAAATAAGTCTTCAAAATCTGTTGCTTTTTCTTATTCCTCAGGAAACTTTATGATTCTTAGGTTTGGACATTTTACATAATCCCTCTTTCTTGGAGACTTTGTTCAGTTCTTTTTCCTTTATTTTTTTCTGAATGTGTCTGTTTAAAAGTCCTGTCATCATGTTCTGAAATTCTTTATTTTATGTGGCCCAGTATAGTGTTAAAACTTTCCACTGCATGTAGCAATTCCTTGAGTGAGTCTTTCCTTTCCAGAAATTCAGTTTCTTTCTTTCTTTATCTATCTCTTTGGAGAATTTTTCATTCATATACTGAAGAGTTTTTTTGTTTGTTTTAAATTTCCTTATGTTGGTTTACAACTTTCTTTTGGATCTCATTGAGCAATTTTATGACCAGCTTTTTGAATATTTTATCTGGAATTTTGAAGATTTCAATTGGTTTGGATCAATTGCTGGAGAGTTGGTGTGATCTTTCGTGGGGTTGTTGTGGTCTTTCAATTGGTTTGGATCAATTGCTGGAGAGTTGCTGTGGTCTTTCTGCTTTTTAATAGTCAGAATTATTCTTCTGGTTTCTTCTCATCTGGGTAGACTATTATTATCATTAAATTTATTTTTAGCTTGACTGTCTTTTTTTCTTTCCCTTGAGGATGTGACTTTATTATTTTATTTTTTATTTTTTATTTTTTGAGTTGGAGTCTCACTCTGTTGCCTAGGCTGGAGTGCAGTGGCATGCTCACGGCCACTGCAGCCTTGAGGCGATCCTCCTACCTCAGCTTTCCAAGTAGCTGGAACTACAGGTACGTGCCAACCATACCCAACTTATTATTTTTTTTATTTATTGTAGAGATGAGGTCTCACCAGGTTGCCCAGGCTGGTCTCGAACCGCTGGTCTCAGGCAATCCTCCCACTGTGGCCTCCCAAAGTCCTGGGATTACAGGCTTGAGTCATCATGCCTGGCAGAGGATGTGACTTTAATGTGTATACTTTATGCCCATCTAGTGTTGGCTCCAGGTGTTTTCCATGGTCTAGGCTCTGTGTGATTCCTTGGTTGTACAGCATCTCTGTGCATTGGCTTTTTCAGATGCTTGTAGTGGTAATTGTTGGGTGTGTGTAGGTTCACTGTCTCCTGTGGGTCTAGAATGCCAGGAGGATCATGAAGCTTTTCTTGTTCCCCAATGGTGTGGTGTGCTCTTTTCTTCCAAATTTTTTTTTCTTCTGGGTTGAACTGCTCAGTCTTCAGGTTGTCAGGAGGCACCTGTGGGTGAAAACTGGCTTCAGCTGAAGCAGGTGTGTCTATTGCAATAGCCAGTCTTGTTGGAGGTGGCTAGGGGAGCTCCCAGGGTCATGCACTGAGGTTTCATGGGGTGAGGGAGGGGCTCACCCCAGCGCCACTATGAGACTGGCAGAAAAGTGGTCCACCTCCCATTACACTCTTGTTCTGGTGTTCTGGATTTTCAGATCAGACATGCACCTCTGGCCATCTGCAGGGATGCTGACATCCCATGTAGAGAGGTGGTGGAATTCTACCCCTTGTGCAAGCCTGAGCCAAGGGGCACAGCCCCTGTGAGGTTACAGTCACCCTGAAGTGCTGCAAAAAGGATGTCAAAGGTGCACTTACAGTGAGCTCCCATGAAGCAAATGTCTACAGTGGTGTGCAAAGGGGTGGAGAATGTCCCCTTCTCCAAGGCTCTTCCTGGGCACCAGGACTGCTCAACTGCTGTGGCAGAACCACCACTTTCCCCACTGAGCCCAGCACTGTGACTGTGTCTCTGCTGAAAGAGTATTCCCCAAGCAGAGAGTTCTGGGCCATAGGAAAGCTGCAATCTGGAGGTTTTAGTCCCATGGGGTGCTCCCCTGATAGGTGTACTTCCCTTTCCCTGGCAGTGGTACTCTATGAGGGCCCGGCCACTTTGAGTCCTGCTCTGGGTCTAGCTGCCCTGAGAAGTGTTTGCAAGGGACCTGGTGATGTGAAGGCACAAGGGTTGAAGGTCCTGGAAAGTCCCACCAGTGGGGTGCATGGGATGGCACCAGCTACTGCAGCTCTGGTTCAGAAGGAAAGGGACGAGCCCTGTGTGAGCTGGTGGCTCAGTGCAGTGCCCCTGAGAAGTCCCCACATTACAGCCCATGTTGGCATTTGGTTCCCAGGAGCTGGTGAGAGAATCCAGTCTCCCAGTTCCCTCCTCATCACAGACCTGGGCAGCCCCAGTAGGACGCGGCCTCGGAGTGGGGCTGCTGGGATGGCACGTCAGGACCCTAGGAAGCTCTGCATGGGTCCCAGCAACCCTGCCAGGCAGGATCCAAGCAACTCTTCATGTGGGATGGAGTCCCCAGTTTCAAGGGGCTATACAAGTTCATGGCCAGAGCGCAGAGCCCGAGGTTCCCGCTTACCCTTTCCCATGTCCACAGTGTACCGGTCAAGGAACAGCCTGGCTCCAATCTGGGATGTCTGAGTCCTCTCCTCTCTGCTTCTCTGGGTCCTGAGGCTTCTCTCATGGGCCATAGGGTGTGCTCTGGGTAGTCTTCTGCATCACTCTGGGATCTCTCCCTACTGGGGCTCCAGCAAGCTGTGTTGCAGCCTATCACATGGATGTGCAATCCGCCATGATCAGATATTGGGTTAATTTCCAATGTTTTGCTATACATAAAGCCAGGACAGCTGTGGTGCCTGAGAGATGAGTTGAGGGTCAGTTGTGGAGGCCACACCAGCCATTCTAGTCACCCCCCAGGATTTCCAATTTAACAGAATTTTCAAAATCCCCCTTCACTTAGCTCCTGAGTACATGTTCTGGAATAAGCATGAGATGGGGGTAGGGATTTCCTGTTGCCTCAGTTTCAGTGTCCGTGTCTCTCATAGTATGTGCACGTTGCTGTGGTGACTATGATTCTAATGATAAAAATAGCAGGGCTCGGTGGCTCAGCCTGTAATCCCGTGCCTTTGGGAGGCTGAGGTGAGTGGATTCGAGACCCGCCTGGGCAACTTGGTGAGACCTCATCTCTACAATAAATCAAAAAATCAGCCGGGTGTGGTAGCGCATGCCTGTAATTCTGGCTACTTGGAAGGCTGAGGTGGAAGGATCACCGGAGCCCAGCAGGTCGAGGCTGTGGTGGCTGGGAACGACCACTGCACTACAGTCTGGGTGACAGAGTGAGACTCCAATTCAAAAAAAATAAAAAATAAAAATGTATTTTTCTTACAATGTGGACTAACCTCAAGCCAACAGCTTTGACACTCAGTCACAGAGACAGTCATCTCTTCTAATCCCAGAAGAAAAACTGTGATGGATTTATGATTCTTGGTCTCCAACCTAGAGATTTTTAGGGGTAAAGTTGACTATACCAACATTTTTTCCATGATGGGCTGGTTTTAACACCTAACTCCCACATGAGATGCAACTCCCCTATAATCAACTTATTTATTTTAGTATATAGCTATTCATTTTTTTCTATATCATTAAGTATACTTTGAGAGCATTTTAAAGAGCTGCATTGCATCCTTTCATATGGATGTGCCATCCACCATGATCAGACATTCGGTTGATTTCCAGTGCTTTGCTCTACACAAAGCCAGGACAGCTGTGGTGCCTGAGAGGTGAGTTGAGGGTCACTTGATATGTTTTGCGTGGGCTTGCTGCTGTGGCAATGTCTCTCTTCTGGGTATGTGTACCACCCTCATGCTGGTGCAATGCAGGGGAAAGGGAATGATTCACACTGACTAACTAAAGCTTGCCTACCCTGAAGAGAAGGCAACATGTGTTTTTTTAAACGTGCAGCCTCAGCGTGTTTTGCATGGGTTCCTCGCTGTTACACCAATCAGAAGGTTGGACTGACCAGCAATCACAAGTGTCAGTTCAGAGTGCACTTGCTGTGGCTTTTGGGAGCTACAGGGTTGGAGCGCCTTCCATCGTCTTGGCGCTGCAGAGAGCCTGGCATTCCCCAAAGCCAGAAGACTTCTGGGAGTTGCCCGCTTGTTCTTCAGACCGGCTCATCTTGCCCTCCAAGTCTAGGCCGCCTCAGACAGCAGCACTGGGGCCACTCTTGCTGTGTGCATTTGGGTGGAGGGAAAGTCTGAGTCTCACAGTTTGACGAGAGCCCTTTGCTGGAACTCTCTTTCTGAAAAAGTCTTTAGGAAAATCAAGGATGTTCCAAGGATGTACTCCTAGTCCAAAGGGTGAACATTTTTTAAGGTTTTTGATACTTGCTAATACATATATGCTAACACATTCCTCTCCAGAAGACTTGTGCCATTTATACTCATATCAACTGTGTATGAGAGTGACCTTCTGGCTAAATCCTTATCAACGTTATTTTTAAAAGAAACATAGCCATAGATGAGTGAGGCTTTACTTTGCATTTCTTTAATTTCTAAAGGAATTGGACATCTTTGTGCATTTTAATGGCCTTTTGTTTTATGTTATTCATGTTTTTCCCCTCCTTTACCTCCTCTTTTTTTGGGGGAGGCAACCCTATTTTTAAAACTCGGTGTCTAAGTACTCTTTGCATTTTGAATCTTTAAAGACAAAAATGCTCAAACCATATGAAGTTAGAGTTTTATTTCAAGGCGAAAGAAGTGATAGAGTGTGCGATGGGTGTCTAGGCAGCAGAGGGCTCAAGTGCAGAGTACTCAGATTAAATTAAGTTTGATTTTATTCAGAATGTTGAGGCTTTGTGTGACATAGCTCACATAGAGACGTTGCTTCTGGCCTCCCATACCCTGTTTCCTTAAAAATCACCCGACCCAGGGCTCCTGATACCAAGGTGACTGATTCATACCCCATGATGCCATAGTGGGGTGTCTACTCTGTCTACTCAGTGCCACCAGGTAACAGGCTGCCAAGGGTTTGTGAGGTGTATCAGAATCTGGCTGAGGAATTAGAACAGCAAGTACCATAAAAAAGCCAAGGAATAGCAAATCCTAACAAACAGACATGCAGAATATGAAGGAACAGTATTAGTGGTGGAGTCGTAGAGGAAAGAGTCAGAAGACTCCCCACCTCTTGCTCATGAGATCTCTGACGCCACCTAGATAGACTCAGGCCTGACGTGTAGTGCATGCCTGTAGTTCCAGCCATTCGGGAGGCGGAGGCAGGAGGATTGCAGGAGCCCAGGAACTAGAGGCTGCAGTGAGCTGTGATTGCACCACTGCACTCCAGCCCAGGCGACAGAGTGAGACCTTCTCTAAAAAAATAAACAGAGAGGCAGTCACATTAGCACTTCAGTTTCAGTAGGCTGTTATCTTGCTTGCTCTGATTTTCTGTGTATGTCTCTGTCACTCAAGCTTACTTGAATGGATCTCTGTTAATTATACTTAAATAAACCTGAAGACACAAGATGATTCTAAGGTGAAGTACCTAAGATACAGATTAAAAAGTGTCTTAATTACTGCAACTCTATATGAAGGGGGACCAAAAAAATGAAATTATCTTTCGGAGGGTGGGCTCCTTCTAGCAGAAGCTTCCCCTGCTAAGTTTATGTTCTGGGAACTCATCAGCAGCAGTGCACTAGACACCATTATTTTGTGTCTCAATCCCAAATTGTGGCAAACAAGTGACTGATTCTTCCACCATGACAAAACACTTGCCCGTAGTACACTGAGTGTTCAGCAATTTTTGACCAAAAATGGCATTCCCTCCAGGCCCCACCCTCCCCATTCACCAATCTTGCCTATTTTGCCCATGTGACAGAGGTGAAACAAAAAACAGTAGAAGCACTAAAAGGCATCAAAATTGATGAGTTCAAAACCTGTTTGAGTAATGGAAAAAGCATCTCAATAGGTATATTGGATCGAACGGAGAGTACTTTGAAAGTGACTAAAGTTTAAACATGTAAAATAAATACACAATTTTTCATAAATGAATTCTGTTTTGGAGAGGTCCCCTTATATATCCCAACAGTCATTTTTGTAGTCAGTTCTCCTGTTTAACCATTGTAAAATTGTTCAACAGAGAATCCTTGAGCTCATAGCCTTTTATATTGTTGGGCTAGGTGGTAGAGGCACAGAGATGAAACAGACAGTCTCTGCCATCTAGAAACACGCAGTTCAATCACACTTTTACACATCGTGTGGTTGTTCATTACTGCAGATGGTCAGATCAATGGTGGCCCACCAGTTGCTAGGCAACTTGAAAGATGGGAAATACAGATGAATGCAGCTCCATTCTGATACGAATTCTCTGAAATATTTGTCAAGAACTGTGAAGGGTCAGGAGTTTCTCTGATTTAAAGCTAAGATGTTAGTCTGCCACAGTGTGATAGATGCTGGTATAAGACATGTGACTTCTGGGCCACAGAGACAAAGGACTTTCTCACAGCAAGGCGAGACGAGGAGCTTAATGTCGGCTTCAGTCCCCTTCTCCCAGGTCCCGTGGGGCCAGTGTGGAGTCACCCAGGTAGATGTGTCACAACTGAGCATCACCAGCATAGAGAACTGAATCCTTTACAGTGGGCTGTCTGGCATATGTCCCGAAGGGAGGTGCTGTTATAGTGGACAGTGACCTGTCCTTGGCTCTGAAGGGAGACATTGGCTTCCTCTCTCAAGGCTGCTCATTACTGTGTTGCAAACATTCTGGAGTAGATATTCCCGCACAATTCACCAAGACCTGTATGTTGTGAAACCTATGGCAACGCCAAAGGCTCATGCAAAGCTGTCTTTCAGCAGTGTACTTTCTCTGGGTGCTGTTTCAGACCATTCACGGTCTTGCTCTGATTTCTACCATCTAGAAGTATCTGCTTGCTCCAAGTCTGTCTTGTTTCCTCCATTTTTGTCATATCCTGTTTACTAGGTGTACCAGTTAAGCTTGCTTTTGTTTTATTTAACAGAAACTTTACTTTCTCCAATTTAAGCAAAAAGGGAAGTGAGTGAAAGGATCCTGGATTATTTCATAATTCAAAGAACAACCTCAAACCTGGCACTGCTCTGGGGCCTCATTGGGGACGGCTCACAGTTGTCTCTAGTGTGCTGTCATTCACAGGCCTCTCTCACCCTCAGCCATTCTCAGAAGAGAGGGGTTGAGAGGCCCTGCTGGGCTGAGGCTCTCCTGGAAGCTTCTCCGTTAAGTGCAGAGGGGAGGGGCCATAGAAGCACAGACTTAGTCACTCCCGGCTGCTCCCACAGTAGGAGAGATGGTTTCCTGGGAGCCTTGGCGTCCTGTGCAATTGCTTTCAATTATATCTGGATTCGTTTTGACTGATATTCTATTGCTCATAAGAGAAATGCAGTTGTTTTAAGCACAATTTCATTTCTTTTTGAAAATCAATTAAGTACAGTTTGGCTTTGTGTGACATTTTCTTGGCTATCTTTTACCATTTCCCAATTTCTTTGGAGTCATCTTGTGAACTGACCTTGGGCCATTTAGTGATTCACAAGTTTTTGGCAAATGTAATATTCTCCGGTGGTTGAAGATGGATAGGGCTATGTATCTTTTCTTGCCAATCTTGCTACCAATTTTTATGCTACAGGTAGAGCAAGACTTAGCCCAAGTTTTCTTAATGTTCAATATTTATTAGCTAGCCATATGTCTTTAAGACCATCATTTCAACAAGAAAAATTATTTTTTACATATTTTATGCTAATTAGCACACCCTCTGGTGTAGATTTTAATAGTGCTATTCGAAATGCCAGAGTAATCATTTCTAACACTGTGGATTTTCTGAATTAGGGCATTTTGAAGGTTCCTCTATCGACCCTGGAGTGTGGACTGATGTTACCTTCCTACCCCTGTGCACATATATATTCATGGGACTTCCCATGGAAGTATTCTTACATAGTGTTTACCAAGAGATGATACACCAGACAGACAATGTAATAGTTCAGACTTAAGGTGTTTAGGTGTGCAATCATGCTAATTTCTATACTCTTTTGGAATTAACATTCTTCCTGACTGGATTAATTGGGTTTACAATAAGTAATCACATTGATAATACTGCAACTGTTCTCAAATTAATTGCTCACGTGTTCAATGAGACATTACATGCTCTCTTTCAAGGCAGCTTAGAGAGCTCACTATTTGAGAGCTGTGGTCCTAAATATTTTGGGGAGAGGGATGCAGAATCATGCAGATACGTGATGGCAGTCAAAAACCAGGGGTTTCCAGACGTAGAGAGCAAATGAGAATCCCCCTGCACTCATTAACAGTGGAGATATCCTGGCTCTGCCACGAGCAAATCTGGCTTGGCAGTATTGGGTGGGGTCTGGAAGAACAGTGAGAAATCATGGACACTGTTTCCTAGAAAAAGGCCCAAGGGACATACTTCTTACTTTGCCTGTCCCTCTAAGGGGGGCTTTAGAACCTGCAGCCTTGACCTAGTAGAGTTTCCCCAAGATCTGCTACACATTACCAATCACCAAGGGAGTTTTAAACCATATTTCAGACCCACGAAATCATAATATGAGTGCTATTGGGTGACTAAACTGTCTGCATGGGTTTTTCCCAACCTGGAATGAAGACTGGAGATTTTTTTTCCCCAATGTATCAATCTATTTTACTGAATTAGACTCACTTGACAGATACCTCCCAAAAGTGATAATAAAAAGTTCAATCATCCTTATAAATCTTACTAAATATACAGTTTAATTTGTGTGTTGGTGAGAAGGCATATCATTTTTGTCATGGATTTGTCTTGCTCTCTTCAAAGTTTCAAAGGATTTAGTGGACTTTGCACTGTGTTTATTAGATAGCTCTTCCAAGTTCGAAAGGAGAACAAAGCTCTCTTTATAAGTTATGGTAGCAAGGTGACTGTTTGCTGTGGTGTTTTAGTTGAAGAAAGCCTAAGAAAACATGTGACGCTTAAAATTGGCCATACATTCACGATATTTTATTATAATAGCATGCCCAGTTGTAACTAAAAGTAAATATTAATAGCGACTAACCCAGAGAAATGTTAAATGGGCAATTTTCTAGATGTTATCTGAGGAAGGTTTTAAAAATTCCTTTGATTAGAAACAAATCTTATCATGACAAGCAAAGTAGTAGATGGAAACTTTAATTTAGTTATGCCGATAAAGTTTTAGAAATTATTTCAGACGTCTATATTACAAGGGAAAGTAGATCTATAATCAGTGATAGAAAAAACATGTTGGAAATATCTACAATCAAAGTTTCCTCTATGTTCTTTGAAGTGGGTCCTCTTATAACATTACTCATATAGACATTCAAAGCTCTGGCAATAATAGGTGATTTAATATGCTTAAAGTCCTTGAGTACATTCATACTGGCCAAGAAATTTCTCTGAGGACATTAATTTAATAATTATGATTATTTCTTATGCTGATAACTCTTGAGTTAGATTTCCACTGCCAGAGACAAAGTTTTAGAAAATCAAATTGCAAAAACGAAGTGTCAGAAGTTTGGCAAACTTCTGTGAGTTGTAGTCCATGTAGAAAAACTGACTTTCAGGTAAGCAAAGGGGCCATTGGTAAGCTTTGAAAATTTTATCTCCCAAACTGAACACATCCAAAGGCATATAGGGCAGACCAGTTAAATGTAAATTTCTTCTTTTTGTAAGAAATTTTATTTTATTTTATTTTTACTGCAAAGGTGGAATTGTTGGTTTACTTTTGTAAAAAATTGAAGGGGTGTTTACACTTTTAATTAAAACTGTGGGGTTTCTTTTGAGTTGGAGTCTCACTCTCACCCAGGCTGGAGTGCAGTGGCATGGACATAGCCATGGGAGCCACAACCTGCTGGATTCGGGTGATCCTTTCTTCTTAGCCTTCTGAATAGTTAGAACTTCAGGCACGTGCCACTGCGTCAGGCTAAAAACTGTGTACTTTTTAATTGGGTTGTGGGAAAGGACTCACTGAAATAGTGAGGATCCGAGAGTCGACTGGAAGCTAAACATGGTTGGAGAAATTGAAGAGTACTGGAATTGTAGATGTGCTATGGTATCAGGCTGTTGTTGTCAGAGAGACAGTGCTTGTGACAAGGTGGTTCCTTTTGTGTTAGGATTTTAGGAGGAGTTCAGGCCTGGGATGATGATGGCAGTAACAGTCCTGAAGGTCCCGAGGGCTCGCCCTCCCACAGCCTCTACCCCAGAGTTCCACGGGGATGCCAGCATTATCCCCACCATGGAGATGAGGAAGTGGGCACTGGGGCCAAATCAAGATAACTCTGCTGCCCAGCCTGGTTCTCTCCTGGCACACTCTCTTGTCTCTGTACGACGTCATCCCTGGGATGCATCCACCCGCCCTTGGCTGATATCCTCAGGGTAGTGCACTTCACCTCAGAGCATGAACAGCTCTCTTGCCCACGCTCCATCCTCTGTGGAGTTTCTGTCTGCTTCCTTGTGACTCCCAAGTATTAGCTCCGTGGGAGAGATATTCAAGAGACACCGGTGAGGGCAAGTCAGGCAGGTAGACTGCTGGGGAGGCTGGAGAGGAGGCTGTGCGTAGGGTGTGTGGAATGAAGCTCCAGGGCTGCTGTTTCCTCTTGAGTCTAACTTCTTTTCCCACGGTGCCTGCTGCGCTTACAGGACTGGGGTGTCCTTGGACCAGCCAGCAGGGGGAGCAATGGACTGGAAGTGACATACCGGTAGAGAAAGGCCAGGTGCTCTGTGCAGGGGCTCACCAATAGGTGTTCTCACCTGGCTGGCATCAACAGACTCCGTTTTATTTTATTTTATTTTATTTTATTTTATTTGAGTTGGAGTCTCACTCTGTCACTCAGACGGGAGTGCAGTGGCCGCTCCCGGCCACCGCAGCCTCGACCTGCTGGGCTCCGGCGATCCTTCCGCCTCAGGCTTCCAAGTAGCTGGAACTATAGGCGCGCGCTACCACACCCGGCTAATTTTTGATTATTGTAGAGATGAGGTCTCGCCAAGTTGCCCAGGCGGGTCACGAACCCAGACTCCGTTTTAAAAAGATTGTTTTTACCTTTGACATCCTGGGTATGGCTAATTAGGCCATTGGATACCAGGAGAAATATTGCACTAGCAGATATGGTCACTTGGTTGGTGATGCATTGTGTGTTTATGAATTTATTTAAACACAAAGAGGGGGACCCAGAAACTGGGAGATTATCTTTTGGAGGGTGGACCCCTGATAGTCCAGGCATCCCCCACTAGGTAAGTGTTCTAGCAACCCATCAGCATTTGTGGACCAGCCAGCATTGTTGTTAGAGACTGTGTTTGGCTTCAGTGAATTTTTTTGGAGATTATTTCAATATATTTGCCCATTTCAAGATGGGTGATTTATGAGTGCACCTACCCACACTGCACTGAGTGTTCAGCAGTCATTTTTGTTTTTTTTTTAAAGCCAGAAATGGCATGACCTCCATGTCCTTCCCTCCCTATTCATCCAATCTTTCCCTGAATGACTTTGTTTGTTTGTTTATTTGTTTCTCTGGATGAAAAAGACCTCAAGGGGAAACATTTTGCCGATGTAGAAGAGATGATATAAAAAACAACAGAAGCACTAAAAGACATCAAAATTGACATGCTCAAAAGCTGTTTTGAGCAGTGGGAAAAACATCTAGATAGATGTATTGCATTAAATGGAGAGCACTTTGAAAGTGATTGAAGTTTTAAAATGTAAGAATAAATACACAATTTTTTATAGACAAATTCTGGGGTTTTTTTTGGTCCCTCCTCTTGTACAGTGAATTGCGGCTTTTAAGAATACCTTTCAGATTCCATAGGATTGTTAATTATTGCCACAATTTTTACCACATCTTGGGCTCAGAATAATAGGTTAGTTAGGGAGCAGCCATATGAGGAGATTTGGGTCCATGAGGGAATTTGAGGGAAACAGTGACAGTGCTATCCTCACAGCAATTTTTTGGTGCCAGGAATTGTGATCCCTTGTAGGTTAAACTGTGTTACCTTTTGAAATTAACTAACTAGCAAACGTATATTCTGCCTAAAAGGAATAGCTCATGAATCAGCCTCTATGATTACATTTGTTCTTCTTTTAAAAAGGCTCTGCAGACAGCTGCCCCTTGATGTTCCCAAGCACAAGACTGGCTCATCAGAAATCTGACAGCCTACATTTAGACTCAGGACAGAGAGCTCATGCCAGGAAGAATACAGGACAGACCTCCCCTTTAATTTGGGCTGGTGCTGGCTGGTTCTCTCATTTCTTGGGATAGGAGAAGCAGTGTATCCTGACTAGGACACCCAAGATGAGATATGAAAGCCAGAGTTTAGAAGGGTCCATGGTTTGATGAAGTGAGTGGTGCTTCTGCTGTGCAATGGGTGATAGTGTCTTTGTGGGTCCAGAGCCCTTATAATATCTGAAGAAAGTTGAGAACTTTATTCCAAGAAAAACGCACACATGTACAACATTTGACATGCTGTTTTGGGAGTGCATTGATGTCTCCCTCACTGAAGACCATTGCAGATCTGTCTTTAGAGCAGTAGCCTCTAAAGCAGGTGTGCATGCACTGGGGTGTGTAGAATGACCCACTGCAGTGCAGACTCTTCTTTTTGTATTTATTTTCTGTCTAACATTTTTTTCTGTAGAGGTTTTTAATTGCATGTGAGGTATAAGTACCACAGTACACACATAACATTTATAGACTGATAAACCAACTTAGCAGCAAGAGCTCAACTTTTTCCTGATAAGGATATGTAACTCCAAATCGGTAGATTACACAATTAGGGAGGAGTGGTTCTCATTGTAAATTCTAGACTCTCCTCTCCCTGAATTGGAGTGCAGGTAATAAGAAATAAATCAAGGTTACTACCAGTGACTGGACTCTTCGGAGCTGATGATGACAGGTGACACTTGCCCATGTGGTTGCCACACTTTCTCCCATGTGGCCACTGCACTTTCTCTCATGTGGCCGGGGACACTGCAGTTCCGTGAGGTTGGTGTGCTAATGGAGATCTCAGGGCGCAGGCATGCTAGCCAAATTCTCAGACTTGAGTCTTTCCCAAGGGCCTGAACCTCGTGGAGGGCAGAGCTGATACTCTCCACCCCGGGGGCTCACCATGAGCTACAAACCCCTTCCCTGAGCAGTGCCTGGAGCTCCCCAAGGAGACGGAGTTGCTGACATCCTGGCTGACCCAGGGACAGAGCACACATTTAAAGGCCTTGATCAGAGGGCCAGGAAGCTGAACTAACAGCTCTGCAGTAACCCTCTCCTTTTGGTGCTGTAATGCCAACATATTTCAAAGCAGAGAGAGGCTCTGGAAGGGTTTAGACGCATCTATGTACAGAGAAGATTTACGATGGGTTATTAAGTGGGAGTTCTGAGCTGGCTTCACAGCGAGTGCCAGCCGCTCCCGTCCCAGATTTCCCCTGGTGGCACCGTCAAAGGCAGAGCACTCACCCAGATGGATTGTTGTTCCGACCCAGAGTGACACTTCCAACTTTTCTTATATATAATCCAATTTCTGAACTTCCTTTTCAGTGGTATGAAGTAGAATAGCACACACAAGTCCTTGGCTTTAAGGATAACAAATGTGCCCAGCATGGCGCAGGTGTCTCCGTTGCATGCCAGTGCATTAGCAGTATTGGTTTTGGAATTCTGAACGACCCTTTTTACCAGGCTTGATGAAGGGCCCCTTCCCAGTTCTCGGCTACCGGTTTCCTCCTTCTCCTATGTGCCATTTCTTCCCTCTCATAGTCACACAGGCTACAGGCAACTGACCTTCACTGTCCGAGGGTCAGACGTTGTGAGGAGCGTCCCAGGGGCCTGGGGCTTGGACTCTATGAGGGGGCTGGTGTGGAGGGCTCAGACCTTCAGGACGTCACTCCATGTCCAGTGTTCGAACCCAGGTCCCGGGAACAGGCCCAGTGGACCCTTTGGTGTGGTAAGGACCAGATACGTGGCTTCCAGAGGAGCAGTGTCTAGCCAGATGGGGACTTGAGGGGTGGTGAGAGCTCCATCCAGAGAGGCCAGTTCAATCCACAGCTCAAGTGATTGTGTGAGACAAAGGCTAATTTCCTGAGAGTCCTGCTAATTAATGAGCTGTGTCCTCTGCTATCCTTAGAAGATGCTTCCTGAAAGCTCCCATTCACACATCATTTTATTCTGTCTCTTTGGTGGAACCATGAGATCCCAAGGGTGCTGAGGTCCGTGTACTCTCCCCAGGGCCTCTCAGAGTGGCTGGCCCATGGCAGGCAAGACTTTCTGGGTTGGGCCTCCCTCTCCTCAGTGCATAAGGGGGTGAGGTTGACTCCCCACTTCCCTAGAGAGGGCCACTCTTCAGCTGGAAGTCTCTTCACGTGCTGACCACCAATTTCTTTCCACAATATTTTAAGAGTAAATTTGTTGTGAACAATAAAACTTACGATAACCACATTATAGCAAATTTGAAAAATGTGGGTCTAGTAATTGCCCTCCACCTTACCACACACATTCACCTCCTCTCAGCACAATTCTTACATGTATGTTTCATGTATTTCTATTTTTTTTTTCCTGAGTTGGAGTTTCACTCTGTCGCCCAGGCTGGAGTGTAGCGGCACACTCACGGCCACACCAGCGTCGACCTACTGGGTTTTCCTTGTGCTGTGAAACTGATGGCATAGTTTATACTTGATTCAGAGATTTCTAATGGTTTTGTCATGCAAGTTTGCTGTGGCCATTTCAGTTACTAATTTTTAGGGAGCATTTAGCATTGTGACCTGAGGAATTTTTTTATATAATATGGTTATCGTAAGTTTTTATATAATGTGGTTATCGTAAGTTTCATTGTTCACAACAAATTTACTCTTAAAATATTGTGGAAAGAAATTGGTGGTCAGCACGTGAAGAGACTTCCAGCTGAAGAGTGGCCCTCTCTAGGGAAGTGGGGAGTCAACCTCACCCCCTTCTTTGTGTGGTTCAGTCAGGGTATATTGAGTGGTTTTTGTCAGAGTAGAATGTTAGCTCTGCTGGGGACTGAGTTGGTGAACCTCAGAATTTCACAGGGTGCTTCAGAATACTGCTTCTGTGCGAAATCTGAATTTGATGGGTGAGAACTGGGAATGTGCATTTTGACAAGCAGCCTGGTGTTCTGACTCAGCTGGTGGAAGGGCCATAATTTGGGGTTACCATGTGATTAGTAGACCTTGCTAACTTTTTAGAGTATTAGATTTTCATCATGCTCAGTCTTTTACCTTTAAAACTAATTGAATCTTGAGATGACTTAGAGCAGGGAGGCAAATACTGCAATCACAATTATGTTCTGCAACAGGAAATAAGTTCTAAATGAATCTTAACATTTTACTTGACACATTACTATGTTTAAGTGTATTGCAGATGTCACTGAATGGTGCAGGGGAGGAAAATGAACTTGATGTGGTGGGTAGGTGTTCGTGCAACGCTTCATCACAGCTGTCTATGCTGATTGACAGCCCACACATTACCTCTCAACAGACAATGTGCTCTGTTGCGTCAGATTTAAGGGTATGGCATTTTTACTGAATATTTCAAACTGTTTTAGCTAATAGTATTAATTGTGCACAGACCAACATCCAGCCACTGTTACAAAGTGCTTAATTGGTAGGAAATCAAGTTTCTGGGGACCTTTGCTTATAGTAAAATCAGGTCCCCAGTACCATGTTGCTTAAGTGTTATGTATTCTGAGTGGGGCAGATGTTTAATAGTGCTGAGGAGGAACCTTGACTATGTTATGGATCCGGACCCAGAAAGGCAGAGGCTTGGAGGTTCAAGGTCACTCAGCCACAGGAGGTAGCTAGAGCTCAGATCCCCCCACCCAACCCAGGCCACGTTCTCGGCTTTATCCCAAACCCAACCGTCCTTTTTGCACGATCTGTATCCCACGAGGGGCCTTGTCTCAAGACTGACAGGGATGCATATTTCTCTTGCAAAGAGGACTGCAGCAAGGAATTTTACTCAATATTTTCTTTTGGAAAACCAAACATGCTTTATTTCAGTTTTTTCACAATTTATTTAAACATCTCACATATACAAAATAGGTACAATTTAATTTTTCTGCTTGCCCAAGAAACAAAGCTTCTATGGAACCATGGAAGAAGATGAAAATGAGACTGGCGGAGAACAAATGCTGAATTTAAAGAAGAGGGCAGCTTTGGGCAAATCATCTGCATACTTTTAATTAGGGGTAAGATGGAAATGACTGATGCTAAATCAAATTTAAAAAACCCCACACAATGTAACTCACTACAGAGAAGTATTTCTCCTTAAATTCTTCTAGCACCATCAACATTCTTCAAGTATCTGAAATACTATTAATTAGCACCTTTGTATTGTGAACAAAACAAGCACCTCAGTCCATCTCTGTCTAGGTCAGCACCTCGGGCCTCACACTCACAGGAAAGGGTTTTGAGGTAGTTTAAACCTTTGGAAGTTTGGGTTTTAAACTTCCTCCGTGGAAGATATTCAAAAGCCACAAGTGGTGCAAATAGTCATGGTTTTTATTTTATTTTTCAATTTTTATTGTGGTTTTCTTACAAAGGTTGACATTTTCCAAACAGGTGTAAGAGTGTTGAAAAAAGGTTCCAAATCTTTCGGGGAGGGGGAGAGGGAGTTACTTGAACCGTATTGCACAATGCTCTGGTCAATCCTCCTTTTTCTCTTTTGCCCACAATTTAAGCAAGTAGATGTGCAGAAGAAATGGAAGGATCAGCTTTCAGTTAAAAAAGAAGAGGAAGAAATGGCAAAGAGAGAACATTTTTTCAAATTTCGTTCTTTTTTAATTTAGGGCAAGTTCATTTATTTGAAACAGACCGGGCCAATGTCCACTTTGAATTCTTGGTTGGCATCTCCGATGTCCAAGGGTGCGATGTCGAGGAAGGGCAGGCGAGATGGCTTGTTTGTTTTATATTCGATGATTGTCTTTCCCCATTCGTTGGTCTTTTTCTGTTTAAAAAGAGAAGAAAAAGATACATAAAGCAGCACTATTTCTGAATCTGACAACATCTGAACCATAGATGCCATAAGAACCACGCTCTGGTTTGTCTGTTGCTCTGAACACGTGTGTCCCAGGCCGACAAGCTCATGTTTGAAACAGCAGAATCAAGGATATTTTTAGGGGGCCGGTTCCCTATTGGTCTCAATTTTAAAAAGCATTTCAGCACACTTTCCAAGCGATTTATTTCTACCGTGTCATTCTTAAGACTGATGTGTGTATTTGGGAGGGGAGTAAGGCGGGCATGCAGCGTTACTATCACTGCCTTTCACTCTGTCTTCCATCTGTGACATTGTAGAGAAAGCGTTAAGAGTTAATTGTAGGGCATACTAACAAATGAAATAAAATACATACGACTATAAATTACAGGTTAGGCCATTTAAACCTCAAGAAAGTTTAAATTCTGGGTGTATAACACCATTCAAGAGATTCAGTTAAAGGAAAAAATGCACCCTAGGCACAGACATAGTAAGCATGTCAGCGTTTCAAAAGGTACTGTCAGATGAGCATACTCTGAGCTTACCATCTGAATTAAATAGATACATTATGAAAAAATGTAGTCGTGGTCTCTTTTTCTTCTGTGCATTTGAAGGTCCCCCACCCCATCCCACAGTAATGGCATTCCCAGGTTTCACTATTACTTACAGAGCAACCATCTACAAGGACAGTGTAGGTGAACCTGCTGTTGCCCTCGGCAATGAGCTCGACGTCGTTGGATCCCTGCAGAATGACAGCCTTCTTCAGGTTGCCCGTCTCCTCGTCCAGGTATGCGATGCTATTCTTGCAGTGGTAGGTGACATTCTGAGAGGCATGATTGGCCAGTAGGCGCATGAAGGCAAGCTGGGTGGCCATCTCCTTGGAGCTCACGCCCTCCACATTGTACTCGAACTGCAGAGAATAAGATGAAACTCCAGTATGTGGAGACAGACTCAGGCAGTAAAAGTCAATTAAAAAAAAAATTGGTACAGGGAGAAACAATAAACACAGACACAAGCCTTAGGAAAAAGGTCCTTTCTAAGAAAGTTCAATTCACTTGTCTGTGAAGCATCAGTTACCTAGACCAACACAGGGCCTACTAGGCTGGGGAAAGTTCATCTAAAAAGGGTATCTGTTTCAGCTAAGCCTCTGTGTACATGTTTCTTCTTTAGAATAACAGGGCAAGGAGGTAGACATTCGGACACCCTTCTATTTTTGTAATTTTGTAGGCATTCAGTAAAGTTGGGGAAAAGATTAGGCTAAATGATCAGAGAAGCCAATCACATTCTGCAATGCATATGTGCGAGTGTGGGTTGTGTGCTGGCCAGTACTACTTCACACTAAATGACATCAATCAGCTTCTCCAATGACTATCAATTAAATCAAACTTGAATAATGACTTTGGACTATATGAATGTATCCAATTAATCCATCTTCTAATGTGTAAGCTAGGATAAAATTGGAACCCAAGAAAAGAGCAGGTTCTTCCAGGAAGCCCCTTTCGGGAAGGGATTCAAATACAGATCATTAACAAACAACGTAAAAAAATATGGCTTAGTAGGAGACTATGTAGGATTCCTCACCTGGCTGCCACCATTGATGGTCTCTCCTAACCAGACGTGTTTCTTGACTTTGGCATTCCTGTACCAGTTCTTGGCTGAGACGGTCTCAGGCTGGGCCTGGATGCATGTTTCACCAGTAGAGAAGTCACAGTATACTTTGATGGCATCCATAGTGCATCCTTGGTTAGGGTCGATCCAGTAGTAACCTTTGAAAGAAACAAGACCCAGATTACACAACAGCCTATTCTGCAGAATACTCTAATAACTGCAAGGCCAAGATATTAACTCCCATGAATACCATTTTTGATTATGCTATTACATTGTCTACCCCACATTTAACAAGAAAAGTGTGGCTATCTTCAAGATTAGATAGTTGTTCTTCTCATCCCTGAGCAGTCAAATCAGGATACGACTACCACAAATAGGGCAAAAGTATGTATTAAGAGGAACACGAGGCTGGGTGCTAGTGGGGAGGGATACTTCATTAGTTGGGTACCATTTCACACACTGTAACTTTTGCCCCAACACATGTTCACGTTAAATGCCAGTGGAAGCTGATCTCGAGAAGCTCGGTTTGTGTGAAGGGTCAGTCTGGCTTAGATGCCTTGACCTACCACTGCTCCACTCTGGGTGGCTGAGACGCAAGTCACGGCAAGTGCGAGCTGGATTCTTCCTAGAGCCTTCAGGGGTAAGAAGGGTCTCAATCTGGTTGTTGAGAGACTTCAGAGTAGCGTCAACTTCATAATCTTTGGGTCTGAGGGAAGGTGGTGTGCGAGGCTGGTCAGCCCTGTAGAAATCTCCGTCGTAACCGAAGTCGTAGCCACCACCACTCACACCAGGAGGCCCAGGAGGTCCAGGTGGGCCGGCAGGACCCTGTGGAGGGGAAGGGGAGAGAGAGACTTTGTGTTTGGTGGCAGTGAGAGGCATCTGGGCCGCAGGTCTGCAGCTGAGCTTCCCACAAAAGCGTGTTCGAACAGGAAAACAGAATCAGGCCCATGGGAATATATAACTCACTCCCAGGCACACTCGCAGGGATGGGCTTACAAGGCCTACTGCATACAGACATCCTTCAGATATTCTAGGGAATGGACTGAAGTGGGGGCTACTTTAACGTGTTGCTATGACTGCCCTGCTTTAGTCTAAAGAAAACATTCCTTAGGTCAGTGGTATTCTTTATTGCTTCTCCAAATCATACTCACAGCGGGACCTTGGTGACCCTGCTGCCCGCGAATGCCAGCAGGTCCAACTGTACCGGGGTGTCCACTGCGACCATCTTTTCCAGGAGGGCCTGAGGGACCAGCGGGACCCTGAGGAAGGCGGACACCAGAGCACTGAGCTGGGGAGGCCCAGCAAGGAGCCCACGCCTGCTGCCCACCTAAGCCTCAATCTCAGAGGTGAGGCATCTCTGAGGTTCACCTACCCTAGGACCAGCAGGACCCACAGGGCCAGGAGAGCCTTGATCGCCGTGTTGACCCTTTAAAGAGAGAACAGAAAAATCATGCTTTCAGAGCACATGTCAAGAGCAGATTTCCTTTTTTCCAATTGAATGGAAAACTTCAGTTTCAACGGACACTGGATTGAGCACACTGGGAATGTAAGTGGGGCTCTTTCCTCCATTATGTCTATTATATTCAATTATTTTTCTCACAAGATATTTCAGCAGCGCAGTATTAGTCATTCGTCTAATTACATTTATTTGAAGTGGGGTTGAAGGACACTGTTGCCGGGAGACTTTAATATATGGATATTTCCCTCCCCCTTTGCCTGTACCTTTCTATGTCGAATGGAATGGCATTAACTCCGAAAGGGGGAGGGAGCTGGTGCGATGGGGGCTGCCTGAATGCAGCAAGAAGACCCTGGGGAGCTGCAAGCCGCCAGGCTGCACGCGTGGGGACGACCACACTTTACTCACAGCAAGACCAGGAAGACCCAGCAAGCCGACGTGTCCCTTCAGGCCAGGGAGACCTCTGGGCCCCTTGTCACCACCTTCACCCTTGTCACCTCGAGCGCCTTGTGCGCCCTGTAAGAAAAGGAAGAATGGATAGGGCTTTTTACCTTGTTTTAAAAAATGACAGTCACTTCTCCACAAATATGGCTTAATCTGTCTACAAAGGTGACTCAAGATGTGCGAAGGGCTAGCTAGGCTCTCATATCTCCTGTGTTAGCTGAGCTATCTACAAAGTGGTTAGATACTGATAATTATCCAATGTAAGCAAGCAGAAAAGATTTATGTGAGATGAGGTTATTGGTATCAAGCCTCATCGTGGACTAAAATGTCTTAACAATAGGAAGTCTAGCTTATGAACTTTTTATTTTCTCAGGGGACACTTGGGGCTGACTCGCCCTGAATGCTGTAAGGAAGCCTTCACCATATACATACACTAGGACCTCTTGGACCAGCAGCACCGGTGGGACCAACGGAACCAGCAGGACCCTGCAGATGGAGAGACACTCATGAGCCAAGCCTCAGAACCTCATCCCCATCCTGCATGGTCCCCATGCATGGGGAGGCAGAGAGAGGCCCCGAGGGTGATGACACCAAGGACCTGGGATCGACAAACTCACAGGCTCTCCACGGTGTCCATGTTTGCCAGCGGGACCCACAGGGCCGTGAGGACCGGGGGCTCCAGCTGCGCCAACGGGACCGATGTTGCCAGGGTAACCACGCTCTCCCTACCAAAGGCAGAGGGAAGTTCAGTCTTGATCTGGTGTCTGTCGTAATCAATTTTGAATGAGTGAGGAATGAAAATGACACTGACCTTGTGTCCAGGTAAACCATCACGACCTGGGGCACCGTCATTCCCAGGGTTACCCTGTAAAGACACCATGGCTCTTGGTGGGGCATTGCTACCAGCAGCCCCTACATTTTGACTACTCTGCCTTACCATTTCTAGTGCTCAGTAGTGAGCCCTCTTTTTTTTTGAGTTGGGGATCTCACTCTGTCACCCAGACTGGAGGGGAGCAGCACAATCATGGCTCACTGAAGCCTTGCCCTCCTAGGCTCAGGTGATCCTTCCGGCTCAGCCTCTAGAGTAGCTGGGACTATAGGTGCCACCAAGCCTGGCTACTTTTTTCATTTTTTGTAGAGATGGGGGTCTATGTGGCCGAGGCTGGTCTTGAACTCCTGGGCTCAAGAGATCCTTTCGCTTTGGCCTCCCTAAGTCTGGGATTACAGGCGTGAACTACCAAACCCTCTTTCAGACTGTTAAAAACTGGGAACAAGAACCTGCCCACCTAGATATTTTTTAGAGTGGTTTTTAATATTTGGACCTGATTTTGAAATGTGCTAGTGAAAAGCCTGTTCCTTAGCCTACACACATCTCATATTTTCAATACTAGGTGTAGACATTATGGGCCAACAGACCATCTTGCTCAGAAACTTGGGACAAGAGTATCTCAGCTCAGGACACAAACACACAAGGTGAAATCCTACTTGTTTCTATGTCACAAACCCAGGGTTGGACTCACATCACGACCAGCTTCCCCAGGGGCACCGTTGACTCCAGGACTTCCCACAGCACCAGGGGGACCACGAGCCCCAGGGGGACCAGAGATGCCAAGAGGACCAGGTTCACCCTAAAGAGGCAGAGAAGACAAAGCAACACCCTCTCACTGGATGGAAGGCTGGTCTCACCCTCCAAAGGCAACTCTGCTCAGGAAAGAAGGTACACAGAATGTGAGTGGGCTACAAAATGGTGAGAAGTTCTACCAGTGTTATCCTCACCCCCCCGCAAGAGGGTCAGCACTACATAATGACGGGAGAGAGAGCCTGCTTTTAGCCAGTGGTCCGGATGAAATGAATTCATAAAGATGACAGAGTTATGGAGATGAGACGGCTCCTAGGTGCTGTCATGTAAGAGGCTTAATGGAATGATTCAGAACTTCCAGAGTTCCATCCTTCCTACATGGTCGGTGATGCTAGTGTTTCATATTGCAGAGGAGTAAATGCAATTAGAGCTTATGTCGTTCTCAAGTGTGTAGAAAGAACAAAAGTCATTCTGCATAATGTTAGGCTGTGTCTTTACAGTGTGTGTCTAAGTAAGGTGGTATTAAGTCTTCGGAGATAAGTGACATGTGATCTGTACAAAGAAAATGCCATGAATAAAAGTCTTAAGTGGAGTTATTCAGTGATCAATCTGTCACATTTGAAGAGGCAGCTTTTACACTCTTTTATGATGTTAATGGAAATCAGAATGGTGTCAAACACTCACCAGAGCACCAGCAACACCGGGCAGACCACGTTCACCTCTGGAGCCAGGGAGACCCAAGATACCAGGAGCGCCAAGAAGACCCTGAGGACCTGGGGTGCCAGGAGGCCCCTAAACAAGAGAACAAACACTGAGTATCACAGCGGAGACCCTGGTGATAACACTAGTTGGCTTGAGGATTGTGGGAATGAACTGTCCTCAGCTCAGAAAAAGGCCAGCAATCTCCCTCTCGTAGGACACATCCTCAGTTATCTTTTCTCTAGTGATGACAGTGAGTTCACATCTTGGCATGTGTCCATTCTTGTACCTGGTTTGTCCTTGAGACAAATGGCACAACATTCACAAATATGTTGTTGGGGTTAATAAAGCCACTTGGGGGTAGTGGAGTTTTTACAGAATCTATGCAGAGAGGCACATTAAAAAAATTAAATTATTATGAATACAAGATAGTTGTGCATAGCATAGAGATTCCTCAAAAAGCTAAAGATAGGTCTGCCATATGAACCAGCAACCTCACTGCTGGGTGTGCATCCAAAGAAAGGAAATCTGTGTATCAAAGGAGACACATTTTGACTTTGGCCTCCAAGGTCTAATAAAGGCGCCTTTCAGGGTAGCACAGATGCCGAGTTTGAGGAATCAGTAGCTTATTGAGATGGATCCATGTGCAGGAAGATGGCCGCAGCAATGGGATTCTGTCCCAGTCCTGGTACCAGCACGGCGTCCCCACAGTCTCAAGGGCCATTGTGGCCAACATGCCTGTCAGGTGCTCTGTGCATCTGCAGAAGCCGCAGTACCTCTGTGTGTGTGTGGGACAAAGTTCTTGGCTCAACTAGGTTCTACCTGAGAGCCTGCAATACTCATCAAGATATACACAGCAGGTGGAGACTTTTGCAGGGGCATTGTTTTGACTCAGCATAAAATCTTAAGAAAGAGAATCTTGAAGTCACTTACAGCAGTACCAGCCTCTCCAGAGGGACCTTTCTCTCCAGCAAAGCCAGGGGGGCCGGATGCACCAGTTTCTCCAGTTCGGCCAACTGGACCCTGGTCACCACGAGGACCACGGAGCCCTTCTTTTCCAGCAGGACCAGGGGGACCAGGAGGACCAGAAATACCCTATGGACAAATGAACAAGGTTACTTACTTTCTGTCAATCATCTGGGACCTGGAAAAGGGCAGCAGAGATTAAAAGGCAAACAGCTTGATGCCACAAAACCATCTCCTGGGGGACGTGTTTCGAGTTTTTCACACTCTTGTGGAAAGAAGCAACTGCTGTCTTCTTTCTCCTGAGGCTGTGACTAAGCAAAGAGTAGAGCCAGAGTCTATGACATATTTCCGTGAGGAAGAACAACACTGGGGCCCGGTACCCAGCATGTTGGAATCAGAACTGTGTAGAGTTATGAACTAGTCATCAACACATGAGACTTTGGGTTTTGGAGGACTCTGCCATTTTTTTTTTTTAAAGAAAGCCAATACTGGCATTTTGTTCATAATTGAGGAATCACAGATGCTTCCCTATGAGGTTTAATTAAAAGCCCACAGGGGATGAGGATTTTTCTGTTATGAACCTGTAAAAGGATTCCAAGAAATCAACATCTTTGCTAGTTTTTTTCCTTGAAACCTTAACTGGAAGACTTAATCCTTGGTAATTAATTGAATTCTCTTGAGTCCTGACAAGAGAGCCTGAATCAGAATTAAATTAGAGGCCAAACCACCTTTAAATTCAAGAATAATTATACCTTAACAGCAGAGGCAGAATGTTAGCCATAAAGAGTAATTAGATATATAAATATCTGATATGTGACCAAACGGTTCTGCTTTTTATTTTTAACAAACAAACAGACCATGTCCCTAAGTGGAGGATGGTTTTTGCATGAATAAAAGCCTCTTACAAAGATATTATAAAACATAATTTGTGATGGTTTTGCCTTAATGGTTTAGAAAAACTGATTTAAGATCTGAAAGTGATAGTGAATATTAGTGATGTGTTTTCCTAAAGACTTTCACAAAACTCTTGAAGGGAGTTGACCCGTTTCCTGCCAGGGGCCAGGCCTTTAGGTAGCATAACTGATGACTTGTGTTTGGAGTGATTTACTTACGGAGGGTCCCGGGGGACCAGTTCGGCCACCTGCACCAGGGAATCCAGTCATACCCTAAGAACAAAGCACATTATAGTTCCACAGTCAGTACCAACTACAAGCATTTGGGTAAGATGGGAATTTCAGTACATGTGACCAGGGACACACCAGGGAGTAGGAAGTGGGCAGCTTTATAAGGGGACAATCAGGCAGGGCCCTGGAGGCCTTTCCTCTTCACGCATCTTCCCTCCCAGCATGCTCCAGTTGCAATGTCTGTGTTCTGTGTGAAGGCTTTGATGGTCCGTTTTGAAACGCTAATGGTTGTCAGGCAAGACAAGACACTGTGTCGTTTGTGTCTGCACGAATGTGTGTCTCCACCACCTGGCTGGGTTCTAGGGGACTGGGAACTAATAAGGAATAGTGTCTGCAGAAAAAGGCACAACAGACAGCCCAGCAGAATGACAGCACTGGCTGCAAAGGGAAGGGCATGGCTGGGCAGAAGGGGACATCTACACAGGGATAAAGGCACCAAGGAGGCATTTTCCCCACTTCACTGTTACGCTGCCCAGGTTCACCTTAGTTATCTTAAGTGAGGCAGTAGCAATGTGCACGACACTGAGTTCCAGTTGGCTGTAAGTAAATACCAGTATCAGAATTGCTCTGAAGAGAATGAACTTGAACCTCAGGAATTTCCTCACAACAGTCCAAATTTACCAAAAATGTCAGAGCTTTCAAATTGTCCCTAATAGCATCTGAAGAAGGAAAAGCGGTCAGAGCCCATGGTAGATACTCACAGGGGGACCTCCATCACCGCGACCTCCAGCAGGACCAGGGGGGCCATTTGGACCCTAAACCCAAACAAAAAGGTGGAATCTCATGACAAACCAACCCTTGTACATGTTACTCTTTTCTTCAAGGGGTTATTCCCAATCTCTTAGAAAAAGATTCAGAAATAAAAATGATTGCCCGAGTCATGTGAACTTATGTTCTTACATCAATATCACCACCCTTATGGGGTTATCAGGAATTAAAACAAGACAATATTTATGAAGTTTGGACACACTGTTAAGTGTCAGCTCTTCCTTTAGTTTTTTGCCATCTTCTATTTCAGATACTCCCTGGTCGAGAGCAGGCACTAGGCTAAACTGCATTTAGTTCCAACCCATGGGCGACACACAGGTGTGTCCACCACCCAAGAACTCAACTTACAGATGGGCCAGCAGCTCCGACGGGGCCGGTGGGGCCCACAGCCCCATTCTCGCCCTTGGGCCCCTTGGCACCACGCTCTCCTTTGGCACCAGGCTGCCCAGCAGCGCCCTGTGGGGAGGAAACCACTGTGGTTCTGGTATTCTGACTACTCCCCTTCCCGGCTTGGAATGCCTCCAGATCAGCCTCAGAAGGATACTCACAGCAGGACCAGCAAATCCATTGGGGCCGGCAGGACCCACCTCACCACGCTCACCCTGGAGGAAGAAGGGGTTTAAGTGGGGTGCAATGCTGGGTCTGTGGACATCTACCCATGGTGATGCGTGTCAGAGCACCCAGGTTGCTACTTACAGGGCTGCCCCGGGGACCAGCAGGACCGGCAGGACCAGCAGCACCAGCCTCACCCTGCAATGGGACCAAGGAGGAGTCAGCTCTCTGCCTCACTCACACTCGGAGTGGGAGGGGAGTGGTGGACAGCAGGGGCCACAGTCACCAAGGGAGACACACTTACACATACCTCACAGAGTGGGGCATACCCTACTCCATGCTACATTCACTTCGGGGTACAGGATCTTGGTTGTACAGTTGCAACAGCACTACAAGTCAGTGCCCACAACACCAGGAGGAGAACATTCTAACTCTTAGGTGGACACAGGGTTGCTCTATCTGCTGCCATCTTTGCAATGCAATAAACAAGATCTATTTTAAGTGGACTATCTAATGTGAAATGGGCGCACTATGTATTTTGATTTTTTTTTTTAACAGCCGAAGGCTTTGGGAAGGCTCAGTGCATTCAGATATTGTCAACGGGCAGGGAAAGACTTTACAACAACTGATGAGGACCAGAATGTAGAGTAGAGAGCTAGAATGGCCACAGGAAGGAACACTTAAAGTTAAACTCACGGCATTTGTTTCCTGCTACATTGTCCCCGCAGCTAGGTTTTCAAATAAGTGGGTTTTATATCGAATCATAAAAATGCATCGCTGGGGCTCTCTGGGACAAGGGCAGGCAGGAAGCTGTGGCTGCTGCCACTGTTCAGTGCAAAGGCATGGCTTACCCGGTCACCTGAGGCTCCAGAAGGACCAGGGGCACCCATAGCACCAGGAGCACCCTAGGACGAAAAGGGAAACATGTCTGATTAACACCACTTATGCCATCGACAGAGATCCTTGTTGCTCCTTGCCTACACAGTGACTGAGTGCTTTTACTGCGGGCTCTGGTTGGAGAACAGATGTGCTTCCGTTCTCATGATCAAGACCACCAGAGACCACTCTCAGGAGGAGAGTGCCCCAGGAGTACAGGCTCTGGAAATGTGTAAGTCAAGGGCAGGTTCGAAATGTGGGAGACTTTAACGCTCTGCTCTTGTGACCTTCCCTGGAGAACAAAGATGAGTGGCCTTGTTTGAACCTGTTATAACTGTGTGACTCAGAGGAAGGACTATTACAAGTGTGCTGCAGCAAGTCAGCTCCCAGGGAGAGTGAGAAAAGCCCTGGTACCAGCTGTGGCCTGGAAGAGGCAGGACCTGACACCTGTAGGGTGATGCCACTTTCAAGGAGTTGTCTCTGGCATCTTCCTGGTGTCCATAGCAACTCCTTGGACTGCTCTTTGAGTGACATATTTCTAGGACATACACTGGAATAGCGAACTACAGGACCTAGTCAGAGGGTCTGGCTTCTTACAATGTAAGAAAATGATTGCTGGTTCTTTAAAGCCCTCTTACCACTTAAAACCACCATTTAATGTCTTGCTAACCCTAGAGGCTTGGGTCTTCAGTGTGTGGTTGGTATAGTTAACACCAGGGAAGGCAGAACATTCAGGAGAGGATTTTCAAAGGGTAAGTCTTATTCCATTTTTTTTCTGGAACATGTACAATGATATTATTAGTCATAGATCCAGGAAGGAATGAAATGCTATTTTATTAAGGTTGAATTCTTTTTTAATAGTTCTAGTTTGGAAAACTTCTCTATTCAAGTGAAGTTAAATGTTGAAAAAGAAAATCTAAATAGTCCAAACAAATATACAAACAAAATTCTACTTACACGAGCACCATCTCTGCCAGGGTTACCAATTTCGCCTCTGAGACCAGGTTCACCCTGAAAGTATAAAGCAAGAAAGTATAAAGCATGTTTAAATCAAAATTAATAATAGCTTTTTTTTTACAGGTATCATACCTTCAAGATTTTTAGTAATGTCTCAATTCCTTACCATTCTATAGGATGTTAGTAGAGGGAAAAATAAAAATAAATAATTCAAGTTCTTTCCAGATGATTATTGAATATTCTTATCTAATTTCTGTACACCCTCCTGAAGTACAATCAAGGTACAAATTCATGTGGATGGAATTACAAGGCAACATCACAATGGGCTTCTGAGCCCAGTCACTCTTTCGGCATAACTAACACAGCAGCACGGGTGACAGCTGTTCAGTATGGCTTCTTCCCATTAATTAGGGCGGGATGAAGCATTATTGTTAGTGGCATTAAAATGAGCCTCATGTATTACTCAACACCATCTGCTTGCGTGAAAGTCCATGGCAGCAGGGAATTTTGCCAGATTAGTGAGTGCAGAAATGTGTAGGTGCTAGGTGGCAGGGGGATGTGTGTGGACAGAGATCAGAATGCTACCAGACCACTGGCCTGGAACCGTAAGCTTGGGCTGGGGTTCCCCAACAATACATCAAGGACCAGGGCTGACAGTTACCTTTTCTCCCTTGCCTCCAGGTATGCCACCAGCACCCCTCTCTCCTGGGAGGCCGCCAGGACCAGATGCTCCAGCAGTGCCCGGAGCGCCGACTGCACCAGGCTCGCCCTGGAATCAAACACATGTGACATCAGTTATTTCAACAGAGCAAGAAGAGTGAAGAAGCAAGCTCTTGAAGTATTCCAGCTTAAACATGAAAACAGCACTCCTGACGGCTTAGAAACACAAACAAGGGTATTGAAAGAGGGGCAACACCCCAGAGAGGGTGCCACAGCCAGGGATGACTGGAGATCCCGGGGAGTGAGAGTTGGGTTCCCTGCAGCTCACTCCGACATGCCTCAGAAAAGCGTGGAGAAGAGGTCGGCACAATGGGAGGGATGGAAGTGCTGACCACAGACTAGCTTCAAGGATGAGTCTCTGAGCACAGACGGGAATAGGAGGTCTCATCCACAGAAAGACACTCACGTTTCAATCTCAATAGCGGAGACTTTCGCCTCCATTTCTATATAAAACCCTTGCAATTGCATGTCCTTAAAACCTGTGGACCAGCTTCTGAGACAAACAGAGCCCTCTGACAGTCCTTCCCCATGGAATCACATTGTCTTTATCTCCCCTCTTCCTCTTGCCTTGTGTACATCTTTTCCCTGAGAATATCCTTCCAAAGACTAAAATAGCTATTTACAACTAAGCTTTACTCTTTTTCTTTAACGTGAAGAGTCAGATGTGAGTTGCCCTCTTTCTTATTGCGGTTAAAGTAATTGGTTTTTCAGAGGCGGGTAACTCCATCTATTTTAAAATTTCCCATCCAAGTGCTAACCAGGTCCCTCCCACTTAGCTTTTGAGATCAGAGGAGATAGGGCACCTCCAAGGTGGATGGCCCAAGGCTATTTTAAAATCTCAACCACAGATTCTCTTTTGGAGCACAGGTTTTCAGACTCATATTTTTGGGGTGAATGTAATGTCCAGTCAATTTTCATCATCATAAATTATCTTAAAAATTGAGACTACTTTTTGAAAGTTTACTCAATGGGGTGAGATGTTGAGAAGGTAAAAGTTTGTCCTTTAAAAATAAGGTTGAAGTGTAAATGATGTTTCTAGATTAAAACAAAAGCAAAAATCATGTGACAAGAAAAGGGTGAGAACCCACACTAATTCATGTTTGTGAGACAGTGAAATCTCCCCCACAATTTTTCAGTTTGTTTTAAATAATTCAGGTCCATTGGAATCAGATTGCTGTTTACTGAGGGAGAATCATCAGAGAACTGGAAGTAAATAAAAATATGAAAACAGCCGGGCTCGGTGGCTCAGCCTGTAATCCCGCGCCTTTGGGAGGCTGAGGTGAGTGGATTGCCTGAGCCCGCGGGTTCGAGACCCGCCTGGGCAGTGAGACCTCATCTCTACAATAAATCAAAAAACCAGCCGGGCGTGGTAGCGCATGCCTGTAATTCCAGCTACTTGGAAGGCTGAGGCGGAAGGATCGCCGGAGCCCAGCAGGTCGAGGCTGCGGTGGCCGGGAGCGGCCACTGCACTCCAGTCTGGGCGACAGAGTGAGACTCCAACTCAAAAAAAAAAAAATATGAAAACAATTTCTCTTCTAGTATGAAGGGTCTGTTCATCTTGGGTTAGACTGGGCAAACTGGCATACTAAAACATAAGGCTTTACCTTGTTTCCATCAGGTCCAGGGGGTCCAGATGGACCTCGGCTGCCAATGGGACCAGAAGGACCAGCGCCACCGCTCTCACCTGGAGGGCCACGTTCCCCCTATGAAAATGATTAGAAGTGTCACACCACTCGTTCCTTCAGAAATGCTGCTTTACACACCAAGTTCACACCTGTTCAGCTTTTGGGCCCTGGCTCGATCATTTGTCAGCAAAGTAACATTTCTTTTGTTTTCAATTTCTTCATGAGTAAAATTAGACAGGATGAGTTAATCTCTAAAGACTCATCCAGCTCTAATATTTTGCGTCTACATCTCTAAAATCTGCTCTTCTGCATGTAGCATTCAACCTTTGGGATTCATGTCTCCCTCTTTTTGGGGGTTGTTTCTGTGATAATACGATAGGTAAAAACAGATGCTGGCTGTGCACAGTATTCAAAAGAAAAGATTGTGTTGTTTTAGTTGAATAGCAATGCCAGGTATAGGTAAGAGTGAATGCTCCCATCCTATGTCCCCTTTTATAAGTGCATGTAATAATGGCGTAACAGTGATAAGATATAATAGAGGATATTTATGCATATGTGTATCATTGTGTTTATATATGTATATGTTTATATATATATATCTGTGTCTATCTCTAAATATCTCTCAATCTACATCTAACTATCACTACAATGTATCATTCTATGGCCCAGAATATTTATTGCATACATTCGCAACTGCCTCAAAGGGCCTTACTATAACTTGGTTCTATGGCATTGTGGTTTTTTGACACTAACTTTGTTTGGACTTCCTAGATAATAAGGAAAGTATCTGGCAACATAATGAAATACTTTATGAGCAAATGAATCGTTTCAGTGATGCTAACACCCAGAGACAAACTTAAATGCATTTATTTGCTTTTCTTTGTAAGATTAGACTCATGAGTTCTGTTTTAGACTTGTACATCAACACACATTGCAAAAGTCAGCTTTAAATCTCAGTTAAGATGTCACTTTTCCTTGGCTCAAGTTGAAACATTGTCCTAAGGACAGCAGACTTCTCTATATAAATCACTGACTACAATACATACATTCATTCATTTGTGTTTCTTATGGAATTATTGAACAGAAAATAGAAACAACCAAACAAGAAAGTCTATGATCCATTTAGCAATCAAACGCCTTCTACAGACTACGCTGGACGATGGAAGAGCACCAGGAACTTATTGCAGGGTCATCATTGCAAGACTGCTTTTGGGGAAGCAGTCTTTCTTTTAAAAACACATTGGCCAGCATTTCTAAAAGCGAGTTAAGCAACACTTACTCTTGGACCAGCGGGACCAGGGAGACCAAATTCGCCAGGGAGTCCCTAGGCAAAATATGAGAATAAGTGAGGCATGGCATTCATGCATGATCTCTACATTCACTTATGATTAAGATTCTGGAGTGAGATACTGCTGGTTCTACCTATACAAGTACACAGGCTAAATAGGACACAGGACATTCATATGAGAAGATATAGAAAGAGAGAATTCCACTAGTATCACAGATGTCTCTAACCTGGAGTCTGGTATCAAAAGACGTGTTACCATTATTGAGTTTATGGCTTTTAAAAAAGGTACAAAACAGACCATCTCCCTCGAGAATGTGATAAATAACAATGAACAACATCAGCTATGGCCTATTTTTAGCTGTATGACAGACTGCCTTCTTAATGGAAATTATCATATTCTGTATATTACCTAGTTAATTGTACACCCAAGTGTATCTCTTTTATTACTGACCAGCTGTCTCCTTGCTGTGCCCCACTGTTGACAAAGGAGACCAGGCCACAGAATGGAACTAAATTGAGGCACATTCATCACAATTACAGAGAAAATGACTCAGAACTCATGCTCCGATTGTGGATAGCAGTGTCATGTCTGAATGCCAAGAACAACATTAAAAGCAATTTTTCAGGATCTAGTTCGATGGAAAATCAGTGCATTTAATTTTTTGCTATGGGGAAGGAAATAATTTGTATTTTAACATTACCAAGAACAATACAAAAAGTCAGGCTATTAAACGAAGTGTTCATTGATAGGTTTTGCTCATAATGCCGTGTTTTGTTAAATTCATGCAACAAAATCATTTGAACTAAAGTTCAACTAATAAGCTTGTCTCCATCTGCACAAACACGAAGAAAACCAATGTGCACATACAAAATTTCCTTTTGCAAATAATAATTTGCACTGCAATAGGGGACTAAGCAGGAGGACACTGTCAAGTTTAGGGGAATGGACGGCTACTCATCCTCACCCTTTCTCCTGGTTTCCCGGCTTCACCAGCTGTACCCGCAGGGCCAGGCAGACCCTAAGTGAAAGGAAACACAAATCACAATCCCTTGGCTGTGTTCAGGAGACCTGTGCACAGCTGGGCATGGGGATGGGGACTTCCAAACACCAATGTACATGAATATATGTTATCAGAGCATCACACAGAAGTTTGTTTTGGGAAAAAATCTTTCTTTGCTTCCACTCTGAAATCCTGCTCTCTGTAATGGGGGTGGTGATGCAGTGATTTACAGCTGAACAGTCTGGACTGAGGCAGTACCGTGCCTGCATAAGCCAACTTACTTGGAAGCCTGGAGGACCAGCGGGACCCTGTTCACCTTTGCCGCCTTGGACACCCTGTAAGTGACAGAGGAGACAGCATGAATGGTGATGTGTGCCACCACGTTGCCTTGCTGTGTGATGTCTGGAGATGGTCATCTCCAGGAATGAAACGAATTCTAGTGCAGAAAGCCTGGGAGTGGAGACATGCTCACCTGTGGTCCGGGGGGTCCCTGAGCACCGTTGTTCCCATCAGGACCGGGAGCACCCTGAGAATGTTTAACAGAAAGGCTAATGGTTGCCTGAAAGCCAGGTAGTTTAAGATGCCCCAAAGTCTTATGCATTACTCCCTTAGAACAAGCAGTCACTGCAGTACGAATTAAACTCACTGTGGTTCCTCCAAAGTCCCACTACTGCCTGCCAACTTTAGATGTGGGTCAGGGAAGCCCACAGAGGACAGGCAATTTACAAAGGCCAGGGCTGCTGCTGCTTGTTTATTCCCTTTCAATCACAAGGCAAAAGAAATACAACCCAAGTGCGGCATCTTTAAGTATTTTTGACTTAGCACATATTCTGATTTGTTGTTGATTACTGCCTTGTAAGTTTGACTAAAGGAATAAAAAGATATTTTATGATGATAAAAGGACCCTTGGGGATGCCATCTTAGAAAGAAAGTGACAGAATGACATCAGATGGCCTGAAAAACTTGGGTCTCCTGAGTGAATCCTGTGTGAACAGCCCGTAAGGAAGTCATCACCTACCCGAGCTCCAGCGAGACCAGGATGTCCTCTGTCACCGCCTTTGCCAGGTTCGCCCTAGAATAAACATTAAAAACAAAACAAAAAACAGCTTGACACATTGAGTGATTTTTAAACGTTGATTTCTAGCTTGCTTTTGTGTTTTTGAGACTGTGTCATCTAAGGCGGAACCATCACCATGTGGATCCAGGCACAATGAGGAGCCTATGTCTGCTGAGGCTGGCCTTGGGAGGGGACTTTCAGGAGGTGTGCAAAGATGCACTGGGGTACACTTTTCACATGGCAAAGGGTCTGCCATTCTCCTGTGTGGATGGGCCCCAGGAGGCCACCCGCACTGAAGGTGGGAGGGAAACATGGAGGCTTGGTGAACTATGGTCAGCAAGCGTGGAGGCAGGGAGGGCATGGTGACTTACGGTGGGGCCTTTGGGTCCTGGGAATCCAATGTTGCCCGGCTCTCCTCTGGCTCCAGCTGGGCCAATGGCTCCAGGCCTGCCGTCGATCCCCGGGAGTCCCTGAAATCACAGTCGATTCAATGTGGACTCAGAACAGCGTCCCACAACATCATGCTCACAACGCGGCCGCAGAAGGAAAGAGAAGGTTCTTTCACAGGCATAGAGCTTCTTGTAGAAGGATCCAGTGAATCTATGCTCCCTTCTGAGCAGGCCATACATGTGCCCAGGCAGCTGCGGTACTCACACACCAGGGTCCCCCACGCAACCGGCTCTCCACTCACACCCATGCACTCCGTCTCTTCTGCCCTGCCACAGTTCTCTCTTCCCAGCCCTGCTCCAAGCCACGCACTCATCTGGACTCTGCTATTACAACCTATTGCTTTGTGCTCCCAGGTGCTATGTGTGTCTGATAGTTACTTTCAATGACTCCTTGTGTAAGTCAGCCACAAAATACAGTTGCCAAGAGTGCAGCAAGTGTCCTTGAGAACACGATGAACACGAGGGATCCTTACCATGGGACCTTCTTTTCCAGTGGGGCCGACATTGCCGGGGGAACCAGGAAGACCCTAGAAAGCAAGTGAGGAAGCTGTTAAGGTTTAAATTAATTGAAATCTCACAAAATCACCCTCCCGCTGTTTAACGCCATGGGTAAATAGTGAGGAGGGTGAACCACTAGCTGGGAGATATGAAAAGTGTTTGAGCATTTTTCTTCTTTCTGGGTTTTTGGGCTTTTCCTTTGATTGAATTTTTGTGCAACTGGTCCATTTATGGATATCTCAAGAAACTGCCCAGCAACATGCTACATGGGCAAAATGCATCTTGCTATTTGCCACATAATAGAAAAACTAATACTTTTAGTAAGCAATTTCCAAAGTAGGTTTTTTTATTGCTATATTTGGTGTCCTTGTTAGTTGTTTATGACACAATTACAGTTGATATTCACCCATAAGAGATAATGGAGACAAAAAAATTACTCTATTGCTATGGATTAGAGCATCCACGGATTTAAAGGTTACTTCTCCATAGCTAGTGTGACGCAGAATAAATTACAGCACTTTGTGGTCGCTGGAAAATGATTTCACTGACGAATCTAATAAACTAATAATGTATGGTCCTAATACATTTCATGAACACCTTATATAAAACTCACAAATTAAGATAAAAGATTCATGCTGATAGGAGAGCCAACCTAATTTGGATATATTAAAATAGATCTATTCTTCCAAAAACCTCACAGCCATTGTATCAAATAATAAATAGGAAATGTATGATTAAATACACACAACTATCTACTGAGCTTTGATAAAGCTAAACATAAGAGGCAATCATCAGCAAGTCTACTAACAAATATACATTTGATGATTTTATTGTTATTTTTAATATTAGCCAAGTCTTGAAAGAAGAAAACAGTGCCAGATTCACCCAGAATCCACCAGCAACTTACTCGAGGTCCCATGAGACCAGGCTCCCCAGGGCGACCAGAATCTCCACTAGGGCCTCGGACTCCAGCAGGGCCAGTTGCACCACGGTTACCAGGAAGACCCTGTTAGAAAGAAGGGATGGGGGAGGAGGATTCTGAAGCTAGTGATACCACTAGGAGCAGCAAGTCCCTTCCCTGGGCAGGAGAAGCAGGCCACTCACCATTCCTCCAGCTCTGCCATCGGCGCCAGGAAGCCCACGAGAACCAGGACTGCCCTGCAAGATGGTGCATGAAACAGGGGATGAGAGAAAGCCCCTATATCTGACCAGGCAGAATCTATTGCAACACAGACTAACCGTCCCCCCCCCAAGGGGGGCACAGACACAAACCAAGCCCAAGCGCTTCACCCAAACCCCCGTGGATCTCCTGCATGAGCACCCTGCAAGAACGGGTCAGCTTTGTTTCCAGACCAACTTGGTAACACCACAAACTGGGAGTCACTGATTCAGCAAAGCAGACGGAATGCGAATGCTCCTTTGGTCTAGAAACGCACACCTCATGGGGGAGGGGGGGCATCTCTGCCTCTGGTATGTCTGGGTGTGGGAAGCATGTGTAACCTACCCTCAGTCCGGGAGGTCCCGCGGGGCCAGCGGATCCAGATTCACCATTGGGTCCTCTCTTTCCTTCTTCACCACTGGGACCAGGAGAGCCTTGGGCTCCGGCTGAACCCTGTGGGATAAGGACAGAAGTGGGGGAGTGGAAACACAGTCTCCTTTTATGCCTCACTAGACAAACCCAGTGAGAAGAGTGGATGACAAGCTACTTACAGGCTCACCCTTGCTGCCGGTCTCTCCTTTGGTGCCAGCTGGGCCAGGCTCACCCTAGGATGCAACACAAAACAGTGGGCATACACTTGTCAAAACTCTCTTCTATGGAATAGTTATAGGACAGGTAAAGAGAAGCTTTAGGTCTTGAGGAAATGTTCGTACTTAAATGGCCTACAGGAGATGGCCTTGCTGAGAAAACAACATGGGACTTGTAGAACTCTGTCCCCCATTTACCTGCAGGCAGAGCTTTGAGAACACGAGGGTGTCTGTGCATGGGAGGAGAGGGAGTGTGCACAAATGCACAAAAACCTGATACAGACCAAAATACAGACCAAAGATGCCAAGGGAGGGAAAGATAAGAGTAGGGAAACTACAGGAGGGAGCCGGCATCTGCTGAGGTGATGGCCAAGCTGGCGCTTGAAGACATGAGCACCCTCGCCACGACCACTTACAACAAGTCCTCGGGCACCAGTAGCACCAGTAGCGCCAACGGGACCAGGAATACCACGGGGTCCAGGGAGGCCGGGAGCCCCAGCAACACCGGGAAGGCCCTGCAAGGGAAGAAGTGCGGGTCACTGGGAGATGCAAGGCTGGAGGCACTACTTGCTAGCACCCTGAAAGCCCAGCAGTGTGGTCAGCTTCTGAGGATACTCACAGCAGCGCCCTTGGCTCCAGTGAGACCGTTGGCCCCAGGGTTCCCCTACAACAAGGAGAGGAGAGGACATGGTGAAGCGAAGTATTTATCTTCTTCTTTGAGCCCACCTTCATCTCTCTTCTCCTTTTTTTCTGTTTGACAATGGCGACTTACAGGAGGTCCAACAGGGCCAGACAGGCCTGGAAGACCCACTTCACCACGAGGACCCGCGGGACCAGAAGGACCAGGGTTACCAACACCGCCGAGTTCACCCTGAAAGAAGAAGTTGAGCCCAGAAATGAGCCAGTCAAGAAGGAAGCAGCAGGGCCCCACTGTTAAGACACCAGACTTTAAGACATGTCTTCAGAACTGTAACCTTAAGTGGCTCATCACATCAGGATTTGGGTTTGGCATCCTGCTTTCCCTGCCTGTCTGGCCAAGACTGCTGCCTTCCTCTCCCTCTGCCTCTGGGTGGTGCACACAGGCTCTAGGTTGGTCCTGACCAGCTTGGGACCGTGTCTCACAGGGGTCATGGGATCAACCTCCTTGTGGCCATCTACCTTTAGGATCCCAGTATGCAGTGCAGAGATGACCGATCTCAGAAATGGAGGGAGAGAACGGGTCACTCCATGTCCGCTTGGGAGGAAGGCACTAAGTAAGGGGCTGTTCTGTCACTCTATCTGCAAACACGGTTCTCACCTTTCATGTGATAGTACAAGGTTTATCAAGGTAGTGACAACTGTCATCCCCATTTTTACCTTGGGACCAGGGGCTCCTGGGAAGCCGGGGGGGCCAGCAGACCCAATGGGACCCTGAAAAAAAGCAGAAGGCAGTTACATTTCCTCCAAGTGAGTTAAGAAAGCAATAACAACAAAAACAGCAGAAGCCTGATGTTGCTAGATCTCACTTGATATTGACAAGAGAAACCTGACGGCCAGTCTGTCGTCATTAAGATCTTATCAGAGGGAAGACATTTACAGTATCTAGGGTAGGGTAGATTTTACTTAAAGCACCAATCAAAAGCCCAGATGCTTATAAACAGCTTATACTACTTATAAATGGAGTCTTCAGAAGTCCTCACAGCACCCTTGGCAAAGCATATGATATGATGTTATTTTGTAAGAAATTAATGAAGAAGGCAGCTCCCACCCCAAACTCCAGATCCCTCCCAAATTCCTCAGTGTTACAACTTACAGCAGGACCCACGGGCCCCACGCTTCCGTCACTGCCTCGAGCACCCTAGGGAGAAAATAGAAAGAAAGATCAGGTGGAAGGTAAGTGATAGTCATGAGGTTTTAAAAAGGATAAAAATGAGCAGAAATGGAAGCACTTACACCTGGTCCTGGGGCACCGACACGTCCTCTCTCGCCAGGAAGTCCACGGGCTCCCTAGAGGCAAAAACATTCTCAGTAAAATCAGAATGTGAGTTTTAAAAAGTCACAGGCAGCATTTGCTTTGTCCAATTCCCAACATATCCAAGAATCCGTTCTAACTCCAAATAAAAGGTAGTGGATTTCAACGAAATGTGCAGAAGACTGTTAGAAAAATACCAAAGGCCACAATGCCGAGGGGAATGGTAATTAGTGGAAACATGAAGGAAGAGCCAGCTTGCAGAGGGCGCATGTCCACTGGCAATAATCACACTTACCGTTTGACCTGGGGTCCCATTTTCACCAGGGGCACCGGGCTCACCCTACATGGAGAAGAAAAGGAGTTTTTGTTCATTTTCCACATTGATTAATTTTTCTGAGAGTGCAATCTTTACCCTATTATTTCAATTTGAGCCATTCATACATTTTGCAACATTTTTTACACATATAGATTATTTCTCAATTATGCCAGGCACATACATTTAAACATTTGCCAAAATATTGAGTTTTTAATTAGATAGACCCAAATCTCAAGGTCCCAAGGAGATGGGCTGAGCACACCTCCTCTTCAGTTTCTCCTGGGATTCTGGGTATCATTTATGTATTAGAAATGACATCATAGAAAGAGATGGCAAAGAATACATTTCCTTCCAGTATAACCATATTTGCCTTCTTAAAAGTTATTTTGGAGACTCAATGTTATTTCTTTCATAAAATATGCAGGAATAATGGAAGCTTCATAATATTTTTCAGAGCTGCTGTATTTATTTCCAATCTATAGTCTTATCCTGAGCAAAAACCCTGGTGTTGGTGGTATTGGTTGTCATTTAATACTACGGCACAAGTAAAAGAACTTTCCTGCAAGAAGACCTGATTTAGATGAGGAAAAAACAGCTTGGCAGCGTGTGCAAGGACCCTTTGTCTCCAGGATTATACGGAGAGCGTATTCTGAAGTGAGGGTGGGCAGGATTTCTCACTTGGACTTCTGGGCAAGTCACACACACTTGCTAACCCTCAGTTTCCCACATCGCCAAAGCACCCTGCAGCCCCCTGCAGCACCCTCATCTTGTGATGCTGTGATTAGCAGTCGGAGCTGTTCAACTGGGCTTGTGGGAGAGTGAGCTTGACCTTATCCATTCGTGTGGCAGCTGGAGAGTCAGAGCAAATTCTCCATATTCATGTTCGTTTCTGGTCCCACTAGTATTCGTCACTCATTAATTTGTAATTACGTTGGTATTCACTTTAATATCACATTATCTCCTTAATAGGAGAGAGAACATTTTATAGTTGAAAATGCTGTCAAAGAAGAGCCCAGCCAAGAGATAACACACTTCTGAGACTTTAATTACCTAATTACAAATTTTTTGAGTGTACACAGATAAATCACCAGAAAGAGGTTGAAAAGTGTATAGTGACATGAATGTACCTACCAAATTAGTGCACGGGAGAGGAGAATTTACAGCTTAAAATGATACATAGTGTCCTAATGTCTGGTTATATGTTATGTTTATTTACTTTCACTTAGGCTGTGAAGATACATTGACATTACAGAAAAAGGAACAGAAAGGGAGGAAGAAACCATTAACAATATTTTCATCTCAACTGTTTAACAAACACTGAATTAAATAAATATTAATAATTGATCTTCCATCATAGACTCACATAGCCCCTAACGTTGAGGGATTTGAAGTACAGAAGAGGAAACTCGATACTTTTTAGAATATGGGTAGTCTTCAGTAAAAATATACCTTTTGGTGTTCATGGGAAATTTCAATCAATTGTTTAAAAACAATGCTTCTAATTTAATATTTACCTTCACACCTGCAGCACCAGCCTGGCCCTTCAATCCGTCTGGACCACTGTGTCCCTGAAAGGCAATTTTTATTATTAAAATGCTGTTCCATTATAGTGCCTGGTCAAATAGCACTCTTCTAATTTTACAGTGAACATGTCCTGGAGGAATCCTGTGTTGGCCTCTGTAGGATGGATCCAGCATTCAATTCCCAGAGGGCCTGCTTGTAGCCAGGGGTAACTCCCTCAACCTCCTCGCACCCATCCCTCCTTCCCCAGATGGCAGTATGTGTTATTAAGTGGTACACGTTCCACAGGACTTTCTCTAGTGACCCTGCAGTGATTCCCAGCTAGGAGCAGACAGAAAATACTGTACCCTATCTTGCCCCTTTGGCAAACTCAGGAATTTGGAAGCAAGGACGTGTCACCCAGGAGACTGAATATACTTGAGTTGTTTCTAAAACATAACCAGCATTTTCTCTCATCTGAGTAAGGAATGTGCTCACCCGAGGGCCCTTGAAGCCGGGGAGTCCAGGAGTCCCGGGGAAGCCACGAGCACCCTGGGGAGAGAATGCGCATGATGAGGGATGGTTTGTTATGAGGAAATTACGATTTCTCCCCTCCAAAGTTTCTCAGCACAAATCAAGCTTGAAATCAAAGACTAGTAGATTTTCAAGCACAAAGTCACACATACACTTGCTCTAATGTGAGTAACTTGTAGAAAACACAATCTGGTTGCTTATGGCACACTTGTCATTAATAGTCCATTATCTGCATTAATAAAACATGTAAATAAGCAGCTCTTTCACTTGCTGAATGCCTCCATTAGTTGCACGAGTCTCAGTGGCATTCGTGTTGTCACTGAGACAGGTGCTGGTGGTGGCAGCTCACATCTACCCAGGAGCCTGTGGAGTGTGGGCGACATGGTAGTTCCAGTTCTCACCTGTGGTCCAACAATGCCTCTCTCGCCAGGTCGGCCGGGTTTTCCAGGGTGACCCTAAAACACAAAGCATCGTCAGGTCAGCCTTTTCTTGGTAAATGTTCGGACAGAAGTGGGATCTTCGTTTTTACAGTGGAGGAGAAAGGTATCACATAATATGTGCTGAATGTTTTCCTAGTTAGTCAGGCAGGTTGGCTAATATTTCATTACAGCAATATTTCCCATATGGAAAGAGTTATGTCAGACATATTCAGCTTTTGGCAGAACACTTGACTTGGATCTAGGAATTCTTGTTGAGGTCGGGGGACTGAAATGGCATTTGGAAGTGCTGAAGAGCAAACACTTACGTCTTCACCAGCCTTGCCAGGAGCGCCAGTTGGGCCACGAGCTCCTGCGGGACCCTAAGAGAATGGGAGACCCATCACCACATGAAGGCTGCCTTCAGACACTTTCCAAAAAAATACTTGTTGCAAAGGAGGAGAAATGTACTCACAGTCTGACCAGGCTCACCAGGCTCACCAGCAGGTCCTTGGAATCCTTGAGGGCCCTTAAAGAGAAAAAAAGTACGTTGTGCTCCAAGCCCTTATTTTTTCCTTCTCTTTATTTCAAGAGCCTTGGGGAGGGGGATACAAATATTCTTTGGTGACATGGTTGCATTGTACAGTGGTGAAGGAGCCTGGGCTTCAACCGCCCCCGCCTGTGTACCCTGTTCCCAATAGGTGATCTTCCCCTTCCCCCACCCCTCCTGAGTCTCCAAGCCCTTATTGTCAAATTCTAGGTCTTTTTACAGGAGAGAGGTCACAGGTACTTTTGGTACTTACAGGGGCTCCAGATGCGCCAGGAGGGCCCCGAGGGCCCATCAGACCCTGCGAAGAGGACAGACACACTGGTGAATGGCTGGGGCTGGGCGAGACTCACGTGGCAGTGCCGAGACACTTTGTGAACAGAGGAATAGAATTAATTGGTCCTGGTTTTGTTTCACAGATTTTGTACCTCCCAAGGAAGCATGCAGGGACCCCAGCTTCCTCCGTGGTTACCCTCCCTCTCCTCCTCCTCCACATCAAGAGCTCATGAGGACTGGACGAGGCTGTGCACACCTGGGCATGCGTGGTCACTCCTTGCAAGGAGGAAGCCGGTTTCTACACACCTGCAGAACACACAGCTGCCTAGTGTGCAGCTGGTGAAGCATTGCCATGTGAACTTCCTTATTACGTGACGTCTTACTAAGTTGCACTTAGCGAAGAAATGGATAATTTTATTCTATTCTGCCACAAAGTACAGAAATGGAAAAGAACTGAAAGTCCTTCTTAATGATGAGAGGTTTGCTATAACCTTAGAGTTCCTCTAAGGGTTGTTGATGACTGATGAAAATGTCACACAAATATGGATATGATGAGGGATGAAGGAAAATAGTATTGAAACATCCTTCTGGAGTATCTATGATATGATATTATTATTGGATATGTGGCCCAAAGTGACAGAAGACTGTTTTCCCCTCTGATCTTCCTGTATCACAAAATCAGAGGAAAACAGACTGTCCCTAACTGTACACTAAACACATATTCTTGACTTCTGTGTGCAGTGATCAAGGCCTGCCCAGTTTATCTCCCTGGCCACACCTCAGCTGAGAACACTCCCTGGGCAATCGCAAGCGATTTACTCATGACACTCCAGCCATGGGGACTCCATAGTCCACCCCGCCCCACCAGATGAATGCCTTGAGTAGAAGAATACGGATTTTATTTAAAACACAGCATTTTAGTTATGAGTTATTCATTTGGTTTAGAAATTGCTTTGACATTCAAAGAAACTGTCACTTTTCAACCGAAATAATTTTGTAGGCATACATTAAAAATAATTGTCTTTGACACCATGAATTTTAAATTCTATTTATGTATTTTTCCATGTATTTGCAACAATTACATTTACATAAAATGTAGTTTATTCTGTGAGGGGACTATGATTACTCATTAATTCAGAGAAGGGCCCTGGGGGGGTTTCCTAGTTATTGATTTTCCAACATGGAAAATTATTTTAATACTTTCTTATGGCCTGTCTGTCCTACTTGTGAACACGTATCTTTGATTACACATGTCTGTGCACATGTGTGAAGCACAGGCTTAAATTACATTTCACTGATATTTAAATGTGAACGACCCTGCATTACACCCCTGAGAGGAACTCCAGAAGCTGGGAATCTGCATCCATATTCATTTTCCTGGCTTAGTGTTTGTTTTTTTAAATGACATTTCCTATCACTTTACTGCCCCTTCTTTTGCTTCTTCTGAGGAGATAGGCACTGTTTAAAAAGTGACTAATGCCCAGCATTAGCTGAAACGGCTAATTTCAAATATCCAATATAAACAAAGCCAAAAGAAACGCTCCACTGTTTCATTTCCGATGTAAGCATTTTAAATTACCAGAAAAAATCAGGGAATTAGAAATCATCAATTAAAGGTGCATGGTTTCTCAAGTGAGAGCTTTAATTTACAGAAAATATTATCTCGCCCTTTGCGTGTATTAGCTTACTGCGCGCTGTTAGCTGCAGGGCACACCTTCTTTTGAAGACAGAGCACCACCCAGGTAAAACTGATATTGTACAGACCATGTTAACTGTGGGCAGATAAAGACCTTTGTTTGGAAGTTATTAATTAGAATCACTAAATTGTGTGTGTGCCAAATTCTATAATCAACATGCTTTTGTTCTGGCAATGTTTCTTTCTGTTTCTCACACATTAGTAGACATTTCGCATGTTCATACCAGGTTTTTTCCTCCTAAAACCTCTCTCTAATGCTTGTCAGAAGCTTTACTTGTTAGATAGGTTGTCATTATCATCATCATCACATAGGGAACTTTTCTAAATGTAGTTCAAATGATGGGTTATTTGCTAAATAGTTGTACTAAGTGACATAAATGGTAAATGTTACTCATATTCTTTTCTATATTGATTTATAATCAATAGATTAAAAAAGGATTTTTTTTCAAAATGTAGAAAAAGAGACATTTTCTCTATTGTTAACCCCCCAAGGAAGGGTCAGAATTGGTCAGTCACTGCTGTCTCAATGCATCATGCACCTTAGGGCCCACCCAAGGTACATGATTGATAATTGTTGACTCACTGAATGTTTTACTCAAGGACTAGACACTTGAGCCATGATGTCATTGAATATCAGACATCTTGCCTGACAGTTAGTTCTAGTTCTGTTATTAATCGCTCACATGACCTTGGGAAAAGAGCTTAAACTCTCCAGTTTTAAAATGAATGGGCTGGACCAGAACTTGTTTATTCTTTCCAACAAGTTCAGGAAATAGTTCTATGTCTCTAAGTGTGGCTTAAACCTCTGAGCACTGTTAAAGAATGCAAAAAAATTAATCGAGGTGTTTACTCTTTTGAATGATATTGATTTGCTCAAGTGATGGTTACCATGGTCAGCGATTACTTCTTGGACACAAATATATGATCTATCCTAATAAGGCATATCTGTAGAGAAAACTGAACCCCTTAGTTTAGGCTTAGGTTTAGATAGATTTCAATATAAAAAGAGCTATTGTTCTTATCTGAAATAAATATTATATGTTTGCCTAGGTAGCTAAATAAATGCCATTGTAAAATTTAACATACAATAAATTCCCATTTAAGAAACTTCTTGGCTAAGATAAAGAGATAAATGTACCATTGGTCCAGGGCCAGCTCCAACCCCTTTCCCATCATATTGAGCAGCAAAGTTCTGGAAGGGGAAAAACAAATAGATAAATAACATAGATATAAAATCACATACATAAATATACAAAACAGATAATTACTGGTCATGAAGTTCATTTTTCATTTACTTATAAAGATTGTTCTGTTATTTAAGAGAGCCATGTGTTTGATTGATATAACTGTTGGTTTTGAATTCTATATTGAGCTGAATCTCTCAAAAGTCAGGAGACATACGAGTTGAGACTGCACTCCACCTCTTTTTTTTTTTGATTTATTGTAGAGATGAGGTCTTGCTGCCCAGGCGGGTCTCGAACCCGCGGGCTCAGGCAATCCACTCACCTCAGCCTCCCAAAGGCGCAGGATTACAGGCTGAGCCACCGAGCCCGGCCAGCCTCCACCTCTTTTGAGGGGACAGCTCCCCTGCCCTTCCCTTCAAGCCTTCCTCTCCCTGCTGCCCTGGCCTCTGCCTCGCTCCTTCTCCACCTGGAGGAAGAGAAGCCTTCCAAGCTCTTCATGTTACTGAGGGCCCTTGATCCATTAAGCAGAGACCAAGAGAACAACTGTGTTCCTGCCTGCTGCTATTCCCCACCAGAATGACACCAGATGACTAAGAAGTCTTTTTCTTGCTGGAGCTTCAGAGAAAATATAAAGAGTTTTCAAGTTTAGAGGAATATTAAATTAAAATGCCCCTTGGAAGATTAAACTTTTAAAGGAGAGTTCACATAATAACTTCACTGTTAAAGATCTTTCTTGCAGTGGTAGCTCTATTAAAGAAGGTGCTTTTTAATGCACTCACTAGATAAGCAATCATAATAGGATCTTTGGGGGAGAAAGGTCTTATTTTACTGGCATACAGTTGGGCATTCGAATCTGGCTTCTGATTCATAGTGCTAACCAATTAAGCAAATATGTTTTCCTTCCTGCAGTAAGGCCATTTGGCACTCATACCATTGTTAAAGACATAAAGCTAAAAGAAGATATTAATGAAAAAGGGAAATGTACTTTTCTCCAATTAGTTTCAAGCAAATTAAACCTAAAACCTCTTTGAATGTTGGTTCAGCGGACTTCAAGCCAAGGAGAATAAAAAGCGTAGGATGTCTTCAAAATTGCTTAAGATCAGGGATTTTACTTATATGTCAATCTAATCAAATTCTTTAATAATGCAACACCCCTTATTTGTGCCTTCCTGATAAAAGATATTAAATCCCCAAATTAAATAATGGCAGTGATGGCCACAGCTAACTTCAGTGCACACATAGACCAGTCATGTAACTGACAAAGCCTCATAAAGAGAACAGGAAAGCAGGGTCTTGAAGGAGGAGACCCAAGGAATGAAGTAAAATACACAAATTTTCAAATAGCAGATTTCTCCCTTAGCTGCTAAAAATAAATTCCACGATAAACTTTCTTTCAACAAAGGGATGAGGAACCAAAGTTAGCCAAGAGTTAGCAATACTTAGGATGCCTTACCCCGCCGAGGCCAGGGGGGCCAGGAGGACCAGGTGGACCAGGAGGGCCCATGAGACCATTTTCACCATCTCGGCCTGGAGGGCCTGACGGACCCTGTTAGATAGAAAGTGAGTTAGGTCAAAGTTAGACAGGCCCAGACAAAATCACCATGTGGAAAGGAGATCTGAGAATGCATGTGGTAAGATCAGCTGTTCAGACCTTTCCATGTGCAAGTAAGAGGACATTTAATACTCTACATGTGTCACTGACTGGAATTCACCTATGACATGAGTTTATTTTGGACAGAGGGTTAGTAACTGATGAACCACAACAACATAGGGCAGTTATGCTAAAGAAATATCTCAGTCACTGAATATTAACTCATAATGAGACCGCAGTATTCAAATAAAGGTAGAAATTACAGCTAGAGATTAAGATTCCATAGACCTCATACGTTTACCAGTGCACCGTGAGGTACCATGCATTTCACTGCCGATTTCTGACTGTGATGAACTTAAAAACTGTCTTGGTATGTTATGTGGGAATAGGCTGATATTATAATGAATAAGACCATCTTATCACAGGATATAAAAGCTTGCAGATTTCCTACAGTTAACACTATTCGTGTTCTTAAAGTAATCGATATAATTCTATCTTTAATAAATTGTTCAGGTGTGATACTCGTTAGTCTCCACATCTTCATAGATATAAAATATAGGTACTTAGATACTGGCAAAAGTGTTTAATAATATAAAACCATGCAGTTGTAAACATCAAATAAGCATAACAGGGAGATCTAAGAATGCCACAAATAACTGTCAGTCCGACTTGTACTTGTGTGAATTCAGACAGAGAAACATGCTATTGACTTCCCAAGCTATTCCCAAGCTACATAAGGGAATCTTAACTTCAAAATCAAACGATATATATTAACAAAGAGGCCTGTGGTGGTAGGTCGATATTTTTTCACTATGCATATGTTGAATAGGTCAATTAAAAAAAAGAAAAGGTAGACCAGGCATAGAATATGACTGTCTTTAACAGTATTTTAAAGAATATTCTTGACCTAAAATAAGTACTAATCATGTATAACAATGCTCATTCATCTCTTCTATAGGACATTATTGACTTAAAAGGTGGTACAATTATTTGGATACATGCTATTTTCATAAATTGCCAGTCTCCTGTAGTTTCTATCATGGGGTTGTTCAAATACAGGTCAAAGCCCTTTAGTAGTTCAAAAATTACACACCCTTTCTCCGCGTGGTCCCCTATCTCCAGTTGGGCCCTACAAGGAAGATATAAACATACAATAATTAATGTCTAAATCATTTCCAGTGAACATGCAAACCCTTCTTGAAAATAATTAGTCGGTAACACTGATCTCACCACACTGTTATGAGAGAGATGGTAGCTAAAAACTTGGTACAATACAATAGATAAAGTATATGGTTTTTAATATAATTACATGTAATTTTTTTCATCTGGGAGACTGAAAACTGCCCCAGGCTCCAGCTTTTAGGACAATATTACACACAGTATTTTTAGTAAAATGATAACTGCAGATGAAATGACCATTTTGTTACATCTCTAACAGCACAGTTATATAGTCAAATCCCTTTAAAATAAACTTTCATTGACTACCTATAATTAACATAATTTGCATTTTATCTACAGAATAAAGACAAGTCTTTTTGTTCTTTAGAGTGTAAATCACTAGGTTGTAGGATATAAATGTAATTAAGAGGTGATTCTTGAAGACAACAACATTCCATTATCTTAAACATCAAACTTACTTTATTTTATGGTTTAGCTAATGAATATTCATGTGAGCAAAATCTTGAAAAAGCAGTTTATTTCTATAGTCTACTACAAATTTAGTTAAATTATATATTATCCGTGATAATTTCAGATATTTAAGGAGAAGTATTGGACTCTTACCTTTCTTATAGTTTCCTAGAAAAGAAAAAATAAAAGACTATTAGGAGAATTTTATATACATTTAAAAACAGTTCCCATTCTGGTGTCATACACAAACACACCTACAGAGAACACTATACTGTGCACCTTACTATTATCTTAATTTAATATTTCAAAATACAATTTAAAATTGTTACCAATAAGTTAAATAAAATGTTATGTATGGAACCAAATATATATACTTATCTGTAAATACACCTCAAGTTCAGTTCCCAAGTCAAGAATTTGTTCAAAATAAATACTTTTGATTCCAAGGGAATGACAAGATTTTCTAGCCCAGTGAAGTCTTCTTCAGCAGCTGATGTTAAAACTCAAAACTCCTATTGGATTAATTACTGCATATTTCTTACGGGTATTTTATAAAGCTAGTCTTATTCAGTAGCCCCACCCATTGTGAAAAATGGGGTGGGTACTTTCTAAAGCAGCCAGCTTCTGACTACCAATACACTTGGTGATTTTTTTGGGAGTCCAGGTTAGTCAATACCAACGTAATTTCCCCTTCCACCCCAGAAAAGACAACACTGTAACCAAGGGAATCAAAGCATTACAAAATATTCTAAAAATAATTTGACTCACCTCTTGTAAAGCTATAAAAATAAAAGGAAAGAGGGAAATAATTATTAGTATAATTTCATTGATCAATAGCAGTAATCAACAACTAGATACACAGTTTGTAAAAATAAGCTACCTAATTAAAGGATCAATTATACTTTTTATTGAGACTATTTTAATGACTTAGAAATTATGCAAGTCAAAAGTATGGCAGGGATCAGCAAGGTGATTAGTTTGCAATATTAATATGTAAATATATTTGAATTAAATTGTTAATTATTTACTATTTTATAAATGCTGTGAAATATTAATGTGTCTGAAGGATAATTCTAATGTTTAGCAATTAAACTGGCAAACTGCACAGATAAATTGCTGTCAGACAAGCCCAGTAGATTGATGGGGAAATTTAATTTATAGCTTAATTCAGTTTTAATATCTAAAAATCTAAAAAAGGGAACATTTGGGCAAGTAAGTCACCTAAAGCAGACCTTGTTTTTTATAAAACATCGAAGGTTCCTTAGTACGTCATTGAGTTTGTACCACTCTTAATATTCTTTTGTCAAAAGGTGTAAATTGCACATTATTAACTATGAAAAGGGATTAATTCAGACATCTGAATTTTGGTTTCAAATTAGTTCACTTAAATTAGGTAAGGTCATTTTACCAGTATTTATCACTTTTGCCCCTGAGAAAGAATTGCTCTGTATAAGTGGAAGAACTGTGGATTAAAGATCTTGAAAAATAATGGAAAAAATAAACTAAAGTAATATCGCCCCTTTGTCATAATTGCTACAAGTCCTCTCCTGCGGTATAAAAGTTACAGGTTAATACAGGATACACGTGTGGCCACGCTTGCCATAGGATGAATGACCCCTAAAAATTGCTTTAATTAGATGGCCAAGAAGTGTGTTATTTGGAGTGAGAACATCTGTTGCAGCAGTCACAATTCAGGAGGGTGGACCACATCCAGCAATGACATTTAAGGGCAATCTATGAGAATTACTGTTAAATTAGAAGAATTATATGTTTACTTCATTGTGTCCATCAGGAGGAAGAATAATTATGCCTGTCTTGATTAACGGGAAGTCTTTGTGATTTTGGAAATCGGCCTTCTAATTACTCAGACGTAAGCCATTCTGAAGAGCGTGTGTCTGGTAACATTTACTCCAGACCATGGTTGGCGGTTGACCAGAAGGCCAGTTGCCCCTGTACCTTCCACCTTTCCAAGCCTGTTTTCACTTTTTCTGTAGGAGGCAGCTCCTTCTCCCCACTCTCAGAGGTCATAGAAAATGAACTTGCTATTGTGAACTTGTTCCCTGCAGTTAGGCCTTAGCATCCACAGTGTGAGTCCTAAAAGTGGGTCAGTCAGGATGGAGGGTGGCGACGATGGCATGTGGGCGGAGCAACTTTCTGGAGTGCCGGGTGTGGCCAAACAGCCCCTCCTCCCCCATCAGGTCGATATCTTTGTCTAGTACTTAGGCAGCCATTTTCAAGAGGAAAACGGACTGATTTTCTTCATCCTATCTTGACTTGGAAGGCTGGCCATAAGACCCAGGGCTGGAGAGTGGACTCGGAGTCCACCTAATTTCCACCCTACGTCTTAGAAAAGGCCCAGTTTGACTTGCCCACGGTCAGATGGTAAATGAGAGTCAGTCAGGGGAAGAACCCCGGCCCCTAAACGTCCGATGCCCACTGCCAACGTGCAAGGGGTGGTTCTAAGGCTCTCAAGAGGCGGGCAGGTCCTCGCTACAACAATGCGCCCGCTTCCATTGCCAGATGACGGACTGGGAGCTTGCTTCGCTTTCCGGAATGCCTCAGTGCCAAGCAGCGACCACCTTCCTCCCAGCACGCGCTGCCCGGCCCCCGGGAATGTCGCCAGCGGGGATGCAGACCACCCTCCCGCTGACCTGCGGAGGGGTGCCATCCGCCCGGCCTGGTCTCCTGCACTCCCGGTCCCTTCCCCCAGAGGGCGCGCGCCCGCCCCTCCCCCAGACACGCCTCGCGGCGCCCAGGAGACAAAAGCCCCTGGGGCGGGCGGGACGTCCCGCGGCTGGGGGGCTTTCGAGGCGGGCGTCCGTGTGGCCCGTCGGGGACGCCCTAGCACGTCGACTGCGGACGCCGCGTCCCTAGGGAAGGCCCTTCTGCTCTCGGGCCCACTCTGCCGGGGGTCCGGGTCCAGTCACCCGACCGCCTCGCTCTGAGTCCAGAGGCGAAGCCCCCCGGGCCGAGCCCGCGCGCTCCAGGGTCGGACGTCGACGCCGGCGCCGGGACTCCGGCTCCGGCCCCGCCCCGCGGGCACTCACACTGGCAGGTCGCGAGGCGCCAGGTCACTGCGAGAAGCAGCAGGGTCCGCGCGTGCACAAAGCTGAGCATGTCTGCGGCTGGGACATGCAGACTCCTCGTGTCACGGAGCGTGGCCGGCGGGGCTGTCACCTGGCGGGCGCGGGCATGCAGTCGGGCCGCGCTGCTCTCCGCCTCCTCCGACGTCGGGCTCCCGCTCAGACCCCGGCCGGCCCTATTTATGCGGCAAAACTTTCCCCGGCCCGGGGGCGCCGCCGAACTCGCCGCCGCCAATGGGAGGCCAGGGCGGGGGGCGGGGCGGGGCGGGCCGTGGCCGCGGGGCCGCGCCCCAAATTGGTTCCATTCTTTTTGAGGACGTGGACACTTTGGGGGCTGTCGGGGGAAACTCTGACTCGCCGGCCGCGCGCCCCGCCCGCCCCGGCTTGGAAGCGCTTGCGGACACGTCGGAGGCCGCGGACACCCACGTGGGGGGAGCCCGCGGGCGGCGCGGGAGCTGTCCAGCCCGGCCCGGAGGGGCCCCGCGGCCACCTGCGGGGGAGGGGCGGGGAGAGGACCCGGCTGCGTGGCGCGGCCCGGCCCCCGCCCCCACCCGCCCCGTCGGCTTTTCTCCAGGCCCGCTCTTCAGCAGTGAAAGTCTCTCCTGGGACCCAGGGGAGGGTGGGGGACCCGTCTGCGGGGATGGGGGTGCAGGCGAAGACGTCTGCTGTGGGGACCGGGGCGGGAGGCGGCCTTGTGCCTGGGACGGGCATGGACTTCACGTGCCCCAGAAGGGACCGAGCCACCCTGGGAGTGTCTCCTCCTCCAGGCACGTCTCTGCTGAGGCTTGTTCTAAGTGGGTCTCTTGGGGGCTTTGGCACACGAGTGACGGCTGCTGCCGCCCCGGAGCCCGGGCCCTACGAGTGCCTCTTTTCCGAGGTGGGACGAGTATCCAGCGGCCTCCCCTCCTTTCCACAGACTCCTGGCCTCGACGTATCCCCTCCCTGGGCCTGGCTCAGCGCACCCCAGGGGCCGCGATCCCAGGTCCTGCTGCGTGCACCGACACCCCCGTCCCCCATAGCCACACCCGCAGCCGTCGGTCCTTTCCCAAATGTCACCCCCTCCCGGGAGAACCGCTCATCCAGAGGACCCTCCAGTCCTCCAGGGGAGGCCGGTGTGCAGTCTCCTGCACCACACCCAATCGCTGCCGCTCCGCGTACGTTCGTCCCCCACACCCAGCTTCCTCCCTTCCCCCTTCCGTTTAACCCTCCACTCCTGCCAGAGGGAGGAGGAGCTGGGGCCTTGTCTCGGGCCCTGGGGTTGGCCGGCCAGGGGTCCTGGGGACGGTGACTTCCCAGGCCTTCAGGGCTGGCATTCCAGGCCTGGGTCGAAAGGCCTCCGGTGGCCTCCTCCTTGCCCAACGCCCCACCGAGGCAGCAGAACTGGTCAGAGCGCTGCTGTGTCCCTGAAGCCATGCAAGGGCCGTCTCTGGGTCAGTGCTCTCTGGAGAAGAGTGGGTAGCTCTCCCGAGGATCTTTTCTCTTCCTCCCCGCCGGTCCCCCTTTCTCGCTTTGCCCTAAGGAAGGATTTCTGCTTGCTAACTCTGCTGGCAGCTGCTATGAGACACAGGGACTGAGTATGCTTAAAGTGGTTACCCTTCTCAAACAGAAAAGGCTCGTGGAAGGAGAATAACTGAAAACTTCGATCAACTCTTATTTTATTCTAATCAGCGGCACTGATGAGAGAGACAACTTTGGAAGTTTTTTTTTTAGTAACAGAGCGAAAGAATTCTCAAGGGTGTCTGATCAGTCCTAAGAGCGAGTTAGTGTTTGAAGGTTTACAGGTTCTAACAAGGACAGCAGACCGGGGTTTAATTGTATATCCCAAGAACATTTTCACTCTTTTCTCACAATGCCTTTGTCCTAGAACTCATCCCAAAATGTTAAACGTGGAAATCACTCTTATCAGAAAAGAAAAACAATGTTTTTTTCTGCATGAATCAGAAGTGAGCACTAAGTTTTGAGAATCCTTGTTATTATTCTGCTGAACTGCCTTTCAGAGCAGGATTTGTGCATCCGCCCAGTGTTGCTGAGAGTCAGAGAAGAATCTGAGCGAAATGCCACGGGCGTGTGAGACAAGGAGCTCTGCGCAAAACCCTCTGGGGCCCTGCGGGGTTATCTGGTGGCTCTTCGGGGATCAAGCTGGCCAAGTCATTGGGTCTGCAATAGTGACTCAAGGTCTTCAGCACTTAGTGGTAGCTTTTGTTGTTGTCAAAATAGTTTAAAATGTAGGACGTTTTTAGAAATGTAATTATAATTTCCTTTTTAGCAAAAAAAAAAAAAAAAAGAAAAGAAAAAACTCCTCAGCTAGTTTCTGAGAATAAGAGACATATGAGCTGCAGTACACATCTGCACACTTAGGGAGAAGTATCTCTGTTGAGGGTGCAGAGCGAGTCCATCACTTGAAAGGCATTCCTGGAAACTGATGCAAACACCAAACCCGGCTCCTCCCCTGCTGATGTGGCAGCTCCAAGCAGGCGTCAGCATCTGGGGCAGGCCCTGCATCTAGAAGGAAACAGTGAAGATGGAGAAAACGGAGCAGGAATCTCTCTTTTTATAAAGCAAGAAACGGATTCCAGTTCCAGCCATCTTTATGTATAATATTCACACTTTCACTTACTGGGGAAAAATAGTTGATTAGGAGTTTGATCAAAGGAGTTCTTTAACGCTTAACTGTAGACCTCTGCTAAACATTTTTTTTTTTTTTTTTTGAGTTGGAGTCTCACTCTGTCGCCCAGACTGGAGTGCAGTGGCCATTTCCGGCCACCGCAGCCTCAACCTGCCGGGCTCCGGTGATCCTTCCGCCTCAGTCTTCTGAGTAGCCGTAATTACAGGCGTGCACTACCACGCCCGGCAGATTTTTTTATTTATTGTAGAGATGAGGTCTCGCTGCCCAGGCGGGTCTCGAACCCGCGGGCTCAGGCAATCCACTCACCTCCGCCTCCCAAAGGCGCGGGATTACAGGCTGAGCCACCGAGCCTGGCTCTGCTAAACACTTTTGTGACTCCAGATAACAAGCAGCTTTCTCTGTGGGTGGGGGTGGGACTGGGGGCTGACCCAGGGGCTGGCCTGAGCCAATGAAGGCCTTGATGGTGCATACGGGAGAGGGGGCAGGGATGGGTCAAAGGATGGGGTGAGGTGGAGGCTGAGGGTGGAGGGTGGAGGAAGGGAGTCAGAGGAGAGCCTAGACCCAGGTTTCTATTTTTCCAATGAAAAAAGATGGTTTCTTTAGCTTCCTATAACCCACAGATGACAAACTGAGCCTCACCTTTGCAGATGGTGAGAGGATGGTCAATGATCACAGCCAGTAATCACCAGATCCCATTTGGCAACTGGCTGGAGGTGCCATTCACTGAGCTGGGGAAGGTTTGAGGAGGAGCCTTAAGCTGGGCAGGGAGGCTAGAGGGACTGACCCATGTTCAGTTTCAGGTGTCCATGGGCCATCCATAAGGAGGGGTCTCCTAGATAGTTAGATGTCCAAGCCTGATGTCCACAGTTGATATTTGGCCTCGGTGTATGGATAAAGGAGTCATCAGATTTCTGATACCGGGGGTGGGTGGACTCCCGGGCTGCACGTATGGAAGGAGAAACTCAGAAAACCCAGGACAAAACCCTGAAGGGCTCCAGCACATCCAGAATGGACTGAAGGGACTGAGGCAACTGAAAAGAAGCAGCCACATTGGATGGAGAAGGAAGGAAACAGGTTGTTTGGGGCACAAAAGCATCATTTTCTTGGGTGCTGCTGACAAGTTGCATGTTTTTCTGAGAGGTCAAGTAAAGGTTTAAAAGATGATATAAATAAGCACCTTGGAGTTCCCTGGTGGGCTTGAGGAGGGGAGTTCAGGTGAGAGAAAGTGAGGTGGGGGTTGAGGTGAGTCTTGATCATGAGGGGAGGCAGGGGAGCTGGTGGTACTGAAGGCTAGTAACATGCAAGTAACATGCTGTGTGTGCTTAGAAGAGTCCACCTGGAGCCGCTGCTCTGTCTTAGCTCCAGTTTGGTCTTCAGACCTCCCCTTAAAATGCCCTTCAGGTGTTCTACCTCCTGCATCTCCTCGCTTGCTTTTTAGTATTGAGGCAAGGAAACTTTAGGTGCGTGGAGGCTTTTTTTTTGTCAACTTGGTGGTGAATGATCAATTATTTTCCATGAGATCCCTTTAAAATGTGTAGGAAGAGTCAATCCATCTCATTTTACGAGTCCCAGTTTCATCTTCAGTGCCCCATCTGTCAATTTTAGGAATATGAACTAGACAACCCCTCCTTCACTTAGCATGACTCTGAGCATGCTATGTACAGATTGTCTGGAAATTGCGGTTTGTGGTACCTTGTCTTAAGCCCCTTAATTCAGAGGGGTGTATGAAGGCATACGAATTCCAGCTTCCAACAAAGTTCACCTTCTTCTTTGAGAAGATGCTGATTGCCTTTCTCCAGCCAGCGCCAAACCCACCCTTGAACTGAAGAGCTCCAGGATGTGGACACACTCCAAAGTGCACTCTGGCTTATTAGAACTTCAGTTGGCTTGGTTTCCAGACTCAGACTTCTCAATTCTTGTCAAGTAGCTGGAAGAAATACAGAGAGTTTTACTTCCATTGCAAGAAAGTTCAGGTGTTGGTAATTGGTTGATTCGCCCATTATGTTGAGTTAAGATACGTACTCTCTGATTCATACATTACATATTAAAAAAGAATTATAAAGACTTAATTTTATGTGATATCATATGCAGAGTTAATAGAGTTTATATTTCATTTAAACATAACTAGCACATTAAGTTCATGGCATTGCCAATGAACTCTTCAAAGTTTAAAATTTGGTTTTGACCTCTGGATATCTGCATTTGTGTAGATAATCTTCCAGTTAGTTCAGATGACATCATAAATACCTATTGTACAGTGTGCTAAGTACTTTGGTGAGAATGTGGTATAAGTTATCTCAAGGTGCCAACAGTCATTATCTAAATCTTGGTGGGGTATGTTTTATTATTTCTGATTTGACAAGTAGGCAAACAGAGGCACAGAGAACTGAACTCATGTGTCCCGGGTTCCCTAGGATCTTAGAATGGGTCAGGACTATATGCGCTACATTTTCAAGATGGCTTGTGCTTCTAGTGTCTACCACAAGCTTAGTTGACTGATTCGTTGAAAGAGTCCTTTGTTCACTGTCTGCCTTCACTTGACTGTGAGGTCATCCATAATGACCACCTCATTCAGCCTTTTATGCCTAGATCCTACCTGGTGCCTACTGGGTTGTGGATGCTTGACATTTACTCAATAAGCAAAGAACAATTTGGCACGGCACAGCTGGAGAATGAGAAACTTGAACATAAGTACTGGTTATTTTCTTCACTGATGCTTTACTATTTTACCCACATGTTTGAAAATGTCCTTTTATTAATAGAGTGGTGAGCAGCACATGAAATTTACATAAATAACACATAAATGTATTTTAGCCAGAGTACCCAATAGTAGCATCTAATTATTCCCTGATTTCTCATAAACATCTTACTAAGTCAAATTTATGAAGAACAAATACTTTAAGAATTGGAGAAGCCGGGTTCGGTGGCTCAGCCCGTAATCCCGCGCCTTTGGGAGGCTGAGGTGAGTGGATTGCCTGAGCCCGAGGGTTCGAGACCCGCCCGGGCAACTTGGTGAGACCTCGTCTCTACAATAAATCAAAAATCAGCTGGGTGTGATAGCGCGCCTGTAGTTCCAGCTCCTTGTAAGGCCGAGGCGGAAGGATTGCCGGAGCCCAGCAAGTCGAGGCTGCGGTGGCCGGGAGCGGCCACTGCACTCCAGTCTGGGTGACAGAGTGAGACTCCAACTCAAAAAAAAAAAATTGGAGAAAGCTAATTTTATTAATTATAAAGTCATGAACTTTTAGAGTTGGAAGATAATTTAAATATCATCCAAAGTATAATCATAATTATAAATGTGTGTAATCAACACTTGCTTTTCTACCATATTTCTAATGTCTGACAATTGTCCAGTATACAACAGCTATTCAATAAATGCTAGTTGCATGAGTTAATTAGTTTTATAAATGAGAAAATATTTAGAGAGAGTTTATTTGATTAGCCAGCTGATCATGGACCTGTAATTAGAGGGTTGCTCTCTTGACTGCAAGTCTCTTGTTCTTACCTTTAAATTAAAACAGCTTCCAGCATTTGTATAAGGTTAAAGATTTTGCAATATTTAACCTTTATGACAATCTGAAGAGAGTAGCCACTATTTTACAAGTAGAAAATTGGGAGGCTCAGCAAAGTTGAGGGTTTTCTCCAGATTGTTGGTTTTCAAAGTGGTATTCATGGACCAGCATCATAAGCACCACCTTAAAGCTGGTTAGAAATGCAGTGTTCCATGTCCTATCTCGGCTCCAGCATCAGAGGCTCTTGGGAGCTGCTGATCAGCAGTGTGTGTTTTAATGAGCCTTCCAGATGGTTCTGCTCCTGCTGTAATTTGAGAATAGCCGGGTAGAGGCCTGTGATGGTGATGGCCGAAGCTGAATTTAGATGTGTCTCTCCCACAGCATCGCAGAGTAGACTGAGCAGGACAAGATGGAAGCCAGGGAGTCCAGCCACGGGATAACCCCTTACCCCAGTCTTCCTCTCTTCAGAAAGCCTCTGTCGTGGTTGTGTCACTTTTTCTTGGATACGTGTGTTGGCTTACTCCTTTTTTTAGAAGTTTTATTTTGTTTTTAATTGATGAATAGTTAATTGTATACATTTATGGGGTACAATGTGATGTTTCAATACATGTCTACATTGTGGGATGATCAAATCCAGTGAAGTAGCATATCCATCACCTCAAATACCTATCTAACGTTTCTTTGTGGTAAGAACATTTAAAATCCCTCTTTTTTCTCCATTTTGAAATATGTGATACTTTATGATTAGCTACAGCCACCATGGGTCACCAGGACTTATTCCTTCTGTGTGACTAAACTTTACACCCTTGGTCAACAACCCCCTTTCCCCGTCTACCCCACTATTTCCCTGGTCCTCCTTGGTTCAAGGAGACGGGTCACTGGGCATTCTGAAAGGTGATTCAACATTCTGTACTTACAGTGTCTGTGACATCAAAGCAAAACTGCTTTGATCCTTTTTCTGCTGACCCCAACTCTATGTAAAGTTACTAGGCAACATAATATTTGCAGTGGGAAAACATGTACTGAAGGTTATACATTTAGTCTTCACAACCGCTGAGTCATTAGAAGCTAGTGCTGAAATCTGGCTGTGGCCTCAGTTTCTCTGTGGAGCAATTGCATTTCCCCGTTACAGCACCTTGGAATTCACCACTCTGTGGACCGGGGGTGTCAGCCCTTTGGAAATTAAACACATCAGATAAGGCAAGAAAGGTCCATGATTTGTTCTAGAGGGAGCCCTCCAAGGCCCCGTGATGCTTTGAGACATTCTACGGAGGGTACCAAAAAATGTATACACATTTTAAGAAATGAAAAAACTGTATTAAAATGGAAATAATCTATACCGATAACAGAAGATGAATACAAGTCACATTTGACTTCTGCAGTTACAAGATGTGCTTGAAACGGTTCCCATCAGCGTCAAGACATGTCTGATGATGGTGAGTGACTGCAGGACTTGTGCAAAGCTCCCAGATCTTCCTTTGTGCGTATCACACACGGCGTCCTGCATCTCAGACTCATCACAAATTTGTGCAATAGTCAGGCATGTTGCAGTTTCTATTGCATACTGACGTCTTCATTGTTGTTGTACTTCTACAATAGTCTCTGGTTTCTTTTTTTTTTTTTGAGTTGGAGTCTCACTCTGTCGTCCAGACTAGAGTGCAGTGGCCGCTCCTGGCCACCGCAGCCTCGACCTGCTGGGCTCCGGCGATCCTTCCGCCTCAGCCTTCCGAGTAGCCGGAATTACAGGCATGCGCTACCACGCCCGGCTGATTTTTTTGATTTATTGTAGAGATGAGTTCTCACTGCCCAGGTGGGTCTTGAACCCGCGGGCTCAGGCAATCCACTCACCTCAGCTTCCCAAAGGTGCGGGATTACAGGCTGAGCCACCGAGCCCAGCTACATTCTCCAGTTTCAAAGACCACTTCAAAATGGTCTTGCACTCCTCAAATGACAACCATGCTTCTGCCATTTTCTTTTACCACCATGCCTGTTGCATGGTGATGCTAGCATTCACTTGATGAACGCTGTCTTTTGAACCAACGTCATATCACACATTACTATCATAATTGAATTCAACTCTGAGAAGTCATACATAGATACCATCTCTTAAAATGTTTATGCTTCTTTTTGGCACCACCAGTATTTATGCATTGACAGCACAGACAAATGGCTCTATTCCTGTAGTGTCATGTCTTGAGGCTTAATAAAAATGGAGCTTCAAAACTGAACTCCTCCTATTCTAAGAGGAGACATCTTTCTGCTTAGAACTTTAGGACGTGTAAGATGCTGAACTGAAGTGTTGCAGGCAGCTGTCTGCCTGAGAGTCCCTCCTTGCTGAATTCCGGGCAGGGCCCTTGGGTTGCAGTGGTGGCCATTCACACACACCTGCAGACACATCCTACCTGGACTCTGGAACAGCCCCTGTTCTTGCAGAAGGTACATCTAAGAAGCTCTGGTTCCAGCATTTTCTAAGGGTTATTCATTGTGTTTGACTCTGAGGCTCTGTTCTTTCATCTGGGCTTCATATTTCTGAAACCTAGACTAATTCATATGTTCATTCCTACATCTTTTGTCTCATTTTTTCTGCACTCAAGTTTCTCTTTCTATAATCTGCCTGGTGATCTACAATTGGTAAAATTGATCACTTCCTTCCTTCTTTCATTCCACAAACCTGCATTGCTTGTCTGAGACATGCTGTGAGAGGTTGAGCTTGAAGGTCTTGGCAACCTTCTCTTTCTGTCCCTTCCTTCCACCCTGGAGGCTGGGGTCCTGCCCTGAACCTCAGTGTCCCGTGGGCTTGGCAGACCTGCTGGCCGAGTCCCAGCCGTGCCTCCCCCAGGCTCTGGTCGGGCCTCCTCAAGGCTCTCTGAATCTCCACCTGGGAGAAGAGGCTGGCTCCCCAGTTCCTCTCACACATCTTGTTCTGCATTTCTGTTCAACAGTTCACCATGGAGTTCTTGTTACATGTTTGGAGTAGATATAGAATAGAAAGAGGGACAAGGTAGACAGTCCAGTTTTGGGGGCTGCTACAAACACAGCAGATTCTCCCCAGTTGTGAGGACAATGGGATTCTGCAATTTGAGGTGCTTAAGAGGTTGGGGGACAATACACTTGTAGAGGGATTCGATGCAGACTCTTGTAGGTCTTCTTTGCATCATCTCTAAAATAGAACCATCAAGACTGCATGCTAAACGAAGGGTGTCGGTAGCCTTTCCACTCCCAGATCACTAAAGACAGCACGGGATGACTGCTTTCCATGTGCTGTCCTGCTCAACTGAAGTTTCTCAGGGAGAAACTTTCTCCCTTGCCATTTCAATAAATGCCCATACATCTGCTTTGCATACAGAATGCATACTGATAATATGCATATGAGGAGACCCCCTCACCCATATCTGACTCTCCATCCAAATGTGCAAACCTTTCTGGCTTCAGGATTCAGACTTGTTGACTTCTGCATCCTCAGTTCCGGAGCTGCCTCCTCAAGAACACACCATCAGGCCCCTCTTACACAGATGTTACCTCTCTCCCTCCTTGCGACTGCAGAAATGCCATCTGAGGTCTCTCTTACACAGATGTCACCTCTCTTCCTCCTTGAGGCCACAGGAGTGCCATTTGAGGTCCTGGCTGGCGTCTCCTCAGACTCCCTGATTTCCCAAAGCCTTGAGGCCAAAGCCTTGGTGCTGTTATGCCACCTGCTTTCCTTTACATTTTGATCTTCATCACCCAGACTCCCTTCTCTAATTATCCCCAACAGGAGTGGCTCATAATTCTTATACACAGAAACTAAAATGTCTGTGGTTGGGAAACAGTATACAAAATGAAATCTTCATATTCGGAAGTCACCTGTTCATTGAAACCTGCAGTGGGGCAGTTTCCTCATAAGAAGGGATTGCTGTACTGAACCTGAGAAAGCAGTGCATTAGCTCTTTACACAGAGATGGTCTGTCTATTCAGGGAATGATGTATCAACAAGGAGTAAGGGAAGTATAAGGAGGATCAAAGAGTAAAAAGTAACTGGTTCTACTTGGAAAAGTTGAGGCGGCTTCCAGAAGGGAACATGGGGACAGACTCAGAACAGAGAGGAGAGCCCTTTCTGGGAGAAATGGTACAAGGTGTGTTGTGGGAGGTGACATGTGTCATAATTTGTGCTTACATAATTAGTGTTGTAACAGTCTTTGTCTAGAACAGTGATTCTCAACCCAAGACAACTATGTCTCCAGGGGACATTTTATCAGTGTCTGGAGATGTTTCTGACTGTTACAACTGGAAGCAGGGATGTATGCCACTGGCATTTAGTGGACAGAAACCAAGGGTGCTGCTCGATCTCCTGCAACATACAGGGCAGACCTGACACCAGAGGATTGCCCACCTCAGAAGTCAGTATTGCACCACTTTATCAAGTCTCCTGAAGGCAGGGACTTTGCCTGTCTCGTTCACCACTGGGTCACAAAGTCTAGCATGGTTGGAGTCACAGTTGGGCTTATGCAGCTTTTGTTGAGTGAAGAGAGACCTGAAGGAGAAGACATGTTTGAGAAAGAGCAATACATGTTAGCGGTTGGGGCATACTTAAAGGCCAGTGGAAAATAGGCCTATTGGTGTGAGAGAGAGAAATGATGGGGGTGGCTTCCTTTACACATAGTCCATGGAGGTCCCCTGGAGGGCTTGATGGGAGAAGACACCAGCTGGTGTGTGTTTCAGAAAGATGCCGAAGCAACAGTGTGAAGAGTTCAGAGCTGGGTGGTCACAGAAAGGTGTAATAGAGTAGGCCAGGGATGACCAGGTCTCACCAACAGTTGAAGCAGTGAAGATGGAGAGGAAGAACAGATTTGAGAGACTTTTAGGATTAATAGGACTTGGTGACCAACTGGGTATGGAAGATGGAGGTGAATTTTCTAACTTTGGCTACAAAGTGAGTATTGGTCCATTACATGGGATGAGGAAGACAGAGAAAAGCTGGATTTGTGTGTGTATGGGGGGGTTGCCTTTGAATATTTATTAAAACTTTATCCTGCATCTTTATCAACAAGATTTTTGATTAACCAATTACTAGAGCACAGAATATATCAAGATACACAATTGTAGTTCCTGAGAAGCTGACATGTCCAAAGCAGAGCTACTTATAGGAGCCAAAAAGGTGGAAACAGCCCTATTGGCCAGCAACAATGAATGGACAAACAGCATGTGGTACGTCCCTACTATGGAATTGTATTCAGTCATGGAAAGGAATGAAACAGGAACATGCTATAATATGAATGAACCTTGAACACTTGATGCTGAATGAAGGCAACCAGATGCAAAGGAGAAGACTTGTCCAATTCCATTTACATGAAATATCCAGCACAGGTGAATCCACAGACACAGAAAACTTGTCAGTGGTGGACAAAAGTTGGGGAGGGGACAATGGGAATGATTGCTTGGTAGGTGCAAGATCTCTTTTGAGGATGGAAAAAATGTTCTGGAACAAGGTAGTGCTGATGGCTGCCCAGCATTGTGAATGTCCTAAATGCTGCTAAATTGTACACATTAAGATGGCTAATTACACTTTTTTTGAATCGGAGTCTCACTCTGTTGCACAGACTGGAGTGCAGTGGAACAGTAATGGCTCAACCCAGCCTCAACCTCCTGGTCTGAAAGTATCCCCCTTCCTCAGCCGCCCAAGTAACTGGGACTAGAGCCCATGCTACTAAGCCTGGCTAAATTTTTTTTTGGAGTGATGAGGTTTTGCTATGTTGCTCAGGCTGATCTCAAACTCCTGGCTTCAAGGAATCCTCCTGCCTCAGCCTCTCAAAGTACTAGGATTACAGGTATGTGTCACTGTGGTTAATTACACTTTAAGATGGTTTATGTTATGCAAATTTTATCCTTTTTAAAAAAAAGCAGTACACAGTCTTATGAGAAACAATGACTAGCAAAGATATGGCAAATCAATGTGAGCCTTCTACAATGGTCTAAATTAATATGAAATGTTCTTCAAGTGGGATGTTGTCTGGACAAGCAGTAGTGAGAGACCATGCAGAGTGGCACGAGAAGAGACTGGGGAGATCATTCTCTGTTTTTATAGTCCTGGTGCCGCACTTCATGGAAGGCAGAATGGAGTCATTCCAGAGACATATGGTGGTTCCGTCTATGAACTGTGACAAGTCAATGGCAGAGGTCTGGAGTGGAGTGATTCCTCATTCTTAGAACTTTAATCTTTCCCTTTTAGAGACTCCATCTCCAAAATATTGGCAGTGATCATTGGAAGCATTACATATAGAAAAAGAGTTGTGTGAGAAAGAACAGTGGAAACAACTGACACAACTTAAAATTGTATGGTTGCTAGTGTTTTTTGAGGGATTTTGCAAAGAACACTAAGGAATCTCCACTACTTCAGTTGTTCTTAAAAATAAAAAATGGGCTAAAATAGACTGTAGGGAAATACTAGGACTTGGCAGAGCAAAAGGTATTTTTCTAAGTTAAATTACACTCCTATTATCTACATTTCTCTCCCCCCACCCTGAGTTGGGGTCTCACTCTGTTGCCCAGGCTGGAGTGCAATGATATGACCATGGCTCACCACAGCCTCGACCTCCTGGGCTCAAGCAATCCTTCTTCTTCAGTCTTCTGAGAAGCTGGAACTTCAGGTATGCACCACCATACCTGGCTATTTTTTTTTTTTTTTGTAGAGACCAGTTCTCACTGTGTTGCCTGGTCTGGTCTCAAACTTCTAGGCTCAAGCAATGCTCCCATCTTGGCCTCCCAAAGTGCTGGATGTACAAGCATGAGCTGTACATCTCCTGACCTCTACATCTCCTTTTAGAATAGGACAATAGAGAACTGGGATTTCTGAATAGTTGGGATAGCCCATCTTAGTATTGCTTAGCTTGCCTCGTCCTTGCGTGAATCACTCATCACTCACTTGGCAGGCATGTGAGAATCAGTCAGAAGACAGAAGGAAGCTCTAGGCTGTTGCTGCCTTCAAGCGGCTCACCGCTGAACAGGTCTGTGTGAGAAAAAGACAATGTAAAAAGATTCCTGGTGAAATTTTTTGGTGGGAAAACATGAATGAGGGCTCTGGCTTTTCCTAACATATGCAGGTGGGTCCCAGGAGGAGACAAGGTGCTGGTGGTGAGGACACTGAGCTGGCGCTCCAGAAGATGAGCAGGAACATTCATCACGCATCCACTTATTTGATCTGTGTTTTCTGCTCACTGTGTCTCAGGCACTGTGATGGTCTCTGGGAATCAAAGGCAGGAGGGCTCCTGCAGGGAAGACAGGCCTGAAGCAAGTCTATTTGGTAAACTGCCCTGGCGTCGATGGCAGGGGATCTGACCTTGCCAAAAGATGCAGGGAAGGACACCAAGGACACGGCGTTCTCACAGCTACCATGGGACCTCTGTCAGTTTGGGCAGTAGCACGGAAGGCCATGGACTGAGCAGCTAAGCAACAGGTGTCTATTTCCCACAGTTCTGGGGGATGGAAAGTCCAAGATCAAGATGCCAGGAACTCTGGTTGCCGGTGAGGGCCCTCTTCCTGGCCTGCAGCCTGCCACCTCCTTCTTCTTGTGTCCTCACATGGTGGGGGGGGGAGAGGGAGAGAGAGGGAAGGAGGGAGAGGAAGAGAGAGAAGGAGGGGGAGGGAGGAGGAGGGTGAGGGGGAGAGAGGAGAGAGAGAGGGAGGGAGAGGGAGAGGGAGGACGAGGGAGAAGGAGAGAGAGAGGGAGGGAGAGGGAGAGGGAGAGAGTGGAGAGAAAAGGAAGTGGGACAGGGGAGAGAGAGCGCAAGAGAGCAGGAGGGAGGAAGAGAGAGAGAGAACCCATGCCAGCAAGCTCTGGCATCTCCTCCTCGTTTTATGAAGACACTAATCCATCATGGGAGCCCCACCCTCATGACCTCATCTAAACCTAACCACCTTTCCAAGGTCCCACTTCCAAATACCATCACACTGGGGGCTAGGGCTTTAGTAATGAAATTTTGGGGACACAAACATTCTGTCCATGGTAAGTGGGTACAGGCAAGTGAAGGGGAGGGAGGTGGTTACCTGGGGGTTGAGTCCATAGAGGTATGTTTCAAGGTAGCCAGGGGATAATCAGGGGAACCTTGATGGGCATGCTGGGGAATTTGCCCTAACAGCAGTGAGAACCCCCGAAAAGTGCTAAATCCTCACCAAAGTGTTAACCCTAACCCTCCGTCGAATTCCAACCCTGACCAGATGTGTGTTCAGAAAGAGAACTCTGTGGTCCAGAGAATGGATTGGAGAGGGGCAAGTGAACCGCAGAGACTTTTCAAGGTGAGAGGTGAATTGTGGTAGGGCCTTGGGTGATAACACTGGGGAGAAACGGTGCTCACTAGATGTGGAGGGTGGGAATCAGAAAAAGGAAGGAAACAAGTATGACCACCAGGTTTCTGCCCTGTTGTGGTGACATTTCTGAGAAGAACCTTGGCGGAAGAGAGGTGTGAGGGCCCATTAGGGTGCTGAGGCACGCTGTGGTGGAAATGTCTGCATAGACTTCCCCGTGAGTGGATCTGCTCATGGGGAGGAACAGAAGTAGCAAAGTAGGTGACACCCACAGCACGGAGGATAGCGGTGCTCGTCGTGAGGCAGGGGGACTGTGGACGGAAGCTCCGCAGGGCACGGGTGTGGGTTGGTGCGTGTTTTAGAACAGTTGTTTCGGCAGTGGGGAGGGTGGACCCGGTTGCCACATGAACACCAAGGTTGTGGGCTGAATGGGAAGAAGGGTGAGCATCGTGTTTCAGGACTAGCTTGTAGAACTTGTTGGAAGGGTGTTAGGGTTAAGGAAAGGGTGGAGGGGGAGATCTAAATTTCCTTTAAAGCACTGAGTGGATGATGGTGCCACTGACAGAGAAAGGAGGGAGAAAGGCAGACTCTGAGTTGAACTTGGATTTGGACACGATGTGTTTTGCCGGATGTGCTGCTGGTTCCCACGACTTTGTAACTGGGGTTTTATTACCGCCAACCTATTTCAGTGTCTCTCCGCAACCTCTTTCTCATCATGATCTCCAAAGGTGGGCCTCCTCTTTTCTCTCTACACGACTCCTCAGTGGAGAATGACTTTGACCAAGGAGATACTGAATGTCATCACTCTGACATAAGCACTCCAGCTAAACATGGACTCGTTCTAAGAACACAGTGTTAGTCACACATATGCAATGACCTCTGGATAACTCTGTTTGGACACTTCTCCATTTTCTCAGGCAACATACTTCCCAGCTTTCCAAGAGCCTTCTGTGGGTCCAGAATCCTTGCTATCTCCATCGGGTTTCTTAGTGCACTGAGGTTCCTGGTTGCATGCAGGAAAGCTCAGAAATGTTTCTGATCTTTCTGTGGTCTCCATTCTTCAACTTCATTCAGTTATAAAGTCCTGTTGTTTTGTTTTGTTTCCTTCAAGATACCTCTTATTTCAATCTCTATTGTTCAAGTTAATAACAAAAACAGAAACGCTTATTGAGACTCCATTATGGACCGGGCATGGTGACTCACGCCTGTAATTCCAGCACTTTGAGAGGCTGAAGTGAGAGGATTGCCTGAGCCCACGGGTTTGAGACCAAGCCTGGGCAACTTGGTGAGACCTCATCTCTACAATAAATAAAAAAATTAGCCAGGCATAGTGGCATGTGCCTGTAATTCCAGCTACTTGAAAGGCTGAGGTGGAAGGATCACCTGAGCCCAGCAGGTCGAGGCTGCAGTGGCCATGCACATGCCACTGCATTCCAGCCTGGGCGACAGTGTGAGACTCCAACCAAAAAAAAAAAAAAAAGACTCAATTATGTGCTGGGTAGTTAAAGGTGTTCAGGGTATTGTGCTAGTGAAGGGACACACACAGGGGCCAGCAAATACGATTTCATGATATGGGATCATTGCAGAGTACAATGTGCAGCACAGTCGCTGACAAGAGAACAATGAATTCAAACTAGGAAAGTCAAGGACATGTTTTTGAGACATGACATACTAAGTCCACTGTCCATAGTTAGTGAGGCCAGAGTACATAGTGTGAATCAGAAAGTTATAGGAAATAAGACCACAAAGCCACCAAGTCAATCATCCTAGTCAAGGAGTGCGTCGCACACACCTAGATCATTGTCTCCACTTTCTAGCTGCTTCTGATGCCTCCCGTTTCTCCTTCATCTGTTTAATAAGAATTTATTTTACAGAGTATTTAGCATGAGTTTTCAAAGCACTGTTATGTATAGTACCCATTAAGCATCAAGTGTATGTTGACCCAGCACTCCTTGATGTGACATACCCAAGTTCCAAATGCTTGCCACGTACCTATGCATTTTGTATATTCCTGCCAAAAGGTCCATGCATTTTGTATATTTCTGCCAAATTAACAGAGCTGTGGTTATCATTCTACTGCTCAAAAACTTTTGTTGGCTCCCTGCTGTCCTGTATCAGCAAGAAGAGCCTCTTGGTTTGATGTTTGCAAGACTATCCATAATGTGAAAATACTGTACACATTTAATCTTATTCTCTACTGCTCAACAAAATGTGCCTTTGTGTTTTGATTACCTATTGATGTCTAGCAAACTACCCCAAAACTAATTGGCTTAAAATGACAATAATATGATAACTCATGATCAGAAATTCAAGTAGTTCTTAACTGGGTGATTCCTCTGTTCTGCCTTGGACTGACTGAGGTCTCTTAGGATGCAGATGCGGCTGATCTGGTCTGAAGGGTCTGAGATGGCTTTGTTCACCTATTTGTTGTCCTCCAAGAGATGGCTGGAAGGCCTGGTTCAGCTGGGACCGCTGACTGAAATGTCTGCATGTGGCATCTTCATCACAGAGGCATGACATGACTTATTTGGCTCCCGAACAGTGTCCTAATAGAGTAAAGGGGAAGTGCGCGGCATCTTCTGTTCTGCTTGGGAGGTTATTTTGTTTTGTCTCACCTCCACTCCACTCTGTAATAGAAAAGAGAGCTGCATGCCACCTGAGACTTGAGAGAATGGGATTGCATGAGAGCGTGACTGCCTGGAAACACAGACCATGGTCCACAGCACGCGTGGCTTTAGTCAAACAATCCTCATCACACCAGCATGCACCACACACCTGGACCTTAAGCCATGCTGACTCCCCCCAGATTCCATCCCACCCTCATCTGACTTACCCAGACCCTGCCTCTCTTTCAAGGCTTGTTCAAGTTTCATCTTGAGCATTCGAAATCTTTCTTTGAATACTCTAACTTGTAAAAAAAAATACTCCCCATCTTTGTGATATGACAGCATTTATAGTGGGGCAATCGGAATGGAAAGGAGGAGATGGGTTGGAATATTTGGGTGGCAGAATGAACAGGGCCGGATGCCTATTTCAATGCTGTAGGCTAGTGACAGGAGTCAGGCAGAGGTGACACTGTGATCCCAAGCCTCGATAGCTGAGCTGCCATTTAGAGTCATGAGACACCAGATGGGCAATGGTTTGGGAGACACTGTGAACTCCCTGCTGAACGTGCCACTTTGGAGGCATAGAGAGAGAGCCGGGGAGGGGGCTTTTGGGCAAGGGAAGAGGAGAGGTGGTGGGAGATAGCTGGGGGTAGGGAGACAGGTCTGGGAGCCTCCTGCAAGGAGGTGACAGCTGGAGCTGTGGGTTGAATCTGTGGAGATGGAGCACAAACGACCAATGGCAAATGGGGGAAGGTGGGTGATAGACATGAGGCTAGACAAAGAGTAAAGGGAGAGTCAGGAAGAGACCTAGGGGTGCTGGGAGGGCAGGTCTCCATAGCTGGGAGGCAAGAAGGTGACGATGGCCACAGGGAGCATGAGGGGAGCCTGGTCACACCAGGGTCAGGGGCCATGGGACTGGGAAACAGAAGCAGTGAGGCCTCATGGCCGCTTTCCAGAAGTTCATCATGAAGGAAAACAGGCATCTTCCACAATAGGGTCCCAGACAGAACTCCACTGATGACAGTTCCTCCTGGGTGGCAGTCACGACAGGAGGCAATGTGTGCAAGTGTGTGTATGTGTGTGTACATGTTTGTGTGTGTGTACACTATGAGCAGTGTTCTCCAAGCCCAGCTCTGCATTCAAACCACTGGAAGAGCCAGGTACACTTTCTTTTAAAAAAAAAATTAATAATTTTTTTTTAATAATTTTTTTTTTTTGTAGAGATAAGGGTCTCTTTACACTGCCCGGGCTGGTCTCAAATTCCTGGCCTTGAGTGATCCTCCTGCTTTGGCCTCCCAAAGTGCTGGGATTACAGGCACGAGCCACCACAAAAAGGTCCCAAATAAGACTTACAGAATGAGTATTTCCATGATAGGCTCCAAAAACCTGCAGGCTGAAACATGTTGACAGACTGACTTCAGGATGCGGGGCTACCCAGGGGCCCTGGAATGCTGTCTTCATGGGGGTAGGGTGAAAATGGAATTGAGCTGTTAGAATGAAAAATGGTAACATGAAAACCGCAGTAAGAACTCAAGATCAAAGAGGTAAGAATGAAAGACATCCTCCAATAGAAGGCTAGTGTTTTCGTATATAAAGAGTATATATTATAGCTACAGAACTCCACTTTACATAAATGTTCTTTTCTTTCTCTCCTCTCTCTCCTCTCTCTCCCTCTCTCTCTCTCTCTCTCTCTCTCTTTTGACTCAGCAAGCAACGTGGACAATTTTATGAAAATCCATCATCACAATTCCAAGCCGTTTTCCTTTTCCTTTTTTTTAACTGACTGGGAGAGGAGGGTAAAAGGAATGTGGTCTGTAAGGCGAGCTCAACCTCAAGAATTTTTTTTAAACCAAACACTCTTTCTGACTATTTGGTGTCTGGACGTTGGCTGTTGGGGGAGGGGAGGAGCGGGGCTGTGGGGTGGGACTTTTGCCACTTCCTGGGAGGTGCCTGGGCTTAACCCTTCAGGGTGGGACACACTCGGGCCTTGGCCAGGAGCGGGTCCAGCCCGACGTCTTCTCTCACATCCTTCAGGGGTTGTTTCCTTTCCCCAGTCCTCAGGGAAAGACCAGCGTTCCTGGGAGGTGGACAGCAGTGACACTTAGATGCTGGTGACATGGCCCCCGCATCTTCACACTTTCTTGTGTTCATCCAAAACACGGAAACAAACAGTGCTACACTGTGTTATCACGTTTAGATTCGAATCAATTCATGGGGTGATGTTGTGTGCTTTTCCAAGACAATCTTTGTCAAAATGGGGTATCTGGCTTTTGTTGTGAGACTAGCGTGCAGGAAAGGGTTACCAGGGCCTGCCTCTTCTTGATGGAGAACAGCTGGAGAGGAAAGCACAGCCGGCTGCGCAGTCTAGCTCACCCCACACCCCACCGCCTCCCCCCTCGGCTCTGGAGTTTAGCTTACCCCACACCCCACCGCCTCCCCCTTGGCCCTGGAGTCTAACTCACCCCACACCCCAATGCCTCCTCCCTTGACTCTGGAGTCTAGCTCATCCCACACCCCACTGCCACCCCCTCGGCTCTGGAGTCTAGCTCACCCCACACCCCACCAACTCTCTCCTTGGCTCTGGAGTTTAGCTCATCCCATACCCCACCGCCTCCTTCCTGCAGTCCCCTGCCAAGTTGAACTCCAGCACCAGCAGGAAGATGACTTTGGCTCATCTACTGTGGAGGACTAAGGACGAGGCTATCACAGCATAAGAGCAGGTATTAAACGCAGCAACCTGTGTGCAGCCTCCAAGATTCATGACTAGAGTGTTGCTGCAGAGAAGGAATGATTCAGGATAAGGAGTGATCTCAGCCCTACTGAGAGCCAGGGCTGGAATTGGAGGCCCCAAACCAAAAACCACAATCAAGCCTGAGCGCTCTGTGTCTTCAATTACGGGACACGTGTGTGCGTTTGCCACCTGTGAGTTACAGCAGATAACAGCTCCCATTGTCTCCTAATCAGTATCTTACAGAGCGAGCTCACTTTCTACAAACCAACAAGGACACCGAGATGGAGTGGCCACAAGACGGCACGCCCTTGGGTCAAAATTGCCACTTGGGCTGTGGAGAGCCCACATGATTCATGAGGTCCCTAACTAGACACGTCGAGGAACTACCCATTACATTTTCCCCAGGTCAGAATAAGTGCTTTAAATAGCAAGCAGGAAGGAGAGCTTGAGATGTTGATCTCAGAGTGGTCTCTCTGTCTCCCAGATGAAATGTCCATGTATAACCTCCATCTTTTGAGTTAAACTGTCTCCAAGAAAACAAAAGCAGCCCATGTAAATCCAAGGACAGCCTGGGTGGACCCAATATGCTTAAATTCTCTTGTGAAAGCCACAAGACTGTCTTAAAAGATAGAAGCTGGAAATCTAGAGAAGGATGGAGGGAGGGAGGGAAGGCAGAGAGAGAGAAAAAAAGAGGAAAGAAAAAGAAGAGAAAAAGAAAGAGAGGAAGGAGAGACAGAGACAGAGGGAGAGAGGGGAGAGAGAGAGAGAGAGAGAGAGAGAGAGAGAGAGATCGATCACAGAAGTTTCATAGCGCACACATTCTCCTCTAGAAAAGGACAGCTAGTCTCTGCTGAAGGCTGGGGCCAACTCCCCCTGCAAGGATGAGGACGAGGACGAGGATGCCTCTCCCCTGACCAGCTCCCCCTCTGAGGACGCCTCCCCGCCCTCGCAGAGGGAGGCTGAGCCACGCTGGCTTCTGGGTGGGGGGAAGGCCTGCGCGCAGCCACCCGGGCTGAGCTCCAGCAGGTCAGCTATGTGGCACTGCTGCTATTGTTGGACAGAATTCTTTCCTCATGACACATTTCTTCTCAGTTTAATAGAAAGTGCAGTTCTTGGTGTTTTTCTCCTCATGATCTTGAAGGAAATCAGAAATGAGAAGACTGTTTATTCCCTATCTTACAAAGGCTGGTTGCTGAATCTGTAGCTCAATACTTCTGTATAGAAAATGAGTTGTAGCCGGGCTCGGTGGCTCAGCCTGTAATCCCGCACCTTTGGGAGGCTGAGGTGAGTGAATTGCCTGAGCCCGCGGGTTCGAGACCCGCCTGGGCAGCGAGACCTCATCTCTACAATAAATCAAAAAATCAGCTGGGTGTGGTAGCTCGTGCCTGTAATTCCAGCTACTTGGAAGGCTGAGGCGGAAGGATCGCCGGAGCCCAGCAGGTCGAGGCTGCGGTGGCCGGGAGCGGCCACTGCACTCCAGTCTGGGCGACAGAGTGAGACTCCAACTCAAAAAAAAAAAAAAGAAAATGAGTTGTAAGAAGACAGGGAAAAAAGCAAGAGTTGGTGAGCACTGAAAGATGAATATTCAAGCAGAGGCTGTGAGGTGCCAATGTGGAAGGGTCTGTTAGGGTTGACTGGCTGTCTTTGATGGACTCTGGTGGTGTGGTGCTTTGCTTTGAATTAGTTGTGTGAATTTAATGGTCAGGCTCATCTTGTCCCTGTCATATATGTTCAGGGCAACTTCTGGAGCTTGGACATTAAGCTTTTTGACAAGTTATTAAAATCTTGGCAAGAACAGGAATGGAGGGGCACGATCTCTGGGCATCATTTCTTTCACCTGTAAATTGGGGACAGTATTTTCTTATCATACTTATAAAAGATGATGAACAGAACCATCATCTGTGACTTCACCAATCACTCTTGAAAATCAAATGGACAGGATTTGCAAATTATACACCAGTGACTCTCACCTGGGGAAGGTGGAGGAACAGGAGTGGTGGTCATCTATGCTTTTCACTTAAGACTGTGGCCATATTTGAGGACACCCATTCATACTCTTTTCCCTAACCTTAGGTACTGAGGCTTCCAGTAAATTCAAATAAGATAGAATTTGCATGGTCAATGGTCACTGAGCAGGGCATTCTTATATATATATATATAGAGAGAGAGAGAGAGAGAGAGAGAGAAATTCTGGGTCCCACCCCAGACCTACAGAACAGAGTCTCTAGGTGTGGCCCAGCAAGCCATATTCTAACAAGCCCCCAGGTGAGTCTAATGCCCCATCTGAGGACCACTGAGCTGTCCAACCCTGCTGATGACTTGGCCACACACCTGCTTGCACAATGACAATAACCGTTGTTTCTCAGCCACTGCTTCTCTCTCCTCCTTTGCGTTGGCCACTCATGATCTTCCTAGAGCACCATTTCGATCCTTTGTTGCTCCTCTCAGGTGGTCTGGGGGCCCTGGTTACCTGCCCCACACATGTTTACAGCTATCAAAGCTAACAGGTCCTCATGAGGAAGTCTAGCCATAGAGAAGACATTCAGAGGTAAGGAAGTAGGGCAAAGGTGCCTGTCCATGGATGCTACCTGTCTGCATCTAGTGAAGTGTGGGTGACAGCCAAGGGAACAAGAGATACAGCAGGGAAACATGCAGACCGGGTGTGTAGTCAGAGGGGAAGCATGTCCAGGGCTCAAGTCACTGCCTTGTGATATTTGTCACGGTCAGACACCTTCCTTTCTTTCTTGGAGTCAGCTCGGGGGCGGGGGTGAGCTTGCCAGGGCTGCCTTAACAAAGTACCACAATCCCATGGCTTAAACAACAGGAGCCTGTTCTCCCACGGCTGAGAGTTTGGGAACTTGAGATGAAGGCGTCACAGGACTGGCTCCTTCAAGGACTGTGAGGGCGTCTGTCCTCGGCCTGTGGGTGACCCTTGCCTCCTTGCTGCATCTTCATGTTGCCTTTCCTCTGTGCCCATCTCTTCCCCTTTTAGAAAGACACCAGTCCTACTGGACTACAGCCCATCCTGATGACCCTATTTTGAATTGATTATCTATTTAGAAACTCTGTCTTCAAATAAGGCCATATTCTGAGGTACTAAGGGTTGGGATTCTACATACACACATTGGGGGACATAATCCAACCCATAACATGTCACTACACTCTCCTGTATGCTCCAGGCATCCCCCAAGGACTAGCATGCAGGAGCATGGCGAGTGGAACAGGTGCTGTCCAGAGCAATGAGGGGAAAACATTCTACCAGGAAAGAGCTCTCCGACTAGTGCTGACCCTGGAATGAACATCAGCGCTGAGGTTCCTTTAGAGACTTCTGGTCTGACCTCATTGTTTTGACGAAAGCACCCACTGAAGGCAGGGACTTGGCCACAGTCGCAGGTGCTGAGGGGATTTGATCAGGGTTTGACCTCACTCCAGTGCTGTGAGTCAACTGCATCCCTAAGCGGTAAAGAGACTGGACCAAGTCCCAGCAAAGCCTGGGCCCACCAGACTCAGTTCTTCCCAGAGTCTGTGCCCTCTGTGGCTGGTGTGTCCTGCTGGGCTGTCAGATGCGCTCCGAGTGTGGCAGGATTCCATCCTTTTGTGTTTTACTTTCCAAAGTTATCTTGCTGCCTGAGATGACTGTATTCCTATGAGCTGGGAGAGATTGTGGCTTTTCTCCATCACAATGTATTTCCTCCATATTTTCACTGGACAGTATTTGCTTGGCTTTATATTTCTTAACTTGTTGTTGGTTAGAACTCTTGTAATAATTGGTATAGCAGAAATTAAAAAAAAAAACCTGATAAGTCATTTCTAGTCAAAAGGCACCTATTTCCTGCAAACGGTCAGAAAGAAAACAATAAATCCAGATAGCTCTTAATCTTTTAAGACATACAGCTGCAGAAAAAGAAGTGTCGATCAGTTTCTGCCCTTGAAAAAATTTGGAATAAAGTCTCATTAATTTAGACTTAATTGTGAGTTTTTATTCTATGAATAAGCTGAATAACACACATAAGATCATAAGGGGAAAGATTAATTAGAGGAAAAGTTTTCCAAGTCTACAAGAAGTCAGCAGGTAAAGAGGTAATTCTCCCTTGTTATCCATTCTGTCTCTAGCTTCCAGCACACTGCTGGCAGATAATACGTGCTCAGTAAGTTTGTGTTGAAAGAAAGGATGAATAAATGCATAAAAACATAGTGACAATATAAGCAGATGTTGGCAATACTTGGGCTGGTGCCTGGATACGCTATTCTAATTGCAAATTTTGCTTCGTTATTTATTAAATTTGAATCTCAACGAAGCAGTTCTCAGTCTAGTTTTAATTACCATAGGTTCTTTAAAGCAATAAGCCTGAATTTCATTAAAAGAATTACATTACCCAAACTTCATTAATTCATAGTCTTTTCCCCCTTTATTCAGTATGGCATGGTGAGGTCTAATTTCATTGAAATGACCCAGAGGGAAGTAAGTGATACCAAATTGGAGACAAGAAAACTGATTAAAGAAAAGACAAATGTTTACCAGATCCCTGTCTTTCTTCGTGAAAGTCAACCTCACCTGAGAGAGGAGGAAAAAGAAACCAAATATATTTTTAGAGCATACAGATGGATGAATGTGGCTGTCTTTGGGGTGCCTGAGAATTGTTTAGAAGTATAGAAGATAATCACAACTTTACAGATGAGAATCATAATAATCTCCCCTGATGGGGCAAACACCATCCCCCATGCGGAAGAAGCAACCTTTAGATCCAACTGGTTGAGTCAATCCTATCAGAATAGTATACTATTTCTTGCTCAACCTTGCTTGACTCTAGAAGGAAAATAAATGCTTAAAACATTGTTGCCTTGTAACTCTTGTTCCCATTCTTTATTTTAAACTTCCATGTCTTTTATGCTCATGATTGAGCTAGATGGGTGCAGATCAGTCTCCTCGCCAAATTTTACCATTTACAGGGCAAAACTAAACTTGGCATTGGGAGGCAAATCCATTTGTCTTCTCTGGTGGTCAGCTGAGCGTGGCACCAGCCTCACCTCAGTGAGTGGAACAGGCCTGTCGTTCCCCTTCAACTAGGAGCCAGAGCTGATGGTCATCAAGAGGAAGGAGGAGAGAGAGGAAGAACAGCTTCCTTTGGCTAATCTCACTGTTTTATTTTGGTCTACTATCAGGTTTTCAGCAGACAATCATTGCTTTTCCTGATTGCTGTTGCTCGTTTTCATGCCGATTGGTGTTGTATTTGCCCTGACAGGTTCACTGTGCTGTTGGCTTTTCTAGGAATGTGTCTTTCCCCCAAACATCAGTGTGTTGTCCTTGGGCCCCCTGCTCTCATGCAGCAAGTACAACTCTGCCTGGGAAGCCATTGCCCTCTTTGTTACTGGCAACAACGCTCTATTGTCCTAATGAGAAGCTGCTATGTCATAATCAGATTTCATAGAGACGACAACTCGTGAGGTTTCTTAAATTGCTGAGAGTGACCAGGATGTTGGAAAATATCAGTAAGAGCTGCCATCTTTTGGTAACACTCCACCTCCCAAGCCTGGAGCATATACTTAGAATTAATCCTGCAGCACCCTCAAGATGCTGGATTTCTTTCCCCACCTTAGACAAGTGAGAACACCTCAGATCCGCACCGGACTTCCAACTCAGGGCAGAACTTGGATCAGAACAAGCCTTGCCCACATGGAAGCCCACAGCTGGCCCCTTAATAGCTACTCTGCAGGTGTTCTGTGACCCAGTAGCAAAAAACAAAGCTTCTAAGCATCTGGATCCCTTGAAACTGTCCCTTTAAGATTTCACTAATCCTAACTTATACTCCACATCTCTTTAATAAAATTAAGTTATTTTTAAAAATTTCACTTTTCAGAATACCAAAAAAGCCTCTACTCCATTGCGATGATTCCCAATTAAGAGAAAACTAGGAAAAAGATCAAAACAGAAACATGAACTTAACAAATGAACTTAACAAAATATTCTCTTCCCCCATATGCCTTCGTGGCACTTACACAGTCAGAGTTCTTTTTGACTTGTAGCCAGAAAGAACAGGGTAATAGACTTGAGAGCAGAAACAGATGTGGGCGAGCTGGGGGCTGGCCAAGGGGACGGTAATGTTCTAGACAGATGCAGGCGCAGACCTGGAGGATAAAGTCGCCCTAAAGCTGTGGTTATCTCCGTTAACCAGGCACCAAACGGTGGGACACCGCACATTGTCGTGGGTGACTCTGAAACGTGGCCCTTAAGTCTCGTGTGCAGAGCTCCATTCCCTTCCAGATGTTCTTCGGCTCTTTCCTAAGCATGATGGGTCCCCAGCCCTGAATGGTTGCCAATGTTTCTGTGGCTGCCTTTTCCACGGGGCAGTCACGTTCTTCCACCGTGACACGCGGGAAGACAGAACGGGAGACAACAGGATTTTCCCATGGGATGCGATTACGAGTTGTTGTCAATGCATTTGCTTTCTGTGTTTGTGAACGGCAGGGTGCTCTAAACGAACAAGCAGGATAAAAAGTCCTTGGCCTTGAATTCTTTCCCAGCCGACTGTTTCCAGCGGTTTGCGAGCGCCGTCCAGGAGGAGAGCCGTGGTGTCCAGAAAAAACAGCCTGCTGGCCAAACCAAGCAATCTACTTGAGTGGGCAAAGCCATTAATGTCTGAAGCGAGGGACAGTGCTATCCTTCCTTCCCTCGCTGGTGGACCCAAGTCCTGAATTTTAATAGGAAATCTAACCCCGAATAGATAGCTGGGTGGGCATTGGGCTCTTGGCAGGTAATCAGTGTCTCTTCATTAAGAACTGAAATTCTTTAAAATAAGCTTTCCCATTGGGACTGATTGAAAGACATAAAATCTATTATCACCATCTCTGGATTCCCTCCTGTCTTTCCCAGGGGTCAAAAGTCTTCATGACAGCATACAGTCATCCTCAAATTGGATGCCTCTGAAAGGGGCTTTATTATTTAAGGCATCTCCAGTAGAAGACAACAGAGTTTTCCTTTGCAAAGTAACACCGTAAACATGGCAGGTTGCCAATTAGCACATTTACCTATGATGTTTAGTTTATTTTATTTTTTACTTTTAAGCAAAGGTGAAGAACGAAGCTATTCCTGCGAGAAATCACTTTTCTTTGTTCTCCAGATAATGTCAGAGGTCACTTTCTACAGCTTTCTGTACCCTTGGAAGTTCACGGACACAGATACTTTTTTTTCTAAAACATATTATTAGAGAGGAAACCTAAACATCTCATGTCAGCGGAGAGTTCTAACAGGCATCCGGGGCGCTCCCTAGCTTTCACACATAGGGCAGGGCAGGGAAGAGTGTGGCCTCTGGTCTTTCCTACACCTCACCACTACTGGTCTGTGGAATCCCTCTCCTATCTTGGGATTTTCCTCCAGAGGCCCAAGATCTTCTAGAAGCCTCCCCTGACAGGAATTCATGAACCTTATCTCTCATCTCTTACCCCATAGGTATGACTGCCCATGCTTCATCTGTGAGGTCTTGCTGAGGCCAGAGGAACACCTCTTTAAAGCTAGACTGAGCTAGTCTTGAGAATGGGAAGGGGCCAGGTGGGTTAAGGAAAAGGCTGTTCCCACTGCTTCTAAGATGGTGACACCAAGCAAATACTGACTATTCAGTTCAGTTCTGCGTTTAAAGGCTGCTGTGACTTGTAAACTCCTGCGAGAACCAATCTAGTAGGGAATTTTCTTGGGAGTACTGGGGGTACCCCAACCTAACACCTGACTGTGAACACAGATCTGTGGTTCACATCATTTGTGTTTGTGACACATTTTGAATTCTACTCCACAGGGGCATGAAAAAGTAAATGGGAGTTTAAAAGGGGGAACATTTTGGAAAACTATAAAATCTTCCTGAACTTTCTAACTTTACCATGCTTTCCAATTAGTTACCTTTCAGCTTCAGAACATATTTGAATCAAGACTTTAAATGCTGTGACAATACTTTGATATTCATGGAGCCAGATCCTCACCTGTTCCAGTAATTGTCGTTTTGCTTTCATGCTGGATCAAGTTTGACCTCCCATGGGTAACCCTCAGAAAAGCATGCCCTATAGTGCTCAGCATTCTATCTGATGGATATCACCAGAACAGTACACCACCAAGTTGCAGCAAGAATAGCTTTTACACACTGAGCCAATGTGTTACACTGATGAAGAGTTTGCAGTACACCAGTGTGCTGCGACTCCTTGAGAGTCTGTGCCCAGAAATCCCTCACCCTCTGACCCACCAGCCTCAGCCTGAAGTACTATGTCGGGGGAGGCATTTGAATGTGGAAAACTGTATCTCTGTGTCTTTCCCTAGCTGATTCTTTTTTTTTTTTTGAGTTGTCTTACTTTGTTGCCCAGGTTGGAGCACAGTGGCATACTCACAGCCACTGCAGCCTCAAACTGCTGGGCTCAGGTGATCCTTCCACCTCAATCTTCCAAGTAGCTGGAACTCCAGGCACATGCCACCACACCCTGCTTATTTTTGTATTTATTGTAGAGACAAGGTCTCGCCAAGTTGTCCAGGGTGGTCTTGAACCCATGGGCTCAGACAATTCTCTCACCTCAACCTCCCAAAGTGCTAGGATTATAGGCGTGAACCACCATGCCTGGCTCCTAGCTGATTCTTATAAAGAACCATGAAGGAATGGAGATTTTATCCAGCTTGTAAACTATCTAGTAAGCCTGCCACAACTGCACAGATCCTATGGCTGACATAAGTCTCCTGGGCGAGAGAGAAAGGATTATTTATTATTTACAGTAATATCAATGGTCAGAGTATAAGATTTTTTTTGCCATTTCTTCAAGCCCCACAGAGGGATGCAAGAAAGGGCCAATGACACCTGCACATGCCATGGTGGCCTTCTAGGAGGGGATCCCCAAGCTTAGGGAACCCGCATGTTTTACAATGGGCAGTACGTATCCCTGTGTTTACTCACAGGAAGGTAATATCTTTATTTTACTGGATGATAAGCACACCTTCCTCCTGTTCCTGAAGGAAACCCTCTCTTCTGAGTCTCTTCACCATACAAACATCCTTGAAGATATAGCTGAGAACAAAAAAGCAATCCATGCTTCTCTTGAAAAATGTGCAAAAAAGTGAGACCCACAGAGAAGCGTCTCCTAACCATTTTGTACCTGGAAGACAGAACTGGTAATGTTTATTTTTAGAATGCAGGGCAGTTGATTTCCTTCCAGCCAGGACTCTAATTCTGACCCAGGTCATATGATCTTTCTGTAGGGTTGTTATACTTGTTTGGGAAATTAAGGAGAAAAAGACAGAGCTAAGAAGGGTTGTCCTTGTGTGCTGACTACATCAAGGACTCAGAACCTGGGAGCTCTCAGGAAACACAGAGCAGTAGATGTCAAAGATTCTTCACCAAGTGGCGACTGCCCTTGTCAGGTTTTTGTTCCTACCTCTGAGTCTTAATAAACTGCCAGTGGGTAATATGCTTGGGTCGTCACCTATCTAGTGTTCAAACATTACCCAACCATTGTAAGATCATTGAGATGTTTATACCATCCTCTCCCACAAACTGAGACATTCACCTTACCACTACAGGTAGATTAAAGCTTTAGACACGTGTTCTGTAAATGTCATTGGAAAAAACATCTATTTACAGACTGGAAAGGAATGAATGTTTTGGCAGTTGAGAAGTTTTAACCTCTTTACTAATTAAAAATGATTTAATGAGCTCTAAACTTCAGCAGACTAAAAATACAAAGGAGGATAACTTTTTACAAATGGAACCATTAAAGGGGGGTCACTTGAGGGGTGACAAGAGAAGAGTAATTAAAAGAGTGCTGCCAGTTCAGAGGGGCTCCAGGTCAGACTCCTCTCAGAATACAACAATGCTTTCTCTGTGAGGTTCTGGTCTGCGGGCAGTTAATCTCAAACAATTGTTTTCTACATCCTGGGAAATGTAAATATCAACATGAGAATGACCTCTCCCCCTTTTTCATTATGTTTTCCTTCCCTAGATGGCTCCTGCAGCAGCCAGGGTGCTCTCTGCCAGCCTAAGTGCCCCCAGGAAAGCACAGCTTCAGCATGGAGACAGGCCTACACCCGCGGGGGCTCTTCCTGAGGAAAGGACATCACCACCCTCTTCCCTGTGGGCGTCTTCTGGGTCTCCCATGAAGTAAATAACTTCCAGGGGCCTTCACTTTGGAAAACTAAAAACACCCTGATGGGGTTTGGAGAAAAGCCGTGCTCACAGGAAATGCCCACGCTCACGACTCTGTAAACTTCTAGGGAGAGTTTAAGCCCAGTCCTACAGAGATGGAATTTCTCATATGTCTCTATGGTATGTGTCCCCGTGTCAGGAATAGGGCTCCTGGTAAAATGCAGAAAGATAGATGTCTGATGCTTGTTGGGATAGAAACTTTCCTAGGAGACACTCTCTTTTCTGTATATTTTGCTGAAGTACATAGTATGTACTTTTCTTTTAAAATTAGATTCCAGCTTATTATGAAACTATCTTTTCCACATACGTTTCTATCCAAAGGATACCATTACTTGGGTTTCTAGAAGGCTCCTTTGCTCAATACATGTAGTACTTCTCTGCTCGTTATGATATATCATCTGCACATCCTCTCTATTCCAAGGCATCTCCTTCTGTTGGTGGTAATTATACAGCCTTGGGGCCATGCTGGTTCATGGGGAGATTACAAAGGTGAACATCACCCTATAATTGGAGATGTGTATAGCCACTGGTCACATTTACCTACTGGACACTGGAAATGTGGCTGGGGGAAATAGCAAACTGAACTTTAAATTTTATTTGTTGGCCGGGCTCGGTGGCTCAGCCTGTAATCCCGTGCTTTGGGAGGCCGAGGTGAGTGATTGCCTGAGTCCGTGGGTTCGAGACCTGCCTAGGCAACTTGGCGAGACCTCATCTCTACAATAAATCAAAAAAGTTAGCCGGGTGTGGTAGCGTGCGCCTGTAGTTCCAGCTACTTGGAAGGCTGAGGCGGAAGGATCGCCAGAGCCCAGCAGGTCGAGGCTGCTATGGCCAGGAGCGGCCACTGCTCTCCAGTCTGGGTGACTGAGTGAGACTCCAACTCAAAAAAAAAAAAAAATTTTTTTTTAAATTTGCTTTCCATTAATCAAAACTTAAAATATTCTAATTTTTACATTGCTTGCATGGTGAAATGATAACATGGAAAATCCTAAGAATTATTTCACCTGCTTAGCTTGATATCCTTAGCAAAGAAAAGAACAAGATGCCCAGTGAAATTTGGATTTCAGATAAACAGTAATAACTTTTAGTATAAGTATATTCCTGGCTTTTCTTAAATCTAGCAAGCTTATCCACCTATTTTTCCTTCTTTTTGTGTGGCTACTAGAAAATTAAAATGTACATATATGGCTCACATTATACTTCTACTGAATAGTGTTTATCTCTACAATAAACTCTGTGAATACAACTTCCTTAGAACACACATTTCTTGAAGGCAAGGGGTTTTTATTGTTGTTTGCTAACATAAGTGTAGTTAATTTGGCATTTTTATTTTACTTTAGTTTTTGAGTCGGGCCTTACTCTGTTGCCCAGGCTGGAGTGCAGTGGCACCATCATGGCTTGCTGAAGCCTCAGCCTCCTGGGATCAGGTGATCCTTCTGCCTCAGCTTCCAAGGTAACTGGGACTACAGGCATGTGCCACCATGCCCAGCTAATTTTTAATTTTTTTTTTTTGTAGAGATAAGGTCTCACTATGTTGCCCAGGCTGGCCTTGAACTTCTGGGCTCTTGTGATCTTCCTGCTGTGGCCTCCCAAAGGGCTGGGATTATATACTATAACATACTTTTCCTTGAGAACTCAACTGACTGGTTTTGGAAGAGTTTAATGCCAAAAAAAAAAGCACAGGTGCTGGGTTCTCTCTGTGGTTTCTTTCATTCCCTCAATCCTCCATCGCCCTCTCTGTTTCCCCTCAGCCATGCGTCCACGCACTGTTATCCCAGTCGCACCACAACGGGCATCATTACTGCATTCCCGTCAACTTTCATTGTCCCCACTGGCATAACATTAGCCCAGATTGACCCAGTACTCTGTCCCTCCTAGGCGTGCACCCTGCAGCTCGGGTAAGAGTGGGGCCCCTCAGAAGGGCTCGTGGCATCTGCTCTGGGTGTGTCAGCAACAGCAGCAGAGGCTTACAAACTTGCCGCATGCTTTGGTCAACTCCCACTCATGTTTTCTGAAAGGACATTTCAAACTCTGTTCTCCAGAATCCTCCAGCTTTTCCATTGCTCTCAGAAGATGATATTTGCAGGAGAAAAATGGAAGTGATGAGCTAAGGTTGGGCTTTCCCATCGTTCCATTTCCAAGTCTCCACATCTGCCTCTTTCTGTATCCAGGCTGTTCCCCTTTCTTCCTGTTCAGCAGAGGAGCTGTTCTTACCCCCTGAGACTCATCTGTTCACTTCCACCTGAGATTTGACGTCTCTACCTGTCTCCCTCCCTCCCCAGCTCCACCATTGCATAGGGGACAGGCTTGTCCCATCTCTACCTCTGTCTCCTTCCCACCACAGTCCCATCACTGCTTAGGGGACAGACTTGTTCCCTCCCTGCCTCTGTCTCCCTCCCTGTCCAGCCCCTCCACTGCATGGGGGACAGGCTTGTCCCATCCCAGCCTCTGTCTCCTTCCCTCCCCAGCCCCACCACTGCTTAGGGGATAGGTTTATCCCATCTTGCCTCTCTCTTTCTCCCTGCCCAGTCCCACCACTGCGCAGGGGACAGACTTGTTCTGTTCCTTAAGGTAGTTGTTCTTGTTAGGATCAGCAGGGCCTTCCCATCCCAGACCAGGTGGGCATTCCCAGACCTCCTCCTGCTTGCCCTTTCTGCAGAGTCCGTCACTGGGTCTCGCTTCCTACTTCATGTGACTGTCTGGGCAAACCTTCCTCTGTTTTTCACCACCTCTTTGACTCGTTGTCTTTGCAGGCTCAGCCTTCTTTCTGACTCTCAATATCAGAGCTCCCCAGTGCTTGAGTCTTTCTCTTTTCATCACCAAATGTGGAAGGGGTTGAGGAGCATCCCTGCCCTCCTGGTCTTCAAGGCTCCTCTGGCTCCCACAACTCACAGGCACAGCTCCAGCACCCCCAGGCGCAGACTTCCTGTCGGCATCTCAAGAACAATGTCTCAATAACACCTTAAGTTCGTTATGCCAAAACTAACTTCTTTTCCCTCGTTCTCCACAGGCCTTGTTCTTTGCAAGCGCTTTGTCTGTTTTCATGAACTCTGCCCATCACAGAGTCCACCCTTTCATGGACATCTCTCCAAGCCTCCTCTGACATTTGCCCATGACATCGACTGCACGCCTAACTCTTATTGTCTGTTTCTTGGACTAACACACAAGGCGAATGGAACCTTCACTGGAAGACAAAAGTAGCAACATACTTATACTACAATGACTCTCAGTACATTTATTCTTACAGGCAAGGGGATGCAGAGGCTTAGACATCCTGAGCTGGAACAGAAGCAAGAGCGACTGTCTTCCAAGTCCACAGGTCACTGCTGCATCGGCTCATCAGGCCCACAGTCAGTGAAGGGAACCATCTTCTCATAGGTATACAGTGTAACTATTCCAGATATGCTTTTAGATGTCTTCAAAGGTTAATTTTAATAAGAACATTAGTGATATATGGCACACACACAGAAAATTGCACAAATCTTCAGTGTCCAGCTCAATAAACATTCACAGAACAGACACTTCTGTATAATGATCCACTGTGTATAATGATCCACTACGCCAAGACAAAGACCACCACCAGCTCTGAAAAGATCCCTTGGCTTCCCTCCAAGTCAGGGCCACTCCTTCCCCTCTGCAGGAAACCACCATCCTGACCTCTGAACTTGCTTAAATTCATTTTAGAAAAATAGACACACATTGTCCTGGAAAAGTAGTTTTATTTACCTATAGCAATCTACCATGAAAACCTCAGAACCATTTTGTTCACTACTTCGATGCTGAGTCAAGATCTTTTCCTTACCCTGATCCGGTAATACTTTGTAACAAAGACGTAGCTCTTGACCAGAAATTGGGTATGTCCCTCTGCTGTGACATCTTGGAAAAGTTATGTAACACCTCTAAGATTCATCTTCCTCATCTCTAAAGTGAGGATAATAATATTCCATACTAAGAATACCATCCTCATGAAATAAGTCCACGCATATAGAAGTCTTGTCATGGTGCATGGAACACACTGCAACTTCAGTGGATGCTGGTTTTGTGGAGTTATTTGTAGAACTAGATGTGGCATTTCATACCAAAACCTTTTGGAAGCAATGTGTTCAGTTAGTGACTTTCTCTCCAGTCTTTGGCAAATGACTTAGCTTTGAATGTTCGGGCATCTCTTCTTTTCTAAGGAGAAAGAAGTAAGAAAGAATTAATGAGTTGCTTTTGAAAATATTGAGCACTACAGATGAGAAGGTGAAAGTTGCCTTCTAAGTATATAAAATAGCTTTTTTGTTTTAAAAAGCAGTAGTGAAAAGATTGCTATCTTCGTTGTCCTCTTGAGAGATGGCCTTTGTGAAAGGGTCACATTGACTTTTGAAATCCTTCAAGATATTTGGATTAAAATCAAATATAAAATGAAGCGAAATGAAAATTCTATCTCTGCCGGGCTCGGTGGCTCAGCCTGTAATCCCGCGCCTTTGGGAGGCTGAGGTGAGTGGATTGCCTGAGCCCGCGGGTTCGAGACCCGCCTGGGCAACTTGATAAGACCTCATCTCTACAATAAATCAAAATTAGCCGGGGCGTGGTAGCGCGCGCCTGTAGTTCCAGCTACTTGGAAGGCTGAGGCGAAGGGATCACTGGAGCCCAGCAGGTCGAGGCTGTGGTGACTAGGAGCGGCCACTGCACTCCAGTCTGGGTGACAGAGTGAGACTCCAACTCAAAAAAAAAAAAAAGAAAATTCTATCTCTGTTCTAGAAAGAGAGATGTTTAGAAGCAATGTATGGAAAACATAATCTAAAATTAGTTTCTTCTGAAGTAATAAGGTCACTAAATTAATAATCGCCGAGGCACAAATATACACATATTTCTAGTTATAAATGGTAGGACTTGGGAGGTTGGTGGGGAAGAGGAGTTCGGAATCCTGGGGTCTAGTTTCTTCTTTTTTGCTATCTAGTTGTATGACTTTGGGCGACTCATGCTACTTTTTTAGAACTCATTATGTCGCCTGTAAAATAAAGTTATTAGCATGATGACTTGATTCTACTGAGCACACCACTCTTTATAACATCTCCCAATGAAAACTGTATGTGAACGACTGATTGAACAGAAATTTCTGAAGGATGCGTAGTCTTAGTGATGTAGTTTGGACGCTGGAGGGAGGGGCCTGGGAGAAAGGGGAAGAGGAGTCTGTGGGTGGCTAGAGAATGAAAGTTGATCAGGCTGAATGCCGGATTTCTTTTTGTGAACATAGTTTGAACCAGAGAGCCTTCTGTTTGGAATGAGGACAGTGTTGTGACCCAGAAGAAACAGTACTGAAGTAACAGGCAGAAGTCCGGTTTCCAGTTGCTGCTCTTGGTGGTTAGTAGCATGATAGTTGACATATCACTTCACCTCTGGGTGTTCTCAGATGTAAAAGGAAATAGTTGGACATGACTATTCAGGTCCCTTCTGGTTCTTAAATTCAAGTGTTTTTTGTTTTGTTTTGTTTTTTGAGTTGGAGTCTCATTCTGTTGCCAGGCTGGAGTGCTGTGCCACAGTTGTAGCTCACCACAGCCTCAACTCCCTGGGCTCAGGTGATCCTTCCACCTCAGCTTCCCAAGTATCTGGGATTACAGGCACACGCCACAATGCCAGGCTAATTGTTTTTATTTTTTGTATTGATGAGATCTCACCTCATTGCCCAGGCTGGTCTTGAACTCCTGGGCTCAAGCAGTCCTCCCACCTCTGCCTCCCAAAGCACTGAGATTACAGACTTGAGCCGTGCACCTGACATTTTTAAGAGAGTGAACCAGCTCTATTGTGGGAGTGTGGCTATAAGGTAGACTGGCTTCTGAGGCTTTTAATTACAGAAGGGTCCAGGAAGAACTATTTACGTTATTTTTTAAGGATGTTTGAAATATTTCTGCATCAAATTGTGTCCTGGTCAGCTACAGTCACAGTAATGCTATATGCCAACCATAGCAAAATGCAGTGGCTTCTAACAAAAATTCACTATTCTCACTGGTGCCTCCGCAGGTTACCTGAAGTTTGTTCATGTGGGCTGGATTTGGCTGCAGGCTGCATTAACTTTGAGTATCCATGTGTGACCAGCGAGCTACCCTGGGTATATGGACTAACTCGGGACATGTCGAAGGGTAAGTCCATTTGCTCAAGCGAATTTCAGTTTTTCTGCTCAGGTTGTCTTTGCTGATATCTAACCAGCCTAAGTAAATAACACGACCAAATTCAGACAAAGTTCAGGGGCTCAGAAGCATACCCCATTCCACCATAAACCACGGCAAATGTATAAATGTGTGACACTGCCATAGGAGAGTGAAGGATGTGGACCCCTCATTCAGTTGATGGCACCTTGACCTGTGCGTGTGTGAGTGATGGGCCAAGGAAAGTGACCCAGGCTTCCGGAGGGTAGGAAGTGAGCAGCGTCGACTCGGAGTGGAGCTGGGCCCCCTGACTCTGCCAGTCCTTGACTGACTTCTGCATGCCTGACTTCCATGCTCACCAGTGAAGCCACTACTCATCCTCTGACAGAGTGATGCCCCTGGTGGAGTTCTGTAGGAAACCCTTCTTCATATGGTCCAAAGTGGCCTCCGTGCTGCTGAATTCCATCGTCAATTCTCAACCCCCACCCTATGTGGCCTATCAGTGGTATCTGATGCAGCTGAAACTGTCTTCCTAACACACTTTCATTTGGCTTTACTTGTGCTCAAAGACCACTGTGCAGAACTAGTGTCATGGCACCTTCCAGCTTCAAGGAAAGCTGGTGGATTAAGGGCCCTGTGGGTGATCAGGAGTGCCGACTGCTTCTACCATGTGCTCCGAGGAGTCCTCTCAGCTTAGCCTGCTTTGTTCCCCTTGGTTTCTTTTCCTTTTTTTTTTTTTCCTTTTTTTTAGTTGTGGTCTCACTCTATCATCCAGGCTGGAGTGCAGTGGCATGATCATGGCTCATTACAGCTTCAACCTCCTGGGCTCAGGTGTTCTTCCTGCCTCAGCCTCTGTAGCTGGGACTACAGGTGTGTGCCACCACATGGCTAATTTTTGAAGAAATTTTTTAGAGGTGAGGTTTTGCTATGTTGCCTGACTGATCTCAAACTCCTGGGCTCAAGCCATCCTCCTGTCTCAGCCACCCAAAATGCTGGGATGACAGGCTTGAGCCACAGCACCTGCCCTATTTGCCTTAGTTTCACAATTTGGGGGCATGCCTCCTGGTATCTCCCTCATGTGTCCAAAGGTAGACGCTCCTTGAAATACATGGATAGAAGGGTTCTGAGGGGAGCGTGGAGGGAGGAGGGAAAAGCAGGGGACTCACAGGCTATGGGTGCTACTTAGAGTGGTGACCTCAGCAGCCGCACCCAGGTACCTTACCTGTGAAGGCAGGAGTGATTGCAACATCACCCACCTTAAGTTATCATTGTGAGGACAAAAGTGATATGCAAGAGATGCTTAGAACAGTGCCTGGAACTTGAAAAGCACCATGAGTCCTGCATGTTATTGTTTCATGAATTGAACCATCCAATTCTGAATGATAGAGAATAGAAAATAAAGGTGATTGTAAATCTGCGATATTTTAAATCATCTTCCATACGCACCCAACCTAATGAGGAGGTTTCTCATTTTAATAGGTGTTATTATGAGGCGATGGAAAAGCATGAATGCTGAGCATAGAGTGAGGCTGCCCTGCACATGTGGCACTTGGCTTGGGGAGATTTGGGAAGAGGAACAAGAGCCAGGAGCAGCCAGCGGCAGGGTACTGGGAGGCGCAGGGAGTGCTGTCCACGTGGCCTTGCGGGAGCCCTTTCCCTACAGCCCCAAGACCTGTGCCGAGGGTCTTGGGTCTGGGCCTGTCAGGGCTTCTGAGATGTTCCATAGGCTACCCTATGGATGCGCTGGAGACCAACAAAGTTGTCTGCCATGTTGTCAGTAGGAAAGCATCCCTGGGACTCTTTCCTCTGCAATTCCAACAAGGAAGAACAGCCCAGGCCAACGCGGCAGAATGTTTTTCCAATTACAAAGCCAGCATATTTCATTTCAGCCGCTGCCTGTGCAATGCACATTGCAGAGGGAGTTAGTGGTGCTGAGGCAAAACCAGCCTGGAAGGGACTTGGGGGTGCCATGGCAAATTTCCAGAAGGTCATTTGGGGGAGACAGCATGGTGGGTCAATTATCAGATTGAAAGACTTTTAGTCACAATCCAGGAGAAATTACAACCCTAAATACAGCCCCAAATTTCTCTTAAAGCACAAATGGTAAAACAACAACAACACAGTGTGACAGATCAACCTGGCTCTTTAGACTGTGGCTGTTTTGAGGAGAGGGACAGAGCTTTTAGGGGAGAGGCAATTGCTCGTGGCACTTGGCTGCTGACTTGAGATGGGTAAGAGAATGGACTCACTCACATCTTCATAGAACTCTTAACTTTTCAGAAGTGCTGCTGGGGAAAAGGCCAAGTCAAAATTCCCCCTGTGCTGAGCTAAGTAGAACACCAGCCGACATTCCAGCCGGCACTTTTCGCAAAGGCATAGCTTCTGGACAGCCGTCTCAGAGAGTGAGCCGAGTTTTCTGTTCCTCTCTTTCACCCGTATGTCTTATCACCTTGATCCTCCTTTTCTTTCCCTCAGATAGGTGTCTCCTCCTTTGTCTTTCCTTCCCCTCCGCCTCTTTTTTCCTAAAAAATTCTTTGATAGTCACCATGGAGCAGACGCTGTAAGGGGCGGGGCGTGGGCAACAGGGAAGGAGGGAGCGTGGAAACCTTTCATCTGTTCTTGAGAGATACCTGGCTTCTGAGGGTGACACATATAAACACACACCCTGAGTGCCCGGGGGATCTGGATTGGTGTTTTTTGTCATGGTGAGGTCTAAGATGTTGCTCCCAGTCTCCTGATTAGTGGTATAGATCGATGTAAATTCCAGGTCTACTATTTTTTCATTGGATAACATGGGATAAGTTACTGAAATTATTAGAGTCTTAGTCTTTCCAATCTGTAAAATGGGTGTAGTACTTGGTTAATTGAAGACCATTTATAAAAAGGGGATTCAGATACACAGGGAGATGAGTGAGTGTTCTCCTGGATTAATAACAGTTAACCCCGGAGTCACGCAGGTGAATGCAGACCCATAGTAAGGAAGGATGGAGGGTGATGCGAAGGAAGCGGGGTGAGTACATAGGAGGTAGAAGGGCCAGGAAGTCTTGGGTAGCAGTGGGTGTGAGCCAGAGTGGAGGGTCAAGGGCGAAGGGGCTTTGGAGGCTTCTGACTTTGGTCTCTGGTGATGCCATTCACTGGGAATAAAGCATCATCTACTTTGGATCTTCAGCTGCAAAGACACCTGCAGAATATTTGGGTGGAGATGCCAGAAAGGAATTTGAAAGTAGAGTCTGGAGAGGGCCTCGAATCTCAACATACACTTACAGAATACATTCTATATGCTGGATCGTCTGTGAGACACCGAGTAGGATGGCCATAAAAAGACTTAATTACCCCTTCTCTTTCTAGTGGAGAAGAAAGATGTAAAACAAATGCTAACATAGGGAAATAAATGACTAAACATATATTTTCTAGAAGGAAAATCACAGGATGCCACAAATCGCCTGAATTGGGTGGCATGGGGGTAGTCTCTTAGAGGCTGTCCAGGCTGTGCCCAAGGGTGAATTCGAGTCCATCTGTCCTTGACCCCTTGCCTGTGTCCTTGAAGGCCCAAGCTGTAGCCCACAGCTCACCCCCAGTGCTCAGAGCAGGCCCGGCATGCGGCGGTTCCTCTGTCTAGACTTGCTACATAGCTTGATGAAGGAGCACAGGGAGGGTGACCTGAGATCAACCAGGGTGGCCTGAGATCGCCGGGGGAGGATGCGTGGAAGGGCACTGCACATGGACTTTCACAGAACAGAAAGAGAAGTGAGACGTTTCCGGGGCAAACAGACATTGGGCAGATAAATAAGAGGGACACAGATGTGTCTGCCAGCTGTGTCTCTGACTGTAAGTGAGAGAAACCGTGACATGGTGGTGGGAACAAGTAGCCATCCTGTTGTTTGTTTCAGCAAGAAAGAAGTCTGAGTATGGAGGTTCCTGGGATGGCAGACAGGTGGCCGACATCAGCCCCAAGCTGCAGGTTGCTGGTGGCGGCTCTGGTCACCATGTCTACATGTTGGCAGAGGGAGTGAGGCAGTAGAGGAGGAGTCTGGCAGGAGCATGAAGGCAGGAGCACGAGAGCAGTTTCAAGTGATGTCGCGGCCCTCTTGACAGCTGGAGGGAGGAAGGAGAGGGGTTGGCGGTGCAGGTTGGAGCAGGTGGCCAGTAGGGTCTGCCGCACAAAGCAAGAACAATCAATGTCTTCAAAATCGGAAGAAGAAAGTTCTGAGGAGGCAACTTGGCAACAAAAGCCAATGCCACAGAAGGCGAGGAAGATGAGCCCCAAGAGGAGACGACCGAGGTGACACTTAGAAAGGCAGAGACCCTGCCCATCACGCACTCTGCTGTATTCCAGGCACCTGCTCCTGTGCGGGGAACAGAGCAGGCAATTAATCACCACCCAGGGAAATTAACCTGGCCACAGTGTATTGGATGTATGGCATGCATAACGGTCTGTATTGATTGCCCAGTATAAATTAAATTCCAATTTTCTCTAAGCAAATGCTTTCTGGAAAGAGTGGGCATCTAGGGAGTGATCCTTCATGTGTGCATCAGAAACCAGTGCGGAGGAATAGGCTAGAACCAAAAAAGGAATTTCCCCAAAGCTCCATGGCGTAAGGAAAGGCGCCACCTGGAAGGACTTGCTGATTTCTCTAATTTTAGTAACCATTGTTAGTGGATACAGGTGGTTTGTAGTCACAAGAAAGCTCTTTATGTGTTATTATGGTCATTTAGCTAAATGCTCTCTTGTTAGAGAACAGGCTTAAAGCAGTCCTCCATTTAGGGGGCACTAGGAAAATTCCTATGAAAGGTGTTTATGTCATCAAGTGTGTTTGGTTAGTGTCTTATATTTGCATAACACGGTAGAGTTTACAAGGTGCTTTTAAATACACCCTCTCATTTGCTGCTGTCAACAATAGGAGAGCTGATTAGGGCAAGTGTCATGAACCCCCCATTCTATCACAGAAAAGAACTCATCATTAAAGAGTAAGTAATTTATTCAAAAGCACATCTGTAATAAGAAATGAAGCCAAAACCTGAACATGAAAGTTAATTCCTAATTCAGGGCTCTTCACCAGCTACAGTTTGCTTCCAAGTATGTAGAATAAACTCGGTAGTAGGATTGTGTCACAGAGAAACATTGCCATGAGAGACCTCCATGCCAGCAGCTGCTTCTGTTCTACCTCTGAGGGACAGGGGCATACCGTGTGTCTGTGGGTAAACAGAGTTTTGGAATACTCCCTCTTCTTTGTGGAGACTCTTCGGAAAGGACGAGAGGGGACAGTCATCCATGCAGATGAGCATGAGCTGCGAGGTGCTTTCCTGGGAGACCTGTGTTCTTCATGCAGAAGAACTGCAGTCACAGCTCCCCGTACTTGAAAGTTACTCAGGTCAGCAGCTTGTCCTGGCATTCCCTGACCATGGTGAAGTCTTATCTGTGTGTTATTTTGCTTAAACATATGAATAAACATCAGTGAAGAGATGGACAGTGGGGACCCGTGGTGGCTGGGGCTGCCCTAAAGCCGTGTGGACCTGGGGTCCCAGGACTCTGCGTTTTGCCCACGAGAGCACAGCTTCCCCTGGCTGTTCTCTTCCCTTCTCTTCACGTGTCTCCCTCCATCTTGAGGCTGTTTCACCCAGTTTCCCTTCCTTCCAGAGTCTTAGCCCACCACCAGGTGCAGCACGTGCACGCACCTGGAGTCCTTCGGGGCTGCTGATAGGTTTATCTGGGTCCCTCACTCCCTGCCTCCTACTCCCTGGGACCAGTGAGATGGAGTGGACATTCCTTCTTAAGAAGAAAGCCAACTGTCATTCCACATGCAGCCTGTGAGGGTCGGGTTCTTTTGGGTTTGGAGAAGAAATGACTAAGAAAAGAAATAACTTCCTGTTCCAGAGAAGACTTTTGTATTAAACAAAAAACTGATCACTGCATGTTCTCACTCATAAGAAGGTCCTGGTCACTGCTGGGGGGCTGAGGGGCACAGTCACAAACTGGGTGCCAAAACCAAGACCAAGGGAGAGAGGATTCACTGAAAGCCCAGACCTCACCTGCACACAGTTTATTTATGTAGTATATCCTCACACGTACCCCACAACTTTAAAGTAAAATGAAAAGACTTTGGTATACTACATTCTTGCCCATTGGATTTGACAGAGTCTGAGTTTGTGGTACTGGAGGTGGGAGCAGGCCTGAGCTGCCAGAGAGATGGACGAGAGGGTGACTGGGTAAGCAGTGTGCTGAAGGCTTGGCCATGGCTCAAGACTCCGAGGTCTTAGTCATGGCTTGGGGACTCTGGTGATTCGGCTATGGCTCAGGGACTCACTCTGGAGGCTCCGTTGTAGCTTGGGGACTCTGAGGATTCATTCGGCTGTGGCTCAGGAACTCCAAGGGCACCATCGTGACTCGGGGACTCTGAGGGTTTGGCCGTGGCTCGGGGACTCTAGGGGCTCCGTCATGGCTCAGAGACTCCCAGGGCTCCATCGTGGCTCGGAAACTCTGAGAGCTCCCCCATGGCTCAGGGACTCTGAGGGTTTGGCCATGGCTCGGGTACTCCAAGGGCTCTGTCATGGATTGGGGACTCAGGGACTTGGTCATAGCTCGGGGATTCCAAGGGCTCCACCGTGGCATCCTTTTCAGCTGGCCAGGTTATCATCCCCAGGGCCTCCCTTAGTAGAAATTCTGGAGCCTCAGAATGCCCCTCCATGATGGAAAATAAGATTTAGGAGGAATATCTACGGAATTTTCAACATTGGCTGCACCCTAGGTACTCAAAAAAGTATGTCAACATGAATGAAGCCAAGGATGAGGTGTGACCCCAAGACTGACGTGGTTCTCATTTTCTGCACCTATTTTGGATTTTAAGTAAAACATTATTATTAATTCATTAATATTGCTAAGAACTTCCCTCTCTCCCTCTATAAAATTTGGGGTAGACATACAGACTATTTCCTTACTGACCTGATAGACAAGAAATAATAGATTAACTTATGGAGACCCTTTCAAAAGGAGAGTAGATTTTCAGTTGTCTGGAATAATTTCCAGGAGGGTAATCTGAAGACCGTTCGTTTTTGCCCTGGAAGTAAAAATATAGAACCTATCTTTACATGGAAAAACCTGATGCTATCTGGAATAAATGATAGGTTCATGTAATTATGAGGATGAAATAGCCTATTACTTCATCTGCTCGCAAGCATCTTGGTTTTCTTTTCCCACATACCCTGCTGCCTAATGACACCTGTCTCTGAAATCTCCTTTATTCACTTGAATATGCCTTTGTGAAGACCTACTAAGTGTGAGGTGCTATTGATGGGGGCGTGGGGAGACAGAGGGTGCTGAGAAATGGTATTCTTGCCTTTAAAGAGCTCACAGTTCTGTGGTGGAGACCTTAGGACCCTGAAGGGCTCAACCCATGATTTGTAATAAACTGCCTTATTCAAGTGTTCATATTGGGCCTGATGGTATCATGAATCTTTAGGAAACATGTTTCTCTCCCTCCTCCCTGCAGGAAAATGGATGACTCAGGATCATAGGCTATCAGTCAGCACAACTTAGGCTATAAGTACTTTCACACTGACTGACCACACACACACACACACACACACACACACACACACGCACACGCACACGCACACACACATGTGCATTTAACATTTGTGACTATATTAGAATGTAGGGCTCACTGGTCTGCGGCAGCTCCATTCTGGACAATCTCCCCTCATTTGGGAGGGCAGCAGGATTTTACTTTCTTCAAGGGTGTGATTTCTTCTCAGCTTCCCATTTTCCCCTGCGCCTCTTGTGGAAGGGTTTGTGGAGGCTGTAAACGCAGGGCTGCCTCCTGGATCCGCCCCCCCCCCAGCTCTTCTATTCTTATATAATCCGAGAGAAATCTGCTTTTAGTTAGGATGCAGTTGAGGGCAGATTGAGTTTTTTTGGGATGCATGAAATGTTCCAAGTTTGTATGAAGTTCTGTCAAAGTGCAGCCTCTGTGGAGGCAGCTGGAAACCATTAGGGGGACTTCAGGGGACAGTGATTAAAGCAGGAGGAATTTCCATTCTCCGCCCTCTCGCTTTTTATGTTGCTGCAAGCGAGTTGGTTTCCTTTTGAAATGGGAACTAGTCCTCTGGCTGGAGAGCTGGAAAGTCCTTTTGCTTGTCCCTTCCCAGAGTCCACTCGGCTGGTGGCCGAGGCTTTGCCGCACATGAATAGATGCGTGCGTTGGGCCTGGGGCCATGGAGGATGCCACATGTTATCATGGCCCTTGCCACTTTCGGGGCTTGAAATACTCATGAAGGAGCTACCTTCTTGGCCTTGTGTGATAAGGGGAGGCTGCCCCCCACCCTTTTAAAGTCAGTTTCACTCTGTTGCCCAGGCTGGAGAGCAGTGGCATACTCACAGCCACCAGAGCCTCTACCTGCTGGCCTCAGCCAATCTTTCCGCCTCAGCCTTCCAAGTAGCTGGGAACTATAGGCATGCGCCACCATGACCAGTTAACTTTTTGATTTATTGTAGAGACAAGATCTCACCAAGTTGCCCAGACTGGTCTTGAACCCCTAGACTCAGGCAATCCTCTCGCCTCGGCCTCCCAAATTGCTGGGATTACAGGCTTGAGCCACTGAGGCTGCTCTTGAAGGCTGCAGTCCACCTCTCCCACCTCTCTTTGATGGCTGCATGCTGGGCCACAACAAGGAGTAGCTGGGGAAGAGGCTACTCTTTTGCTGTTTCCTCTTTTCTGTGGGTTTAACTGCACAGCACATGGGACCACAGAGCCAAGGGCATAGGGTAGAGGCTGAGGCTGGGACCTGGAAGGGCTGGGGCTTGTTCCTGGGGTGTGGCTCCTCAGCTGATGTGGGCAGGGTTGCGTTAGGGAGATCACATCTGTTCGGTGGCAGAGCAGTGGAGACACAGATGGAGGTGACAGGACTCAATGTCCAGGTGTAGATTAGAGTCCAGGAGGCTCATCTACTGGTAACGTGACCCAGGCATGGCAGGGTGTGTGGTTCCAGGGACCATGTCTCTCTGGGAAAGTAGATGACCATGACACCATCAGAAGTCAAGCGGGCTAGTAGCCAGGGGGCATTAGGAGAAGTCATGGTGGGAGGACAGAGGAGTGAATCCAGTGTCCCATCCTGGTCACCTTCCCACAGAGCCATGAATGTCAAGTGATTAAGTGTGAATTTCCTTTGTTCATTCTTGGAATGCCTGTTACAAAGTCTCAAGAACTTGCAATCTTGGTGGTGGAGTAGGCAGGCAGGCCTCCTAGGGTGGAACCATGGGCAGCTGCTTCCTTCCCACCTCTCCCGCCTCCTACTCTCTGACTTGTCCACTATGTTTCTGGCCCCTTTGGGACTGGAGGGGTGGGTGGGGGCTAGGAAGAGCATGAAGGCATTATTGACCATGGCCGAGGTCAGCTGGTGCCTGTGCCTTCTGGGCTTGGTGGGTGTTTACAGTTGACACTTTCTCCTGGCAAACTTAGGTGCATCATTTGATAACTTCCCACTCTCCAACCCCATATCATGGGGGAATCTCACCTGCAGTTACCTTGATGAACAGGGAAGCTCATCCCGTAGGTGCTTGTCTGATAGTCTCCTAGTGATATACTCCTGGGCTAGGGCTATTCCCAGGCTAGGGCTACTCCTGGGCTAGGGCTCCTCCCAGGCTAGGCTACTTCCAGGGTGGGGCTACTCCCAGGCTAGAGCTACTCCTGGGCTAGGACTACTCCCAGGTTGTAACTTTTACCTGGTTGAGGCTACTCATGGGCTACGGCTACTCATGGGCTATGGCTGCTCCGTATTTGCGGCTCCTCCCAGTCTAGAGCTCCTCTCAGGCTAGAACTACTCCTGAGCTTTGACTACTCCTGGGCTAGTGCTACTCGTGGGATAAGTCTATCCTCTGGCTAGGGTTATTCCTGGGCTGGGGCTACTTCTGGGATGGGGTACTTCCGTGTTGGGGCTATTCCTAGCTAGGGATATGGGGCTACTCCCGGGTTAGGACTACTCCTGTGGAATGGGGCTGCTCCTGGGTTTGGGCTACTCCTGGGCTGGGGCTAAACCTAGCCTTTGGCTATTTCCATGCTGGGGTTACTCCGTGGCTAGGGCCACTCCCAGCTAGGGCTACTGTGTACCTCTCGATAGTTACTTTGGGCAGCTCTCTGAGGACCCCTTGCTTGGCTCTTTTAAACCCGTAGGAATGGAACGGCACATACCCTTTCCTCAAGAAATCTTTGTGTTGTGGCCTTTCTTTGCATCTGCCTTTATTCATCTCAGTCAGCTCCAGGCTTCTGATCAGCTGCTGTTTCTTTATTTCCATTGTTCCCCCTTTCACCTGGGGCCTACCTCGGGCACTCCAAGCCCCACTGAAGCCAATTTCCCTGGGCCTGAGGTCAGGAAAAGGGGCCCTGGCTCTTCCCCAGGGATGTCATGCAGACTCCACACTCATCAAGTGCTCTCACAAAACTGGCTTTTAATTTCAATTTCCCCTCAGCCCCCATTCTCCTTCCCAGGCTACAGTGGGTGGTCTGGCCCAGTTCAAAAGATTTCTTTTTCTTTCTACCACCTTTTAGTGTGTCTTGTATAGATGGCTTTACATTTCTCAATGGGTGAAGAAACATTTAGCACTCATTACCGCGAGCCCTCATATGACTAAAGAGAAAGAATTCATTTTTAAAACACGCTAAATCTGATTCAAACCTTGGGGACTTACTGTGTTCTTGGCGGCAGAACTATTGAAAAAAATGAGTTTTATTTTCTCTTCCAGCTTCATTGCCTTTGAAGAGTTTTTAAAAAATGTAACATATGTTCTTTATTTTCACAGAAGTCCACAGTGCTAAGCTAAACATATATATGTGTGTGTGTGTGTGTGTATATATATATATATACACACACACACACACATATATATAAATCCATTATTAAGACATAACTCCTGTTAAGACTAACAAAACATTAATTTGGCAGAGGTTTTAAAGTCTCTAAAGTTGAGTAGACAAACTATTAGATTGATTAAAGAGATTTTCACACAAGGACAGTCTCCTAATTTGCTGAGCATTGTATCTCAAGGTTAAAAAATTCTGGCTACATTTTAAAGCAGGGAAGATCAATTAGAACATTCATTAGGTTCCTATTTACACTTTAATTGTCAACTCTGCTCATTTGTTGGAAGCCTTTTTTAGTCATTAGTGTCTGTCAGTAAGAAATATGTCTTAATTTTGCTTATATTCATTTATTCATCCTTTCATTCAATCAACAAACATTAATAATGTGCCAAGCCCTTTGCCAGCTTTTAAAAATATACTGATGAAAAAGAAAAAGTTTACCCTCAAGGACATATTCACCTCAGATTCTCTTAGTAGAAAGGCGATATGTTTTACTAAAGTTAGACAAATAATTGCTTCTCACAATGGAACTACGTGAAAAGGACCCTGTTGAATGCACAGGCTGGTTGTTCTTTTCTGTGTGTGGCTTCCGCTTATCTGTTTCACACTCAAAATCTCTGTGTGTGCTTCCTTTTGGCCCCTACTGCCCACTGGATATCTCTGGAGAGCAGTGCCATGTATCTCACCAGGAGTCTGTGGGACCACTAGAGAGTTGGTATGTCCCCCACTTTCCGTCCAGAAGAAGGGATCATCTCACCACTGGAGTGTGGAGTGGAGGTGGTGGAACTTCCAGACTCTGAACAAGGGGCTTTCTGAGGGCAGCTTCGGGAGGAAGGCGGGGGACTGGCAGATGTAGCTCTTCAGAGGAAGGATGCAAGCTCTTCATTCAGTTCTGCATCACACGTGCCCATTAACTATCTTTGGGCCAGGCTCGGTGGCTCAGCCTGTAATCCCGTGACTTGGGAGGCCGAGGTGAGTGAATTGCCTGAGCCTGCGGGTTCGAGACCCGCCTGGGCAACTTGGCAAGACCTCATCTCTACAAATAAATCAAAAAATGAGCCGGGCCTGGTAGCGCGCTTGTAGTTCCAGCTACTTGGAAGGCTGAGGCAGAAGGATCGCTGGAGCCCAGCAGGTCAAGGCTGCGGTGGCCAGGAGTGTGCCGCTGCACTCCAGTCTGGGTGACAGAGTGAGACTCCAACTCAAAAACAAACAAACAAACAAACAAACCATCTTCACACTGGCTGCCTTCATGTTGAGCACTCTTTTGGTGCTCTGGGCAAGATCTGGACCAGGAACTCGGCCCACATGACTGGGGCACTGCTGGGTGCTGCCCCCCTAGTTCTGAATATTTGGGGAGCAGACTGCAGCTGGAAGCTCTTCCCTCAGAGGACAATCCCAGTGATAAGCTTGCCTTGCATTAGAGGCTGAATGGCAATCGCTCAATTTGATATGGTGCATTATAGGTACTTTCTTCGCCCACGATGGTACCATTCACTGAGAAGTATACAGAAGACACCCTGATCATCATCCTCCCTGTTAGACAGACACATGATGACAGAGACAGCACGCAGTGGTGGCCAGAAGCCAGCCTAGGAGTTGAGCATCTGGCTTTGCCGTGAACTAAGTGGTGAACTTGGCCATTTCATCTCATTTTGGGAGGTCTCAGTTTCTTTTCTTTCAAGAAATTTATTTTATTTTTAATTGAAAACTCAAAATAATTCAAACACATAGGAAGGTATGAAGAGTATTATAAAGACTCTCGTATATCCACCAGTGGAGCTTAATGTTGTCATCCTTATTGTAAAAAGGATAAAAAGTTATAGAAAGAATTATAAGAATTTGGGTAGCTAAAACAATTCTTTTAAATTATAATTCTTATAATTAAAAAGAATCTATATAAAATATGAGTTATACATTTTTAAATATAAACACATTGGACCATATTGTTTGGGTATGTTTGTGATTTCTTTTGCTCATTTAATGTTGTATTGGTAAGAGTCACTCGTGCTGATATTTGTGGTTCTATTTATTCTTTTTATCTGCTGTACCTCAACATTTCCTTTTGTCTGTGTTTGAACATTTAGGTTGTTGCCGATTGTCTTCTATTTCAAACCATGCCATATTGAACAGTACAGGCTGCAGATTTCTGTGTACATGTCTGAAAGGTCCAGTGTAGTTTCCCAGTTCTCAACTGATGTCCACACCCCACCAAGGACATGCTCAGACAGGGTGTCAATTGGATCCTTGGAGGAACAGATACTCAAATACACACCCATGAAAGAAGAGAGGAAAGGAAGGTTGAATGGGAAGAGTGTCAGAACACCAATGATATTCCGTGGAGTGACGTTGCAGAAAGAACTGGCACGTTCTGAGAATACACCCACCAGGCTGATAGAGGCTCCTCGGCCAACGGCTGCTGGTCTGAGGGATCCCGGGTCAGGGATGGGTTTGCCCCAGGAACCTTCTGTGCTCAGGCCTGGGCTGCAGCAGCTGGGAGATGTGCGAGTCCCAGAGGTAGCAGTTGGAGCTGATGGCCAACCAAGTTGCCAACATGGTTTTCTTGAAAGGAGTCGCCAGCAGTGTACCACGATGGCTGCCACAGAAAGTGACTGTCCAGTCGACAGTGGTTGAAGGGCCTGAGGCTGCAGGAGTGCTGACTGACCATGGGGTCCAGGACCTTTAGGAATTGAGGTTGTGCTCCTTGGACCACACTGTTCTTGCTGGGGGACGTTCTTCTATCTGTTGGCTCTGCAGAGCCCACTTGCTTGCTTCCAAGGCTCATGCATGGAACTATGTGTTGCTTTGCTCTCTTGTATCGTACATTTCCACATGGTGTAACTGGAATGGGTTTTTGTTTCCTCAGTCATCTGTGTTATCAGAATTGAAAGACTTATTTTTCTTCATCTATGAAATGAGAGGCTGGGATCAATGATCTCTGGCCACTTTCTGCTTTATTAATCTGATACCGTTTTTCTTAAAAGTACCAAAGATGATGATGCTCTGTGGAGTGATGTAGTCAGAGATAATTGAAGGGAAAAGCTGGAAATGCAATTCTTGAAAGAAAGATAGGAACAGTGTGAACCTAGAAGCCACTAAGTTTCATAAAGTAAAGTTATCATATCAGTCTTACTTTTTAGCAAAGTCTGAGGATGGAGTTCATGGCTTATTCATATCTGGTCCTAAATACACTACTTGAGCCATAAGAATAAAAATTAATATGTATTAATTTGAACTTACTTGAAAGATGAACCAACACTATTGTTCATTAGAGAGGGGGAGGTGTTCTATATTTAGATATTTTACATTTTCATGGTCTGTGTAGGAAGGGTAAAATTTAGACTATATGTAGTTCATCTTAATCTACTTATATTTGGTAGAGAATTATGCTTAAGCAGTGAGGGAAGGAAGATAGAGCTTGGACCAGGACTTGGGGATGAGACAATCTTAACTTTGTTTTGGATTGACCAGTGCAACAGAATTCTTCTGACAAGGTCATTGACATGTAGACAAATTATTTATTTCTTTGGAAAACAATACCATTCCCAAGCCATCTATAATGGCAATAACCTACAAGTCATTCTATACATGGCGATCACGGTCATTGGCTCATAACAGCCAGTACTATTGTGGGAATGGAGGCAAAAGGCCACAGAATGACCAGGTCTGACTGGCCTGCCTAGCAGGCTGTCCATTCTCAGTCAGTGCCACAGAGACTCATCGGCCCTAACTTCATGGCAAGAGCTGCCTCCACTCAACAGGTGTATTTTAAAAACTGCATTTCCTGTGTACAGCAGAGTCACGATGGCTTTCTCATCAGTCAATATGTTGAACAAGGAGAACTGACTTCATGAGCCCAGTTTTCTCATCTAGTAACTGTAGTACTGATGTCAATGTCGGTCCAGGTCTGGTGGTTATGCCAAGTGAGGGAGGTCTCTCTGCAACGAGCTCACATGAATGTGGGTCTGGTGACTCAGGGCTCTAGGATTTCCTGTCCTTCCCTAGAATTTATGAATTCCATGTCCATTTTCAGATTTCCAAAGGCCACTTGAGGGTTTAAGTGATGCCTTTAATTATAACCCAAAGTATAGGCAATTGCCTTTTGTGAAGCCAACCATTATCCAGAGGATACTATTAGAGAGTGAGTTACTGAAGTCTGCAGAGCTTGTGAAACGCCCATCAAAATAACTAGGGGAGAAGAGAGATTTACCAGACTGGAACAGTAAAGCTTGACAACAACCTGATGACATCTGGAGCTTACATGACAATGAGCCCAATCCTCAAGCATCAGGTTTCTTTGTAAAAATTCTACAGTGTCCACCAGGCTTGGTGGCTCAGCCTGTAATCCCAGCACTTTGGGAGGCCGAGATGAGTGGATTGCCTGAGCCCAAGGTTCAAGACCAGCCCGGGCAACTTGGTGAGATCTCGTCTCCACAATACATCAAAAGTTAGCCTGGCATGGTAGCACATGCCTGTAGTTCCAGCTACTTGGAAGGCTGAGGTGGAAGGCTCGCCGGAGCACAGTGGGTCAATGCTGGGGTAGCCGTGAGCGTGCTACTGCACTCCAGCCTGGGTGACTGAGTGAGACTCCAACTCGGAAACAAAACAAAACAAAACAAAAAACCCTACAGTCTCTCTTCCTCACTGGTATTCAGAAGGAGAGATGTTGGCAATGTTTTCATTACCTCTTAAAATTTAAACACTGAGTGCAAATGCATCCATTTACTATGCTTCTGCAGACTTTATATCATGTGATTCTTACTATTTCTCCAAGATATAGGCGACACTGCTCCCTGGAGAATGGATACCAAGAAGAGAAGCAATCTGCCCAAATCACGTAGTTAAGAAGTAGCAATGCTGAATTGCGACCTGGATGTTCTGCTCCTGAGTCTAAATGAAATAGCCCATTATGTGATCAAGTCACTAGGATGGGAGAGTAATTTTTCAAGATTGAGGCATTTTTCAGGTAATTTTTAAAAATTGAGTAAGTAAATACTCATAAGATTACATTGGAGAACACAAACCTTGATTTAAGAATCAATGGCAAGGTGGTTTTGTTTTTTTTTTTCCACCCTGACCCACTTTTCCCTAGTCAGACTCACATGTTCCTTGCCCTAAGGATGCTGACAATTCTGGCATAAAGGAGAGAAGATGTCTTTCCGGTCTCATGTGGTTTGAATTCCAACCTTCACTTATTAGTCGTATAACTTTGGACAAGCTCTTTGGTTGACTTGTTTGTAAAATGGTAAAAATTGATGGCAACCAACAAGATTCATGGGAATAAATAAACGAGATGGCATCTGTAAAGAGCCTGCCATTCTAGGCACCAAGGACATGACCATCATTACATGGACAGCAGCACCAAGCAGGGTATTATTTTAACTTGGAACGTCTCACCCCTTTCAGAAGGTAGATAGTTAGTTTAAAAATATATCGTGGCTGGAAGGCTGAGGCGGAAGGATCGCCGGAGCCCAGCAGGTCGAGGCTGCGGTGGCCGGGAGCGGCCACTGCACTCCAGTCTGGGCGACAGAGTAAGACTCCAACTCAAAAAAAAAAAAAAAAAAAAAAAAAAAAATATATATATATATATATATATATATATATATATCGTGGTAAGTTTGTGATAAGTTAAGTGACGTAAATAAGCAACATTCTCTTGGATTTTTTATGACTTTCTTTCTGTATTTTTATTTAAAATTTTAGGGTAATTCTCCTGGATTTTTTTTTTTTTTTGAGTTGGAGTCTCACTCTGTCACCCAGACTGGAGTGCAGTGGCCGCTTCCGGCCACTGCAGTCTCGACCTGCTGGGCTCTGGCGATCCTTCCACCTCAGCCTTCCGAGTAGCTGGAACTACAGGTGCACGCTACCATGCCTGGCTAATTTTTGATTTATTGTAGAGATGAGATCTTGCCAAGTTGCCCAGGCGGGTCTCGAACTCACCTCAGCCTCCCAAAGGTGCGGGATTACAGGCTGAGCCACCGAGCTCGGCCTCTTCTGGATTTTTTATACCATGACTTTCTTTCTGTATTTTTATTTAAAATTTTAGGGTACAAGATGGAGAATTCGTAGCCCTTTTATAGTGTTTTTTTGCACTTCAGTGGCTTCTGTAGGCTCATAGCTGGTCTTATCTTTTGAACCTAATGCATGTAACAGCCTTTGAATAAGAGTAGCAGCTTGTCACCCAACCTCAGTGATTTGTACAGGCCAAAACAAGCTTTCTGTTAAGATCGTGACCACCCCAGATGTCGGTCTGCTTTGCTTATCATAGTTCCTCAGAATGGAATCACATGAAAATAGTCCCTGAGGGTCTTAACTCATGGCAACCTTGGTCTCCTCCTCAAGAGAAATTCTCAGGAACACCCTGGGGGTGGGGTTTGAATGTGGCTTCTGACATCAGGTGACTCACTGCAGGTTGTGGATGTGTGGGAGGAGGGGCTTTGGGGGACCCAAGTCTTCCCCCCACCCCCGCCTCCTCCTCCCCCTCTCCCTCTCTGCCTCCCCCCCCACCCAGCCTTCCCTTCCTCCACCATCTCATCCTGTCTCAACACCTGTGTCTCTTTCTGCATTGCATGATATTCACAACACAGACCTGGGAACCTGAGTGTGCTGGGCAGGAGGGCAGCAGGATGCAGGTGCCTCTTCCACCTGCAACGCTCTTTTAAAAATATATAAAAAAAGCACATGCTACTTCAGAGATGCCATTACAGCAACGCACTCATAGTCAACTTCAGTTGGCCTTTATTGAGCACTTACTGTGTGCCAGACACAATGCACTTGGTGCAACTTCACACATTTTTCATAACAGGGGCTTTGTGGGACCCAAATCCCCCTCCCTTCCCCCCTCCCCCTGGACTGAATTGTGTCCTCCAACTTCTTACGTCAAAGCTCTACCTCCCAATGTGATTGTATTTGGAAACAGGGCTTTTGTGTTCCCATAGGAAGAGACACAGAGGCTTCTCTCTCTTCCAATGTGAGAACACAGTGAGGATTAGAGGAGAACCCTCGCCAGACAACCGTCCTGCCACAGCCGGCTTGTGGACACTCAGACCTGGCAGTGGAGAGGAGGCACATTCCTGTCGTTGACAGTGTTATCTCATCGCTGTCTGAGCTGAGGGATACAAGCCTGAATTGGATCCTTTTTTATGGACGAGGTAACCGAGGCTCCGATCTTTGTGTTTCACGTCTCAGCATTGTCTAACCCTGTCTAACCCTGTTTCTGACCACTCTGTCTCAGCTCAGGTGAGACTTGTGAGCTGCATTGCTGTGTTTTCTGCAACCACATGTTTGCTACAACCACATGTTTGCTTCCACCACTACCCCATCCCCCCCCATTTTTCTAAAGAATTTTCTTTAGAATTCTTTCTTAAGAATTATTCCCTCCCAGTACCCAGGTCTCTTGCCATTCTTATTCCTTCCCAAATCCCATCCTATCCCCAGGCAAGCATTTTGTCATTGTCTTGTGTCCTCTCTCCTCTCTTCAAAATGTTTCCTGAAAATGGGTTCCTCTCTCTGAGACGTCCTGTCACCCATCAAGTGTATCTTGCCCATCCTTGTTACAAAGTTGCTTCTTCCACATTTGCACTCAGGCAAACATCTTTGGTTAGACATTGGGGCTTTTTGTTGTTGTTTGCAACTTTGTAAAGTTTTTGGTGGTCCAAAGGGGAGGAGTAATGAAAAAAAACAGGCAGATAATCTGTCATTTTCCTAAGTCAAGATGTAGTGATAGCCAATTGCTGCCTAGTTTTTAAAGCGTTTAAAGATGATTTATCATTGTGTTATATTTTTGCTGTTTTCATGATGAGGTGGTCCTTGTGCATTTCGAATTCCCCACCATGGGGCTGTGAATGGGCCCGCAGCTTATTGAACCCTGATATCAACATACACAGCAGCGAACGGCAGACACATATTAGTCTTGAACACCCAAGGCAGTTGTACTATTGACATTCCTCATTTCCCATGAATAAGAGGAAAAGAAAGACATCCCCATGGATCTTCTGTCTTGCTGGCTTTGTGAGGCATCCTTCCGCTCCTGCCCTCACCTGAGCCTGCAATCAATCATTGGGCCTTGGGCTGCTGCTTCCTGAGGTCGCCATCTCCCGTGATCTGCCTTCCTGACTTTCTATTTTGCCGGCTCTCTCCCTGCCAACATGTTGCCCTTCCTGTCCACACGCTTCCAGGACTTGAACCCAGGGCAACAAATGCACACAGCAGGGTACACCCCGTATTTTGGGTTTCACTCTGCACATTCGACCTTCACCTTGCTGCCTGTTCTCTCTCCAGGCCCGTACCATCCCTGAACGTTGCAAGTGACTCGTCCCCTCTGTACGTGTTGCTGACATGTGGCAGACCTTTTGCTAGTCCCCAGGGATGTGATGCTCATCAGGATAGCCATGACCTTGTCCTCCTGGGATGCGCAGTCCACAGGAAACACAGAAGACCCCATCAGGGGTGATACCAACACGTGTTGAACTCTACAGCAGGGAAGTCATGGCATGCCGGCAGGGAGCGTCGATGGCCTCCTGACTCAGACTTGGACAGAAAAGACATGGTGTCTCCAGGTCAAGACCTGAAGACTGGGCAGCACCATCCCGACTCCACCAGAGCTCAGGGGTCGAGGGCAAGTGTCCCTGCTTCAGGCAGAGGTAGCATCATTCGAAACCAGTTCATATCTGGGGTATGATGAGGGGTTCACTGTGGCCAGAGTCAGCTGATGAGCTGTGTTGGAAGATGAAGTCAGAGGGACTCATTACCTTCTTCTTTTCTCTTCCCACCTTTTCTTTTCTTCCTTCCCTCCTTTCTTTTTATTTTTTATTCAATTTTAATTTTTGTTTTGTTTTGAGTCAGGGTCTCACTCTGTCACTCAGACTGGAGTACAGTGACCACAGCTCACTGCAGCCTTAACCTCCTGGGATCAGCAGACGATCCTCCTGCTTCAGCCTCCTGAGTAACTGGGACTGCAAGCATGTGTCACCACACCTGGCTAATTTTTTATTTTTATTTTTGCAGAGACGCAGTCTCACTATGTTGCCCAGGCTGGCCTCAAACTTGTGGGCTCACGTGCCGCTCCTGCCTCAGCCTCCCTGAGTGCTGGGATTATGGACATGAACCGCCACACCTGGCTGAGATGCATTTCACAAGCAGGCTATTCAGGCCATGACTCACTGTTCCCTCTACTTGAAATGTCCCCCCCACCCACCAGGCAGCCCCCTACCCTCTGTGAGACTCAGCCTGACCATCATCTTCTCTGTAAAGTTCCTTCTAACCTTGCTCAGGAACAGTTTTTACGTACCACATACCTGAGTTTACATTCACACACCACATCTGTCTCTCCCACTGCAGGGTCAGCTCCTGGAGGGCAAGGTTGATCATTTTTAAAATAATCTGAATCCCTCCCTTATATCAGCAAAGAAACTGTCATAAAGCATATGCTCAATGTGGAGCATTTGCTGATGTTACACCTTTGAAAAGCTGGCGATCTTCCCCATGAGTTTTAAAACATTGTGTTTCATTCACATCTTGGCCTGGGTTGTTTGCAGTGTAGGTGTGTGTCCTTTGGCATGTGGCATGTGTCCTTCCTTTAATGTGTCCTTTGGCATGTGGGGCCAGGAGACTGCCCCGCTATGTCTAGTTGATTCCACAGGTTGACTTACAATAGGGCACAGCTCCCAGGAGGAGTGTGATCAGGGCTCCAAATGCTCTGCTTTCAAGCCGGAGTTTATTACTGGGGGAAGAGGGTGTGTGTCAGGTGTCATCTGCACTGAGAGCCAAGGGCTGAGGCTAGAAAGGCTGAGAAGTGGCTGCTGGTTTCTCATGGTTGTTGAGACCAGGATCCGCCTGGCTTCATCTCCTGGCAGTAGCTTTAGGTCCAAAACAAGTGGCTGTGTGTGACTTTGAAGAGCTGTGTCAGAGTGTCAAGGCCAGGCGTGGCCAGAAGTGCTCTTGACTGAGCATAAAATCACACAACGGGAATGCCTTCACACTTAGGGGAGGCCATGCCTGGGTCTCACGGGGAATGCCCTGAGCTCTGGTGAGGACAGTGACCAGAGTAGGGGCTTTGGGCACAGAGGAGGTGAGATGCCTGTGGCCTCTCCAGTTTTTCATCAGTGAGCCTCTAGGTTAGAAGTGGTAACACTTAAGACACCAAGATCAGCAGATGCAAATGCTCTATCAGAAATATATCTCAGTGGAACGATCAGGCTGTCTGCCTACCTGGATAGCTGTTCAATACTTCATTTAGTTGAGACTGTTCATTGAGGGCCTACTACATGCCAGACACTTCTCTATTTAGGATATAAAAGTAAAGAGGCTAGGCAAATGTTTGCCTACATGCAACATATTTTCTAGAAATGAACACATAAAATATCATTTCAGGTAGAGGTAACTGTCATGATGAAAATAAAAGCTGGGTGAGGAGGCAGGGGTAAGCCTCCTCACCCATGGGGCAGGGCTCGTGTGTGGGGTAGGGCTTATGAGAGAGTGGCCACAGTGTACTGGGCAGAGAGGGCTGTGTACTGAGCAGAGAGCGAAACGAAGGGAGAGTGTGATGGGTGTGACCATGAAGATGGGGGCCTCCAGAAGGACAGTGTGAAGTTAACTTAACTGAGAGGCACCATGGGAGCAGAAGGGGAGAGGAGGAGAGCAGGCAGAGGTGGTGTTGAGGAAGGAGACAGGTGGGGGGCTCTGGAAATGACTTTGGAAGGGCTGGGCAAGCCTGGACATGTAGGCAGGTTGTGAGATGCAGGTTTCCAAACAGTTGCCAGTGCTGTGATTGATTGTGGCTGGGTGGAAAGCTTGTATTCATCCAAGCAAGCAAAAAAAAAGCCAATGGCAGTTCTGGAGATGGAGGAAGGTAGCTGGACACAGAATAAATTCTTAAAGAATTGGATTAGATAATGTGTGAAAAGAGGACTTGTGGCATGGCAGTGAGAGCAGAGGAGCCGTCTCTAGGGCTATGACCTTCTCAGTCCCTCCTTCATCCTTTACTGCTCATTTTTAACTGAGCATCCAAGCAAGGTGCCTTTGCGTCTGGTCGTTAGGCCTGAGCTGCAGTCCTCTGCCTCAGGGCTGGGCCCTCACATGCTCCTCCTCAGTGGCATCGGCCTCTAGCCCACAAGGCTGTCGTGTGTGTCCAGGAGCCAGCACTGAGGGCGAATGACCCTTCTATGAGTTTTACACATCCCAAGGTTAGTGGAAATTTGGAGAAAGAGGGACTGTTGTTTACTTAGGAAAATTGGACATGGCGGTTGCTATCCTGAGGAGTAGTGCTGTTTTTCCCTTCAGGTGGTGAAACCTGAGCTTACTGGTTCCACAGATTCCTCACGTGCACCAGAAAGTGTGAGGCAGCGAGCTGAGATAGCTGTAAAACAAAGCAAACCGCCCTCCCCTCCCCCGTCAAAACCTCTGGCATTATGGCTGCAGAATCTCTGCAGAGAATGACCAGTCTTCTCAATATGTTGGCCTAAATAAACAACAACAACCAAAAAAACAAGACAAAAACAAAAAAACCAGATGCTCTAGGTTTTTTTATTTTCCTTTTCCCAGAATGTATTTACAGGCTTTGAATTTTCATGGTGCCTCCCAAATATGCTCTTCTTTCTCCATGGGCTGTCTGCTGGACCTGCAGGTTTGGTTCAGAATGGAGAAATTAGTGCAGGGCTTCATCCCTACATGTCCCAGACTGAATTGTTGATGGGGTGGGATTCTTTTCATGCTACCCTGCCTGTTTCCTCTCCAGCACTGAGGAGACAATCTAGACACACTCAGTTATTGACAGGTTATGAGGATGGTCAATATCATAGACATTTAGCCTTTTCTTCTGGGTCACAATGGACCCTGCTTGTGGGTGGACCATATCTAAAATTGCTTCATTGGTGAAGATTATATATGAACCTCTCAATTTTCTATTTGCTTCTTACCTCAAAGATTGGTCTTAAAAAATATTCATTGCCACACTATAATTATACATATTTATGGGATACAATTTGATGTCTTGATACAAGCATGCATTGTGCAATGTTTAAATCTGGGCAGTCAGTGTATCCCTCACCTCATGCATCCACCATCTCCCTGTGGTGAGAACATCCTGCACCCCTGACTCCAGCCACTTTGCATACACAACACCCTACTGTTAACCACAATCACTCTACTGTGCAGTAGAACACCAGAATGTATTCTTCCCATCTAGTTGTAACTTTGTATCCACTGACCCATCTCTCCCCACCTTTCCTTCTCTCATCCCCTCTTAGTCTGGTAATCACTATTCTACTTGCTACTTCCACGAGGTCAACTCTTTTTTTTTTTTTTAAATTCCACATATGAATGAGATCATGAGGCATTTTTCTTTCTGTTCCTGACATGTTTCAATTTAACAGAATGTCCTCCCGGTTCATCCATTTTGATTCAAATAACAAGATTTAATTTTTAAAAATGAATGAATAGTATCCAATGTGTGGATACACCACATTTTCTTCATTCATTTATTTGTTGTTGGGCATTTAGACTGATTCCAAGTCTTGGCTGTTGTGGATAGTGCTGTAATAAGCACAGCAATGCAGGTATCACCTTGACATGCTGATTTCACTGCCTTGAGATATATACCAAGTAGTGGAATTACTGGATCATATGCTAGTTCCATTTTTAATTTTTTAAGAAACCACTATATTGTCTTCCATAATGGCTGTACTAATTTCCAATCCCACCAATAGTGTATAAGAGTTCTATTTTCTCCACACCCTTGCTGTCACTTGTTTTCTCTCTTCTTTTTGATAACAGCCATTCTAACTGGAGTGAGGTGATATCTCACTGTGGTTTTGATTTGATGATTTTTTTACTGTACCTGTTGTCCATTTGTAGGTCTTTTTTGGATAAGTACCTATTAAAGTATTTTGCCCATTTTTTAATTGGGTTATTTGCTTTTTGTTATTGAGCTGTTTAAGTTCCCTATATATTCTGGATATCAGCTCCTTGTCAGATATATAGTTTGCAAATATTTTCTCTCATTCTGTAGGCTGCTGCTTTACTCAGTTGTTTCCTTGGGAGTGCAAAATTTTTGAAAATTAATGTGATTGATCTAACAGCATGAACATGGTTACAGACCAACAAAAAATTATGACAAGTGCAGGAACAGTTTTGTGGTCCATTTTAATTGAAGTTGTATGTGTATGTGAGAGAGAGAGAGAGAGAGAGTGTGTGAGGTGGTGGTAAGGAAGATTAGGAAAGGATTTTCTTTTCCCTCAATGTTTCTTCAAAGTAAATCATTACAAGCTTGTATATCATTGGATGCTCCATTCCTAAATGTTTTCTTTGGAGATTCTCATTGCTTTGCTAATTGTATTAGTTATCTATTGCTATGTAACAACTTTCCCCAGAATTTAGAGGTTTAAAACAATAAACAGATATCATCTCAGTTTCTGTGAGTTATAAATCAGTGTCTGGCTGCACTGGGTCCTCTGACAACCAAAATGTTGGCCTGGACCCTGGGCATCTCAAAGCTCGAAGTGGGGAGGACCCACTTCCAGACAACTCGCATGGTTGTTGGCACATATGTGATGGCAGCTGGCTGGAGACATACGTACCATGTGGGCTTCCACAGGGCCAGTCACAGTGTGGCCTCCTGCTTTCCCTAGATGAAGGACTCAGAAAGAATGAGAGCTGGCAAGCAAGATGGAAGTCATGTTATTTTTGTTACCTAATCCTTAGGGTGATATCATGTCACTTTTCCTGTCCTCTGTCCTTTGTTCATCAGAATCTAGTTGCTGCACCCAGCCCACAATCATGGGGAGGGAATAGTACAAGGGCATGGGTGTCTGGAGGTGCAGAACATAGGGGGCTATTATAGAACCTTCCTCCCACACTAAGTTATTAATCCATAAGCAAACACATATTAAAGACATGCACAAAAAGCCTTGTTCTGTGGACTGGGGTTGTAGAAGGGCCCAAATGCAAACACGTATGCAATGTGTTGTGTTTCTCAAAATGTGTTTTGCAAGCTATCTAAGAAGAAACACTTATGCTTTTAAAATATCCTACAATAACAAGCCAGCACATACTAAGGGCTCAGAGAATTATGGAGGTGGGAGAACTCGCTGTGAAGATGAGTTAAGACCTGAATCCCATCTGAGAGAGACACATTTCCACAGGACACAGGCACATGGGATGAGACATGCTAGAGGGTGGCAGCTGGAACCCAACAGGAGCCAAGTGGCTTCATTCCTTTCTGCCATGTCCAGGACCCCTCATGATTGCTGCAACCATCCCCTTCTGTCCCATTCTCCCCACCCCCTCCCTGCCTCATGTGAATGACTAGGAACAATGGAAAAGAGAAAGAAACAGGCAGGACTTGCAACTTTTATGAGGTGATTTTTCTTCTGATTTTGTTTCTGGAACTTTCTGAGACAGTTTGCTGTAGAGCTCCTGTACCTCCTTCCTGCTTGAAACTGGAAAGTCAACAAAGATGAGAACCACTGCTTTCTGATTTGTTGTGTCTCTTGCAGCCCTGTCCAGCAGTAGCCTCTCATTTTGCCAATGAAGAAAATGAGGCCTTGAGAAGTTCACTTACTTGCTGAAGTTCATGCACACTGAGGAGAGAGCAGGGATTCTGTAGGCCCCAAAGCACCACTCTCTACAACACCCACCGCCTTCTGCTGATGTGCATATGGCCCACTCTACCTGGACTCCGCCACATGAGGCTGGTGACAAGGATTGTCCTCACATCGCACGCGAGGAGCCAGGCAGTTTGGGGTGTGACCCTCTTACTTGCTGACACCAAGTAGTGCTAGTTTTGTTTTCTGATAACACTCTGCATATGAAATACCACTGACTTCACTGAGACTCAGGCATCTTCTACATGAGAACAGAGAACCCCTTCACCTGCCTGAGCTGGCTGGAATACTCAATAAACAAAACAGAACACATTTTAGTAATATCTATTCACCACTGTGGAAAGAAGGGAACATCAGAATTATGTAAAATTGAAATGCTATTTGAATTTAAGTTTCAGAAGAAAACTGATTTACATTGAGCCATGATAGAAATTTGGAGACATTTTAACATGCAGTGCTTTCTTAGAGCAGTTGTGTGCTCCGGATGAGTTTTATCTACTAAAATGCCATTCCAGGGGGTAAAAAATCCAAACTTTTTCACTGAAGATTTAAGAAGTAGAGTCTTTATTAAATCTAGATTTTAAGTTTATGTGTATATATGGATTTAAAACAATAAGTAGCTTATCTCAATCCCTGAACCTGTGTTTTTTTCTGGTCACTATCTTCCAGGCACGGAGAGGAAATGAAACAGCCTCACCTCCTAAACGTTCCTTTATCCCCCCTGCACTTCCTTTTTATTCTCCTTAATTTTAAGAATTTATAGTGTAGTGAGAACTTTCATAAACTCTAATATTCCTGTAGAAAGTGATAACAGTCATGTTAGATGTTGTGATTTTTTTTAATAAAAGTGATATAGCATCTCTCCCTAACAGAAATCTCAAACCAAAAATTAAAATATGGTTAAGTATTACAGATGATGTTGATATGTGGGTCGTTACTTCGTGAAGACTAAATCTTTTTAGAAGAGGAATAGTGGGTTAAATTTTGCTGTGACAGAGTGATCTCTGGTGATGCTGCTGAGCAAAGTTGGTAACATAACTAAATGAAGACTCGTGGCTGTAGTTGACTTACAAAGCAGCTGCTCCCTTCATGAGCACCCAAAACCCCAGTAGAAGCCGGGCTCGGTGGCTCAGCCTGTAATCCCGCGCCTTTGGGAGGCTGAGGTGAGTGGATTGCCTGAGCCCGCAGGTTCGAGACCCGCCTAGGCAGGGAGACCTCATCTCTACAATAAATCAAAAAATCAGCCGGGCGTGGTAGCGCATGCCTGTAATTCCTGCTACTGGGAAGGCTGAGGCGGAAGGATCGCTGGAGCCCAGCAGGTCGAGGCTGTGGTGACCAGGAGCGGCCACTGCACTCTAGTCTGGCGACAGAGTAAGACTCCAACTCAAAAAAAAAAAAACAAAAAACAAAAACCCCAGTAGAGATTGTAAGTATTTTCACAAACTGTATAGTGTGGTACGTTTCCAAAGACTTTATCTTACTGTACCTTCAGACTCTTCTTTGAGGAAGGTTATCCTTTCCCTTTCATGGAGAGAAGAGGAAATCTGACATCAGAAGGATAACATGATATTCTCAGGGTCACGTCCAAACCCAGGATTGAATCTTAGGTCTTCTGAGTCCAAGGCTGGTGCCTTGTCACTTAACTGTAAGTGATGGGGGTGCCAGTGTCTAAGGAACCCACAAAAGGCCTCACTGACAAACATATGTGCACCAAGTGCAGTGCTTCTTCCATGCATCCATCCTCTTGGTCACATGAGGTCCCTGCATCTCCCACTACCTTCCATGTGTGTTGGCTGTCTACTCTTCAGATTGAATGGCCCATTGAAAGGCTCAGCATTGTCTTGGTCCCTCTCCAAGAGTATTCATACACCTGGCACCCTTCTCTGATCTGCATTGCTTCCCTCTTAGCTGTGGCCCCTTGATATTACTGATATGAGATGCGGGTGCTTTGTCACGTGGGGTGTGTGCTAGGATGACCCATTCTCATGTCTGTCCCTACTCGGGGTGGGGAGGTGGGTGGTGGTCAGCTTCACAGGGACAGAGAACAGGCTTTGCTTTTTCTCAGCTTTCCAATGGCTTGTACATAGGAGCAGGTGGGCACACGCAGGATTGATTAAGGGTTTGTACGAGCACTTGGTGACAATGACAAACCCAGACATGGAGAACTCACTGCCACCTGCCTGGGCTGGGGGGAGCTGCAGACACTAGGGGAAGAGCTGACTGTGACAGGTGGAGGCAGGGAGACATGGAGAGAACTATCTGAGGCTCCCTTCAGAGGCTCACCCTGCCTCCCTCGCCGGCTTTATTCTGTCTTTCCCACTTGACCAAGCGCTCCCTTGGTGCTCCCAGTGCCGGCACAGCACAGGATTAGAGGAGCTTAGAAATACCTGTTGACTGAACAACTGATGCTGGAGGGACAGGAAAGTGTACACGGGTCATGTCCAGACTATTTACTCCCCAATGATGGTCTCTGCACACAGTGTTTTGATTTCTAGTGTGTGTTTTGGTATCTTGGGACACTCCAGCTTTTGTCAGTTTTGTTTCCCTCCTTCCATATGCCTTTCTGCTTTTAGTTACCCTTGCATGCTGCCGAGACGGAATTCACTCACAGCTGCCTCCATTTGTGCGGCATTAGTGGTGTTGTGCAGTCTCCTGTCTCCCGTAAATCTACCCCGAGTGCATGTCCGAGGGCGAGGCAGAAAGTTGCAGGAAACACCAGTCAGTCCCATCTCAGCACGAGGATTTACTTGTCAATGTCTAGTGGGGAACTGACTGACTTCGGTTCCTTCTCAGAGATTCTTTGCATGCTATTTCTTCAACACCTTTTTAACTATTCATTATTTTCTAGGTTTAAAATAAAATCATTTTGGGGACTCTCCTTCCAGGAATTGATATTAATTGAATCACTCCTCCCTTTTAAAGGAGGGGATCCCTAAACCTAAGTGGGAATTTTATTTAAAATATTCTAGATGTAAGAGATTAAAAAGGAGCTAATTAAATGTAATATTGTTTCCAAGGAAATGAAATCATAGCATATGTGACTTTCATTAGTGACTTTGCCATAGAGATAGAAGCCAAAATACTTAATAGGGAAAATTTGATGAATAATTAATTGATCCTTAAATTGTTTGTTAATGGGTGCTGCTACATACCCATGAAATACATTTTTTGTGTTGTGTGTATTTTCTGAGTTGCTCTCTCAGGAAAAAGGCAAGATGTTTCTAATAGTAAATCAAACCTTGTCAACCGTTGCTAAGGCAGCCGGGGTCTCATCTCTTTCTGTGTAGCCCCGATTATGTCTCTCGATTTTCTCAGATCAAGAGAAGTGAAGAAAACCGTAATTAGTTGTCCAATTAAAACATCATTTCATGTAGGGATTTGGCTGGGGTCATCCTTGATACAATGATTATAATGGTAAAAGCCAATCTAATGCACACCTGCAGGGAAATTAGTTAAAGCACAATGAGGCAATGCCGTGATATCTTGTGGACTGATTGTGTTTTTGTCCAGAAAATCAAGGCTTCCTAATGTTTAGAATCCCAGAAATCCATCACTTAGTGGACCTAAAATTTAGTAAGGTTTGATTCATTTTTGTTTTCATTTTGCTTGCTTTTTTCTCAAGTGGATGTTGAAGTACAGTTAAATGCAATTCAGGTGTTGCCTGTTGTTTTTGTGTTTTTTTAGCTTGAGAAAAGGGACTCAAACTTCACCTGTGTCGAACGTGCATGGTCGAGTCCCGCGTGTTTATGCCGGACATGGGTTTTTCCGTCCTCCAGACTTGTGTGGACACCAGCTTCCCACTTCAGGTTGGGCTGCAGTCAACCCAGACTCTGCATGTTGGAACGTAGCTCCTGACCCCCTTACCAATTCCCTCCCAGCCTTTGTCCCTGTGGCTCACAACACCTGCACCCTTTCAGTGGCCCAGGCCAGGGCCTTGGGGGTCCGCTCCTGATGCCTCCCTTTCCCGACCCTCGACTGGTGGGTTTCAGAGCACACGCAGCGTCTGAACACCTCTTGCTCCCTTGTCCTGCTGCTCAGGCGCGAGCCTCTGCCAGTTCTTGTCTGGATTCATGGCTGGGATCTCTGAGTCTCTGGTGGTCCCTGCTTCAGACTCTGCCCTCCTGCAGTCTATTCTAAACACGACAACCAGACAGATCCTTAAAAATAAAAACACGTCATGCCATGCCATAGCTTCAAGCCTCAGATATCACGCCATTTCAACTGAAGTCGAAGCCACTGCCCTCAACAGCTAATCAAGCCTCAGATATCACGCCATTTCAACTGAAGTCGAAGCCACTGCCCTCAACAGCTACAGAAGCTCTCAGTGACCTGGCCCCTCTACGCTGCAGGCCGCCCTTGTCTCTACTGCTATCTCCCTGGCTCTCACAACTCCAGCCGTGTGGGCCTCCTTGCTGTACTGGAGGATGACACTGCCTGGGGGATTCTGTCCTAGATACCCCGTGGCTCACACCCTTTCTCCTTCTGGTCTTTCTTCAAATGTCACCATCTTCACAAGGGCTTCCCTGAAGCCCCCTGAACATTGCTCTGTGCCCCTGGGGTGAAAACAGCATTCACATTCACATCCACAGGTCCTGTTTGTGTTCTGGACCATTTGTTTATCCTCTCTAGGGCTCAGTTTTCCCACTATAAATTTAGGAATATAGGCAAAATGTGCCATAAACCCTATGGGCTTTACAATTTTAAAAATTCTTGCCAGCATCAATAACTCAAAAAACAACAGATGCTGGAGAGGCTGCAGGGAAAAGAGAAGACTTCTACGCTGTTGTTGGGAGTGCATACTAATACAATCTCTGTGAGAAAAAGTTTGGTGATTCCAGAAGATCTGAAAATTGACCTTCCCTACTATTCCACAATCCCCCTACTGGGATTATACCTGGAGGAACTCAAATCGGTCTATGGAAAAGATACCTGCGACATATGTTTATTGCAGCATTGTTCACAATAGCAAAAACATGGAACAAACTGTGCTGCCCATCAAAAAGGAACTGGATAAAAAAATGTGGTACATATACATGATGGAATATTATGCAGCCATAAAGAAGGACAAAATCATGAACTTCACAGAAACCTGGATAGACTGAGAGCCTATAATACTGAGCAATAGTACTGCATTGTTTCTGTTAACAATACAGAAACAAAGAACTGAGTATCACATATTCTCACTCATAAGCAGACCTTGAATAATTATCATGTGCTACAAGAAAAGAACTGTTAGTAGTGGGATGCTGCTGGGGGAAGTGTGATACATCTCATTAACAAGGGTACCTGCATAATGACCATTCATAGACCTAACCCTGAATTGTACCCCACATCTTTAAAATAAAATAAAAAAAAATTTCTGACTAGGCATCGTGGCTCACACCTGTAATTCCAGTACTTTGTGAGAGGCTGAGGTAGGAGACCAGGAGTTAGAGACCAGCCTAGGCAACATAGTGAGGCCCTGTCTCAAAAAAAAAATTATATGAGATCTATTTGATTCTGCTAAATTGAGTAGCTGGACTTGACCTTGAAAGTCTATTATCAGTGAGGGGGACACGGGCCCATTTCCCCACAGCTCAGCTCCTAGGTGAAGCATTAATACCTGTCCTGGGATGCGGCTAAGACAGATGTTATGTTTCTGAAATGAGTCTAGTTTAAAAGTGTATTTGCTTTTGCCGGTTCCAGCTTGCTTTGACTAACTGAATGGCTAGACCTTAGGCTTTTTTTTTTTTTTTTTTTGAGTCAGGGCCTTACTCTGTCACCCAGACTGGAGTGCTGTGGCATGATCATGGCTCACTGCAACCTCAACCTCCTGGGCTCAGGTGATCCTCTTCAGCCTCCCAAGTAGCTAGGACTACAGGTGCACACCACCATGTCCAGCCAATTTTTTGATTTTCTGTAGAGATGGGGTCTCACATTGTTGCCCAGGCTGTTCTCGAACTCCATTCCTGGGCTCAAGTAATCCTCCCATCTCAGCCTCCCAAAGTGCTGGGATGACAAGCATGAGCCACTGCACCTGGCCGGGGCCTCAGTTTCTTCATCCATAAAAGAGGACCTTGTGCCAAATGATCTCCAAGTTCTCTTCTAGATCTAGAATTCTCTCTCCACAGGAGGCAAAGCAGACACTTTCCCTCACAGTCACTCTTCATCTGGTCTTATAAAATGTTCGTTTACAAGTTGATGATGAGGGACACCCCCTGGCTTTGTGGGGGTCACCCCTCCTGCCAGGCAATGTGAACATTTCTCATAGCTCTGTTCAGATGCTTCTGTCCCACAGAGACCTCTGTTTCAGATGAGGGCGACACTAAGACACAGACCTGCACACTTGTTTTTAGCACTAGAGAATTGGGCAAAAAGACCAAGTGGGTGCTGAGACAGCAGCCGTCTTGGTCCCAAGGTCTGAGCACTTTTTAGAATTGAAAGTTTTGTTGCGCCTGACTGTTTTGGTCAGAAGATCATAGGTATCTGAATATTTTAACGTGCCTACTCCAAGCGTTTTGGGGAGAAGGCTCTTTTCCAGACGACTGTGCTCAGTACTTTCAATTCTGAAAAAGATCAGTTATCTGCTTTTCTTCACAGATGATTCTAATGACCAACAGCCAAGTTGTTACCCAGTTAACGAATCGTTTTTCTTTGTGAACACTACTTAAACGTAATTATTAAGCTAGCACCTTAATCAATTCTTGAAGACTGTTTCTGTACAATACTGAAGCTAATGGTATTCTGTAAGAGCACCTTCCAGGTGCATAACCACATATAGCTTCTGGGGTGATTATGTGACCAACCAGAAGCATTGTGCAAAGAAGATGTCCTCTGATTTTATTCCTCATAGAACTAATGTGGCAGCTGAGAGGTACGAAGGCAACTTTGGGTGTAATCTTGGTACTTCGAGGCATGGTGTTTTGAAGTTTTTGTTTCTGTGGTTTTCAAATGTTTCTGAGGTGTGATCCAACAAATTTGCACATAAGCAAATAAGACGGAGATGGCCGTTCTCGACAGGGCACTGCCTAGGCACCTAGAAAACTAAAGCAAAGATTCTCCAAAAGTAAACCTCTCAATGTCTGATTTCCTTTTGAGTCATGTGACTAATGTCATTCATTCATTCATTCATTCATTCACCAGTCAGTATTGTTCTAAATTAGGCCTTATGGAGACTCTGATGGATGCGATTGTCTTAGTACTGGAAATCAATCAGGAATAACACACTAAAATGCCCAAGGATAAACCAAAGGATCTTTAGTAACGTTGGTACTTATTCCAGTTCTTTTTCCATTCTGCAGAGAGGCTATTTCTGTGGTGCTGTGGACCTAATTGAAACCATATGTCACTACGCTTGATGTTTCCAGACAGGCAAACCAGCCTCAGCTGCACTCTGAAAACTCGACACTCATCATGTTTTTCTCCTTATTACTGGGGAGGTCTTTAAAAAGGCAAGAAGCTCATTAGTAGTTGCAGACTCTGAGAACCACTTTCAGCTATAAACCCTGGGATTTTGTATGCTGTATCTTTCAGTCAGAATTTAGTTTTATTCCTTTTGAACATTTTTTTCTCCTTATAGAATTTATTTTTCTGCAATACATGCAAACACAGCCTTGAAACCACAGTTTCTTCTTATCTCTGGCCAGCCATGTCATAGTCCAGACCCCTTCCTCCATCTCAGGATAGGGTCCCCCTAGAACTTGAAGTGTTTGGTCTTGGTTGGCCACGGTGGTTGCCCTGTCTTGGGTGTTCACATTCACAGGGCTGGACACTGCCTCTCTGCACCATGTCTACTGGCTCTTACTGCAAAGGGCAGACCTTCTGGAATAGTGGTGACAGCCCATGTAAAAGGATTGACTTACTTCCATCTTAACTGCACTAAGGCAAGTTGATAGGGAAGAAATGGCCCAATCTTGTAACGTCCCCAGTCATTTTTTTTTTTTGAGTTGGAGTCTCACTCTGTCGCCCAGACTGGAGTGCAGTGGCCGCTCCCGGCCACCGCAGCCTCGCCTGCTGGGCTCCGGCGATCCTTCCGCCTCAGCCTTCCGAGTAGCCGGAATTACAGGCATGTGCTACCACGCCCGGCTGATTTTTCGATTTATTGTAGAGATGAGGTCTCGCTGCCCAGGCGGGTCTCGAACCCGCGGGCTCAGGCAATCCACTCACCTCAGCCTCCCAAAGGCGCGGGATTACAGGCTGAGCCACCGAGCCCGGCTGGGAAGCTTTTTTAAAAAATGACTGGGGAAGCCGGGCTCGGTGGCTCAGCCTGTAATCCCGCGCCTTTGGGAGGCTGAGGTGAGTGGATTGCCTGAGCCCGCGGGTTCGAGACCCGCCTGGGCAGCGAGACCTCATCTCTACAATAAATCGAAAAATCAGCCGGGCGTGGTAGCACATGCCTGTAATTCCGGCTACTCGGAAGGCTGAGGCGGAAGGATCGCCGGAGCCCAGCAGGCGAGGCTGCGGTGGCCGGGAGCGGCCACTGCACTCCAGTCTGGGCGACAGAGTGAGACTCCAACTCAAAAAAAAAAAAAGCTTCCCAAGCACAAGTGGTGGGAATGAAGGCTAACAGGGAAATTGGAAATTCACTTCCTCAGAAGGAAGAAGGGGGAAGGGAAGAAGTAAGCAAGAGAACAAAGGGAAATAAAGAGAAAAAGGAAGAAGCAGAGAGAAAGAGAAGGTGACAGGGCTGCTGGTAGCACTCATCTCTGAAGCCAGCAAGGATGGCACATCACTCAGCCTCTGCACAGTGAGGGAAGGCTGTCCAAATGGCGGAGACTGGGTTCCCAGAGGGAGGAGGCCCCGTTAGCGTCATTCTTTTGGAACCACAGTATTGCAGGCTGTGCCAGCCTGCTGCTTTTTTCCTCATCTGCCAAAGGAAAAGGGGTGGACTGCCTTTAATTACTCACCTTTAAAATATCCTCTTATTACTTGTGATGGCAAAAGAAAAACTTATGCTCACAGATTATTTCAATTCTGATTTTAGTTTTTTCCTTCAGCCTTTCCTGACTAAACCTTTTACCTGAATGGAACCCCAAAGCTAACAGTTGTGCAGCAACTGGGCCACAGACAGAAAGCAAAAGAAGTCAGGTCCTGGGTGGCGCCCACCCTGGTAAATCACAGAGAGAAGTACCTGGAAGTGTGGTACCTACTTCCGGGTGCCGCTTCCTGGCTTTATCAGAGGGTGATGTCTCACATAACTTGTATTTTATTAGTCACAAGGAAGCAAAGTGGCATTTATTCCTCTATTATGTGTTCAACCCTCTCAGAGTATTTTGCATGCGATCAATGAAGAACTCTGCAGTCGGATCTACATGCTGTGCTGAGGAGTTAGGAGTAGCTGAGAACTGTTGATGCTGAGAATGCCGACAAATCGGTTGAAATTTTGGCTTAGTCTCTCTCGTGATTCATGTTTAATGGGTTATTGTTTTTACCTGTATGTCTCAGGACTTTGGCATGCGGAATTTGCCTTGTGAACTTGAGTCAGCGCAACAACAGCACATATTTTTCTGCAGAATAGCCACATGGAAGCGGGGGGACCGTATGCAGCTCTGTCACCAAACTATGGGGACAGAGGATGTCTTGGCATGTCTTTTTTAGTAGTGAAACAGAATATTGACTCTTAGGGTTCAAGGTCTACTATTTGAATATGAGACCAGTGTTTACCATTGTCCTGACATGTAGTAGGCGCCTGGTGTTTGTTGAGTGAATGAATTCCAGTTGGCATGATAGAGAATATAAAATCAAATGAATGTATGAAACATAGTTTTCCTGCTAGTTCTCAGGGGTCTATCTTGACAAACAGCAAAGAAACTGAGGTGGTGCCTTATTTCTAGAAATTCTAATGGGCGTGTGACTAAGATGCTCATTATGTGGCTACACATGGGGCAAGTGGGCTCCTGCTCCACATGACTAGCTCAGTGGATACTTTTTTTTTTTTTTTTTGGTTACCTGCATATGACCAGAGAAATAGAGAATCTGGTCAACATTCAGGTTTTGAAATGATTTGTTTTTTTTGATTTTAAGCAAATATGACAAGGGATGGTATATTTAATGATATAAACAAAAAACAGTCAGTCAAACATATCTTGAAATGAGTATATTCTGGGAATTTTATTAAGGCCATAATGGAAAGCTAGTGCTGTATTTTCAGGAGACTAAAGAAATCAGTGTTGATAAAATGCTGTGTAATAAGTCATTTAGGCCTTTTCTCTGCCTTGGCAGGGAAGTATTTGACCTGACTATCCTTTTCTGTAAGGACAATTCAGGGTCAAATGACTCAAGGTACTTCCTACTGTGGAAGTGAGGGGGCCTGATAAAATTAATGTCAATACATTCTTCTTCCTGTGTGGTAAATTTCCGATGCTAGATTACATTATGGGAGCCAAGACTTCATGTATCTCTGTTGATCGATTCTAGAGGTACATGATGGCCCAGGAGTTGACCCCAACTGGAGCGAGTGGCCTGAAATGTAGACTGTCGTGGAGGGGGCGGGCAGTCCCTTGGGTTGAAACAAGGCTTGAGTTCGGGAGTGACTCATGTGTGACAGTGAGCACTGGAAATCATCACTTCTGGGGGAAGGATTCAAATGAGGAAGGTACAGAGAGGTGAGCTTTCTGGGCCTCCCATTTGGATCCATCCAGGAATGGAACAGACAGGGGAGGGGAGCGCAGCAGACAAGCACTCTTCCAAAGTCCAGCGATCAGAGGACTTCACAGGAAGCCCAAGAGGGGTCCAGCCACTTGGATCCAAATATGAAGGAAAACACAGGCAGGGCTAGAGTGATTGGGGTCAGGACAGGTGGACAGGGCTCAGTGAGACAAGAAAGGGATCCAGCCCCAAGGCACTGGAGTCACAAGAATCCCTCAGTTTTGAGCTAGAGAACCACACAGAGGGAGGGACACGTATCCCCTGCTTAAAATAGGGACTGGTCTCAGTTATGAGATAGACCTGAAGCTCTGAGGTGAGAGTTTTATGGCACATCTGCCAGCCAGGCTGACCTAGGACTGGGAAGAAAGAGCCAGGCAGGGCACGATATCATCATCAATTACATCATTGATCATTATACAATCTCCAGTCAAATATATGGACTTTCCAGTGGAAATTCTGTGACACAATTTTAAGTATATTGCATTTGCAAATCTTTACCAACATATTATTAGCCTTTTAGCCATCAAAATACATGACTTTCTTGTACTTGTTGTAAGAAATAGCCTGTGTCTCTTTTCAATCTCATTCATGAGTTCCAATACTGCAAATATTAATACAGTGAATATATTGGCCTTCAAATCCATTCTTCTGAGTTAATTTATTCATTCATTCACCAAATATTTAATGATGATTGATTGTGTAGGAGGACCCCACCCCGGAATTTTCCTTGGAGGACAGGCCCTTGTAGTACAGGTGTCTCCCACTAGGTAAGTGTTCTAGGAACCCATCTGCATCTGTATACGAGCTAGCATTGTTGTGAGAGGTTACATTAGGCTTCAGTGAAGTTTTTTTTGGAGATTCTTTCCATGTGTTTGCCCATTTCCTGATGGGTGATTTACCAGCAAACCTGCCCACACTGCTCTGAGTATTCAGCAATTTTTGACCAAAAGCAGCATGACCCCCATGTCCCATACTCCCTATTCACCCAATCTCACCCTCAGTGACTTTTCTTTTTATTTCCCTGATGGAAAAAATTCTCAAAGGGAAATGTTTTGCCAGTGTGGAAGAAGTGAAACAAAAAGTGACAGAAGCACTAAAAGTCATCAAAATTGAGGAGTTCAAGTCTTGAGCAGTGGAAGGACATCTGGATGGTATCACATGGAGGGTACTTTGAAGGTTGCCGAGGTTTTGGTGTAAGAGTAAATACACCATATTTTATAAATAAATGCTGGGTTTCTTTGGTCCCCCCAAACTCAAATCAAATGCCAGATTTGATGGTAGAGTCAGGATGCAGTGCTAACCAGCTGTGGGTGGGTTTACTCTTTTGTTCACACATCACTTCTTCTCTCTTCTAGTAACAGCTTCTTTCATTTGAGGAAACTGTTCCTCCTCACTTCTGGTTCTGGCAGGGATGCCCACCATGTAGCCCCACTAGCCTAGACCATGAGGCTAGGAATACACCCCAGCATTTATGAACCATCATGGCTCCTTTCCTTGGCTGCAGCGATGGGTCCAAGGATGGCTCCTGCTCCAGAGTCCTGGTCCAAGTCCTGGTCCGAGCCCCCAAGTCCTGGTCCAAGTGCTCTACCCTCAGACTTTATGCTTGTGTGCCAGGAGTGAGGGGCTCTTTTTCCTCTGTGATTATTAAATTGAGACAATATATCTGGAGCTGTGTGTAGTCAAAGCACTCTCACCCTGGGATCTCTCCGAACATTGGCAGGAAGTCATCTACTGTGAGGTGGAAGATGACTCACGTGTCACATGAGGAAACCATGGGCCACCAAGCTTGGAGAAGAAGAGGAGAGAGAGAGACAGAGACAGGGAGACTGCAAAGAAGGCAGACATGGAAGGAGCTGAGCATCTAGAGAGCAAAACATGAGAGAAGGAGGAGAAGGAGATAGACATGGAGAACAAGACAGAGAAGGAGAAAGAGGAAAAGGAGACTGAATGAGAAGGAGAAGAAAGTGGAGGAGAAGAAGGAGGAGATAGAGGAGAAGGGAAAGGGGATGGAGGAGAGAGAGAAGGAGAAGAAGGAGAGAAAGATGGAAAAGGAGATGGAGAAGGAGAAGAAGGAGGAAGAAATGGAGAAGGAGACAGAGATGGAGATGGGGACAGAGAAGGCAAAAGAGAAGGTGACAGAGAAGAAGACAGAATGAGAAGGAGGAGGAGGAGCTGGAGAAGGAGGAAGAGATGGAGAAGGAGACAGAGATGGAGATTGAGAGGGAGAGGCCTGACAACCTGCATGAGCATCTGGAAAGCCTGAGTGTGCAATGATAAATCCTCTTTTTTTTTGATAGCTTAAGTGAGTTTCAGTAGGATTTTGTGTAACTTGCAGCTAAAGGAGGCCTGACCTATATTATACAGACACAGCATTTAGCCTCAAGGAACATGGACTTTACCAAGAAGACCCAACTTTACCAAGACCCAGACCCTTGGGAAAGGGTCTGCCAAGGAGGCAGGTGAGCAGAGAAGGAAGCTGAGTGGCCTGCCGGGGGTTCCCAGAGCAAGTGTCCCTCGAGTAGAGGCTGATGTGACTCAAGGATGGGTGGGGAGCTTGGGGAGCCCCAGGCAGAGGGAGCAGCAGGCTTGACAGTTCCAATGCAAAGGGTCACGGGAGCCCATGATGGGAGCTTCTCACTTAGACTAGGGGATCTAGTCAGGCTTGCCAGAGGAAGAAAGTTCCAAGTTGAGTCTGAAGCAAAAATAAGTTTCCACGTGAAGTCAGGGCTTGTATGGGGCAAGGAAAGGGGGAAAAGACAATTTTTTAGGCAGAAGTCCAGCACGCATGAAGGCTGGAAAATGAAATTCCAGGCAACGTCCTAGGATCTCGACTGCCTTGGAACAGACAGAGTACGCGTGCTTCGGTGTGAGGTGGCATTCCTGGATGCATTTGCTGAGCCACACCTCATCCACGTGGTGAAGATTTGCAGTCTTGTTGTGCTCTACTATGCTTGTTGCTGGTGGGATTCTGTCAGAGGCCTGGGCTTGGAGCAAGCTTTGGAGGAGGTGATGGGCACAGCTCTACCCAGGTCTGGCAGGATTGCAGTTCTAGGATACTGAGGCTCAAGTGGAGAAGAGGCAGCAGTTGGTCTCCAGCAGGACAAAATCCCAGCTTAGAGTCTCCATGTTTCTACTTCTAGAACCTATGGTGTTGGGCAAGTTAACACGACTTCACATTCATTTCCCACATGTATTTAACTTGGAAACAGTAACAAAAATATCTTTCTTTTTTTTTTTTTTTGACTTGGAGTCTCACTCTGTCGCCCAGAGTGGAGTGCAGTGGCTACTCCCGACCACCGCAGCCTCGACCTGCTGGGCTCCGGCGATCCTTCCGCCTCAGCCTTCCAAGTTGCTGGAACTACAGGCGCGCGCTACCACACCTGGCTAATTTTTTGATTTGTTGTAGAGATGAGGCCTATAGATTTATTGTGACGATTAGACTGAATGAAAGAAACCTCCAAGAGCTTGCTCAATAAATAGTGTTATTGTTGTTACTATTTCTTTCTCATCTGATGCCAAGGGACAAAGGAGCCAGGTTAATCACAGTTACTGAAAAAAGTCGTCACTTCTTATTTTCCATTTATCAGATTTATTTCAAAATTGCGATATCTTGTTCCCAGTCTTTGAGTTTACTATTTCAGCCACAAGTTGTCCATACGTTGCCGGAGGTTTGTCTCTGATTTAAGACCTTTGGGTGTGTGTCACTAATTTGCAGGAATATTGGCATATCAGAAACCCAGCTCTAACTGGCATCTGGTGAGCTGTGTATGCTTCTCACAGCATGAGGCTGGACGAGGCTTCCGCCAGGGGAGAGGGAGGAAGGGAGGTTGTCCTGGAAGTTCTGGTGATGTCATGATGACATCCACTGTTGGATCTGGACCTTGTTTCTCCAGAATTGGGAGTTAATGCTTTTCATACTTTTTTCTTCCTGCAGGAGAAAAATGCAGGCACACCTACAACTAAGCCTGTTGTAATCACGCAGCAGGGATTGTTTAAAAGGCGGAAAGGTCACGAAGACACAGGAAGGTAGAGCCCACGCCGGAATAACAAACTCTGAGCCCATGGAATATGGCGGGCTCTTACTCATACATCCTGGGGCTAGCTGAGATCAGAGCATGAGGTCCTGCTTCCAATGGCCGGCTCTGGAGCTAATGACTGTGTTCAGGGAGAGCGCCCACGGCCGGGGAATGTTCTTTCCGACTTGTTCCTGCTATTATCTTGATAGCTACTCTTGTTTTTCTTTTTTGCTTTTTTTCTCGCTAAAATCACAGAGCAGAGGAAAGTAGCTGCAAGCCATTGGGACCTGCTAATCAAATCTGAGCGACCAGGGCTCCAATCTAGGCTCATCATATGACTCAAGAGGTCCTCATTTAGACAGGATCTGAGAAGTCCCTTGTAAAGCCTTTACCAAGTGAGAATAATCTTCATTAAGTGCTACAGATTTCACAGAACAAAATGGATTAGAGCCTTGTCACAAGAAGGATAATTAATGTGCCAGAGAGAAGTATAGGCAATGGAAAGAAAAATTTCTCCATAAGAAAAGAAAAGGAAAAAAAAAAAAACAAAAAAAAACACCTCACAACAGCCAGGGTGGATAATGATTAAATGTTAAGAAGCAATTTTTACTGGCTTAATTTTTACAGTATAATTAGAGAGAGAGAGAGAGAGAGAGAGAGAGAGAGAGAGAGAGAGAGAGAGAGAGAGAGACAGGTGGGCAGAGAAGACACACACACAAAAGGAAATAGCTCACACACAAAAAATGCAATCTCAGTATTATAAGATGCATTGAAGGTTTTCTGTTGCTGCATTAATATTTATTCATCTCCTCTGGATCTAAAAAGGTATTTTTTTACTATGTTAAAGTCCTCTCAAACATCTTGCCAAATTGCTTTTCGATATATTCTTGGTCAAAATATTGTTGCGGGTTGGGAAATTATTTTGAGTTACTTTATAGCTGCAGGTCTTAGACAGCAGTTTTCTCTGTTGTTTAATTCTGCTGCCTGACTGCTGGTGGTTCGGGCTGAAACTGGTGTTGTTTTAGGCTCTGAAGTGAATGGTTCTATGCCCCTTTTCTGTTTTCTCCACTCCTACAAGTGGGGCTTGGCTTTTGATCAAGGACTCTAGTGCCCACCCTATGGGCCCTCAGGGACCCTTCCCAGCCCAACACATCTCTTTCCTGTGAATGTTATCATTTGCAAGTGTGAACAAGGACACAGCTGAAAACTCTTGGTAGGAAAGGCTGGAAGAGCCACTTCTTTTCCTGAGGTGCTAGATGCATCTTGGACAGAAATAACTATGACTTGCAATTTATTTAATTATAATTGCAATAAAAATTCCAAAGTGGGAGGGACAAAGATGTCGCTCTTTCTGAGGTCAGGCACACCTGACATCTGCGCTTTGGTGGGTGAGCAGAGTCCAGAGCTGAGAGTCAGGCTTGGCCTTTCTATCCAACTGAGACACATGAGTTCTTTCAGGTTAAGTGCAAAAACACCTAGAAATGAATAGGATCGTAGGGCTTCCTAGTTTCCTAGGAAAGACAGGACACAAAAGGCCGTTTGACCAGAAACTAGCCCCATCTGGGGTGGGCAAAATGCTTGGTGTGTCAAGCACAAGCTCCCCATGCTGCAGGGCTGTTCTGACTTCTTGGAGGAAGTGGGGCTGAAGCTGGTGCTGAAGGAGCTGAGTAGGATGTCGCCTGGCAGAAAATAGGAAAGGGCGCCTTGCGGCTACCAGAGCCGCCTGGTGACACACAGGTGCAACCATGACATCCTGTTGCTCTACTGCTTCCCATGAACTCACAGAAAAAAAGCCCCAAATACCTAGAACTCATGGTTTTGAAAGTCTCAACAAGCACCTGTTAATATGAAGTTTCTCTGTTGTCCTTGAAGGCAGCTTTTATGCACAGAAAAGACTGTAATTCTTTTGGATTTTCAAATGAATATTTTACTTATTACGGATACAACTTGAATTTGTTCCCTAATCTTTTACATTCAACTTAGAAATCTCATTGATCTTAAAAATGTAGCACATTTCAGTAATCACTTTCAAGCAGGTTTTAGCTAACCCAGTGAGCTTATTTAAACTCTTAAACTAAATTTATAAGTATAAAATATTGGATTTTTAAGACCCTAAACTAATTAGCAAATAAAATATTTCTAACTACGTAAGTAAATTTTAAGAAATACAATAAATTAAACTTTCAAATATGATAAAACAAGTATACACATTTATAAACAGTAAAATTCTCTTATGTCTTTGAAATTGAAATTAAAAAGTTCAATACATTTTATCTAATTGTACACCTTAAATGGAAATCACAGTACTAATTTATTGAATGCTGTAATATGCCAAATTCTCTCACACATTAAGAATAAAAAAAATTCCCTGATTTGTACCCACATCTTTAAAATAAAAAAATTTAAAAATAATATAAAAATACCATATACATATATAAGCTTTCATCTCTAACTCCCCCAATAGTCATATGGTTTAGTTTACTTCATTATCTATACATTTATTTCTAAATCCCCTGGGTTTTTTGACACCTATCCATTGTAGCAGAGATTGCCGGCTGCCATAGTTTTTGGAGTCTTTCTCTTCCTTAGTAACAAAATCTTGGTTTTGTCAGGGAAGCAGCAGTCAGATGCATTTCCCAAATTGTTTTGTGTTTAGGATAGCTATGGGCTCAGCACCTGGCCAGAGAAGTGGTGGTGTTGTGTGTGACATCTGGGAGAGCTTCTTAAAGAGTAATGGCTTATTTGGGAATTGGGTCTTTTTTATCTTTTGCCCTTCCAGACTTCCAGTTGCCATCTTAAACCACCAGGTGACCTTGAAGATCAAAGTAAAAACCAGAATGGTGTAGAAAACAGAAGAAACTTGAATCCTTGGTAACCCTAGACCTCCTATGTGAACTCTGAACTGTCTATTTGTAGCATTCTTTTTAGAAAAAAAGGTGATTTCTGTTTATTTGGTATGCATAACCAAATCTAATCTGAACCTTATCTGTCTCCCAAGGGGACATTTTTGCCATCGAAGCAATGTGCATTTCCTACTTTGACGCACTGACATTACTTATGTGTCAGTTATATAGATTGTTCATACTACTGGTAACTGACACACTGAGTTTCTGCTAAATGCTTGATCGCAAATATATAACTTGAGCCCTGCTCTGGACACAGATGGAGCATACTGAATTCTATAACACTCATTCTAACAGGGGTTCTCTAATCTACAAAGGATCTCTGGGTTTAAATGACCATATTGCTTGATTCTGAAATGTGATTTAGTCTGCAGTCTTCTATCCAAGTTGCTTCACTGTCTGATAGGAATCAAACAATATATTTACTGACCAATTCTATTAAAAATCCTTTGTGTCCCATGGAATAATAATTCTTTATAATATTTCAACGACATCTTGGTGTGGTCTGAATATTTCTCACAGATTCTTTGACTTACTGCAAATACCAACCTATTTTTCTGATGATCTCTTCCTATTCCCTTTCTCACTCCTGTGCTTTGTCCTGGTGTATCCCAAAGGGCATAAAACAGGATGGTAGGCTGACAAGACACACAGAGGAAAGAAAAGTCTGGAGTCACAGAAACAGAGGAAATATTGCTTCTGCTTCTGAAAATTCACATGTACGGTAGCATTAGAAAGTTTGGGAAAGTCCTGTTGTAAAGAGCCCTATTTAATTTTAGTCTGCCATGAACTAAATCTGAGCTCAGCTCCCTTCACTTTCAAGAACTCTTCCATGATAACCTACAGAACTTAACGGGAAACCCACTTCCAGTGAGAGGAGCTCCGTGTAGCTCCCAAGTGCCAAGGCTTGCTCCTTCCTATTCTGCTGCCTGCATTTGCTTTTTTTCTTTCTGCTTCCTTCAGGCCCCAGATCTTGACTCATCTGCTGCATGAAACCTTCTCTGACTCCTCAGAAACGTGGGTTCCAGATCTAGTTTGCTTGTGTCACTACCTGAAGAACAACCCCATGATGTTTTCGCCTTTTGTGTACATTTTGACTTCTAAACCTGATGGAGCTTTTTGAGATGAGGATCATGGGTCACAGGACTGGCATGTCACAGATGCTGAATAAAAATGTGTTCAATAAATAAAAGTTAAAGAAACCGAGAGTGTTCAATTACATCAACATATATCTATTTTTTAATTCATTTTTTACCCACTTATTCAAGATATATACCTGTATATTGAATTCTTGCATCATGCCAATTGCTCTGCTGTGTACCTGAAATAAAACGGTGAATAAAAACAGGAATAATCCTTGTCCTCATGGAACTTAGAGGAGAGAGACAGAAAGAGATCGGGAGGGGGGAGGAGAGAGGGGGAAGGGGTGGGGAAGAAGGAGAGGGAGAGGGAAAAAGAAACATTAATTTTAAAACACCAAACACATAAACAGTGGAATGATCTTTCTGGCAAGTGAACTGAAGGAAGAGTTACCAGGTAATTGCACTGGTCAGCTTGTCCTGCCATAGCAAATGTCACAGTCTGGGTGATTTTTTTTGTTTGTTTTGTTTTTGAGTTGGAGTCTCACTCTGTCAACCAGACTGGAGTGCAGTGGCCGCCCCGGCCACCGCAGCCTTGACCTGCTGGGCTCCGGTGATCCTTCCGCCTCAGCCTTCCAAGTAGCCGGAATTCCAGGCATGCGCAACCATGCCTGGCTGATTTTTTGATTTATTGTAGAGATGAGGTCTCGCTGCCCAGGCAGGTCTCGAACCTGCGGGCTCAGGCGATCTACTCACCTCAGCCTCCCAAAGGCGCGGGATTACAGGCTGAACCACCAAGCCCGGCTAGTCTGGGTGATTTAAACAGCAGTGTATGTCCTCACAGTTCTGGAGTGCAGAAACCCAGGGTCAACATGGCAGCAGGCGTGGTCTCTTCTGGGACTGTCTTTGGCTCACAGAAGGCTACCTTATCGCTACTGTCTTCTCTGGATCACCTTCTAGTCTGCATGTTGGCTCTGTCCTAATTTCCTCTTCCCTTAAAATCCTCAACACAAGAGAGCCCCCCTATAGATCTTGTTTAACCTTGAGTACCTCTTTAAAGGTCTATCTCCAAGTGTAATCACATGTTGTGGTCCTGGCGCTTGGCCCCACGGTAGGAATTTTGGAGGGATGCTATACTACCCTTAACTGTAGTCTAAGAGCACATGAGATTTTACCAAACCATGGAGGTCGGGTTCACCTCACAGAAGTGTTGACACATGACAGAGATGTGGAGGAAAGAAACTAGCAAGCACAGGCATGGGTGAAGTAAGGTACAGGCCAAGGGGAGAAAACAGCAAGAACAAAGACCTGTAGTGGATGGGAGGACATGTGTCTGGGTTCCTAAGGATAAGGAACCCCTAGCCAAGGAGGCAGGGAGGAAACTGGGTGATGCCAGGCAGGATTGAGGTCGAGACCCTTGTCTTACCCCAAAGCAACTGACATCCTTTGCATGCTGAAACAGGGGAGCATGATCAGATTTGCATTTTTATAAGGTCATACTAGCTGAAGTTTGGAAAATAGATGAATGGGGTGCCAGAATCAATGGGGAAATAAAATAGGGGGAGAAAAAGGCATAGGTCTGGACCTGGTGGTATGCCTTTGTCTGTGGCCAGGGAAAGAAGGATGAGAACTTAAACGACTTTTCCAGGAAGTTGCTCTGAAGAGGGGAGAGGCAGGTTTTTTTTTTTTAATTGGGGGATATGAATATGTTAAACATTGATGGGCAGCTGCTACAGAAAACAGCTTGGTGGTTCCTCAGAAAGTGAAACAGAACAACCACATGACCCCACAGTTCTACTCCTGCGTATCCATCCAAAAGAACTAAAAACAGGGACGCAAGCCAAGCAGCTCTGTGTACAGCAGCCACAAGGTAGAGTGAACCCTGGTGTCCATCGACTGATAAACGGATAAAAGGGGATCTATCCACACAATGAACACTATTTGGCCACACATAGGAGTAGAGTGTTGATACATGCTACATGAATGTTCCTGAAATGTACATTTTAAACTAGTTAATTTTATGTTATATAGATTTTATTGCAATTAAAAAAAAGTTGCTGGGAAGAGTCCAGATGAAAAGCAGAGAGAAGCCTTAATGCAGAGTGATAGGCTTCTGACAGTTTGTGAAAAGCTAGAATTAAAGCAAATGAGTTTGCCCCAGATGAGTTTGTGGGATGGTGCCTTTACTGCAACAGGAAGGAAGGTGGGAAGATGAGGAGCATATATGGGTGGGCTCCTGCATCAGCTGCCATTGAAGACAGCCCACCTCACAGCATCAGCACTGAGACCAGCATGTGCTGGGAACAAAGGGGCCAAAGGGTGGGTTAAAGATTTAAGGATCATTTCTAAAAAGCTTTTAAAAAAGTTATTGGAGAAAGTGATAAAGTATAGCTCAGAGATGAATATTAGAGTAGCTGGTGCTGATTAGGTTCAGAGTCCATTAAATATTGGGCTACTGAAGTTCCAAAGGAATTTCCCATCTGCCATTTTATGTGATTTCCTCTCTTAGTTATGTTTAGCTCTTCAGATGCAGAATTGGAGAAAGAGTTGGATAACCCAGGACTGGAGTTTTGCTGGACTTCCAGGATGCCAAGACAAAATAGCAAGAGGGTCAAAATAATGATAATAGTACTGTTGAAACAATGAGATTACTTCAGGAGGGAAATGAGAGAAGGAAAGAAACCATGGGTTAAGCAAGAGAAAGCAGAGGAGTCAGGGTACCGAGTTATGAAAAGGGATAAGACACCAAGGGACACTCAGTAAAGCGTGGTAAAAACAGGAACTACTATAAGAAGGGTTGAGAGTTAGCGATTGTGTATTGGAGCAGGTAAAACAGAGGTGGACATGAATGAGGGACTGAATTCAAATGGCGAAGAACCCCAAAGAAGGCTCATGATGTCAGATGGGTCTGTGGGTCATCTGTGAAGATACTGATCCTTGGCCTTTCAACAAGACTTGGGTAACAAGTCAGGACTGGACACTAAGTCTTAGGCTCAAGGAAAGAGTGACAGGTGGTGGTTTGGGCAAGACGCCTGAAGAGTGGTCACACCAAGTAGATGGATCTGGTGAGCAGTGTTTGAGAAGATCCCTGGGAAGACACATGGGGGTATCAGCACTAGCTTCTGGCTCTAGAGTGTTCGGAACACGAGACATAGTGACACGTGAGTATGTGCAGAGCAACAGTGTCCCTGAGGAAGAGATGCCCTGTGATGGAGGCAGGGAGGAAGAGGAAGCCCTTAGGAAAGTGGTTAGGGGTATTGAGAGCGTGCCACCCAGGACTGGAGCTCCAGTGAGTAGAAACGTTTACAAGGCTTTCATGCCCAGGAATTTAATCCAAGGTCTTGGTTATGATGACGTGGACAGGGTGGGAGGAGCAAGAGGAGAGAGGGAGGTGACTGAGAGTCACATGGGGAGACCGGCTTTTCAGCGTCAGGGGCCAGTCCTGGTAACCACTCTGCAGGGGCAGCCATCCTGGCTGTCCTGCACCCCCCCCCCTCTGCTGAACTGCAGCCTCTGAGATGTGCTGCGACTCTCATAAGTGTCAACAATCAGGAGCAGGAGACCACCCCTCTTCCTGTCAGCAGAAGGAAGCCAGCAGGGGGAACCGGCACAAAGAAACAAAGACGGAGTTCCTGCCCCAGCAGTGTAGAGCCAGGTGTAAATGGTGAGGTGGGGCTAGAAGAAGGTGTCCAGGAGGTGACAGGGGAGGGCCTGCTGGTTGTGAGCAAGCTACTCAGGAGGACAGGGCAGAGGGTGTGGTTGGTGACCAAGGGTGTCAACGGCCAGGCACGTGGGAAGAGCCTGAGGGGTGTCACCTCTCCCAACTCAGCTGGGGATGGGAGAAAAAAAAAGAAATGGGGGAGTTCCCGGGTTCCCCACCACCTCTGCAAAGGCCCCTGCAGCCCTAAGCGTGTCCCTTCCTGTCACCAAGCTGCTCAACCAAGGCCAGTCATTTCCTCCCTGTCAAGGACATCGCTCCCGCGGTGACTTCCTCCTTCTCCAGCATTTTCATCTCTTACTTTCTCTATTGTCTCATCCCATCAGAGTACAGTCATGGAGTGGCTCTACACACACATGCATGCATGCGCGTGCACACACACACACACACACACACACACACACACACACACACACACACACACAAATCAGAAAGATTTTTTGAGTGTCTCCTGGCTCTGTCATGGTAACGGGCAACTCCTTCTCTCCAATCACTTAGGCCTGGAGCCATGAAGTTGGCCTTGATTTCCTTCTTGTTCTCACTGCCTCCCTCCCCTGTACAGATTTATCTGTGGAGTCCAGCCTCTGTCCTCAAGGTCCATTGAGATTCACTTTTACCGCCACTGCTGTAGCAATTTTGCACAAAGAGCCAGATGATCCCCTGAAGATTTGTATGGCCATGTGACTTCTTGCTCAAGTCCTCCTCCCGCCTGGTGGAGTGAGGCACATCAGTCACCTGCTCCATCTCTGTGGGAGACATTGTCTTCCCTCAACTTACCTGACTGCATGTGACTCTCCCACCCACTCCTCCTGCTCCAGTCTTGCTGGTGCCTGGAGGCTTCCCCAAGCATTTGAATTCACCCCAGGGCCTTTACATGTGCCACTTCCTCTGCCTGAGACAAATCTCTGCCCGTGTCAGCTCTGGTAGGTCGCTCTTGACCTCTGCAGAGTGGCTACTGCTCTCACCATCTCAGTGCTGGTCTCCACCGGCTGCGCCCTCTCCGCGCTGGCTTCTTCCTTGTTTACCTTCCCCTTCTGGAAGGCGGGGTGCAGGAGGGCAGGGGCTTTGCTTCTTCTTCATTGTGTCTCCAGGACCCACACAGTGCCTGGTGTGTTGTAAGTGCTGGGTAGATGTAGACTTGAAGGGAGCATGAAAGACAGATGGACAGACAGACAGGCGGCCTTGTAGGAGGAGGCCCCAGGATGATTCCCGGCTCTGCCTCTCACTGTGGAAGTGAGCTCTGTGATGCTTTTGAGCAGTGGGAACCAGCAAGACTTGTGGACTCTCCGGAGGGGCCATGGCGCATCCCGCTGACCCCATGTGAATCTGACATACTCCCGGTGTTCCTTGGTGGAGCAACTTGACCTTTCACTTTTGAAAGGTCAGGAGGGATTGTGTTTGATTTGTTTTCTTAATTTGCTCCTGAGAGGCAGCATACACAGTCAATGCTGGGGAAGAATAACTTCTTATTCCGTGACACGTTCTGACTGTGAGTTTCTCTTGGACCCGGTGGTCGTTTTGGTTTGGAATATGGAACTGTACTCCAGATTCTGGATTTTATGCAGAAAAATCTACACTTCTGAACACATTGATTTTTATCTGGCAGGAGTTTCTGAGGTGTATGTTATTTTTCTGAGCAGTGAACTTTTTAACTGCATAAAGGGCAGGATGACCTGCATTGTCATTTTGAGTTGTTTGGGAAAAAAATATATTTTAGCCCTTTGGCTGCTTTTGCGTCAGCATCAGTGACCTCCTCCCACCTCCACGAAGGATGTGGGCGAGGGCAGGTGACCAAGATCTGGGCACTGGGGCCTCCTCCCCCTCCCGGTGAGAGCTGGGAGAGAAAGGGCGCGGGGAGAAGACAGCCAGAAAGAGCAGCAGCAGAGATGGAAAGTATGCCTGCCTGCCTGCCTGCCTGCCTAGGGGAGAGTGGGAGGGAGGCCTGGAAGACATCAGGGCTGAGAGGTGGGAGGCAGGCCCGGGAGAGACCCCAGAGGCCGGTTTTGGGGGAGCAAAGCAGCTTTCTTGCTGCCTTCGGACACATCAGTCAAATATTTTGTGCAGGTCCTCACCCCTTTCAGCAAACGGTGTGTGTGTTTGGGAATGGGGTATCTTTATTCTCCTGAAAAGCACCCATGGGTCAGCGAAGGCAGTGTTTATTTAGAGGCAATTTTTCAGTTCCTGGAGGTCAATTCCACCTTTGGGCGGTTTGGCAGAGCCTCTCCTAAGCCAGATAGAAGACTCTGGAAGATGAAGACTCTCGGCTGACCCAACAGAATCAGGCTGGGGTCTGGGTTCTAGGGTGCTGAGAGGAGTGGGTAGGGACATTTTGGGTCTTTCTAGTAAACCCATCTTACATTGATCGGGGAGGCCAAATCAGACAAACGGGTGCATCTGGTCAATTCAACATTCAAGGCACATCACCACACTGCCAGGTGATTTGCAAGGGTGGGATCTGGTGACTCTGGGTCAAGAGGGTTTCTGGCTTCATGGGATTTTTCAAGTTCCTCTGGTTTCTTGACAGATCTATAGAATTCAGGCCCAGGATTTTGCTTTGTTGGTGCATTACAAAGAAAAAAATGGCATCTGCATACACAGGAAGAGACTGCATGTGCTGAGTGAGGGGATCAGACGGTTGAGAAGAAGCACTTTGCGTTTTTGCTTGGTGCTTTCTGTCCTGCTGACCAGGTGGGGGTGGGTGTTAGGGAATGATGATTCTACAGAACACTGGCATTATGCTAGGTGTAGTTGGGAGATGTGATGATGAAGCAAATAAACGACACGTCTACAGAGGAGACTGAGATGCGGGATGCCACACTGGGGTCACACTTCGATCGTCTGTACAAGAAAACCCCCTGGAAGGACTGAAGGAGATGTCAGTGTTTGCTAGTCTTAGGAAGATGAGCAGGGTTGGAAATGGGCAAATGGTAGGGGTAAGAAGTCATTTCAGAAAGGAGCAAACGGCAGGGGAGAAGCTTCAGGAGGGAAGTAGATCGATTGAGCAGGCTCCAAGTTCGCAAGAACATTCCTAGGAGAAAAAACAAACAAAACAAGAAAAGAAAGAAGGCTTTAACCAGATCATTCAAGGCTGAATTCCAGGCTGAAGAGTTGGTTGGAGAAAGGAAACCCAGGGATGTATCTTCAGGAGAGAAAAGGCATCGATAGCGCATTGCGACGATTCTGAATCTTGGCATATCATTCAGTACTATTGAGCAGTGGGAACGCTTGTCACAAGGGTGACAAGATTAACTGGAGAAGGTCACACTGTTACAAAAGCAATCTGGGAAGTTGTTGAAAGTTGCTTCTTAGCTTGCATCTATTAATTAATAGTAAATTACCAGATCTTTGTCATCTTAGTGTTTCAACCTTAAGTCACAATACATAGCAGAAACTGAACCTAGTAAATATCACCGCCAGTTACAAGTTAGTGCTGTACTCAACTGTTAGGAAGCAACCCTTTAATTTCTGCTTTCAGGGGAACTTGTACTTAGGTAATCAATCTATCCCATTTACCCAATCTGGGGGCACAACACATGGTTACATTTGACTTGTGGGCACTAACATCAAGGGTTTCTTTGTGTTTGAAGGAGCCATCTTATGTGCATTTGAAAATAGACAGAAACATTTAGAAACAAAAGTATGTGATGGTTTGCACTGGCCAGTTAGGAAAGGATGGGGGTTCCTTGGCGGGCTTGGAGGAAGAAAAATCAACTCCTGAGTGCTCAGTTCCTTCAAGAGGGGCATCCTGACCACAGATTGCTCCTCCTCCTCCCCTTCCAGACAGCCCAGTTTTAGAGTTGGATTTCTGCTGCCATCAGTAACTGTTATCTCAGAAGTTTCAAATGTATACACAAGAAATTTTGTTGGCTTCTGGAACGTTACTTTAAAACTTGTCCTTGGGAATGTTAGCGAGGCTGGAAGCTCCCAGAAAACCTGGAAGTGTAGGAGGTTGGAAGAGGGAACTGTGCTTTGTTTGTCCTTTTTCTTTAGTATCTGGCTCTCTCCTCCACCCTCATCCCTGTCCCTCTTCCCCCTCCCTCCTTCTCCTTCTCCTCCCCCCCACTTCTCTCTCATTCTCTTTCCCTCCCCACCTCCTCCTCCTTTTTCTTTTTTTCCCTCTTTCCCTCCCTCCCTCCCTCCCCACTTCTCTCTTTCCCTCCGCCTCTCCTCCTTCCTCTCCTTTCTTCCCTTCCTCGCCCTTTGACACACACAGATTTTTGGAGGAGAGCTGTCATTACTGACACAATTTCCCTAATTTCCCTTCTTACTTCTGTCTTGAAACATTTTTCCCCCAGAACCTGAGACAATGATTTGTAGTATGTATGTATGTGCTCAAGTGTGCACATATCTGTATGTGCTCACGTGTGGGTGTACGTGCTTAAGTGTGCATGTGAACGTATGTGCATACATGTGTGCATGCATGCCTGTGTGTTTGGTTTTACTGTCGGAGGACTGAACAGAGTTGACTGTGGCTCCTCCTATGGTCTGAATCTGGCCTTGTCCTCTTTCTCTGTTTTCCCAGGAGGGCTGAGATGATGGGAAGAAGAGTCTTGCTTGGGTATGAATCATGCTTGTGATCTCCACAGCCTCCCAGTACTGTCCAGCCCTCTTTGTAAGGAGCTGTGGCCTCTGGGCTGGGAGGTGGGTAGTGGGGAATGCCCCCTCAGTGCTTCTATGTCTGTAGAGGGCCTAGGCTGTGCAGGGAGGTTTGTGTTGGGGCCTGTGGAGAACGGTGGGGGCCACAAGGGTGGAGGTCAACTGGGAACCGCAGACTTGAAGGCCAGCACAGGAAGCCGCTGGAGTGTGGGCAGGTGCTACCAGGAACCGGGCTCTTTCCCTCCAAGTTCCAACCGCGTTGTGCATGCTGTTGCTGTGGGTGTCGTCGATGGACAAACTTTCAGTGGCAACACAGTCACTCACACCAGCCCTCCTTGAGAACAGAGGAGCTGGGGCTGGGCCACACCGGCCCTGGGAGGCAGAGCCCACCACTTCTCGTGTGTGGAGAGCAGATCCGTGATGTGACAGAGGCTCTGATCCACAGGGGGCGGAAAATCATTTGCGCGCCACGATTTCTCCACCTCCTGATTTTCAACCCACGCACTCCATAAATTAACAACAGGTAGCATCAATCTCCCTTCAAAACATGTGAGACACATGTAAGTGGGGGGGGAATCTGAGGCTCTTCCAGCTGGGGAAACAGGTGTTGTCACTAACACAAACACCCCCTCTTAAAGTCCAAGGCCGGCATTGCGCTCGTAGGAGGCCCGATGCTTTGAGGCTCCACCTCCAAAACCCTTCCAGACAGCGGTTCATGACGCCTCAGCCTTCTGTGCTGAGGTGACCACTAGGAAACCCAGCCCCAGGGCCTGACAGACCCCACATACTTTTATATCTGGCATTCTGGCTGCGTGCCTCCTGGCACTGCCACCAATTTGGACTTGCTGTGGCTTCTGTGTGTGTTGCTGGCAGGTCTGGGGACACATGGCTTCCCCACAGTGGGAGTGGTCACATGGCCACCGCACCTGTGGCCATGCGGGAGTGGAGAGATGCCACCTCGCTTCCACACTCTGCAGGTAACAAGGTAGGGGTGGGACAGATTATTTTCCTCTGCACTTGACAGGTTTTAGATCTGTATGAAGAAGTAACTTATATTTAACATTTTTATTTGAGAAACTTTGATGTGTACTTCAATTTACTAGCTATCACCTTTAAAACTCTTTGACATGCAGAAATTATCTGGTTGATTTCTCATTGTCTTTTGAAGGTTGACTCATTTAGAAATGACGTGACATTTGCATTTGAAACCAGTACTGTATTTATTTCATTGTTCTGAGTCTTTCCAAATAAATCTGTGTTTTTTTGTAGGATAATTGTGAGAAAAATAATAATGTAACAAGCATTGAGGACTATGTGGGTTACCTACAGTTCACGACGCTTCCAACTTTAATCTTCACCAACTTTGTTCCTAGCACCGAGATGACTGTGGCCACCGGGGGAAGGTTGTCCAGGCCTGTGGCTAGAGCCAGAGTACGGTGACAGCAAGATGGTCAAGACAAGGCTGTGTGATTTTGGCAAATTCATTCCTAAAATCTTTAAGGAAGAAAAATAATAAAGTTCCTTCCCCACGAGGATCAATGTGTGGTGAGAAGGAAGGCTGGAGGCTGGTGGGAAATTCTCAAGTTGTGGTTCAAAACTAACATAAGAGCACATACTTCACCATGATTTTTAGGGGATGCTATTAGTGATACTTTAGATAAACAGCATGGATACTGCAACCGAGATTTTTAAAATTATTATTCTTGATACCCAGTTAGATAACTATATGTAGGCTTTAGACCAGCATTAATATAAACAAGAGAGAAGTTTGAAATAAAACTGCAATGCTGTTCAAAGTCCCAAATGGACTCAACTCAAGGAATGCAAGGAATGCAAGACTGTTGTATGGGAACCTTTATTGAGTGCCGACTGTTTATCATATACTTTTCTGATTCTGTACCTGAATTTAATCATTGTTCTTCCCAGCAGGTCCTTGAAGTGGTATTATTATTCTTTTCACTTCATGGTCAGCAGAACAGTGCCCACGAGGGTGAGAAGTTTGCCCCAAACCTAGAGCTGACTGGTGGAGGGCTGGGGTGTGGACTGTGTAGATGCCTGTATTCCGAGTCACCAAAGATGCCTTGATGTGAGCTGTGCCAAGATGATGAAAAGAGCTGAAGGGCATTACAGTCTTCCACCCAAGGAAATGTGCCTCAGAGAACCAAAGACGTTGTGCTGAAAACACCTTTCAGGTACCACAAGTGTAGCCAAGGTCACTCAGATGACTTGCTGGGGAGTCCCTACAGCTTGTTGGAGCAGAGTCAGACTGGAGATGGGGCGGGTTTTCCTGAAGTTCACTAATTCCATCCATATTTACTATCCCAAGCATGTTCTAAGTTATTGAGGACACAGAGCAACAGGACAGACATGGTCCCTGCTGCAGGAAGATCACACATGCCCAAAGCAGTGACTTAATGTTAGAGTGGTAAACTAAGAGGAGCACCCCCACTGGATTATGAGCAAGGGGGGTGATGTGGGTTCTACCCATCTCATAGATGGATTTACTAAGGCTCAGTGATAGTGAATAACATGTCTAATTCGTAAATGTCAGAGCCAGACAAGATTCAACACTTCACAGTATATAGAGTAAGGGCATGTGCATGTGCATTATGTGCGCGTGTCCACATGCATGTGTGTTGCATGTGTGTACATGTGTATGTATGTGCATGTGGGGGGAGGAGGGGCCCCATAGCCTCCTGGCTGGGGAGCAGCTCTTTCAAGAGTCAGTCAAGCTGGTCGGAGCAAGGTGTGTGGTCAGACTGTTAGACTACCTGGACCCTGAGAGACCAGTTTCCTGGCAGAACTTAGACAGCCAAGGAAGCCAACATCGTACTAGTGTTGAATTCTCAGGAATCCAGGCTCACCGTAGCATCTGGTTCAGCTCTTCAGCTCCAGGGCGGGAGCCTGTGATGCCAGGCCTACCCACCACCCTGGCATCTGCAGAGGGGTGCTCACACACCACATCCTGGGACTAGACGCCGCCATCCAAAACTCCAAAGGAGAGAGTGTGGCGCTTCCCTTCTCCCTGAAAGGCCAGCCCTGCTGCCGCTTCTAGATGGTGCCTAGGGAAGAGTCAGCAAAGGGGACACCCGGGGGGACATTCAAAGACAGTACATTTCTGGAGGGAATTTGTAAAAGACTTCCCTCCCAAAGTCTCCCTTTTGCACATGTTGGTGGGGCAGCTCCAGGTCAGGGTGCTCGGGTGGGGGCTGCATCTCTGCTTCTTAGAGTTCTGGTCCTTAAACTTGGCAGAGCCAGATGGGTATGAGATTTGAACAACTCACTCAGTTTCTATATTCCCATGGGGGTCAGGGGCAGGAAGCAAGGGGTGAGGGCTTCTGCCCCATGAGAGTCATGAGGGCCCCATGGAGAGCTTCTTACACTGGCCTCTCCAGTCTCCACTCGCCCCCGCCCTGCTGAGCTAACGTGGCAGGGCCGACTGGGAGGTGGTTACTGGCTCAGGGCCCTGAAACACTGAGTAATTCCTAGGACGGCTGGGCCTGGAGCCGCCATTCCAGAGGCGTCCACGTTGTCTAACCCCACAACACACACACACACACACACACACACACACACACACACACACACACACACTCCTTTCCCAGTCCAACTGCTAGAGGCAGATCTCTTGACTTGGAAACATGCCCAATCTCTTCCATGGAAAGCCCTACCAGAGAGAAAACCAGGCTTCCTTCCCTATTTTTTATGGAACAGGGAGGAACCAAGTCAGGGGTGAGGGAGGGAAAGGAGTGGCAAGAGGAAGCCGCACCTCTTTTTCCTGAGATTTTCACATCTGTATTAACACTCTTGTCTTACAAAAATGGGAGCTTCCTTTCAGACCTCCTCTGGGGGAGCCATTGGCCACCTGTGGGGAGCCCTGTGCTGTATTAGTGTGGCGGACAGAGCTTGTGATGGCAGGAGACACCAGGCAAGACATATTGCACATCTGACCCCACAGACGCCAGCCCAGCATGGCCGATGACAGGCCACTGCAGGTGCGCGCAGATCCAAGGGAAAGGCATGGCTAGGGAAAGGGAACCATGTGGGGACAGTGCTGGACCAGGCAGGCTAGCTCCCGGGCTGCCTCTGACTGAGAAGCTGGAAGCCAGCGGGCGGGTCAGAGACACTAGGACACTCGAGGGTGGACCGAGAACCCCAGTGTGAGTTTCCCACCAAAGTCCAGGCTTTACTGTGATTAAATCTGCACGGGTCTGGGAAGAGAAATGTCCTGATCACATTGCTAGAGAAGTCTGCTTTTTATCTTAATCAGGACAGCCCACAGGGACAGGAATGAAGGGCCAAGCAGTGAGGTTATTCACTGACCAGGAACTTCAGGAGCCCCGAGGGTCTTCCTGAAATTGACGGATTAGAGCCACAGCATTGTCTGACGTTGTAGACAAGAGGTGTTTTTTAACGTAATTATTACATTGATCGGATTCAGTTACCTTGTTAGTATGACAGCCTTGGATCACCAGCTTGAAGAGCTCCTCTTATCTGTCTGGAAACACCAAAATTAGGCTGTTTCACCGATCTATGTCCTAATTTATGGTCGTGTTTTAGGCAAAATAAAGAGAAAAGTGTACCGAAGCAAGATGACTGCATTATTTTCCTATTTGATTTTGAAAAGCTGGAATTTACGTTTTTCTTATTTTCTCATCCTTAGCCCCAGCCTTTTGGGGAATTTTAGTCTGAAATCTAAATGTGCTTACCAGCTGGGAAAAATCTGGCATTTACTTGATTTAGTCCCTGGAAGTAACAAAACTGGCAGGCTTATTAAACACTGAGTTTGCTTATTTATCTCCTCAGTCTCTCCCCAGGTCGTAGGCTCTTTCCAAAGCACTGACAGACCTCTGGCCAGCGTTTGAAAGGTAATGTCCCCAAGTACTGCCTCCGGCCGTAGAAAATGCCACGTAGGCCTCTGGGCTTATAAAGGTTGAGAAAGCCATTTTGGTTACATCTGCAGCTTTTTCTGTGGTTCTGGGAGGTAACGCCCGATTGCCAACATTATTCTTTCCTTCTGGGAAGAGCCATAATTGTCCTTGGCTTGGTTGACACAAAGGCCTCTGAAAAGTACGAGGCTGGTCCCTCTAGCGTTCCTTTGTGAAGACTACAGCACAGAACGCCACTCACTGAAGTCAATTTGTTTTTAAAATGGCGTTAATAAAATGACTTACAATAGCACCCCCAGGCACGCCTAGTACAGTATTCACAAAAGAAAATGTTGGCGTTCTTCTCCAATTCATATGTGCATTGTGGGTGTTCTTGGAGGATGTGTGCCATTGAGAATTATCTGAACAGATAATAAACAATTTAAATAACAGTGGCCAGAGTTATCAGAGGCAAAGAGGCAGCTAAACTTGCCTCGTTGTCAGAAATGAATTTACTACCCTGGTTGGGATTGTCTGACTATATTCTTAGGCTTTTCTGGTCATAAAAAGAAAGGAATAGAGTTTATATATTTTTACATTTCATTTCTGATGTTCCCTGATGTTCAATAATGAGAGTATGCTATCTTCTTTGTGTTTTTCTTTGACATCTCTTCTACATTCAGACATTTATTAAACAGCTATTCTGTTCCTGGTGTCGAAGATACAAAATTGATAAGATAGGGTCACTTTCCTCAATAAACTACATAATCTCACTGGAGACAGACTCCCAGCTACAATAGCGATGTGTGCAGGGTGTTCTGAGCAGGGGAATGCTGTTAGTTCCTAATGACAGTTAGTGGCAGGGGCGGGGGGGTTGGAGGCTGGAAGGCAGGCGGTGAGATATTTAACTGGGTCTTAGAGAATGGGTGAAGGTCCGAGGTCTCAGATGGGAGGCAGCTCCTGACGTGGCATCTTTGGTCCCCAGTGTACTCCCTGCTCAGCTAGGCTCAACCAGGTCCCGTTTCCAGGGATGCCATGGGTTGGTGCGCAGCCAGCCTTCAGAGCTACATGGCCCCAGTTTCTCCTGCGAAGCACCTCTGGGTTAGCCCAGGGTCCTTCTGGTGACTCCCATTTTTCACATTGGATTAAAAGGGACTATATCATAGAAATGACAACTTTCAATTTAAGGAACACAACATAAATTTTGGAAGTATCACAGGGGCAGGAATTTGGACTGCTGCTACAACTCTGGGTTCTGAGCAGAAAGAGGAGCTGCAAAGGCAAAATTAAATGAAATACTGAGGCCACAGCCAGATTCACTTTGTGGCCAGAAGTAGGTCCTGACTGAGGGAGTCGGGTACTGTCTGATGACTTTTAAGAGTCCTTTCGGTTCTAAGAGTCAGTTTTCAGAATCGTCATCTCAAGGGCCCGATTCCCCAGAGAGTCTTCTATAAAAGGCCCCTAACTGATAAGATGACATGAGCGGTGCCACTGACATGAGAGTTCACCACTGGAAAACACTGAGGCCATTTTCAAAGGCTTCTGACTCTGATTCTGTAGGGCTATAGTTCAGTCCATGGAGGCTGTTTGATTCATTATGCAAGATCTGTGGTTATCAAGTTTACATTTTACATGTACAGTCAAAACCAAATCATAATCATAAGAGTTAAAAGCAAATTAAGGGTCTTAAGAAAGCATAGAATGCAAAATTATGTTACAATTCAGTATGAATGTCAATGTAGTAAGCAAACTGTATTTTACGGGAGTTAAGTGATATTATTATTATTTTATAGAGGCTTAATTCTAGGATTTGCATAGCTCTCTAATATTATGACAACAGCGTGGTTTAATAGCAAAAACACCAGAGTATACATGTAATGAAATCACTCGAGTGTGGAATGCCACCGAAGGCAGTAGTGAACCACATGTTAGACAGGAGCCCTGAGAACTGGAGACTTGAATTGATGGTGCTTATTTCTGATTCTAGCAGTTCTTTGGACATCAGAGTTCTGCAAATCTTTCTTCTAGGCTGAGGGTTGATATTGGTATATTGCAATTGCCCTGGTGTTTTCAGACTTTTTACTCTGCATTAATTACAATGCACATTGTTGAATTCCTTCTGCCAGTGTAAGATAACTTTTATACATGCTCTCAGATCAAAGGGGTCCTAAATTAATTTGGGAATCAAAATTTATATATATACTAGTAGATGTGCTTGTTGTAGTGGGCCTAGACAGTGGTCACAGAAAGGGTGTGGAGAATGAGACAGCACGCATTTTGGCATTCATCGCACTATTAAAGGCCAAGGGACTCCGAACTCCTGAATTTCCCAGGGACCGACATGCCTTTGCAGATGAATGAAACCACTGGCCCAAATTTGTCCATGGCCCAAATGTCACTGATTTCATCATCCTGCATGATGTTGGACTTGGCACCTTAAAAATGCCCATCTTCTACCAAGTATCAAGCAAGGTCTCCAGGGCCTTACCCCATGCATAAGCATCTCCCCAGAGCTGCTGCTGCACTCCTGTTCCCAAGAGAGCAGCCTTCCAATGATGCTGTTGTGGGGCCAGGTACATGAACTTCTGTGTTCAGCACTGCTGGTCTCAAGTGGGCCCTGACTCAGGTTCCTTAGAATCCTCAAGATGCCAAGTCTGGAAGGGGGAGCAAGGGAGTAAAGGAGGGAGGGAGGGAGGGAGAGAGGGAGGCAGGCAGGAAGGAAGGAAGGAAGGAAGGAAGGAAGGAAGGAAGGAAGGAAGGAAGGCAGGCAGGCAGGAAGATTTTCTTCTCGATTTTGTTTCATGGTTGAAAGTGCTGTTTGTGCCTTGGTGTGTTCCAGAGTAATGCATTCTTTGAAGGTTGTATTTACAGCTTTTTCTCATTGAAATCCAGGCTTATCTATATGCATAGGAAGAAGATCAAATGGTAATAAAACTGGAATTCAGAATTATTTGTATTTTCTTCTTAATACTTAAAATTCCCAAATAAAAAATTGAGTATTAATTTTACTTAAAAAAAAAAAAAAAGAAAAGAAAGAGAAACATCTATAACTCAAAGTTCTGGGCTTTAGCATTATGTCCAAAAACTAAAACCTAACAGGCAAACACAAACAAAGTCAGTTTACAATTCTAAGTTAACAGTTTTAATGATTATTTATCCCATTTTTATATAAAGAAGATTTGATGGCATCTACAATAACGAGAGAATAGCCAAGGTTAAATATGAAATATGCAGTCCACAGAAAAGGCTAGTAGAGAGAGTGCTTAAGGAAGAAATGAAAGTAATTTACTCTGATGAAAAGGAATTTGAAAAGACTAATGGAAAAAGACCTTGTCATGAGGGACATGACAGGAGGCAACACTGACGCCCACAGGTAGTGCTCCATCTTTATTTTCGGTGGCACCACATTGTGAAATCCTGCCAGCATTTGATGGCTCAGCTTGAGGGCTAAACCAAGAAATCCAATTACTTTTCTAGTAGCCGAAGTGATGACCAACTAAACTGTGGCCCTTGGGGACAGTATCTGTATCCTTTGACAGCAATTAATGAAACCAATAAATCAATTAGTTAAATGAAATTAAGGTCCACCCAGCTGTTTCCACAGCCTATCCATGTGTGACTAAATGTGATTATAAGGGTGTCCTTGACGTGAAACGGACATGATTCCGGTGATCTTTGCTGCCTTTATGTCCTCAATGTCCCCCCCTTTATACAATTACAGTTATTTTACCTGTGTCTTGGCTCTCTATCGAATGAACTTTGCTCGGGGGAGAGTTCTTGATAGAGGCAGCAGAAACACTCTTTGTACTGCCGAGTGATGACCGATAATACCAGGGACACGTTCTTTCTCTTTATTCCTTTCTTGGATTTAATAGATCTCATTTTTTTCCCCAAATGACCACAGCATCCACATCCCTTTACGACTTCAAGAGGGAGGCCCCTCCCTCCCTTGGCAAGGCTATCTCCTCCAACTCTGTCCTGCTTTTCGGGGACCTTCTAACAGTCCCTCTCCTTACTGGGCTGTGGCGTTCTCTGGTTCACTTTGTGGTATCTCCTGCTTCCTGGGAAGTTGAACTGTTTCTCCTGCCTCTGCTTCTTCCCACCACTTCACACACCAGCATCTTTCCACCCCCAGTCTCTCTCTCCAAATCATCAACATAGGAGAACACCTGCCTTCCCATCTCTGGGCCCAGTGGGTTTTCCCCACTTAGATACTACCCCGGGCTTCTCTGTAGACTTGGGCACTCCTGACCCATCCCTTCTGCCTGAACTTCTTTGGGTTTAGTTACACTGCACAGCCAGATCCTCTCTGCTGCTCTGCAGACACGCATTCTTGGTCACCTTCACCAAGTCTTATCTCCATCAATTCCCTCTGCATTCCCATTAACTATCACGTGCCCACTTGGGAAGCATTCTTCAGGTCCTAAGTACAAAGACCAGTAAGACATGGCTTTGAGCAGCTCATAGGAAAGTAGGGCAAACAGAGGAATACAAATGGCTATCATGTGGCCAAATTGTAGTACCTCCTGCTAAAAGAACACTCAGAATGAAGAGAACAGTTTTGCATAAGACAAGGGATAAAGAGGATGATTTTGCCGAGAGGACCAGGGAAGAACAAAATAGATGACACCTATGCTGAATGACCAGGATAAGAAGAGAAACACTGCATGGAGACCTAAATTCTAAAAACCCACGCTGTGATCTGACCTGGAGTCTGGCAATCTGGGGAGGGTTGTCCATGGAAGATAATGTGGAAAGGTGGGCTTAGGCTGCTGAACTATAATTTAGGCTTTTTCACTGGAAACGTGTGGGTTAAAATTTTTGAGCGGATTTACACACTCTTACATGTGTTGCAGAAGACACTTGTCAGCAGTGTGGGGAACGAATTGCAGTTTAGGGGTCATTTAGAAGCTCATTCTACAGTCCAGGAGAGAAACGATTAGGACCTGGCCCGGGACAGCTGCAGTGGGAATGGAGCCTAGATAGCCTGTGCAGGTAAATGGACAGGCAATTGTGTGGATCTGAGGTTGAAGACTGGGGGCAGGGAAACATGTCAAGACAACACCCATGTTCAGAAATAATTTTAAGATGATGGCATGCTCTGTGCAGACATTTTAATGCTTTCTCACTGTCTCATTGTAGTATCCATAATAAGAGTTTCTACACTAATCAGCATTCTTTTGGTTACAAGTAAAAGAAATCAACTCTGCCTTTAAAAAAAAAAAGATATTAGAGGCACCCTGTGCCTTCTCACAATGCTCAAGAAAGATGTGAACAGACAAGCATCATAGGGGGCAGAAACAGGTTCCTCAGAATAGAGAATTCATAAATATTTCCTCTAGAATTCCGTAATTGACATATGTGAATTCCCACAACTCCAGCCTTTCGGTTCTCTGTTCAGGTCTGCACACCTCCGGGTTTCTGAGGGGCCGACAGGGCCAGCCGTTGCCCTGGCTTCCTGCAGCTGTGACTGCTGGAGCACGGCCAGAGCAACTTGGCCACTGGGCCCATCCTCTTGTTCCAGGTCTGCATCCAGAAGCAGAAGAGCCTTCATGAGTTGGGCAGATTCTGTAAGGGCGGGGTGTTGCGCTCCACATTCTCTGAATTGTTTTGTGTCGTGACTCACAGGAGAATCTGATGGAAGTGGGCGGATCTCCTCTCAGAAAAAAATGAACAATCAAAAATACATGAGGAGTTTCATAAGCCCCAGGAAAACTATGCACAAACTCGATTAAGAACCTCTTTCAGGCCGGGCTGGGTGGCTCAGCCTGTAATCCCAGCACTTTGGGAGGCTGAGGCGAGTGGATTGCCTGAGCCCGCGGGTTCGAAACCAGCCCGGGCAGCTTGGTGAGACCTCGTCCCTGCAATAAAATAAAAAATAGCTGGGCATGGTAGCGTGTGTCTGTAGTTCCAGCTACTTGGAAGGTTGAGGCCGAAGGATCACCAGACCCCAGCAGGTCTACACTGGGGTGGCTGTGAGCATGCGTGCCACTGTACTCCAGCCTGGGTGAAGGAGTGAGACTCCAACTCAAAAAAAAAAAAAAAAAAAGAACCCCTTGCCTCAGTAATCAAGTTCACACTTGTTAGCCCGACTTCCCCATTCTCCCAAGGGTCCCCTACCAGTCTCCAACCTCAGTTTTCTTTACTCACACACAGTTAAAAACCAAATTGCTTACAACTCTGAGCCTTTATGTCATTTCTTTATGGGGAAGGTCCACATCCTCTTACTGAAACCCGACTCATCATATAGTGGTCAGACTGAATGCCTGTTCCTTGACATCCTCTCTCTTGTCACTTTAGTACTTCATCTCGTTTTTCTTGTGACATTTGTTGCTTTCTTCTTCACATGAGAGCATCTGGGTAGTGCCTGCACTCTCAGATTCTAAGACGCTCAGAGATGAAGCAGGTGTCGTGGGGCTTCTGGTCTTGTCCTCCTAGCACTCTTTGTGTGTGGGGGCACCTGAGACATCACCGTCAGCAGTGAAGGTGACTTCTTGGGCAAGGAAGGGCCCCTGTTTTGTTCTATCCTGCTTGGATTCTTGCAAACTCTTATTTTCAGGGCAAGCTTTTTCTGATTTTCCTTTTTATAATACTCATGTTCCTGGGCATTGTGTTTTATATTGGCTGTTCTCTAGGTAAATCTTATCTTTTTTCTCCCCAATTTCTTTCAGAGATAAAGATTCCCCCTTTCAGCTTTTTAAATGAGTAGTAATCTGAAAGACTTTCTTGTTTTCATGTACTCTAAAACCACGACCTTGATTTTGGCGTCATTATTTGCAGGAAGGAGGATCCTGGTTGAGGGAGGAAGCATCCTTGTTGAGATGCGGGGTTTCAGATGGGCTGCCTGGAGCTGGGAGCTCACAGGAACGTGGTCCTGGCCTCTGATATTTCTATTTCAAATGGCAGCATTGTGCGCATCCCTACTCCACTCCAATATTTTCACTTTCCTGAAAACGATCGACTTGGGAATCATGACTACAATATTTAAATGAACTTTAGCTACATGAAAGAGTCCCTTCGCTGTGAGGTACAAAACCTGCTTACAAAATGGCCCCAACCCCTGTCCTGCCCCTGTCCAATCCCACCAGAAATCGGTTCTCTGGGGTAGGGGGTTGCAGGCATGTGTGGACGAACAGCATCCTCTGCTGGCAGGAAGGCCTGGGAGGCTTGAGAGGCCTCCTGCCTGTGGAGTCAACAAAACTTGGGAAAACTCTTGGTGGGCAAATCCACTCCTTATCAAAATCAGCTCAAGGTTCTATAGGCTCGTCACCCGCGACAGGGCTGAAGCCTGACTGATGTCATGCTGTAAAAACCAGCAATGCCTCTTCCTGTCCCCTATCTCTCCTCCCCCAGGATTCCCTGCCTGTTGAGAATTGCTCTTCTTTTTACCCACCTTGGAAATTCTCATCATGAGAAATATTTATTCTGACTCCATAACAATGTCTGCTGGTTCCCAGGGAGCGACTTGAGGCCATCATGGCTGTCAGGTATTTGTTAGAAGCCAGTGATACTGGTGTGCATGGGGTCTCTTTTGCTGCTGGTGAGTGGCCCGTGTCGTGTGAGTATGTCTCCTTGGTATTGACAGACTCTTGGCTGGGCTCCACAGGCAGCCATCTTTAAGTGACATTTCTATCTGTAGCAAATGTGTGTGAACATGCGTGTATCTTGTGTTGTTATAAGAATGTGGCACTTGACGTGTTCTTCTGTCTCGTAAAGACCTGCATTGACCCAGCTCACTTTTTCCTTGGACGGACGGTGAGCTCACTCTCCCCGGCAACTGGCTTTTCTCTGCCCCTCATGGAACCCTCAGAGTGACATCTCAGGGACCGGAGGGGAAGAAAGGTGAGGGAGAGGTAAGTCCAAACCATCGCCAGGCAGGACCACTGACTTTTATGAGGTCCATGCACTGCAGGACCTTATCCATTCCTTCTCTGAAGTCAGGCACTTGAGATCTCTGTTATCATGACTGACATGTCTCTTAGAGCCGCCTTCTGCCATAGAAAGGAGTGTGAAAATGGAGAATATTCCACAAGGTTTTCAGCAGATTTATTTCCCAGAATTCCCGTTTAGGTATTTTCATGTGATCTCGACAGACCAGCGATTCCTTCATTGGTGTAATTCAAGGACTGCAGTCCCTGCTGTTGCTTTTTATCTCTAACTCATTTGGAATTAAAGGCATTCCCAAACTCATATCAGCACATTTCTGAAATCTCAAATACATTTCCATTTGCGGTGTTTGCTTTAAGAATAATATCCATTTTTTTTTCTCAGAAGGCCAGAAGCAAATCTGAACCAAATCTGAGTTTTGCTCTGGTTTCACGGAGAAAGTTGATATTCAGTAATTAATATCGATATACATTCTTTTGCCTTCACAAACCTAACTACAGTTAGGTTCCATATTACAGTTCCATATTCTAATTTCTTTATGATAAAGTAATTAGCATTAAACCATCCTTGAGCTTATTATGATTACAATGGCTTCTATAATCACAGTGAGTCATAACCATAATTATCATCACAAATACAGTGGCTATTAAACTAAATTTTAATAACTCGTTCTATCATTAATATAACTGTTATTGTTAACTTCATGCCCTCTTACAAGCTACATAATAATGAATAATTGACAGAGAAGTGGAAATCTGAATCATGACACACAGAATAAGAAATCCCATTCCCTGTACTCATGGATTAAGCACTGAGAGTTTACTTAGGAATCGGTAGTTTGAAACTCATCACAGTCTTCCCAATACTAACAGTTTTATGACTCATGTTGAGTCTCCCAAGCCGGCTGCTGTCTTAAATCTATTTAAATGAGAATATAGATTTACATAAAACTAGCAGGACAAGCACGACTTGGGGTTCAGGACCCCATCAGGCCAAGCAGTGCTGGAGGGAGACAGGGAAAGACATTTCCCTCTTTGTGAGGCTGATGACAGGCCGAGTTCAGTAATGAGGAGGCGTCCTCTCACTTCCCATCTTTTGCTCCCCCCTACCATCCTCAGCTGGGCTTGTGCTGGTGGAACCTCACCCAGATGTCATGCCAGGATGGTGGAAAGATGGCTTGCTCCTCTCATGGCTCAGCGTGGGCCTCGGGGTAACCATCCACTCGTGTGCTGGGGACCATCCTCCTGAGCTGGCCTCCTCCCCACCGCTTTTTACACCCAAGCGTGCCGGTGTCTGTGGTGAACATTTTCCTGTCTTTGTAAAAGGATTTGGGGTGTCAGGGATGAATCTAGGGGGCAGCAACTTTTGCGCCTCTGTTTAGTCTTCTTCCCCCTCGACTTGACACCTGCGATGGTGTCCTCAATCTCTCCTGCAGCTGCCCCTCCCCGGTCACTCCTAGAGCCCAGTGCAGTGCAGGACTCACCCTCTCTTGCTGGCACTACTGCCCTGGATGCACGCTTCCACATTGCCCTTGCTGTGCCCACGTCTTCATCCATGCCATTCCCAATTTTGTTTCCCTGAGCATATTTATCAGTCATCTGTCTGTTCCCATCACCGTGCCGTGTGTGTTATCCCCTCCTGATTAAACATCTCGATGGTTTTCTTTCTCCTGGATAATAAAGCCTGAGGTGCTCAGCAAGACCCCGTTGTAAGTTGCCCTCTCAGATGCTCTAGGAGCACGCTCCATCGTGTGTGCTGGGCCTCCCGGATGCGGTGCTCCAGATGCATTGTGGGCTCACATCTCTTTGGCTTTGCATTTGCTGTTCCCTCTGCCAGGAGTGTCTCCATCTTATTTTTCCATCCTATGCTGTGAACCCTTCAAGACCAAGTTTAAATCCTTTCTGTACAGTATTTCCCAATTGCTCCTCTCTCACCTTACAGTTGGGATTGATGGCTCTTTCCTGTGTCCTACTCATGACTCTTGGGTAATACGTCATCTGACATGCATCCAACAACCACCCATTCCATGCCTGGAATGGTGACACACATGGAGATGGCAACTCAGGCAAAGCCTCGGCTCCGAGGAGCTTATCTCACTATGTTTTGGCCTGAGCAACTGAAGTGATAGACTTGTTGCTTCCTTGAAAGAGACCCTGAGGGAAGCAGGTTTGAGAGGAAAATCAAGAATTCGGTTTCTAGAATATGTTTGAGAGCCATATAACACAATATTGTGGCTATAGCTAATAAGTATTTGATATACTTGAAAATTGCTAAGAAAGAAGATTTTAAATGTCCCCACCATGAAAAAGGAGACATATGAGGGGTAATGCTTATATTAACAAGCTCAATCACGCCATTCTACACTGCATACACATTTCAAAACCTCCTGGTTTACATAACTGATATACACAATTTTTATTTTGTCAAATAAATTAATTAATCATTGTTTCGAAAGAATGCAGTTTTGGACTTGAGTGTGAAATGCTGTTGGTGGGACATGTGGAGGTGTGATGTAGGCAGGTGGACATATGAATCTAACATGTGGAGGTGAAGGTCTGTATTTGGGAATTGCCAAACGAGTGTCCATCAGTACTTTAAAATCGCTAGTTTGAATGACATCTGACTGAGAATGAGAAGAGAGTTGAACTCCCAGAAGAGACCCGGGGTCATTTGAATGTGGAAAGGTGGGGAAAAGCTAGCACAGGATAGCAGGAGGCAACTAGTGAGATGGAAGAAGCCCCCAGAGGCAGTGCTGGGGGAAGAAGGCGCTATAGGGAGGGAGGTAGCACCCAGCCGAGTCTGTGTTTCTGAGGAGTTGAAGAAGATGAAGACTAAGAATTCACCTCTGCATCAGCATTGACTGGTCATTGGGGATTCCAGCAATGGTTGGTCTGTGGGGTCAAAAGTCCGACAGGAGAGAGAAGAGAGGAAGTGGAAGTACCACAACCAGACAATCGTATCTAGTGCTGCAGCGTAAGGAGGCAAAGAGCGCAGGCAGTGGCTGGATGAGGCATGAGCGGGAGGGCCGACCTTTGCTTGGTGATGACTGATTGATCCAGTAGAGACAGAAGACTTCCTGATGTGAGAAAAATGACAATTAGCCGGGCTCGGTGGCTCCGCCTGTAGTCCCGCGCCTTTGGGAGGCTGAGGTGAGTGGATTGCTTGAGCCTGCCAGTTCGAGACCCGCCTGGGCAGCAAGACCTAATCTCTACAATAAATCAAAAAATCAGCCGGCTGTGGTAGCACATGTCTGTAATCCCAGCTACTCGGAAGACTGAGGCGGAAGGATTGCCGGAGCCCAGCAGGCGAGGCTGCAGTGGCCGGGAGCGGCCACTGCACTCCAGTATGGGCGACCAAGTGAGACTCCAACTCAAAGAAAAAGAAAAAGAAAAAGAAAAATGACAATTGTAGCAGTGGTGTCCTTCACTGGGTAAGAAAAGGGTTGTCTTTAGATAGGAGCACTGAACACTTGTGTGTTGTAATGGGAAGTTAGGCAGAGTCGATGGCCCAGATGCTGGTGTCTTGGTAGAATTTGATGGTAAAGATGGCGGTGGTGGCAGTTGTGAAAATTCCCACTTTTTTCCTACTTTCCTGAGTGAAATAAGAAGCGTCTCTGTTGAGAGTGACAGGGAAGAAGCTTGGATGTTTGAGGAGAGAACAGAAGGAGTGAAATTGCAACCTAGGAAAAGCAATTGAACCTACCTTCCTTGCATTCCCTGCTTCTCATCAGTTCTGTCCTTCCTGCATGAGCTCCCTCAGGAGATGTCCTGCAGTGCTTTCCAGGAGGGTCCTGGAAGCATAGGCTGCATGGGAGGTTTGGCAGCTTTTCTCTGTGAAGCCTGGCGTGGGGGCTGTGCAGTCAGTGCTGTCTCAGAGACTTTGGGTAATGAGACCACGCTCCCTCTTAAAGTGTGCCTGCTGCCCCCGCCACCTCTCCATGTTTTAGGCTGGTTTTCAGCACACTTGTTTCTGAGCCTCATTTTCCAAAAATGTGTTTCTGTTGACATTAGAAAAGAGTTGGGTTGTAACATACATCTCTGCAAAGTGTTAACCACACTCCCCAAAAGGCTCTTGGTTGGGAGATTTGCTACCAGATGGGAAATTCCAGGCTCTGGATGTAAGCAGTATTCTTGTGATTGCAGAAACATAACTTCATTTACCGCAAGCAAAATGAACATGGACTTGGAAACCACTGTGACACCAGTGGATCTGCAAGAAAGAATGGAAAGCCGGGTCATGTTGTGTATGAAGTTGAGAAGTAGAAGTGGAGAGTGTCTGTGAGTTCCCTGGAGCATGTCTAGGAAGCTCTGCCCCAGTCTTTCCTGGTCTTTGGGAGCTGGGCTGACAGGAGAAGGAAGCACCAGACACGGTCCTGACTGTAGGTGTTGCGGTTGTAGAGAGGAGCAGCCTTGTTTTAAAGCCTTGGAAAATGGCTAAAATGAGGCATGGCAGCAGTTTTGAAAGCACTAGAAATCTATTGTGGACTGACGCTAACAGGAAAGGCTTCCTGGAAGTGGCAGGCCCTGTTTGCTGGAGACTGGTATTTCTGAGTGTCCCTTTGGCTGAGAGGGCTTGCCTTGACGAGGAGCTCCTCTGGCTTTTACTGTCAATGTACCAGGCCTGCTCTCCAGTTCCTGTCCTAGGATGGGAGGTGTGTTCCTCCAGGGGAAGTGCTTGCTGCTTAGCAGACTCATGCTGAGAGCATCCCAGGAGCCGGTGCTGCAGGTGCCCTGGAGAGGATGGTATCTCCAGGAGGAAATCCTGCAGGACAGGACAGAAGCCCACGAGCAGCTTCCCTTTGCTTTTGACATGCCCGCAGTGGAAGTCTCTGCTTCTTTTTTCCTTTCTTTTCTTTTTTTTTTTGAGTTGGAGTCTCACTCTGTCACCCAGACTGGAGTGCAGTGGCTGCTCCCAGCCACCACAGCTTCAACCTGCTGTGCTCCGGCGATCCTTCCGCCTCAGCCTTCCAAGGAGCCGGAATTACAGGCATGCGCTACCATGCCCGGCTGATTTTTTTGATTTATTGTAGAGATGAGTTCTCCCTGCCCAGGCGGGTCTCGAACCCGCGGGCTCAGGCAATCCACTCACCTCAGCCTCCCAAAGGCGCAGGATTACAGGCTGAGCCACCGAGCCCGGCTAGTCTCCGCTTCTTTCTAGTCCATGTGTTAATCCTTTCCTCTCCTCAGGAACCTGTGGAAGGTCCCACTGAAGTATCCTCTGAGAAGGCCTCTAAGTGGTTGTGTGGCAGGAGGCTGAGGGCACAGGGCACCTGTGGGGTGTGCCCAGGGACCTGGTTTTGAACCCAGTGCCCAGGCAGAAGGATGCATCCGTTCAGAGCAGGCTGCCTGCCTCCTCCTGTGTGGAGTGTATGGATGGGTGACAGCAGAACCAGGGTGACTCTGGGCTCCCGGGTATAAAGGATGAGGACCAGCTCAGCATGGGCTCGTGGGTCACTCACCAGGTATGAGGCACAAATGCAGACATGGGGACATGGGACCAGGCTTTGCCCTCTGGGGCATCTGCAGGTTGGCTGTTCCTTGTCTGAAATGCTGGAACAAAAATGGTTGGGATTTCAATTTTTAAAATTTTATTATGGGATAAATATTCCACGTATGTAAGGAGATGTTGTGGGGATGGAGCCACGTCTAAATGTGACATTCACTCTGTTTCCCAGATACCTTGTACACAGCCTGAAGGCAATTATATGAAATATTTCTAAATAACTTTGCACGTGATACAAAATGTTGACTGCCTCTTGACTACTATCCACGCACAAGGTCTAGTGTGGAATTCTCTACCTGTTGTGTCATGCTAGTGCTCAAAAATGCTTACAATTTTGCAGCATTTTGGATTTCAAATGCTTGTATCAGGATGCTCAGCCTGGGTTCTATTGCAGGAGACAGACAACAGACGGGTGCTTAGATAAATGCTTAATAGCTCATGTGGTGATTATTGTTGTGAAGGAAAGGTTGCATGAAGTAATGGGGAACGAGAGAGAGAGGTGAGGGAGAAGGAGAGGGAGAGAGGAAAGAGGGGGAGAGAGGGAAGGAGGGAGGGAAGGAGCGGGAGAGAGAAAGAGAAGGAAGGAGAGAGAGATAAAGAGGGAGAAAGACAGGAGAGAGGGAATGGGGGGAGAGAGAGATCTGGGTTGGTCAGATAAACTTTCTGATATGTGAAATTTGAGCAGAGACTGTAGAAAGCAAGGAAGTGAGGAGACCTGGGTTTGTGGAGAAACTCCTTCCAGAAAAGCAAGTAACTTACTGAAGGCTGGGAGCTTAGGGACTGTCCAGCAATCAGGAGTGTAAGATGAGGTCCTGCAGGAGGCTGGCATGACTTGTGACATGGCTGGTGGTGTGGCTGGTGGTGTGACAGGTGGCATGGCTGGTGGTGTGGCTAGTGCTATGGCGGGAGGTGTGGCAGGTGGTGCAACAGGTGGCGTGGTTGGTGGTGTGGCAAGTGGCATGGTGACTGGTGTAGCTGGTGGTATGGCAGGTGGCATGGTTAGTGGCTGGCTAGTGCCATGGCAGGAGGCATGACAGGTGGCATGACTGGTGGCATGGCTGGTGGTGTGGAAGGGGCATGGCTGGTGGTATGGCCAGTGGCATGGCTAGTGGTGTGGTTGGTGTGGCAGGTGACGTGGTAGGTAGCATGGCAGGTGGCATGGCTGGTGGCGTGGCTGGTGGCATAGCTGGCGGGTAGCCTGCAATGTGGGAGTCACAGAAGCATAATGGGATCGGCCAGCACTCTCCAACAGCCACACAGGCAGTGCCCCTGCCTTGCAGCAGGGAGGGGGTCTTTTGAGAGTTGGCTCTGACCTCTCAAAGGCCCTCTTGTCCTTCCCTGAAGTCCTGCAGTTGTTGCTTTCTCCTGCCCAGAACCCTTGCACCTGACTCAGGGCACTTGGGATAGGGTCTCCCTCCTTCCCAGGAGGCTCAGCGTCCCAGAGAACCCAGCTCCCCACCTGCACTGCTCATCCCTGGCAGTACTCACAGCTTCCAGGCCTGGCCTCCTCGGTGGGTCAGCTTTTAATAACAGCAAGAATCAGTGCATAGAGATCAGCCTCTCAACAGTGCTAGGAAGGGCAAGTGTGACTGTGCTGGCAAGTGGTCCATCTGCAGACAGCAAGACATTCGTGAGATGATTCAGGGTAGGCAGAGCACTGGTCAGCACAGGCCGACACTGCCCAAGAGCACGATGTCCCCAGCTCTCCTGTCCTGCCTGCATGGGCCAAGGCAGGAAGTCATTCAAGTTGTTTTCTTCTTCTTCTTCTTTTTTTTTTTAAGTGAGAAAGCAGGATTTATTGAGAGGACAAAAAAGCTCCCACAGGGGGAGGAGACCCCAAGGGGTTGCCCTGTTTTCTTCTCTGACTCCTTTTGCTTTCCCCCTCACTCAGTCACTCAGCAAACCATGTGGCTAGCTCCCGCTCCCAACCCTGCTCCTGCTAGGCCCCAGTCTCAACATCATGACCTCAGAAACACTTCCTGGGGCTATGGAATGCAGAAGCAAACGTGCCCCCTCCACACCACTATTTCCTCCACAGCCCTCTCTGCTAATAAGGGTTCACGTGGTCTCAACTCAGAGACTGTTTAAGGTGGCAGGGGTTTGTCTCAGTCACAATATTCCCTCCAGAATGCCTGCCACCAGGAGGGACCCTACACGAGCTAGAAGGACTGGTGCTTGGTGGCCACCCCAGGACTACCATCGAGGTTCTGGGAAGTCAAGCAGATGGCGTCCGTAAAGAATTCTGCCTTAACACACCTGCTTCTGTTGCCTCTGTTTAGACCTTCCAGGCTTGATTCACTGACCCCCTTCTTAGTCCACTAGAGAGGATAATCTGCTTCTGACTATTTTTATTTTAATGTCTGCCCCTGGTGTGTCTGAATGAATGAATGCATACCCAGCGTGGAACTGCTTGGAGAAAATGTACTGGCATTTTGAAGCTGCGAGACTCTGATTCTGTTTGCGCAATGCATTGTTCAGGCATTCACTGGGTGACAATGTGAGAGTTGATTTCCTGCCTTTGCCGTCAGGTGGTCTGATACACTAAGATATGGGCAGGGGTGCACCTGTGGGGAGAGAGTCTAACTATGAGTGCTGGTCTCCTGGGAATCAAGTTTAAAAAGAGGATTTCGTGTTTACTCAGCTGCTGGGAAAGAACACAGCCTTACGGGTAACCCCGGTGGGCACTTGATCCCAGCACACCAGGAAGCTGTGGCCGGAAGTGGGGCCACTCCCTGGCCGGTCCCTGGCCCAGGTCCTTCTCCCTTCAGGGTGGGCTCACATTCCCAGCAAAAAAGAAAATCTCAGTGCCCAGACTTTCACCAGGGGAGGTGGGAGAGGAGTCCAGGGTGTGAGGAGCCATGGGTGTGCTTTTAAAAAAGCAAGAGCTGCGTGGAGACCAGCCTCTCAGTGCTCTTGGGAAAGAGCAGCATATTGCTTGAGAGTGGCCATCTGCAGGGAGCTGGACGCTCACAAGATGACTTTAAACAGAGGAGCTCGGGCTTGTAGGAACACAAGAACCCAGAGCCTGAGCCCTGCAGGAACCAGGAATCCAGAGCTCCCTCTCTTTACCTCATGTAGAGAGGCGGGAAATCATTTCATCTACTCTGGAGACGAAGAGAAACCGAACCCAGGTGGTCCCAAAAGCCAAGCGACTGCTTCTTTCATCCTTGAAGTGAGAGCCCTGACTCCCCATGGGTCTTGCTGAGTGGTGTTTCACTTTCTTGGGGAGTTTGATCATTTTCAAGGTATCATTTGGTCAGCTCTAGGTCCAGCTTTCTCATCCATGGTGGGAGATAGCAGCTGTGTCTGATACGGTGGCCAATAGCCTCGTGCAGCTATTTAAGCTTAATGAAATTGAAAACCATTAAGTGTGTGTTTGTTCAAGCCCTTCCCCCACTGTCAGTGCTCATGGTCACTAATGGGCACTGGCCATGGTACTGGCCAGCACGGACATGGGACCTGCCCACTGCCATGGAAGATTCTGCTGAACTGGTACTGCCCTGGAAATGATGGGCATGAGTGTGAGCCAATGTGAGACGAGAAAGGTGGTTAGCGTGTCTTCTCATCAAGGGAATACTTTCCAGAACAAAACTGTAAATGGAAACTCAAAATACACAAGTGACCATGGGGTCTGCTCTTGCTGAGGTTGAAGTGGAAGGTTCTGGATCCCTGCTGGCTCATCACCCACCCCACCCCCAGCCTCGCTCTAGCTTCCAGGCCGCCAGGGCTGGGGCTGAGACTCCCTGGCACCAAGGGCTCCGGGTGAGCATCCGGTTCTGAATCTGGCCGTCCTCTTGCTGGCCGGGTGAACATGGCAGTTCTTGGCACCGTCTCAGGGTCCGTTCTCTGGGTTGTAGCACATGCCAACCACCCTCCAGGCTGTGGAGGCAGGTTTGAGGTCCTCATTTCTCAGGCAAGGACCTGGAGCTTGGCAGAGCTGAGGCCCACCAGAAGACTGCTCAGAGCGAGGTGGGGCCGGCCTGAGTCCCGGTCTCTCGCCCGTCACACTGCAGGTCCTGTTCAAATTTAAATGTGCCAAGCCAAGCCATTCTTCCCAAAGAAGGGGAAGGAAAAAGTCAAAGGAAAAAGTCAAAAAGTCAAACCACCTATCTTGACTTCCCCTGTGATTTTCTGTTCCTGGGTCAATGTCACACAGGAATGCTCTAAATGAGCTGATGCAGAGGTGACCCGCCCCCCCAACCAGCCACTGCAGGTTGGCCTTTTCCTGATGTCCTCTGGGCCTTCCATACGATTCATGCTCTTCCCTCTACAGAGGGTGGAAGGGAAACTCTGTCCAGAAGAGACGGGGTGTTTTCCCAAAACACCAACATTTTTCCAAAATTTTCAGCAGTGGGATCAGAAGTAAGCCAGTGTGTGTTTGGAAAACACACTGCATTTTCATGGGGTTGAGCACACACCCTGCTGGCCTGTGGGGCCGCTGCTATTTCTAGTGACCGAGGGCCATGTGGGAAGGTTTTGACAGAATAGAAAGCTCAGTGGCTTTCAATACTGAAATAATGAGCAAGCAACGTTAGCAGGATAGCCAGTGCAGGGATTTCATAGTTATTAGAAAAGCCCTTGCTGCCACCTGACCCCAGGGGCTTCTCTTAACACCCTCTTGTGTCTTCTTCCTCCCTCCAGGTGGGGATTTTTGTCTTGCTATGGTCTTGAAAATGTTGTCAGCGGAAGAACACAACTTGATAGCAGGAGGTTCTCAATGGAGGCTGGAAAGTGGCCCCAGAGGGAGGCCTGGGGTCAGGCAGTCTTGCTGTGATTCATGTGTGGCTTTGGACAAGCGTGTGAGCATCCCTGTGACTCAGTTTCCCTTCTGTATTTTGCACAGGTCTATCATTTTCCACATTATCTTTCGCATTTGTTAAAATCCAGTGACATCATTGACCGTACAGAATAGCGAATAGTAAAAATACAGTAAGACCCTGGCTCCTCTGTTAAAACTGATCCCTCTTTTCCCCACGACTCTCCTGGTGCACTCTCAAGTCTTTTTCATGTGTGTGTGTCACTGAGGCTGTACTAGGTGAAGATGTGTGTTGGGGAGGAGAGACGGCCGCAGCAGCCATGCCCCAATGGCCACCCGCACTGGTTCCCCTGGCTCCGTGGCTGCTGGTTTGCCTGTCCTGCCATGCCTTCCTCGAGTTACACAGAGAGGACGGGCAGAGCTCACCCTGCCCCTGGATGCCTGTCCCCGTCACAGCTTGATGCCATCACTTCTCAACCAAACCTGCAGGATGTCCCTGGGATTGCAAAGTGAAGCCCAGTCGTGCTGCCTACATGGAACATGTCTTTTTCTTTCTTACATGTTGGCAGTCTGGGACTCCTTCGCTTTCCTCAGTGTGGAAGGGAGTCCGTGGTCCTGGCTCGCCTCCCTCCCCTCATTTTCACGAAGAGGTGGTGGGAATCTTGGCTTTCTCTGACTTGATCCAGTGCTCCCTCCACCACACCCTCGGCCCCCACACAGCTCATAACAATGCCTGAACAATGGAATAACGATAAGCCTTCAATACCTTAGAGTATTACATTATGCAGCCTGGTCTCCAAATGGCATGGGACAGGAGACGGGGCCGGAGTCTTTGGCAAGAAGGGCCTGGCCGTGGAGACACTCGAGGGGACAGGGGGATGGGTACCCATGGCCCCAGGCCTGCACGTGAAGCTGGGGCAGATGATGCATCTGAGGAGAGAAGAAGAGGCAAGCTTGTTTTGCTTTTCAGTTGGGGTCTCACTCTGTCACCCAGACAGCTCACTACAGCCTTGACCTCCTAGGCTCAGGCAATCCTTCTGCCTCAATCTCCTGAGCTGCTGGGACTACAGGTCTCACTACATCCAGCTAATTTATTTGCTTATTTTCACAAATATGAGGTCTTGCTATGTTGCCTAGGCTGGTCTCAAACTCCTGGACTCAAGTGATCTTCCTACCTCAGCCTCTTAAAGTGTGGACTTACAGGTGTGAGTCACCACACCTGTCCAGAGGTGAACTTTAGAAGCCAAACATGTTTTCTCATGTCATCTCTGTGAACTTCATGATCTATCTTTCCTTGAGAAATGTTTCTTTATGTGGAGCACTGATACCCAAGACATTTTAAATGCTCTGCCCTGCCAAGAACAGCTGAAAGAAGAAATGTCCAGGCAGAGAGTAAGAAGAATTGGGGAAAATCCTTTCAGTTGTGTCTATGAGGCAGTCCTGCTGCAGCACTGTCTACTGGGCCCTTTAAGAAAGGGCATATTTATTTCCATGGTTTCAAAACAAATGAGCCTTTGTCTAGAGTTTGGAAAACTTACGATGTCGGGTCAGGACCAAAAAGAAATGAGATGAGAACTTTCCTGAGGATGCATGAGTGCCAAGCTGCACGGCCGCGTCTTGGAGGTGTTTCCTCTTTCAAATCATGAAGCTCACTTGAGCTCTCTTCTTGCTGGCTGTAGAGTTGTCCATTGAGTAAGAGGCGAGCCAGGACCACCCTGGCCAAGCCTTGTACAGCCCCTTCCAATAGATGAGCAAACCCTTCTGAAGTGTCCTCTGGACCCAACACTGAAAGAAAGCGCCAGTCTCCCAGTGCAGATGGGGGTGTTCACACTTCCAGTCCATGCCGTTTTTGTCGTGAGGCAGACTCGGGTACCTCCTGAGGTGAATCAGGAAACTCGGGCCTTATCACCAAACAGTGATCCTGCCAGTGGATGACGCCATTGCCCACGGCCTTGTTGTTCCCCAGGGCAGTGCTGAGGAGGCTAAGTTGAGTGAAGTTGGTGAACCTGACTGCCCTGGGGCTCTTCGTGAATTCTGCCAGAAGCACCTCTATTCGTTCATGTTTAGGTCATAGTAATAGTTGCAAGGATTTGAAGCTAGTTCATGGTTTCATATGTAATTATGTCCGGTAATAGGAGTGGGAGTTACTGCAGTGGTAGGGGTACTCGTGGCTGGAACTCCTGCTTTTACTGCTGGACTCTGAATCCTGCTGTTTTACCACTCCTATTGTTGTTATACCCTTCCCTGTGCAGGTGCTGTGTGTTGGGGCTTTTGACACACAGCACTCAATGCCTACAATCATTCTGTGAGGTGTGTAATTATTAGACCCATTTTGTAGAAGATGAGACTGAAGTTCAGCAAAGTTGGTGGATCCAAGCCCTGGTATTTGACCTTAGACGCATATACCTTCAAGCCCACACCATTGAACCACACTGTCCCCACTCTGCCCTCACAATACGGCTGTAGCTCCCTAGCCCCCAACTCTGTAGAGTGTATATGCAGATGTGAGCAGGCTTCAAGGGACTGTGCAGAAGTCAGGATGGTGTCTCAAAATGGCCTGTTTCCTTAGTTTCGCAGCCTCCAGCTTATCCTGAGTGCTTCAAAGTGATCGTAATGTCATTTCAGAGGCTACTGAGGGAGCCCAGGGAACCTGTGGCCCACGCTGGGCATGTGTTCAGTGCCATCCATGTGTCCCTGGCAACCATGGCCATGACGTATGGAGTCAGGAGTGTGCGCCATGTTCACGGTCAGAAATCAAGTCACGGGGTTCTGTTATGAATATTTTTAGCAAGCCTCGCTAGGTCAGCTGCTGGAAATGCGTTGCTGTCTACGTTATTGTCAGCAGTTGGACCCAGGCAGATCCCAAGTCACTGAGGACGCTGCTGTTTTCACAAATGCAGTTCAATATATTTTGACAATTAAGGATTTAGATGGGAAAAAAGGGAATTAAAAAAAAAGTTTGCACTAGCAGTCTGTGATCTTGGCAAAGTTCTCAAACTTGGAACAAACATGACATCACTGAACAGTTGGCATCCTGGTGAGACGCGGCAGGCTGTGGAACTGGAGGACACAGTTTCTGCAAGCCCAACTCTTCTCAACAGTCTCCTAGGGGTTCCCTGAACGTGCTGGTTTGCAGGCTCAGAACACAGCCACATCTCTCCCTCACATTTCCAGCCAGCCTCTGGGGGCGTGGCCTCTCACAAGCTTCTCTCACATCTTAATTTGTGCTGTATTGAGCAGAAAAGTCAAATGTGTTTGTGGTCTGCTGTAGTGATGTAAGTGTGGCATGCGAATGCGTGGTCAAACACACACAGGCACACACATATGTGAACACAAGTGACTGACCTTTTCGAAATGTCAAAAGTGAGGTCAGGCATGGTGGTTCACGCCTATAATCCCAACACTTTGGGAGGCCAAGGTGAGAGGATTACCTGAGCCCATGGGCTTGAGACTAGCCTGGGCAACTTGGCCACACCCGGCTTAACCGCAGACTACTTGCTGGAAGTTCTACACAGAGTAGAGTTTTTCTTACACAGTTGCTTCTTGTCTAGACAATTGTTAAATGAAAAACCATGATGTTAAAGAAAATTCAGTGGAGGTGTGGGTCGAGGTTCCCTGGGATAACCACTGGTTTCGACCCATGCCCCAAGCCACTCTAAGCTCAAGGCTCACCTGCTGAGTGTGCCAGTCCCGTGAGCCCATGTGTGTGGCCCAAGCCACAGCTGTACAGAGGTTCTCAGTCACGTGAGTTGAGCACCTAAACTCTGCCTCATATCTATCACCAACACATTTGGAGACCCAATGTACTCAGAAGGCTTCTTTGGGACAGGAGTTGACAAACTGTGCCCCACAGACCCCCTGCTGGGACCCCCATGGTCCTTGTGAGCTGTCATAGTGCTTACTTCACTTTTAGCTGGAAGGATTCTATGTTACATATCACTTTTTCAAGTGAATTAATCTTTACAAAAGCAACAAGTTGGGAAACCAGTTTTTATAGGCAGATAACAGTGATGCATTTGCTCTTGGTGACAAGTTTGGAGTGAAACTTGCTTGTCTAGTGAAATGAGTAGTTCTTAGGCTTTCAAACCCATCTGCACTTTCCAAGCTCACTGATTATGCATGGATTTCATTTCGGTGCTGGCTTACTGTTTCATATTAATGGCCACCTGTTGCCAGACAGGCAGGTGATGATGGTGTCCAGTGAAGTATGCCCTCACTGTCACATATGGTGCAGAGCTGCTTTGGGAAAACAGGTCTCGGAGTGCTTTCAGCAAAAATTAATTATTTTGGAATGAATGTGCCTGCTTCCCTCCAAGTGACTAAATGTCGATACACTGGAAATAATTTGTTTTCCTAAGGATTTTGATGTTAGTGCAAATTCATATATGTATATACATATATATATTTAGGCTAAATGAATTCGTCAAGACTATTAACCCTCTCTGGCAATGTGCCATTTCAGAGGAACTTGAGAAACAAATCTCAGTGAAAGGCGAAGGGCACTGATAATGTGACTTGGGAGCTGAGCCATCATGGGTTCTCTGTCCCACTATCCTGGTGGCTGTCTTTGATGGACTGTATAGGAGTAACTGAAATTCTGACTCCATTACTAAGAAAGGTGTCTAGGAGGTAGTGAATGAGTGGCCTGGCTGATGGCAAGACAAACGGTAGTAGCATTTGCCAGCCAAAACTGACCACAGAGACTGGGGAAAATAGTGAAATTCAGTGTTTCCCTGACTTCGAAAATTTACCTAGACCTTTCAGAAAATATTTCCAAGTTTCAAAAAATCATTTAGATTTTCAAATTTGAATCAAGACCAAATAAAATGAATTAATGTTTTTTCTTTTTTGCCATATCACCATATATTGGTATCTGTTGATTGTTTTTCTAATTTCTATCCCTTGACCTTTGTGTTGTTAACATCTAGAAATTACTTCACTCTTTGTCTTAGCCTGTAAATGTCCAGAATTGTGTATGATTTCTTAAAAAATTATAAAGCAAATTATTTAATTAAAAAACGAATGCAAACCACTCTTATATTGCTAATCCCTTTGATAATCTTTGATAATTCTCACTTCTCTATTAAAAGTTGTAATTAAGTTTTTACTATGTTATGTTTTTCCACATGTCTTTATATTATTTTATACATCTCTGCCAATCATCATGGCCCATACATGTGTGTTAAAAATCTACACTGTATATGTTCATGCTAACAAATCATATTTGCTTAGCCATTATAAGTTTTCCTTGAAATGAGGATTAAATGGTAATATTCATGAAGAACTTGGTCATAAGTGCTAAATAAACATTTGCTAAATCTTAGTTAATATTAACAGATACACTTCTTGTTGATAATTTTGGTTGCTTAATAGTTTTGTACTATAAATAATACTTTGCTGACTGTCTTTAAATATTAACTTTAAAACACATATTCTAAACTGCTTCTTTGGGAGGTGATTCCCCAAATAGGAATATCAGGCAAAAGGTTCTGGTTGTTTCAATAGGTTCTGCTTTGCATTGTTCTGATTTACAGCAAACTTATAGATTATAGACATCAACGGTGCAATTAATAATGCCCCTGTTTCTTCATGGTTTCTCCAACTTTGGGCTTTATCATTTTTATTTATTTTGCTAAATTCTCAGACATGTTTCTGGGCTATCAAGTAAAGTGTGGAACATGAAGTTCCTGAATCAGAATCACTTAACATGCTTGTTAAAAATGTCAGAAACCTGGCTTTTTTGCAGATTTACTCAGAGTGTCTTGAGGTGGGATTTCAAAAGCTTAAGATTGAATAAGATTTCAAGGCAATTCTTAAGCACTGTAAGACGACAGAACCACTGCCTTTAATTATCTTAATTTGTTTTTCTTTAACAGGGAGTAAAGCTTAGCATAATAGCCCAGGCTTGTAGGTACTGTAGGGAGCTGGCAGGTGTTTGTAGCAGTAAACAAATCTCTCAAATCCTTGCTCCCCTCCTCACATCCTTCTGCAATTCTCCAACTAAAACAGTGTGGGCGATTAGCTTCTTGAAGCTAATTTGTTGATTGTGGTTTGTATTTAAGAGGACTGAATGTTGGAAAAGCCCATATTTCAATATTTCAGGGAATACACAAATTGCAATGCCCCCCGATTTAACTATTACAGGCATCCTATCTCTCCACCTGCACAAGCTGGTGCTGGAGAGTGAAATGAAAGGTGCAGTCAGGAGGTCATCAGAAATGATTGGCGGCATGTTGGGAGAGGGAATAGTGATTTTCTGGGGGAGAAACAGAAACACAACATCATAGTTAGACACAATAATAAAGATGATGGAGTTAACCAGGGACTTATATTTTTTTAAAGAACGAGGGCATACTGTAACTCATTAAGTCATTTTGGTCCAGTTCACTCAATCTCTGAAGCATTCTTTTTATTTTTCTACTAATTAGAGATCCATTGAGAAAATAAAAAAGAGTAGAAGTAAGTTTATATGGGTAGAGGTGGGATTGTTATGGTCTGAGTAATGCTCTGCTGCTCCCCTTGATACCAATAAATCCAAGGGGCAGGCAACTGGTAGAAAAAAGTTTATTTCTGAGTAAGAATCCAGGGAGCAGAGTTGGACTCGAGGTCTTTCTAAAATGGTTCTGCTCACCCTCCAGGCTTTAACAGTTCACGTTTATAGTCCAGAGTTGTTGGTAACTATACATTAGCCACATGGCCAGCAGAGCATTGTACAGAACTTAAATTACAGCTGCATTTTACACTTAATGACATTTAGAGTAAAGAAAGTTTATAAGGCCTAAGACATCATGCATTGCAACAGTTACGCAAATCACAAGACTTACAATTACATTGATATTATATAGTTCAAAGAAAGGGAGTAAATTGGGATTTACATTTTAGGCATAGTCTGTGGGAAGTCAAGGATCCCCTAAAGCTACTTACTGGGAGTTTATAGAAGACAGGGGGACTCTCAGTAATATGCTCAGGAATGTGCAGGAGTGCTTGAATCCCCACCATGCCCTTTTTTAGGGGCTGTGGCAACATGGAGTGACATTAACGGGTCCCTGTATCAGGATGGGGAAAGGTTTTGGAAATGAAGAAATTTTAGCAAAGAAAAGTGGTTATCCGTGAACTCAGAAATATAGTTGATGCCATAAAAAGATACTGATAAAAATGCAGTTCATACAATGTATGACCCACTGTCATAGGCACAGCTACAAGCAGAGCTTTGCTTTCATGCAGCTGATACAATCTTCCTCGCAGCTGATACAATCTTCCTCCCAAAATAAGCCCAGAGAGCAATGTGTAGTTACACTCAAGTGAAGGATGATAGCAATGAAGCAGAAACCAGCTGCTTCCATGCATGTAGAAACAGGAAGACACTCACCGTGAGCAAAACCAAGTGGAGAGAGGTTTCTTAAGGAAGGCTTCTTCAGGAACCCATCTTCAGAATGGGGTCAGGCCACAGAGAGGCATGGGACTATACTTTTATTGCTCTTTCTGAGTAGCGACTCACACATGGAGTGGAAGGGAACGAACATTTCTTCAACACCTTGGGTGCTCAGGCCCTGGAGACTTTATATGAGTTTTCTCATTTAATTTTCCAGCAAACTGGTGAGCAAACAAAAGCATCCATACTTACTGTTGCAAGCAAGGCAAAACACATGCAGTCTCTAGGAATCTTCCTGTGCACAGTTACTTGGCTCAGTCCTTTCATCTGGTTTGGGTTTTGATTGACATTAGTTCCCTCCCAGAACCCCTATGATTCTCCATGTCTTTTCATTCTCAGAGATTGTCCTTATTACCAGTGGTTAGAGTGGATGTCTGTGTGTGTATGTATATACTGGATACATGATATGCTTGTTTTGCAACCTAATTTTTCACCAATGTCTTTTGACTTCACTGAACATTTTCTGCCGTATCATTGTAATGGGTCCATTGTATCCCTATACATGCAGAACAACTTGTTTAACTTGGAGAAATTTAAATACAGCATCCATTTAAACTCTGTGAACAGGACATAAACATCTCTTCCTTCGAGTGTGAGTCCTCTTCTCTTTTCTTGGCTTGACTGGGGACGGGGCACACAGCATTTTCCTATCTCCAAAATATCTGTTGATCACTCGGCTCCCTCCAAGGCATGTGATAATGCTTCACAGACATAAATCAGGCCAACCATACACATGCAGGTCTCTCTACTTGACAGTATTTAGGGTTATATAATTTTAGGGTGGAGCGGATTTGAGAAATCATCTAGGCTACCACTGCATTTTATAGAAAGATGACAGAGGCCTGGGAAGTCTATGTGCCAGGTCTCTGGTTTTGAGTGCGGAGCCAGAATTACAACCTGGTTTGCAAATCCTGGTGTCATGCTCATTCTACATTTTCCACAGCTGCTTTCCAAATAGATTGCTCTTCTGAACAGTAGATAATGATAATCTTGCTTAGCATTTGTATTGTATTTTCAAACCACTGTATTCTCTGATTGGCCTCTCTTAACAACCCGCAAGGTCAGCCTCACTGTCCTCCTTCTCCCCATTAGAGACTAGGGTAAAGAGAAAAATAAACTTGTTGAGACCTCATGGGTACTTACAGAGACAGAACAACTCAGGATGGTGACATCTTTTATGCCGGGTACGATGTTATGTCCTTTACATGTATTGCCTTGTTTTATCCTTGCTTGAATGAGACACAAGTACTAGCCCCATTTTACAGATGAAGAAAGGGAATTTTAGAGAGGTGAGTTCACCCATCTAGGTGCATCATAACCTGGCTCAGAGGGATACTGCAACACTATTTTAATAGCTCTGCCTGCATCAAGTTTCCCCATGAAAAGGAGATGAGAATATTGACATGCTGTGTGTGGCGATGGTAAGGGTTAATAATGAAAATGACCAGAAAACATTTGCTAAATGTTAAAAGTCCTAACACACAGTCTTAATGATCTCATTAACCACAGACTAAATGCAATCAGAAGTTTGAAGTCAAAGTGTGTGTGTATTAGTCTGCCTGAGTTTCTACAACAAAGTACCATAGACTAGGTGGCTTAAACAACGCTGTTCTGACCTCAGCTGAGAAGTCCAAGGTCAAGGTGCCACAGATCCGGTTTCTGATGCAGGCTGTCTCTCCAACTTGTAGATTGTGGCCTTCTCTCTCTGTCCTCACACAGCAGAGACCAAGCTCTTTCTTCCTTACCACTCATCCCATTGTGAGGGGCCCATGCTTGTGATCTTATTTCTCCTTAATTACCTCCAAAGGACCACATTCAAAAACCCCATCCCATTGGGGTTCAGGACTCCAACATGAATTTGGGGTCAGAACACTCCAGCGCAGTGTGGTTGTACAATCAACAACAATATGAAAACTAATTGTATAGTCACACATTTATTATTCCCTTTCAAATCTGAGGAAACCACATTAACTTCTATGTTTGTCTTACACCTTTACGTATTTTTCATTTTTACTATGACATCTCTGAGAGGTTTGCATGAAAAATTAAGCTATTTGTTTAGGTGCTAACATGGGTGTCATGAGGGGATTGGCACAATAAACAAGAAAGAAATCACATGCTTCTGGTATGAGTTGCAAATGAGAAATTTCTGCCCAAAGCCTTGGAACCAAATTAAAAATTAGCATAAGAAGTTAAATACCAAAGTCATGCCTTAAAGCTGTTAGTAACATTTGATAATGTTGGTCTAATTTTGGGATGTGTTTGCAGCTGGAGTTAAGATTTTATTACAGTGAGTGGAATAATAAATATAATCAGAATAAGAGACTGGTGAAAAATTAAAATCAAATGTTAGCAGTGAACAACTATTTGAAGATCACAAAAAATTATATTGTATTTTCTAGAAAATCCAATATTTCATTTTCTAGGCAGAGCAAAAGCAGTTTTGAGTCATAAAGAATGATAGATTTAAAGACCTAGGAGCTTGAATGACACCAACACCATAATACCTTGACAAATCACTAGCCTCTTTGAAATTTCTTATATATAAAATTAGCCTCCCTCCCTCCTCTCTCCCTCCCTTCCTCCTTCCTTCCTTCCTTCCTTCCCTCCTTCTCTTCTTCCTCCCTTCCTTCTGTTCCTTCTTCCTTTCTTTCCTCCTTCCTTCCACAACTACTTAATAAGGGTCTATAATGTGCTCACTAAGGGCACCAATACTGAGGGGAAAACTAAAAAAAAAAAAGTCTTTCTCATAAGATTTTTTAAAAAATTGATCATGGTGGGGTTACTGAAAGAAGCTACACCTTCCACTTTCTCTGAGAAGCCTTTCAGGATATGGAGGGGGTGGTTCTGATTTGTAAGATGGGTTTTCTATAAGTGCCTCGGAATTGGGTGGTGCCCCAAATCACTAAGGCCAGTTACTTCAATCTATCGTAGAACATTCTGAAATATGTCTCTTCTCCACCAGAAACACAAAGGAACATCTCCCAAATGCATACAATCAAATGCTTTCTCATACAGTGGCACCACTTAGAATTAAGAGTGATGCAAATTAAATTTCAAATTAAACAGGCCTACTAGTAATTGTTTAAAATAGGATTCAGGTCTGAGGTTGCCAGTGCTGTGGCATGTTGACAGGTTTTGAGCTTGCCCTTGAGATTGCGACTGTTGTTTCTTTTAGGGGACTCAAGGGCCAAAAACATGTTCTATAAATCCATGTCTATTTCATTCAGGTATTGACAGACCGGGGGGAAAAATACTTCTGCTGTGTTTGTTTTATGCTAGCTGCCTGGCCCCATATTCAAAGTGAGAAGACTGGCTATTACCTGAGAAGAGTTTGGATCATTTTTGGAACTTTTGGGGAAAAGAAAGGGTTGAATAAGTCCACTGTAAATAGAAAACCGGCAAAAGGGAAGCTTTTTGTTTGTGTACTACCTTTTTATCACAAGTTGTTGATGACAGAACACAATTGCATAGAAGAATCACATCTTAAGCAAATGCCTTATTACTGATAGCAGTCTGGGGAGAATGAGTCAGTAATCTCCTCTGAGCAATTGCTTCATTCGTTTTTATCTCAGCAGATTCTGAGTATTTTATGACAGATGTTTCCTGCATTTTATCTGCTAGAAAGATTAGAGCCCACACGCATAGCTCATTTTTTTGCAAATTTATCAGACTTTATAGCAAGTACTTTGTATACTAATATCACTCCTAATTCTCTCTTTTCTTCTTTTACTTTATTTGATTCATCCCACTTGTAACAAATATATTTTATCTGTTGCATGGTATCTGTTTAAAATTTTCTGAAGCATTTTTCTTGAAACAGGATGGAACAAAAATAGATAATAATTATTCATAATAATGTTAGCAGGATCAATGGAAGCATAGGAAATGACTAATGTTAATATTCAAAATCCAAGTGCCATTAGGCAATCCTAAAATAAATAACTTCGAGCTGCAGTTTAGAGATGTGACGTCCTGCTAATTTTTTGTTCAGTTAGTTCTAAGTTCTATCTGTCAATGCTGAGAGAAAAGATGGGGAATTCTATTTGTTTTTTAAAAACCTACATACAAAAGAGTAGAGACTCGATCCTCTTCAGACTCGGCCTGGTGGTGACTTGACCTTCCCTATTGGCAGTTGCTGCATTTGAAGACTCTGAAGACAAACCAATGCTGATCACTAATAGTGTGCTGCAGCCCAGCCACATTGGTTGTTAAACTACTGAAATACTTCCATTAGAAGCATTTGGTAGAGAGGCCTTACACCCTCATGCCCTAGAGTGACCTTCCTGCCATCCTGGCCATCCTCGTACATCCCTGGGCCTTGCCTGCAATCTTTCAACTAAAGGATCAATGCGCGATACTGCAGATGGCCTCTGATACCCTGCTCCATCCTGGTTGGCTAGTATATCAAAGTCATCATTTTAAATATGTTGAATATCATCTCTGGGCTAAGTCTACACATGCAAACCAAGGTAGAATCTTACAAAACTAACCCATCAATTGAATTGCCAAAAGGGCAAAATAAGAAATCCAAGCTCTCTCTACTACAGACAGCTAAAGGTTGCAGAAGACATTTAAGATGATTTTGGATAAAATCTTCAGCCAATCGAAGCCAATCCTATGCCTCTTTGAGTTTTTCTATGTTTTTGTATGCGAGGCATTTTAGAAACTACAGTGTGACACATGGTTGGAGAAGTGACGATCTGCCTGTGACAAGATGACTGCTAACCTCAGCAAACACTCAATGTCAGACTTCAGAGGATGGAGAGAACATGGATTGCGTGTGATTCTGTAAACGGGAAGATAAAATGCTAATTCTGTCCTGCAGATCCAAAGGTGTCGTGCCACCATCTTTAAACATGGTGGAGTCACAGGAAGAGCCTGACACTGAGAGTGAGATTTGAATCCACACCCAAGCCCTGCCACTCCGTGGATGCAGAGCTTTTGCAAAGTAACTTACCCCTCCAAACCTCAGCTCTGCATTGTCACGAGGATGTAAAAATGTGTCAATTATAATTCCATTACTAATAATAAGCGTATCCACATGATTATTTTTGTCACATTTCTATCAAATTAATAATCCCAGTGGTTGTTTTTTTGTTTTTGGTGCACGTCCTTGTGATACCAGTTTTAGGTTCAGGGGCATGTGTGTGTCCAAAAAGCACCTAGTGACCTAACGTTTTGATCAGAACTTTCAGAGAAAATGATAATTGCCCTTCAGAAGGTCAGTTTTTTATTAGCTTTGAATTAATAAGCTAATCATATAAGATTCCATTTTTGCTGAAATAAACAGATGTAACTAATGACCCATGTTCTTAACAAATTGTGCAGGTGCTGATCAAATTCCTCATCTTGCATTTAGCCATGCTCCTGTTTACGTATGCAGAACGGATTTCTTAACTGCAGGTCTCCAAAACCGGGATTGGGAGCTCTGAGCATACTTAAGGGAAAGTCAGACCTGATCCCCCTTGTGTTAATACCTGTTGTTAAAAAAAGCAAAACAAAAAACAAAAATGCAAACCGAGGGGGCCTGCCCCGCAAGGGTTGTGAGATGTCTTGAAGGAGAGACGGATAGGTGAAAGACGAAGATAATATACACGGACACTTGTTTTTTGAACAGATGACAATTTAATGTTAGTTAACACAGAGTTTTTATACCATTTGTGAAGGGGCAAGACAAAGAAAATTTCATCACGTACATATCTTTTAAAAGTTATCTAGTGGTCTTAGCAATAACAAACCAAGATTTTTATAAACATTTAGACAACAAGTCTTATTTATAAAGCTAATAATGATACTTTTAGTCTAATGTCCCAAATTATAGTTTTTGAAATGTCTTAAGAAAGTTTTTTTAAGTGTATATTTTTTTATGTGTTAGGAATTTTTCCATTTTAGGCTTTTATGTTTTTTAGAGTCTTGTGATTGTCTCTCTTGTCCAGATGTCCTTGTTATTTTTTTCTTATTTTGTAGTGTTTGTTTTTAAAGAGAACTCAAAAGAAGCTTTTAGTAATGTTTTTCAGGCCCCCCAAGGTTATTTTCTGTTTTAGTTGGTCTGTCATAAAAGTGTCTAATTATTATATTATGAGTTTAGTGAAAACCCACTCTATAAATGTTAACTTAAAGTTTTAACTATTGAATTAAGTAAAAACCTTAACATTCATGTTTATCCTAAGTCAGTGAAAACAGTGTTATAAATCACCTACATAACTCTTAGATAAGTGTTAGAACTTATAATGAATTTATAATGAACTTTACTATAAACTTGTGCTTTTCAAAAACCTTATGTCTAAACACTAAACTGTATAATTCAAAATCAAATAAGGAGTGAATATATTTATATTATTTATTATTTAAGCAATATCTAGTAACTTATAACCAAGTGAAAGAAAGCATTTTTGATGTGCTTCAGAGTTTAACCCTTGCATATGTTAGAAAAGGCCAAGTGGCATAGTGGGAAAATGGAAAAATAAACCATGACATTTCCAGGTTAGCTGTGAGTACTTCACATAAACATGCCATTTTCCACGACTGCACAGAATTCTTCGGCGGTATCAAACAGCAAAGGTGGAAGACAGAAGGGCCTCAGCTTCCTGGGCTCGCCCTGTGGCCCGGGGTCTTTGGCCCACCCAGACCCTGTCAATCAGGTGGGCCTCCAAGGCTGGTTCCCAACATCTCTCCCTTTTTTGTTTTTTAATACGAAGCCGTGAAATTCCGTGTTTAGTCGAGAGATGTTATTTTTTAATGATTTGAAGATTACTGGAAGTAAGCATAATAGTAGCAAGATTATTCTTCCACAAATTCCCACATTGATTAATATAGATAATAATGATTTTCGATTGACAAATGAAGAAAAATTGTTAAAGATTGACTGAGCCAATTGGGTGGACTCAAATTGTTTTTCAGCAGAACTAATGTCTTGTACTTCCTGATGAAGTTTGGAGAGATTTACACTTAGATTCGAATGATTCCAATTCAAGGATATGGTTTTTTATTTTGTATCAAGTATGGACGGATTTAATTATTTGTAAGGGAGTAATACAAATTCATTTAAACTCTGAATGACATCTTAAAGCCAATTTAATTTTCAAGGTTACAAGTTCCTGTCCTATAATCAAGACAGCCTCTTCTAATGCATTAACTTTACTTTCTAACTTTTGGTCAATAATTTTTTGAGTTGTTAAAGCTAATGAGACATTTTTGGATAATTGATCTGTAAATGTAGCAGTATGTATTTTTTTAGCTAAGGTTATGGCTGAAACTGAGACTGATGTAGCAATGACTATCAAAGCTGTAATTTTTAAAATTAAAGTTGTTATAAATCTTTTTGGCCTTGACAACGAGTTAACCTCATACAATGTTTTTAAACTATATTCGTCATACCAAAGAGATGGAAGTTTTACAGGAACCATCAAATAAGGAGGTCGGCGGAGAATAATAAATCCTTTATATGAATTAGAGAAAGTAAGACAATTAGTTAATTTGCAGTTTTTACAAGAAATTTGGTATTTCTGTCCGTCAAAAGAAATTACTAAAGATTTATAATCAGTGGTTACTAAAAAGGCATAAGGAGATTGTAAACAAGCTCTTATATACAGTTTGTCCCTGTGGACGATGTAAAACTATGGGTAGTAGCAGCTAAGGCTCTCCAAATATTAGGTTGTATGGATTGTTTATTATTATCATCCATTACTAATATTGGAGGGACCCATCCATTAATATTCCATCTAGTAATGGGTATAGGTTTAGGTATGGAGTTCTTCCACAAGAAATTAGGACTGTGTTCCACATAAGGGCAGAGATCTGCAGTCGGTCATGACAACTCTAGTCACTTATGGATACATTAGAATTAGAAATAGGGAGAGTCACCTTGGAGGAATACATACATTTTTTCCAAGGAGGGAATCCAAATTCAGGATGTACTGTGAGTCAATCATTTTTGGTTTTTGTAGTTTGACGTTCCCTGTGAGCTGTGCAAGTAGGAAATTTAGAGGAGTGTTGCTCCTCTATTTTTTTATTGGGTTCAAAATCTCCAGGCATTAATAGGATAAGGGACCAGATGTTTTGAGTCCCCCTTCCGACTAGAGGGGCTGTCAATTATCATTCCCTTAAAACGAGAAGGCAAACATTTTGGTATAAGAGGAGAGCATTCTGAACCAGAAGGTAAACTAAAACAAATTGGGGGTGAGTTGGAACTCCCTGAGAAGGAAAAATTATGATTAATAACAGTTTTAACTTGGGAGGAAAAAATAGTGGGGCCACCTACCAAAGAAGCAGTGTCAGTAAAAATCATTATCATTTCATTATCCCAAGAAACAGGCTGAAAAACTGGAGGGTTAGGCATATAAGCCCAATAGGTTTTGTTTGCACCATCATCAGCATCAATATGACTTACCTGAAAGGTGAGAATGGCCATCATAGCAACAAAAACAGTAGATGGTGTTGGAGAGATGTTTTGTGAATGAACCAATTTTCACACTTTAATAGTTAAAGCCTTGAGCTGTCCCCATGTGGGGAGGTGCCAGTGGCGAGTGGAAGAAGCCAATCGCTTTGGGCTATAACGAAATGGAGACGGGGGCGGACCCGAAACTGAAGAAGAAAAACGGGAGTGGGGATGAGACCGCCGATGTATACGAAGGGTGAGGCATCTCATCTGAGGGACCAAGACTCTTTCTTTCTCTGATTCTGAATTATTCTGATGTGGGCTGGGCTCCCGTCTGGCATCTCTCCACCTTGGATCTCTCTGCCTTGGCCGAGGCTTTGGATTGGGCATATCAAATAAGTCGACCCGGTATCCAAATGGGCGATGAAGAATTTTTGGGAAAGACGCAAGCATACTCTCTCCCACAAGTCAACAACACATCAGGCCCTCTCCATTGACCTGTAAGGAGATCTTTCCATTTGACCATAGGCTTAACAGTTTCTTCCGGGTTCCAGTGTTTAGCCATAGCTGAGCGACCCAAGGAGTCCAAATTAAGGTGATTGAGTACAAATAAAGCATGGCTTACAACGTGATGAGGGGAACTATATTTAAATTCTCCCTCTTGTAATTTAATGATTTGATTTTTTAAGGTTTGATGGGCTCTCTCGACTATGGCTTGACCCTGAGGATTATAAGGAATTTCTGTAGAATGAGAAATGTTAAATTTAACACAAAACTGTTTGAAAGCTTTAGATGTATAAGTAGGAGCATTGTCAGTTTTTAGTTGTTTTGGGATATCCAACTGTGAGAAACAAAAAAATAAATGTTGTATCACATCCTTATAAGCTTTTCTTGTTTTGGCAGAAGTCAAATCAGGTGGGCCTCCAAGACTGGCTCCCAACAGCAAACAACAAACAAACCAACAAAAAGACTGCAAAGAACCATCATGTGCTATTGTAATTACAGAGACGTGGACACAATTGTTTTCTAAAGGAAGCAAACAAGCCAGGAGACCTCTGTACAGTAGTATGTTAAGAAGCATCTGTTCAGCCAAAGACACTGAAACGCTGATTCTCAGGATGGGTCTTGTCATATTTTAATTTGTAAATATTTATTGGGTGAAGTATCTGGATAAAATATCACAGAGCTTCATCCTTAGGCTCTGGAATTTGAGGTTGACTTTAGCTCTCTTGTATTGCATTTGGTTTTCTTTTTTCCCCACTGGTTTTTGATTGAATGCAGAAACAGAAACTTCCCAAGAGGTTCCGAGGGAACAGAAATTCTTCTCAAGACTGAGTGAATGTCTCACCATGGCACATATTCTGAGCTATGTCCAGAGAATGACAGCAGTAGAGAAGGACCTCCAAGGGCTGGAGGGGAGGACAGAGTGAAAAGAAGATGAGAGGCATGCGTTTCTCCTTTCCTTGGTCCTCACTAATTATTTTTGATGTGGAAGGTTATTGTTATTTGTGAATTTCTTATGGCTTGGATGCAATGATCATCTTCTTTTTCTAAGAAAAGGCCAATCAATTTGTACTATAGAACCTAGAAAGTTCAGACTCTGAATATGGGAGTCCAGTGTAAACACATTGATTTGGGGAGAAACATACTGGAATGGGAGGAGAGAAATGGCAGTCGCAGAAATACCTGCTGAGTCCCCAGTCTCTGTACATTTATTCTTACTTTCCTGTTTTATTCTGAACCTGATAAGAGATTCAGTCTCCCTCTCTCGCCTTGGACATTTGCGACAGGAGGTTTTCAAAATGCAGTACTGAGCACAGGGACATCAGAGCAGCTGTAGGGTTGAATATTTCGAGAGTAATTTTTTAGGTTGTGTTTCCAGTTTCCACATTAGCTAATTCATTCCCCAATGGAAAACCACTGGTGCCTCAACCCTGCATTATTACGTTCTGAAAACAGCACCTTGCTTTCCACACTGCCTTTGGCACACCTGACAAGAGACCCCATGTCAATCAGTTGTCATTGCAGCTTTTTCCCAGCACCTAAAAGATCAGTTTCTGGGGGCTAGCCTGATCCTGTGACAGTCCGATCAGCCTGGGGTTGCCTTGGACTGAGAGATCATGTCTAGCATACCTGATGCCTCAATTTACAGCCTTGTCTGTTTATTTCCAGTTGTCATCAGGAGCATGAATTCTTAGGGTTTGAGAGCCTCCAAAAGCTGAAGAGAGTTGCACTTCAAGGAAACTGCAGATTCCTTCCCTCATTTTTTAAAAAATCAAGTTCACAGCAGCAGTTTCGAGTGTTCTGCCTCGTGGCTTCTCATCTCAACTTGCTCCTCTGGGCACCAGCTCCACCCCTGTCTCCACGTCTTCCATCTTCATGTCTGTGTCGGAGTTTGACTGGGAACACAGACGACTAACACATGAGGCACTTCACAAGGTCATTTAGGACAGGAAATTGGCTAAACAGGACCCAGAGAACCGACAGACCCACGCTGAGATGACACCGAGGTAAGCCTGTGGGAGCAACCACCATTGCAGGACTGGGACACCAGGGAAAGCCGGTGTGTGGGGAGAGGTCTTAGGGGCTGGGTGCAGATATCAGAGAAGGGGCTGTCTCCACTGTGCCTGGATCCTCAGGAGCCTGGCAGGGAGATTTGGGAGCTGGACTTCAGACTTCTGAGGAAGGCGGAGGCTGTGGCATGTCTTGGTTGGTTGGGATGGAGCCCGGGTACTGGCAAGGAGGTGGTGGCCGCTGGTGGCACCACTGCAGCTTGGAGGAGGTTTTCTGTTAAGCTAGGCTCAGTCTTGAGTGTGGGGGCTGATGGCCCAGGGACTTTGTCACTGGGGGAGGGAGTGACCTTGGTTCTGAGATGGTTTAAGGAGGCCAGTAGCCTGGGCTCAACAGGAAGAGGACCAGCCTGCCTCCTGGCCCCAGCTTTTCTGTCTCTGTCCAGTGCCCCCTGAGAAGACCCCACCAGAGAGTCAACTGCAGAGGGGAAGTGTGCCACGCATACCCCCTACCAGCTTCCTAGTGTTAGGTAAAGCAAGGCAGGGTAGGAACTGTGAGAAAATAGCCTGGAAAACTACTTTTTTTTTTGAGTTGGAGTCTCACTCTGTAGCCCAGACTGGAGTGCAGTGGCCGCTTCCGGCCGCCGCAGCCTCGATCTGCTGGGCTCCGGCGGTCCTTCAGCCTCAGCCCTCCAAGTAGCCGGAATTACAGGCATGCGCTACCACGCCCGGCTGATTTTTTGGATTTATTGTAGGGACGAGGTCTTGCTGCCCAGGCAGGTCTCGAACCCGCAGGCACAGGCAATTCACTCACCTCAGCCTCCCAAAGGTGTGGGATTACAGGCTGAGCCACTGAGCCCAGCTTGGAAAACTACTTTAAAAAATTCATTTACAGAACCCTTTGGCTAGAAACTCAAATAAAAGTGGATCAACTTCAATTACCTTTTCAAAGAAGGATTAAATTTCAATATGAATTTTTGCCCCTTTATTCATATGCCATACATATGAATTGCTCCCGTCATTTGTATTTATTTTTCTTCTTTTTTTAAAAAACCTTATTTTTGGTTTAACTTTCCGCAAATCAAATTGTCTCTAGCTTGAAGATGATGAAATTCTTCTTTGGAGACTTCTTTATGTCTCGAATGTATTTCCTCTAGTGTCTAATTTCATGAACTACAGACTGAGAGTACAACAGAACCACCAGAACTCAAATTACCGAGGTAGAAACATGGCAGGTGCACTTGCTGGGGAAGTTAAAACCGAGGCAAAATCAGCACCACAGACCCCCAACCAAACTCCCCTGTCAGAGGGGTAAGAATGAAAAGGAGACACTGCCTTCTCCCTTTGAAGACAAGCAGAAGAACGCTTCCTTAGTCAACAGACTTGACCTCCTCCATGGTGGCGGAGAGTATTAACTGCACGTTCATGCACTGGGTGTGCGGGGAGGAGAAGGTGGTGGGCGTCCTTCTCCAAATCTTCCTTGGGTTTTCTGGGCTGAGGATCAGTAAGATAGGTGAGAGACGAGAACATGGTTTCCTGATCCTTGAACATGCTTTCCTTTTTGGCATAACAGTAAGAGGACTGGTCTGGGACTCCCTATTCTCGTTTTCTAGTCCTGGCCCTGCCATTACAGACTGGGGTCATTGCAAGCGGGCCTTGGAGCTGTGGGTTTCTCCTCTGTGAATTAGGACTGTGGACAATGGCCCCTCAGGTGTTCCAGTTTTAATAGTTTGAACAGAATGAGCTGTACTAGAGTCTTTTTTCTTTTACAAGTAGGGGATTTGGAAGAGAGAAGAGGAAGGGATGGGAGTGGTGACCATCTTCTCTTTGTTTCAGCATTAGTCTTCTTTCTTCAGTTAACTATGAACTTGAAAGTCATCATGACATTTTGGAGTCAGACCTTGGTTCCAATTCTAATTCTGCCTATGCTCTGTGATAGTTGAAATTTGCAATGTCTCTACACCAAAGCATCTCATCAACTAAAGAGTGATGAGAGGCCGGGCTTGGTGTCACGCCTATAATCCCAGCAGGTTGGGAGGCTGAGGTGAGAGGATTACCTGACCAGTCAGATCTCATCTCTACAATAAATGAAAAAAAAAATTAGCTGGGCATGGTGGCATGTGCCTGTAGTTCCAGCTACTTGGAAGATTGAGGCAGAGGGATCACCTGAACCAGCAGGTCGAGGCTGCGGTTGCTGTGAGCGTGCCATTGTACTCCAGCCTCGGCGATGGAGTGAGACTCCAACTCAGAAAAAAAAAGAGTGATGATAAAACCTAGCCCAGATCTTTTAAGGAAAAAATGAGTCAGCAGACGCAAGGCCACCACCATAATCCTTCCTATCAATAATATTAAGACAATGACTGGTGGCAGTTGCTAAGTGGTTGCTTTGCCCTTGTCTGGCATCCTGGCATTCAAGGCCACTAAACTCTTCCTGTCTCCTCACCCTCATGCTGGCATCTGAGCAGCTCACAGAGTGAGTGTAGTCCAGGGATACAGAGTATCACTGCATTCCCCTCAGCCCAGATTTCTGTGCATGTGTGTGTGTGCATGTGTCTGGGTACATGTTTTCATGTGTGTGCACATGTGAATTCATGTGTGTGTGTGTGTGTTAATATGCATATGTGTGTGCATGCATGTGTGTGCATGTGTGCCCAAGTGGAGAGTGGCGAGGGGATTCTCCTGGTCTGTTGTCTTTCACCCCCAAGTATGTAAGGCTTGTTGTTTCACTTGGTCTTTCTCTGCTGTAGGGCAAAGATGTGCCCCAATTCTCCTTAATGTCAGGCTGTGGGCCACTTATGACATCAGGATAGAGGAAAGAAGTTATTGGTATTGCCACGGCAGGGCTGGGTGAGGTTGTGGAATGGAATGTGGGGCACAGGGTTGGTCTATACCTTCCGACTTCATCTTGCAGCACCACAGCATCATAGGATGATTCAGAGATTCACTAATGGAACTTCCTGGCGCATTGGTTGCTGCTTCTCCTCCTCCTTTTCCTCCACTTTCTTCAATCTCTAGTAATAGTATTTTTTAAAATTCTAAGGAACCAAGACTGGGAAAGTTGAAATGCCAGGACACAAGTGAGTATGTCACACTAAAACTGGGGGATCTGTGGGCTCACTTTTGAATTCTGTGGCTCGAACTGTTTGGCAGGCTCGCTGTGTGTTCCAGCCACCCAGCTATGGTCCCAGGCTCCCAGCACTTGGCATTTGAGCCCAGCAGACAATCTCTCCCACTGTGTGCCTTCCCTGTCAGCACTCTCACTTGGGACAGCAGTACTGGCTCCTACTTCCTCCAGGACAGGTCGCCTCGCCCTCACCCCATTTACTCTGAACTCCAACAGCTCAGCACAGCGAGCTTGACAGGACCTGTCTTCCCAGTCTGTTAATTTCACAGCCGGATGAATAGAAAGGTAATATATACAGGTCAGTCAGATTTAAAATGCTGCCGCATCTCCTGGCAGGGTGGAAAGGGAGGATTTAAAGGAATTACTCTCGTGGCCCGGGGCAGCCTCTGTGGTTCTCCGACACAGTCCTCTAGCTTTTCCATTTGGTGAGTGTCCCGTGTGGCCCCATGTGTTGACTGTGGATTACAACCAAGATGAGAAGAAAGCCACTGGGGAAGAGCTTTGTTTTCATTTATTTTTAATTAATTGCAAGCTTCCTCTTTCATCTGGCTTGCCACGCTCTGCAGACCTTGGTGACACAGGAGCTCTGCCAGCACAAGGGCCACAATGTCAGCTGGGAGAGGCCACAGCACCAGCCAGCTGCCATGCACCATCCTTGGGGGGCGAACATCAGCCTGAATGCTCAAGGTCTACTCTCGAGACCACCCAACCCCGGTGGCTGAAACCCAGGCATTCCCCCCTCCACACTCTCTCATGGCACCATCATGTGTACAGTGATCAATCATCATTTCCAAGATGCAGTTATTAGCTTGCACTGGGTGAAACTGGTGCCTAGAGGTGTGTTAGGGTAAAAGTGCATGGAGAGATTTTCTCCCCCTTCAGGGAGATTGTCATTTCTGCGGCTGGCAGTCTTGTCCAGGGAGGGGAAGAAGAGATGAAGATCAAATACTGAATAGCAGAAAAGCAAAACAACAAACAGGTACTTGGGAGTCAGTCACATGTGTTTTGGGGTCAGCTGCACCCTGACTCTTATGAACTGCACCCTGACTCTGCTGCTGAATAATTGTGTGATTTTTGGCAAATCATTGAACAACACCTACCACCCTGGCCCTCAGGAGATGGCCCCGGGTCAGGCAATGCTGGTCAAACTGAGGCTACTGTCCAAATCCCAGACCCATGAGCACTTTCAATTTCCCTTAAAAGGGGGCCTTAGACATGTGCTTGGGCACAGATGGAGCAGGAGGTGTGGAAGCCATCTCCTGGGACATCACCAGCCCTGACTGTCACTTGAGGGAGCCTGGAGTTTGATTTTGCCGTTTCTGACTTGGTTGGGAAATCCCAAGACTGGAAACTAATGTGCAATTTGTCCAAAGAAAGTAGAAGGAAGAGACTATAAAGGAAATTAGCAAAAATTGATGAAATAGGAAAAAGGAAACAATAATGAATGTTAATAAAACCAAATATTGGTTTTTTTGAAAAAAACAAAATAGAAACAATTTGAGTAAGACTAATGAAAAAAAAGGAACACAGGCATAGATAAATCATATTAGGAATAAAGAAGACAGCAGCTTACTGTGTGTGTGTGTATCCAGAAACAATGCAGTGATAAATTAGAAAGCTTTAGTAAAAAAAACCCCAAAATTCTAGAAAAATTACCAAATTTACCAAAATGACTAAGGACAAGAAGAACAGCTTTGTAACTGTTAAAGAAATGCAATCAGTAATTTAAAATTAACCCAGATCAGTTTCAGCAGATTCTGAGGGCTTAATAAGGAAATACTACACGTCTAAGGAAGACATGATTACTTCCCTACACACACTCCTCAGGGGAACAACCAAAGGACGGTGATCACCTTGTCCTGGGAGTCAATGAAGACATGGACTTGTGACTTTCAGAGTGGGAACACCACTGGGGAGCAGTTAGTGAGAACTGCAGCCTCCCACGGAAAATTACCTGCTGATTTCATTTATGAAAATGATGCAAAATCATCAATAAAATATTCACCTAACAAACCCAACAATGTGTTAAAACACAGAGCATGACCAAGTGGGGTTCACTTTAGAAATGCCAAGATGATTAAACATTAGACAGAGTTATTAATTTTATCCATCATATGAACAGATTGAAGATGAAAAATAATTATCTCAGTAGATTCAAAAAATTACTTGATAAAATCCAGTAGTCACTCAGAGTAACAAACAAAGCAATTCATAAATTCATACTAAAACTGGAAGAGAAAAAAACTTCCTTCATCTGATGTAGAATATCAACCAAATACTTAAAACAAATATTAGACTGAATGAGGAGATGTTGGAAGCTTCATCCAAGATCCTTGTCAATGATGCCTGCCATCCCCACATCCTTTAAATACTGAATTGGAAATTTTAGACAGTGCAGTAAGAAAAATTAATTAAACATTTTAAATGTGAAAAACTCAGAAATAAAAAAATAAAAGAAACCTTATTATTGATAATATACTTGTCTACATGGAAATAGTTAAGAAAACTATAAGAAAATGTTAGTATCAATAATAGTCCAGCTAGATTCCTGGATGCAAGAAAATGTACAAAATCAGTGATGTATCTTCATACCCTCCACAACATTTAGTAAATGTTCCTAAAGATAAATCTAACAAAAGAAGTGCAATATCTTTATAAAGACAATTATAAAATTCTGCGGAAGGACCCAAGAAAAACATTCAATACACAGAGTGAAGGCATACAAGAATGGCAAGACTTGATGCTGGAAGGGTGGCAAGTCCTTAAGTTATAAAGTCAATTTAGTTTTGCAGGACTTTTAGGATGACCCAGAGTGTTATACAAAATAGAGTCCCAAGAATGGCCTAAAGTGTCTTTGTAAAGAAAGAAACAGAAAAAGAGGAGTAGGAGGAGGAGGAGAAGAAAAAGAAGAGATCCACTCCATGAGGACTAAAAAGTCCTATGGAGGCATATTAAATAAGCAGTGGGATTGGTGTGGGGAGAGAAAGACCAATGGAGATGACCCCAGAGCCTAGAAACAGGCCCATCTCTACATGAGAACACTGTGTAAACCTGGAGGAGCATGGCCTGGTCAGTGATCAGAGCTACCACATCTAGCTCTCCATGGAGAAAAGGGCTAGACTTCTTCAGATCATGCACAGAAACAAACTGCAGTTAGGTTGAAACAAACACTAAGTGCAAAAGCAAACCTTTCACACTTTCAGGGAAGAATGTAGAATAATATTTCGTGACTTTAGTTAAGAGATGTTTCTTAAGCAACAAACAACAATAAAAATTAGCAATAAACTCAGCCTCATTAAATTAGAAACCCATGCATGACAAAACATTTTGTAAACAGAGTAAAAAGGCAGTCTGCACAGAGAGAAGGCATTTTCCATCTATATAACTGACAAAGGAATGGCATTCAGAATACACAAACACGTCTACATATCTATCAGTAAGGTAAAGGAAATAACCTATTTTAAAATGAGAAAACGATATGAAAAAGCAATTCACAGAGGGGAGACTGGAGGATTCATAAATATATGAAAAAGTATTTAATGACACCAGCTCATAGGGAATACACATCACAGTAATAGGAGATACTATTCATCCCAGGAGATAAGAAAGACAATCAGTCTGTTATCACCAAATAATGGCAGAAATGTAGGGAAGTGGAATTCAGGTCGTGCCAGCAGGAGGATAAATTGGTACAACCACTTTGGAAAACAACATTTCATTAATCAGTGATGATGAGAACGCATAGTGTACTAAGTTCTAAAATTCTATTTCTATTGAGACTTTTTAGAAAAACTCTCACTCCTGTGCACAGGGGGTCATACAACACGATTTTCATTACAACATAACAAAAATGAAAGCATGAAAATGATGCTAACTGCTTCTTAGAAGAGAACTAGAGAGAGAAGCTAGGTCTATCTAGACTGTGAATACTGGGCAGCAGGTAAAATGAATGAGCTCAATCTATACACATCAGTATGGACATAACTCACAAACAGTATGTTTAATGTGAAAAGCAAGTTGTAAAAAGATACATGCAATCATAGTCTCATTGAGATACAATGTGGAAACCCACCGGCCACTAGCATGCTTGATACATGGACACAGGCACCTGTGGTGAAGTAGAGTGACTTAAAGGCACAGATCTATTCCCACTTGATCGGAGCTTGTCACTCAAAGAGGGAGGCAGGAGGGTATGGTGCTGGCGGGGATTCATCTGTGCCTGTACATTTTATTTCTTATAAAAATGTAAACAACAAGGAGGCATGTTAAGTAATTATGTTTAAAAAATCACACTGTGTGTTTTTAATATGGAGGATGTCTAATGGTTGTATTATTTCTGTGTTTTTCTATTTGTTTGAAGTGTTATAGTTGTAACCAACACTTTAATAAGTTAAACAGCCAAGATGTCTTCCATACTTCAGGCAGAACTAAGCGCCCCCCTTTTCCTGTGTCAGTGCTGAGGGATCTCCCACTTCTACTGTCTCCCACCTTTGAGAGTCACTGACATGCATGGGCTGGAACTGTCCCCTGCCAGTGTTGTGTTGCAACTTACTGCTTGTGATTTTTGTCATCTAAACAGCAGGGTCTTTATTTCCCCAATGTGACATATATTTTAATACTGATTATGCCCTTTTAAATTGAACATGCTCTTTGGAGATGCTTATAAAGGCTCTCTCCAATCCTATCTCGCCCCACCCAATTGGAATTCCAGATAAAAAGAATTAGTATTACACGTGAATTTTTCTGGAATACTCATTAACAGGGAGTCTGTGAGATAAGAACATGAGTGTCAGTATTGGAGCCAGGAGTCCTGACTTCCCTCCCTGTTTACCATGTGGCTGTTTTCTGAGCTCTTCTGGTCTGCAGTTTCTTTATCTTGAAAATGGAGGTGTTGACTTATCCCTAGATTCTGTCTGACTCTCAGATTTTGTAATTTCACGCAGTGTGTGAACGAAGTCGGTCATGCGACTGTGCCTGAAATGCCTGACTGAGAAGACGCAAGGAGCCCCTTGGTCTCACCAGGCCCCTCCTGTGTCTTCACCAGAGTGTCACTGTTTGGGATTAAGGTAATGAAGGCTGAAATTGGAAAGCTGATGCTTTCTGAAAAAGATATGTCATTACTATTCATTAATGACTTGGCAGAGATGGATTTAAAAATAAACGGTCAAATAGCATGCTCCTTGCGGGATTCTAGGATGAGGACAGAGGTGTTTTGTTCCGAAGGTAAGGTGAGGAGGGGCTGGGAAGGAAAACACGACCTCCGAGCCATCCACGAGGGCGGCTCCCAGACCACCTCAGCATTCCAGCCCGTGGGGAACTGTTTCCTGGAGACAGAAGGAGTTTATGAGTTGTTTTATATAATCAGGAGGGTGTTTTGAAATCTTTGGCTCTGTGGTAGGGATGCCATGCCTCTCTTAGGGCGAAATTGAAGAGGAGTCATTAGGTCACCAGGGGATCTACAGGTGTCCTCCTTCATCCATCCAGCAATCCCACAAGGATTTGTGCCGAGCCTAGTCCTCAGTTAGAGTCACCGCAGGGTTAAACAGAAAATGCAGAGGAAAAGGCGGTTGGAAGCCTTCAACAATGAGCAATCTACTCTTTTATCATACAGGACATTCTGAATTGGCGTTTAAGTTTTTAAGGATTCTACAGGAGAGATTTAAATGTAATTTCCTTCTGTCCTAATTGCTAATTATTTTAACTAAGAGCTCTAAATTGAACATTCTCTATTTTGAAGGTTTAAGGAGTTTAAAGCAATTGCTGTCACTGGAAATGTGTTTAGTGTCTGTTCTCAGAAGTGGAATCTCATCAGCCACGTAAGCAGAGTGACCTCAGAGAGAGCCGGAAGGATCAGCCTTAATTGTGTTAAGAACTCAGTGCCCACTCAAATGAAAACTGCCTTTGACTGGTGGAAAGTTTTGGAATTTAAAGTTCATTGCCTTGGAGGCCATCATGTGTGGGATATCGAGAAGCTGGTCTTAAAATTTATTTTTCAACAGATTGACCTGTCTATTAAACAGTCCAATAAAAAAGTTGACGTTGGTGATTTAGGGATTGAGACAGCACCCACGTAAATTTTTTCTGCTTGATTGTATCCTCTCAATGACATTAAAATTGTATTAAAATATATACTTTTTCAATGAGTTATGCTTCTTCATTTTCAATCCTGCCATAGAAGTTCTGAAAAAAAAATATATATTAAAAGCCCTCTGAATATAGTACTGTAATAATAACTGAATCTGTAAATATAGTACTTTTAGTAGTCACTTTTTACTAAGCATAAGCATTTCAATATTTAACACAGCTCCATCAAGTGCTTTCACATGTAGATTGCTAATGACTTCTACAATTTCTTAAATGTCCTGCTCCATTTTTATTTTTCCATATTCAGGTGCCCCAAAGAACCTGAGGATAGAATTTGGGGTGCTACTGTATCAAGAGATACAGCAGGACCTTTCAAGCTTTTTTTTTTTTTTTTTTTGAATCAGAGTCTCACGCTGGGCCAGGCTGGAGTACAGTGGTATGCTCATGACCACTACAGCCTTGGCCTGCTGGGCTCAGCAATCCTTCTGCCTCAGTCTTCCAAGTAGCTAGAACTACAGGCGTGTGCCACTGTGCCTGGCCAGATTTTTGTTTTCCTTTATTGTAGGGATGAGGTCTCACCAAGTTGCCCAGGTTGGTCTTGAACCTCCAGCTCAGGAAATCCTCTCACTTCAGCTTCCCAAAGTGCTGGGATTATAGGCATGAACCACCGTGCCCAGTTGAAAACTTTTTTTCTCTCTCTGAGTTGCAGTCAGACCCTAATCTGTGGGGAAAAGTAATAGGCATCTAGATTTTGCAGCACCGGGGACCAGCAGCTGCTAGGACTAACTTTCTCCAGAAAATAAGCCCTACAAATACATCCTCCCCCACCAATGGAAGAGGATTCTGGGAGAAAGAGAGGGCTCTCTTTTGGGGTCCAGAGTCCTGGGGGTAGCTGCATTCCATTTACATTTCACTTGCCACTGCCCTGCCCCTACAAAAAAAGGAAAAGGCAGTCTAGGAGTGAGGTGACAGCCCTTCTGGGAAAACGGAGGGCCAGGGCGGAGGCCCGCACTCCAGCCACCCACAGTACAACACTTCTTGTTCCAAGAGATATCTGGCAACGGCAGGTGTGATGAGGGGCTGTCATCCTGCTGGGTTTGCTGTGTCTCAGGAGCAAGGGCATGCTGTGGGGCAGCTGCCAGAAGTCCTAGAGCTCCCTCCATATCCTGTGAGGAAGACCTGGCCTGGGGAAACTTGTCAGGGCACCCTGCTCTTCAGCAGGCTGGCCCTACCACTCATTCTCATGGAATCTTCAGCCAACGGGGAGAGTGAGAGTCTTGGCCCAGTCAGGATGAATGGCAGCCTAGGTGGGAGTCCCGGCTTTCCCCCACCCAAGACCTGATGCTCTCTCCTACATGGCCGCCATCTTAGTTCAGTCTGTCTCCACCTCTCTCCAGGTGCACAGACCCTTAACTGGCTCCTGTGCATCTAGATGGGTTCTCCCTCGTTGTCCTTCAAGCGGCAGCTAAAATGGTCTCAAGGAGGCAGATCCAGTCACATCCCTCTCCACATTTAACCCAGCAATGGCCCCTGCGTTCCCTCGAAGAGGTCCCTGACCCTTTGCCTGTGGCTCCTGGTCTCCCAGCCTCCCCTCAGGCCAGGGAAGCTGCTTTCATGCTTCTGCCTTGCCGGAGCTCTTTCACATCTAAGCATGCGAGGTGCATCATGGCACCTTCCACTCTGCAGGGAGTGCTCCTCCCTCAACACTGTCCTGTGCACCTGCCATCTGTGCTGTCCTGTAGATCACCACTGGACTGTCACGTGGCAGATCCAAAGTCGCTTCCCCACGAGACACCTGGCCATGAATCCCTGTGACATTTGCTGCTCCCTCCAGTGTAGGTGGGGACCTGATGTCTTACTCACCGCTCTCTCCTGGGCCAGAGCTCACATTTAATAGATATTTGCTGAAAGACTAAGAACTAATTAGGGGCCATTTAATCCTCGGGCACTAAAAGGATAAAGTTAGCTCCCTTAATCAGATCAAACTGAGCCTTCTGCCCACACCATATTAATTTCTGACTCAGAGCAGATGCTGACATCATATCAAGGTATTGACAGGAGAATAGTGAATAGGAACCCTAATTGTTCAGACAACCTGCAGAAGTGAAACACGCAGTGCACAGAGCGGAGCTGACCCTGACCACCGTGTATCACCTGGCCCCCTCCAGTCTCAGCTGTCCAGACCACATCATCATTTATCCCCTAGCCTGGTTTTTGTCTACTAACTGCAATGCCATTGGCTTGGTTTCACTCATTCTTTTTTTTCCCGTGAATCCAGGGAAGATGTGGGTCAAGCTGTGGTATGCTGGACTCTGCACAGAGAGGGCAACCTGTGGCCTGTCCATGGGTTTCAAGCCCCTTGGGTCACTCGGGCTTTCCCACCACTGCCACTCCCTGTAAATTGGCCCCTTAGACTACCCGGGAGTAGACACTTCTCAAAAAAAGTCAGAGTGTTCGGATGACTATCAACTCACTAGGTCTGCTCTAACTGCACCACAAACTGGGTGGCTTAAGCCACGGACATTTGTTTCATGGTTCCTGAGATTAGAAGTCCCAGATGGAGGCGTAACAGGGTGGGATCCTCCGAGGGCTGAGGGGAGATCTGTTCCAGCCCCTCGCCTGTCACTGGACTTTCTGGCCATCGCTGGTGCTCCTTGGCTTGTGGACACATCAGCCCGATCTCGGCTTCCATCTTTTTTTTTTTTTTTTTTTTTTGAGTTGGAGTCACTCTGTTGCCCAGGCTGGAGTGCAGTGGCACACTCACCCCCATCCCAGCATCTACCTGCTGGGCTCTGGTGATCCTTCCATGTCAGCCTTCAAGGTAGCAGGAACTACAGGTGCGCACTACCACACCCAGCTAATTTTTTGATTTATTGTAGAGACAAGATCTCACTGTGTTGCCCAGGCTGGTCTTGAACCCGCAGGCTCAGGCAATCCACTTGCCTCGGTGCTGGGATTACAGGCTATGCCACTGAGCCCAGCCTCAGCCTCTGTCTTTACATGCTGCCCTCCTGTGTGTATGTGTCCAAACCTGTTTCCAAGGACGCAGCCAAACTGGTTAATGGACTTACCTTATCCCAGTGTAGCCTCCTCTTCCCCTCAACTGTGGTATCTGGAGCAACCCTACTTGAAATAATGTCGCATTCTGAGGTCTGGGATTTCTACACGTGGGTTCTGGAGGAGTGTGATGCAGGCCACAGCAGTAATGGACAGCAGAAACTTCTACATATGTGAACATGGAACTCATTGAAAAAGTAGAAGGCAGTTTTGAAAGCTCTCTGTGGCTGGACCTGCTTGAAGAAGCATCTTCTCAGCCACTGCAGCTGGAAGCGTGGACTTCAGTTCTTCCACCCCAAAACAACTCGAGTTCAGTCAGCCAGTGTGGTTCACGTGCCTGCTCTCTGACTGCAAGGGATGGTGTCATGAGGGTGGGAGGCAGTTTGGACAGGAGGAGCTTCCTTGGTTTCCAGAGTGGGGAGGCCAGCCCTTGGGTTTACTGTCCTGAAAGGTCTGCACGCGAGGGTGGCGAGGGTATTTCCCCAAAGAGATCTGGGACCTGGGTTGGTGGAGTTGGGCAGTGGGGGTAAGAGGGAAAGCAGCCACAAGAGACAAGAAGATCCCCCCTGCTTTTTAAAATGAGGATGTCAACTCAGAGGAATGGTTTCTCTTTGGTGTGAATGCTATGCCCCGCACTAGTCACGCCTGGGGACAGTGCCAGCAGATGTGAATTGGGGCTTGAGGGGGCCCTTTGACCCACCGTGTCATGACCTTCCCTTGGCTTGATGGGGTCCCTTTAAAAGAAGTCCTGCTGACCTGGGGGATCTCAGCACATGGGCGTTTGTGGGAATGAGGGCTTCCTGGAGGTGTGAGTAGAGGCAGGCTCTAGGCTCTTCTAGCTCTTCTGGTGCTGTCTTTCCATACCAGTCCTCAGGCCTGGTGGAGCCTTCATGGCATACACACAGGAACAGAAGCAACTGGAAGACAGTCTGAATGCTCCCAATCCCCACCCCAGGATCCTGTCTCCTGTGCTGGCTAACTGACCTGCGATCACCCCACATTTTCTGAAAGCAGCAGTGCAGTCCAGTGGGCAGGACACAGGCTTCAGAATCACCTGGTTTTGTTGGGAGAATCTTGGGGTGGACCAAGTCTTGTAACATCTCCCCCCTGAGCCCCAGGGCTCTCCAGAGTGAAATGGCAATAAAGTCTCCCAGGCAATAAAGCTCTCACAGGGTTAGTGTGAGATTAAGTGGGATGCATATGCCAAGAGCACTCAAACGCCCCCAGAGTGGACAGTTCTGGCGTGAAATGAAGTCCCTGCACTCATACTTCCCATTCTCTCCTCCAAGAACCCACCCAAGTGTTTCTAGAGCCCCGAGCATACTCGCCTGCGCCTGTAACAGCAGTGCAGCATCCTCGGGGGTGGGGGAGCCCGCCTTGCTTCCAGCCTTGTCCACCCCTCTCCAGGAAGATGTCCCCCCTGGCCCTTGCTCTCGCTGATGTAAGGACATGAAGATGTTTCTGCCCTCCATGTGCACTTTGCCAGGCCATCCTAGGGGCTTGAGACTAGACTTTCAAGTCTGGCTGTAAGGGTTGAGTGTTCCGCAGGGGCTGTTGAAGTTAAACAGTGAGAGAAAACGTGTGGGCTCCTGCCACACTGGCCACAAACACCTGTGGTTGCAGGAGAGGTCACAGGAGCAGCCTCACTGCCTCTCCCTAAATGTGTTGGCAAGATGGGAGCATCTTATTGGATTAACGCAAGGATCAGTAGGTTCGAAAATTTACTTAGGAGATTAAATAACCTTTTATTGTGACTGCTCTCACCTCCCACCCAAATCTTCTCTAATAAAATGTCTGCTGCAGTCAGTGAACGTAGAGAGGAAGATTGTGGCTTTGAGAGTTCTGGAAATGCGCTTGCGTTGGAAATTCACTGTGTACGTGGAGTGCAAACTCTGTGGATCCGTGTGAGGGTTGATTCCCGGGCTGTTGGCTTTGCCCTGACTGGAGAGCGGACCCTCCTGTCTCTGCCCTCCCCCAAGGGCCTGTCCGAGCCGTGGTCCTGGCACTGCCCAGCCCCTTGTCCCTCTCACACCCCTTGCTGTGCTCCACAGCGTCTTCTTGCCTCCCTTCTCTGTGTAAGTGTCAGTCACGGTTTTCTTAGAATCTTGGTTAGAAGGAAGTAAATGCTGCAGCATAACCTGGTGGTCTTCTGGAAGCTCTCTCATTCTCTTCCATGTTTATTTTTAAAATCTAACCTCCGGCTTCCCAACCCTCACTCATTCTCCTCCAGCCTCACAATTTCATTATGTCTCAGGAACCTCAGTAATGTGATTTTCTTTGAACCAACCTGTCTTTTTATCTTCAATGCATAGTTTAACCTTATCCTAAGCATCGATAGCTGTGGAACAAATGCTTTGACTTGCAGGTTATATACTATCCAATACAAATTAAAATAGCATATGGCTACTAAAAGCCCTTTCTAAGTCACAAGGTATCAGTGGCACCCTCATCAATCCATGCCAATGTCACCCGATAGAACTTTCTGTGACCATGAAGCACTGTTTGATATGGTAGCCACGAGCCCCGTGTGGATGACAAGTACTTGAAATGTGACTAGTGCAACCCAGAAACTAATTTTAAGTGAAATTAATTTAATTATTTTAAATAGCTCTTGGCTACTGGGTTGGGAAGCGAGGGTCTGTATTGGGAAGCAGTCGAACTCAATTATTTCTCAGGTGCTATCCAGCTCTCTAACACTTAAAGATGGAAGTTGTAGGGTCTCCACAAGTGGGGGTATCTGGGTAGACAGAAGAAGAGCAGATTCCAGGGCTGAAATTTTTGAGCAAGAGGGAATTTTTCAGCATGACTGTTGAATAGCACAATATTTGGTAAAAAAAAAAAAACAAAACTCAAGGGCTGGCAGCTTGAATCAACCCTCAAGTCACATCACCAAGATGGTGATAGAAAAACAAGACTCAGGCTGGGCTCAGTGGCTAAGCCTGTAATCCTAGCACTTTGGGAGGCTGAGCCTAGTGGATTACCTGAGCCTACGGGTTTGAGACCAGCCCGGGCAACTTGGCAAAAACTCGTCTCTACAATAAATAAAAAATTAGCTGGGCATGGTAGTGTGCACCATGTAATTCCAACTACTTGGAAGGTTGAGGCGGTAGGATCCCAGCAGGTTGATGCTGAGGAGGTAATGAGTGTGCTACTGCACTCCAGCCTGGGCAACAGAGTGAGACTCCAACACGAAAAAAACTGAAAACAAGAAAAACAAGTGAACTTGAGTGATTAAAGTTAGAGGATTTTGTCATTTTGTCATCATAGTGTTTAACTATCATGACGTGATAGTTAATCCAGAGTTAATTGTGTGCAGAGCAGTGTATTAGAGAGAGGTACAGACTCCCGAAGTATAACCCCTGGCGTGTGGGCAAGGCCTGCTGGCCAGAAATATACTTTCTGAAAGTTGTAGTTTCTGGAACTGGAAAACTTTCGAGCACAGTTCTTAATCCAACTTAGCTTCAACTTGACCAAACGCAAGAGTACTTGTGGAAAGACATTCATCTCTAAAGTACACTCTTCTGAGATGACCAGCAGTTCTGCTGGCAGCAGCAGGATGGAGGGTTTGAGTCAGCCCGGCTGATTACTGCCATCACCTTAATCACAGAATCCGCCTCCGTGGAACGGCCTTAGCGCAGAAAGAGAGTGGCAAAACAACCACTCTGGGCTGAAGACTCCTTGTTAGAGCATGTTCTGATGCATTTAATGAGGAGCTGGAGATTTGTCTTGGGGACAAGATAATTTCCAGGCCTTGCAAATCTACTGCTCATTCTTTTATTGGTGACAAAGAGTTCTCCAAACACATCTTCACTGGAACCCAAGCATGTCCTTGAGAGGTGCTGCTGACATCTAAGGTGGGCATCTTTGCCTCAACTGCTCATGCACTGTGCAAAGCAGCAAGTGGTGACGTTTCTCTCTCCATGTCTTCACTCAGAAGCCCACCAACCCACACATATCTGGGAATGAGGACTCCTAGGTCGAGGAGCAGTGCTTCGAACATTCCTCCTCTGGAGTGCCTATCAGTGGGCTCAATTCATACACATTCGCTCTACTGGGATCAGACCACCTGAATATTCAATAGACTGTTCCAAAGTTATTGTTTAAACTATTTTTCAAATGTTACATTAGTACATGAGGAAAACTGATAACCAAACACACTTGTATACTCGTACCAGTAACCAAACTGCATCACTGAAGTCTTATGTCTTCTCACTGTCTAGATTGTGTAGGTCTGACCTTGTGAAACTAAACCCTTGGAGACTGCTCAACGTTCCCTCACACAACCTTTTGGTGAAAGCCACCACAAAAGTAAAAGTGACAGAGCTGTGCTGCATTGCTAGATAAACAGCAAGACTTTTCATAAGCATGGTTCACACCAATGATCATAATAAATAACTTTACTGAAATAACACAGCAACAAAACAATGTCGATTGGTCAATAATTACTAATATGCAGACAAAATGTTAAAGAATAATGTACATTTTAGTTATGGCTAAGATTAATTTCATGTCCGGAACATGAACTGACAGAATGATAAGGAGTCTGAATCTCGGGGTTGGGAAGACCAGGGTTTGCATTCTAGTGTCACACTCCTTTCTCCTGTGACCCACTTTTGCAGATTTCTAAGCCTCTGTGTGTATCCAGTTTCCTTTCTGTAAAGTGGCTATGATAACACATAACAAGAATTACATCAATAAGTATATGTTAAAATGCCTAGGGTTGTGTTTAGCGCAAGGTGAAATCCAAGTAAATGATAGTAGGATTATTATACTTTTTAACCAGTCCACGAGAACGACTATCTACTTTCGAAAATTGGTTCTAATTTTGAAATGTTAGATCTTTAGTTTTCAGAAAATTCTAGACCACATTTATTTTGAGTAAAATGCTTGTAGCACACCCATATAGAGCACTAACTTGAGACTTGGCCTCTCTTCTCTTAGAGCATTTACTCTAGACAAGTTACAGTGGCGAATGCTTTCTCTGCCCCTTTGAAATGTGTGTGTTTCCTCCCAACCCCCAGCCAGTTTGACAACCTAGGAAATCTCCTTATGGATCTGGGAACTGTCTTCGAAATGGAGACAGTCAAGGAGACAGTACCCCTTTCTCCTTCTCCTGTGGTTGGTTGGGAGCCTAATTTTGATGGACAACATTAGGAAACAGATGGCCTAATCAGAGAAAAGCATTTGCAAACTCAGGATTAACCCTGTGCTAGACACCTCCCCAGGGCTCGCCAAGACTTTTCCAGGAGGTTGCTCCAGCTTTTAAAATCCTTCCCACCTTGTGTTTCAGTAGGTAAGTTCAGTCTCTCCCTCTATGACTGTAGATTGAATAAAGTCTTCCTTGTCTGTTTAACTTTTTGAACAGCGTGATTTTTATTTGGCATTGCTTGACATCCTAGAGATGTAACTTGTTGCATTAATACAATCAATAAATTTCAGAAAATTGATATATGTATGCATTTATTTTATTGCACCTCTAGAGCATGTGACTAAGGTTGGTGACTAGCTCTCTCTCTGCCAGCTCTTCTCAACAGCAATTCTCATCAAACCAGAGGGGGTTACTGGAATCTCCATATATGACTGTGCTGTCATTCTGTGGGAATATTGATAAGTATTCAAAAACTCTGAAGATAAATTTGAACACTTTTCCAATAAAGGAAAAAAAAAAGCTGCTCTCTTTTTTAAGCTCAGGAAAGAATTCCCAGGTAAGAAAATCAGCTTTTCTTCCAGATTCATGCACTGCTGTGGTTTAAAAGATAGAATAATTTGCTCCACATGAGTCTTAGAGCAGAGCTACAGCTGCATTAAATGGAACCTGTTTGGTTAAAGATATATCCCAGCGGGGCCTTCAAAATGTTAGGTCAGACTCGCCAGGGTAGGGTGTCTAGTGTACGATCTGGACCTCAAGAAAGATGCAAAGAATAGTACAGCAGTTACAGTACAAAATATAGTTTATTTAGAAAGTAAATTAGAGAGAGAGAGAAGATTCACCTCCCCAAGGTACGAGAGGGGGCCAAAACTTAGGAAACATGGCAGTGGCCATAGCTCAAAGAGCACATGGCCACACCAGAGTCTAGTAAAGCAATGGTGACTGCCTACTTGAGTTCAAATGTTTTTAAACATTCCCCTTTGATGTTTTTAAACATTACCCTTTGATGGGGGCAGGTCATCGAGGTGGTTGGATGATGGTCTACTCCATGTCACCATGAAGGGGCAGATAAGTGCATGTACTGACATCAGGTAATGGAAAGCAGACAGATGGGTGGGTTAGTCACAAGATTGCTGCCATGGTGATGGGGTCTGTGTAACAAAGGTCATGAAGAGTTGATTAGGTTAACTTGTCTATGAAACAGCTGGAAGGGGGTTGTAAAGCAATGATCAATAGCTACCTCTGCGAAACCAATTCTGTCCCTGGCTAGTGATTAGAGGGTAAAGTGAACTGCTAGAAAAATATGAAAAAGCTAGTTGGGCTTGGTGACTCACTCCCGTAATCCCAGTACTCTGGGACTTTGGGAGGCAGAGGAGAGAGGATTACCTAAGACCAGGGGTTTGAGACCAGCCTAGGCAACTTGGAGAGACCTCTCTATAATAAAATAATAATAATAATAAAACCAAAGAACTAGCCTGGTGTGGTTGTGCGAACCTATAGTTCCAGCTGTTTCTGGGAGGCTGAGGCTGAAAGATCCCCTGAGCCCAGCAGGTTGAGGCTGTGGTGGCTGTGAGCATGCCCCTGCACTCCAGCCTGATGACAGACTGAGACTCTGACTCAAAAAAAAAAAAAAAAAGGAAAAAGAAAAAGAAAAATATGACAAAGCTAAGCAATGTCATATGTCATTTGGAATATTGACTCCAGGTTTTGTCCTTTCAGAATCCCAGTCCCAGGTTTCAAAGAAAAAAAGAAAAATATGACAAAGGTAAGCAATGTCATATGTCATTGGGAATATTGTCTCCAGGTTTTGTCCTTTCAGAATCCCAGTCCCAGGTTCCAAGAAATGGAATTCCAATCTTGTTAGTAGAAAATATTAAACAGAAAAAAATAAAATTTTATAAAAAGAAGAAAAAAGCCAACAATAATTCAAATGTACATTTTATATGCAGCATATATTGTTTTTATTGATTTGTTGAGAGGACAAAAAACTCCAAGTGCTTCTTTGCCACATAGTTTCCTCCTGTTAACTTGGGGGAATGCTACACATTGAGTGTGGAAAAATGCCAGCCAGCAGGAGGATGCACGTGCTTTGCAAGCAGGTCTTTTGTAAGATCCTGTTGAGTTTAAAACATTGTTATTTTATACTTCATCAGTATAGTGTTTCTGACAAGCCTGTCAAGAAGGAAGTCCACTTGTCGGACTATTAAATGAGAACAATGAAGACTTGCAGTCTTTCTTTCCTGACACTCAATTCCACCTGGACCATGCTCACCTTCCTCCAGCCAGAGAGAGCAGAGGAAACTTCCTTACTGAGGCGGGGGCTCCTTTGTGGGACACCACACCGAGGCTTTCCTTGGCAATGCTGAGTTGCAGTGGGAATGGTCCCGTGTGGCCCCAGCCAGAGGAAACTGTGTCCCAAGGACTCCAAGGAATCCTGTCTGCCCTTCCTGGGGGGCAGGAGGTGGGGTGAAGAGTCTCAATCCTGCAGCAAGTGACAGGAATTAATTTGCTTTTAATCTGAGAGGTTTTTTTTTCACTGTTTAATTTTTGGCTGCGCTGCTTCTGGGTTTTCCATGAGTATTATTATTTCAGATTCTGTGTTGAATTGAAATAATATTTCCACTCGAGTTATAGAGAACCATGGGATATTGATATGGTGCCAGTTAGTTAATTTTCAAGATTTTGCTAAATCTTCAGATCCTGCCCTTAAGCTAAAGAAAAAAATATCTTAGATCACAAAAAAACTGGGGATGACACTTAGCATCTATTTGCATATGGATGTGAGTATTTCCACTTGGGAAATGCTGAAACTAGGAAGTGCAGATGGCAAATTCAAACCAATTTGCTGAATCTCTTGCATCAAGGCAAGACTATGTAACTTTCTGTTATGATATAAAACAGTCACCTAGAATTTGTAGATACTGTTTTGTGGCTAAGTTTATTAAACCTTTTAAAAACAAATAACTTATAGTTAAAACTATTTGTGTTCTTTCCATTTCCTACCTAAAAATGTGGGTGGAAAATTGATATTGTGGGTGCATTTGTTAAAATAAAAACTGTAGACAAATTAAATTTAACAGTTTAATTGAACAAGAAAAACGAAACACATGATTTGTGAGTTGGGTAGTTCCCAGATCTGAACAGATTCAGAGACTCCAGGGATGTTGCACTAACAGATGAGACTTATGAACAGAAAAAAGAAAGTAACTTAGAGACATTGGAAGTGTGGTTCAAAAAACAGCTGGACTGGTCATAGTTCTGCATCTGCTTTATGTGGATGTGTTTGAACAACTGACTTGCGGGCTGAAATCGGGCTTCTGGAATTGGCTGAGACTCGGCCACTGTACAGAGGCAGTGAGCTGAGCTTCTGGGGAGCTCAGCTCATGTAGTCTTCAAACAGACAGTGCTTTGCATGGAAAAATCAAGTGTGTGAGTATGGTGGCATTCTTAGGCCAGATTTTAGTTTGATTTAACACGTCATGTTTTAAAATTTAGAAAGAACTGCTCCAGCCACGAGTGACCTGAGCCATTCATAAAAGAACTTGATGGTGAAGACTGCACTGACGTCCCTGCCTTGGAGTCAAGGGCCATGGTGGGGTGATGGGTAGGGCACAGGTGCTTGGTCTCTGAGACAGTGGCCTTCGGGGTGAGAGGAGGGAGAGGGAAGGGAGGCATGCTTTCCAAGTGCCAAGTTTGGAGGACCGCAGGACAATCCACCGTATTTTAAAACACTGTTAGAAAATAAGCACAGAACAGTACAGAGGTCTCTCAAAAAACTAAAAATAGAATTACCATATGATTTAGCAATCACACTACTGGGCATCTATCTAAAGGAAAGAAAATCAATATATCAAAGGAATACTCACACCCCTGTGTTTACTGCAGTACCATTCACAATAGCCAAGATATGGAATAAGCCTAAGTGTCCAAGAATAGTGGAATGGTTAAAGAAAATGTGATAGGTGTACACACAATTGAATGCTATTCAGTCATAAGAAAAAATGAAATCCTGTGACTTGCAGCAATATGAATGGAACTGGATGTCATTAAGTGAAATAAGCCAGGAGTAGAAAGACAAATATTACATGTTCTCACTTATATGTAGGAGCTTAAAAAGTTGATCTCATAGAAGTAGACAGTAGAATGATAGTTAACTGAGAATGGAAAGGATTTGGGGGAGGGGAATGAAGGAAAGTTGGAGAATGGGTACAAACATGGTTAGATACAAAGAATAAACTCTATTGCTCAATGGTTAGATAGATGGAATAAGCTCTACTGCTTAAGACCCTGTTTTGTGATGATCATTATCAACAATATATATTGTATATTTCAAAATCACTAGAAGAGAATATTTTAAAAATGATAATAAAACTGCCTTTTATTTTTATTGAAAAGAAAATAAATACAGAAAGTCCATAATGACCAAACAGCAACATTGTAACTGAAGACAGGTGGTTGTTTGGGGTTTTAAAAGTTTTTCCCCCTTAAGACTATGTTAACAGTCAGACATTTATTGAGCCCACTTTTTATCCAGACCTTTTAGGTCCCATGAGGACTGAACTGTGGATGTGGTGTGAAGGGTCAAGCTGTGGGTGTCGTGCGAAGGGCCGAACGGTGGACATCGTGCGAAGGGCTGAAATGTGGACATGGTGTTCTAAATGATGAAGGAACCCCATCTGCTTCCTGCTCCACACCCCATCTCCCTCTTTGTCAGCTCCTCTTGGTTTCTTTCTCCTCCCCCTTCATAAACCACTCTATGTTGAGTCCACCCAAGACTGGCCCCTTTGGGTGTGTTTCTGAGCCAGTCTTTACATCGATCTGGTCTGTGAGAAGGCGTCAGGGTTTAGCTGGTTCTGTCAGAGAGCTCATATATATATATATATGTATATTTGAGTTTGAGTCTCACTTTGTCCCCCAGACTGGGGTGCAGTGGCACACTACCGGCCACTGCAGCCTTGACCTGCTGGGTTCCGGCAATCCTTCCGCCTCAGTCTTCCAAATAGCCAGGACTACAGGAGCCCACTACCGTGCCCGGCTAATTTTTGATTTATTGTAGAGACCAGGTCTTGCCAAGTTGCCCAGGTGGATCTCGAACCCTCTGACTCAGGCAATACACTCACCTCAGCCTCCCAAAGTGCTGGAATTACAAGCTGAGTCACTGAACCCAGCCACAAAGGTTATATTTTAATCTCAAAGGAAAAGACCAGGTGGATCATGGCGGGGCGGGGATGGGGTGGGGAGGAGGGTCAGCAATAAAACAGACTTCATCCCCAGGAATTAATGTCTCACTTGAATCCCACGACTCGTGCCCCGAGGCCTTACTCACTGGTGCCCTCTATAGGACCCCAGCTCTCTAGACAGTTTTATAAAACTAGAAAATTGATTTAAGAGGAATGGAATTCCAAGAAAACTGGGGCGTTTTTCCCAAGGGAGAAAATATTACATATTAAGATCTCCAGAACTTGGAATATTTTTGTGTTGTTTTTGTTGTCCTCAGAGAGAGGCTATTGATCTGAGAAATTTGAATGTTTCTGAAGGAAGGGCTTAGGGAATTTGAAGAGAAATTCTTTTGGGATTAAAAGGCATCCAAATGTCAATTTCTTCTCCCAGAATCAGAGCATTTGAGATATAAACACCTGTTAAGGAGCAAATCTGGGTGTTCCTGAATCCCAGCCAAAGAGGTGTGCAGTTCATTGAGAGAGGAGGGATTGTATTAGTTTTCTGTTGCTGTTTTAACAAAGTACCACAATCTTGGTGGCTAAAAAGTAACACACAATTATTATTTTGCAACTCTGTGGGTCAGAAGACCAATGTGGGTCTTACTGGGCTAAAATCAAGGTGTAGGGCTGTGCTCCTTTCTGGAGACTTGGCTGCTTGTTACAGCATCTCAAGACCTTCTGCACCCCCAACTCAGGGTCCTCTTCATACATCTTCAAGGTCAACAAAGGCACGTTGAGTTCTTCTGATGTTACAACCTCGCTGGTTCTCTATAGCTCGAAAGAGCTGTCTCTTGGAGGACTCCTGTGGTTAGATTGGGCCCACCCGAATAGTCCAAGATAGTTTCCCCATCTTGAGGTCCTTAGCTTTAATCACATCTGCAAGGTCCTTTTGCCACATTGGTAACAGTTTCTTGGTTCTGAAGATGACGGTGTGGATACATTTTGGGGTCCATGACTCTCCCTGCCTCGGAGTCAAGGGCTGTAGGGGGCTGGCAGGCAGGGTGTAGGCGCTTGCTCTGTGAGACAGTGGCCTTCAGGGTGGGATGAGAGTGAGAGAAGGGAAGCACTCTTTCCAAATGCCAAGCTGGGGGGACACCAGGACTCAGCTACCAAATCAATCATATTTTAAAGCAGTGTTAGAAAATAAACTCAGGAAGTTCATCATGGACAAAGCAGCAACATTTGAACAGAAGATAGGTGGGTGGTTATCTGATGGTCTTCCATGAGTGTGAACAGTTTCTCCCACCAACCCTTGCTGGGGGTTTGTGACAGTGTGAACGGCTGAACACTGTCGGGTTGTATGTGCCCTCACGTTTCTTGATTGTAGACGTTTTATTGATATTTTTTCCACTTGGGTCAAACTGTAATATGTGTATACAGGGGTACACTTTTCTGCCTCAGGCTAAAATAAGACTGTACAGCACTGTAACCGAGAATTTCCATGTCAGCTTTTGAGAAAGAGTTCTAAGCCTTCTGTCACTTTAAAGATTCACGTTAAAGAGTTCTTCTTCCCACACTTTAAAGATTCATTCTTCCTTTCTAATTCAGTTGTGCTCCTGCCTGAGAGATTTGTGAGGCTTATTTTGGTATAGCAGAGTCTGGAAGCTCTGTGGCAGAATTCTCCTTTGCTCCCAGAGAGGACTAGACCTGCCAGCCCTCTAGCGGGACACTGGTTCACTGTGATCATCGAGCAAGAACACCACGCTGTGCCTCTCTCAGATATTCTTCATTCCTTTGTTCCCCTTAACATCCTCTGTCCTTAGCCTAAAACTTTGAAATGGTCTCTTTGAGGCATGAGTCTGGCCACGTCTCCATCTGCCAGCTTTTGGAATAAAGTCCCCTTCCTTGTACCACGTCCTGTGCTTGTTTATTTCTGTCTGCAAGTGATGTGTAGTGGGACTTGTGACCTGCATTTGGACTGCCACCAGCACCGAGGTAGCTGCAGATGCAAGTGAGACATGGAGGCAGGCGCCCAGGCCTGTGAAGTCAGGTCCCTTTCAGTGAACGAGAGAGCACCTTGAAAACACGCTGCACCTGGGCAGGAGTCTGCATCAATGTCAGTGTCATAAACAGCAGAGGATCGCCGGGCTCGGTGGCTCAGCCTGTAATCCCGCGCCTTTGGGAGGCTGAGGTGAGTGGATTGCCTGAGCTCGCGGGTTCGAGACCCGCCTGGGCAGCGAGACCTCATCTCTCCAATAAATCAAAAAATCAGCCGGGCGTGGTAGCACACGCCTGTAATTCCGGCTACTCGGAAGGCTGAGGTGGAAGGATTGCTGGAGCCCAGCAGGTCGAGGCTGCGGTGGCCGGGAGCGGCCACTGCACTCCAGTCTGGGCGACAGAGTGAGACTCCAACTCAAAACAAAAAACAAAAAACAGCAGAGGATCAGCCTGTGCTTACGACCTGCTTAGCAAAGGCAAACGCTATCACCAGCAGTGATGGCAGGTTTTCTTATTAGCACCATGCCACATCTTTCCTTTCTTTTTTCATACTGTCTGGGGATGTCCTTCCAGCCCAAGGGAGCGCGTTGGTGGTCTAACTCCAGTAAAGGGTAAGAGTCACCTTGGAGAAGCACCCAAATCTCTGTCCTGGGGAGTCTGAGACATATCATGGTGATCGAGACTGAAGTTTTGACTTGCTGACATGCTTTGGGAATGTTGCTGTTTGGATTGGAATGGGTAGACTCCATTCCTGCATGCAACATGCCGGTAACAAGTTGCATAAAAGCCAAGAAGGAACAGCAGGTGGCTGCAGTCTGTGAACCCGTTCACCATGGGGGATTTTATACATTTTTAATGAACAAGGCTATAAAATATATGTTCAGCCTAATGACAGTTTCTGGAATTCTGATGTATCCTTTCAATTCAATCCCAGTCAATGTCACTTTTTTCTCCCAAGACACACTTTCTCATAGTTCTTTGTCTCTATGTTAAATTCACTCTCTCTTTGTTTTTCAGCAGTTTGAGTATACTATGTTAAGGATTTTTAAAAATATTTATATTGTTTACAGATTGTTAAGTGTCCTGAGGCTATCCTATTTCTCAAATTTGGGAACATTTTTGCATTATATCTTCAAATATTTTTTGTTCTGTTCTCTCTAGCTTCTCCTTCTGAGACTTCTTGATACGTCCCACAAATTATGGATGATCTGCTAAGTTTGTCAGTCTTTTCCCCATGTTTTCCACACTTGAGAGAAATTTTACTGACCCATCATCAAGTTCATTGACCTTTTCTATTGCCGTGTCTAATCTACTATTGAGCATATCCAATAAGGCTTTAATTCCAGATATTGTACATTTCAACACTAGAATGTCTTCTTTTTTCTCCTGAAGTTCTGTGTCTGCATTCTCGTTTTGTTCATTCTCCCTTTATGGCCTTAGACATATTCATAATTGCTCTTCCAAAGTCTTTGTCTGCTATATCTAACATCTGGATAATTTTTAGGTCTCTTTCTATTGAGTGCTGGAAGTTTTTGATTGTAGGTTACATTTTCAGCTTTTCTACATGCCTAGTCATTTTTGCTGTGTGTTGTTGGACACTGTAGATTTTATGTGGCAGGGAGCATGAATAGTGCTTTCTTTAGAGATTGCTGAGTTTTGTTGTGACAGTCAAATTGCTGGTCTGTCTTCTTAACACTCTCAGGCTTTGTTTCATGTGCTTTCTTAGGGTGAGTCTCACTCCATTTTACCCTTAGTGTCCTAGGATAGGATTCTTTCTATGGGACGTGGCCTTTCTGGGGAGCCACGTGGATGTCTAAAGCACTCGGTGAAGTCCATCTATTCTTATTGGGCCAAAACTCCACATCTCCCAGAACTGCATCCCATATTTTTGCTCTGCATTCAGCCCACTGAAGCCGTTTTCTGCTTTGCCTCTTGGTGTCTCTCATTGTGCACGACCCCCAGTTCTCTGCCTGAGGAAAAACCCATACAAATGCCTGCTGTTTCTGTCTTCTGGGCAGCGTCCTCCTCTCCAGGATCTTGCCTTGGACTACATCTCTTATTTCTGTCTCCTGAGTCCTCAGCAGTGGAGGCTGTGCTCCTCAGCTAGGGATGCCAGTATTCCTTGCTGAGAGTGAGGTCCAGGGACTGCCTCCCCTCCCCTCAGCAGAAAGGCCTAAGGCCCGTTCCTGTCCAGACTGTTGTCTTGACATCTGATGTGAATGACCAGGTTGATAGCTGTTTATGGTGTCAGGGGAAGTCAGAAGCCAGGTGCTCAGTCAGGGCCAAAAGCAGAGATGTCTCCCTGTGGCTCTGGGATGCTATTACTTCAACATGCATACTCCAGGAGTTGGGAGTCTGGCTGTGTAGTTGATGGCAAGTGTATAATCTGAAAGGATGAGGGTGACAACCATCCCACAGATGGAAATGATGGGAAGTGGAGAAGCAGTTATGAAATGTGTAACAAAGACATAACTCCTTTGCTTGTGGAAAAACGCCTTTCTCTGCATTCCTCTGTAAAAAGTTCTATCTAGAGTATCTCGCTGGGGCCTCTGCTAACCTTTCTTTTCTTCTGCATCAGAGTCTTATCTCACATGCTGGCTTGGACTTATCTCCTTATTTGAACATTGATATCTTTGGTGTTTTATGATCTTGGCATTTGATCTCTGACCAGATTGCCCCAAATGTCCTTGCATCACTATGCTTAAGGCATCCTTCAAGCCTGTTGATGTTGCCTGGGGGTGACTCTGTGCACATGCATGTTCTCCCACGCAACTCATTCCTGACTCACCCTCCAGAGTCTTTGTCAATGTCAGTCGCCTTCCTTGGCCATACTTGCTTACAAGACTGGAGCCCCTGATAGGATTGTGCCCAACCTCTGAACGCAGTTGAACTTGTGTTGTGACATGCGTTTTCTGGGGTGATCTGTGTGGACAGTCAGCTTTCTTTCCTCTGTCTCTCTTTCCTCTTTCATTTCCCATGCTATAGGAGGTGCTATATGGTTGCTTCCAGATCATGACTTGCTTGTTGGCTTCCATAGCCCTCGGTGCTTTGCACTGTTCACTCAAGTTGCTTCAGATCAGGGGATTGTGGGAGATGTTGGCTGAGCACATGCCATTTTATTCACATAAAACAACTCTACAGGGGAAGAATGGCACTAAAACAATTTCTAATCCCCAGAACTATTAGCACATGCTTTATTGATGACAGCTCATCATGAGCTACAGCATGTATAAGACAACCCAATGATGTCACATTGCTAACACTCTGGCTATAACTTAGCATGTATCTTTTGTACTTAGGGAAGCATGCCAGAGTATGTGTGATGTGACATTTTTGTAAGAATACCCTTAAACTCATTGCTATTTATGTAAAGTTAACCATTTGTAAAATCCATCATTTACAAATAACAACAGGTTAGACCAGTCTGACGCCGTGGGTAAGGACAAGCACTGTGATGAATCTCTGCAGTGAATTTTGCCAGTGGCCTCTGCAGACCATGTCATCTGCAATTCCTGCTCCTCCTCTCCTTCCTGAGAGCCACTGCAGCTGGTCTAGGATGTGGAAGAAGATGGCATCTTGTCTGGTTTGCCTACTGCTGTAGCTCACGAATTTTAGGGCATGCTAGAATCACCCGACAAAACACAGTTAAAACACAGTCCCAACTTGAGCTTCTGACTCTGAAGGTCTGAGTGGGACCCGAGACTCCGCATTTCTGTCAAGTTCTCAGATGACATTTTTATTGAGAATCACCACTCTATTTCAGAATCTTTTAAACTGGAAAATCCCCCAAAACTTATTATTCTTTTAGATACTTTTGGGACACATTGCTGGTGACTCAACCTTGTTTGACTTTCTGTGGCATTGCCAAAGTCACTCATGGCTTCTATATTTCTATATCACTGTCTGCAGGATGAGTTATATCATCTAAGGCTTAATGATGCTTAGGTGCACATGAATAGTGCTATGGATTTGCAGGTATTTATTTTAAAGTATTATTCTGTAGACTTGGAAAATTCCACAGAGAAGTTATGATTAAGGCTCCATGTAGAAATTGAAATCCCTACTTGGCTTTAAAATTATTCACTCTTCAGCATTGGCTTATTGGGAGGGAGGCATCTTTTCTGTGATCTCACTCTCTGTGAATTTATAGTTAAAACTAATTTTTAGAGTTAAACTGTCACTAAATCCTAGTGCCTGTTGATGCATTTGGTCAAACCCTGCAACATTTGAGAATTTTTAAGTGGTATATTAAAAAACTTTAAAATCATTTTTAAAGACTGTAGGCGCAAACATTAAAAAATATTTATATATAAAAAATATTAACTGTTAATTATAATACAGTTTGTTTCAGATAAACAACATTGATTTAATAGGAATGTCACATTACACTGAAAGATTCTTTGGGTCAGAGTCCCATGATAGGTTTGTTTTATTTTATCACCAAGGCCCCAGCCTTGACAAATGACTGCTCTTGGCTTCTGTTTTCTTAGAGTAATAACTCACTGAAGACTCAGCTTTCTTACTTGATATCGGTGATACTGCAGCAACATCCTTCACAAAATTGTTCTGAAGTTTTAATAATATGATGGAGTAACAATATTTGGGGATCACTAGGCAGAGGAAACCTCAGCCATTAAAAGGCATTTAGATCCTGCAGTGACTCCACACACAGGATTTTCCACAGGTAACTGTTTTTCTTGGGGCATGCACAAAATCTCTACAGTGAATTGACAAAGCAAAATGACAATTAAAAAGCAAAACAGAAGAAGTATGAACATAAAATAAAACAGAAAACACCCAGAACTGAAAGTTAGGGAAAAGGCAAAATCTGCATCAGTTCTGAGAGTGCAGAACAAGCACTGTGTTAGCAGCTAGGGAAAAGAGCTGAGCCTGTGGCAGCCATTCCAACATAAGACCCTCAACGTGGAATAAAGTGTCCTGGCTCACTGGCACTTTTGTTTCTCACACCTGTCTCTGAAGATAAGTATGCCCATTTTGGAAACTTGGGATTTCTACAGAGTGAGTTCAACAAAGTAAGCTCATAGTAAAATATGCAAGGAAATTAGCCATAGGAAGTTGGAATGACAGTAAACAGCATCTATTATCCTGAGGACTTCAAATGTTAGAATTTATAGGTGTGGAATATAAATACTTGTGTAAAAAATTTTAAAGGGTAAATATGAAATAAGATACTGAGCAAGAAACAAGAATATCCCAAAATGGCAGGCATCTTTGAAAATCATCCAAATAGAACCTATAAATATAAAAAGTGTAAGTGTCAGAATTAAAGGATAATGGGGGTGTCAACTACAGAGTACATGCCATGAAAAGAGATGAGGGATTAAATACAGATCTAAAGAAGCTCCCAGAAAGCAGCACAGAAAATGGAGGGCATGAAAACTATGAAAGAAAAGTCAAGAGTCATGCAAGATAGAACGAAAAAAACTAGCATGTCTTTATTTAGGAAATACCTAAAGGCATAATAGCCAGAAAGATCTTCAGATTTGATAAAATACAAAAGTCCATCAAGATGGAAATCAGAATATGTTCCAGACAGATTTAAAAAAAATATTGTGCAAAGATCTAGAATAATTTTAGAATATTATGACAAAGAAATGATCTTGATACCAGCCAGAGAGAGAGAGAGAGACAGGATATATATTACCCATAAAGAAGTGATAAGGAGGCTAACAGCAGACTTCTCAACTTCCACAGGAGGAGTCACCAGACAGTAGAATATTTTCAATATGCTGGAAAAACTATGTTCCCTTCAAAATTAGATTTTAAGAACAAGAGTAAAATAAAGATATGTAACAAATAAAAACTGGAAGAATTTACCATTGGAAAACCTTTACTTATAAAAGCTATATTTTAGAAAAATAAGTAAATAAAAGGTCCTCAAGAAAAAAGTGGCAAACAAAGAAAGCAGACAAAAATAACCTGTATAAAATACTAATTTTTATAGCACCCAATTTTGGAGTTAAAAATTGTATAACCAACCAACTAGAAAACAATAGCATGTATGCTGGGAAAGTGATTGAAATCAAATTATTATGAAGTCTGTGTATTATTTTTAGGAAAAATATTGCCTTTAGATGTTGTTTAACATGCATGATACAATTTTAAGGGTACCTATCAAAAAATAGAAATAGAATATACAATTTCTAAACAAATAGAAGGAGAACTTGAAATAAGAAAAAATAAATAAACCAACAGAGAATTCAATTATTTCTCCTTTTATTAAGGAAAAGTTGACAATAGTAGGACAAATAAGAAGCACAAAAGTCAAGAGTCGAAACAAAAATGTATTACTAAGAATGTATCATTTAGCTATTATCACAGAATTCCAAAGTAACAATTCACTCCACAACTCCTGGGATTACCGGAAAGCATCTGTCTTCACCGATTTTAAACTCCTGAGGACTGGTGCTCTAGGCTTCCCGGGCGAGGCAGTGTGGGGCTGCTTCACTTCTTTCCTCCTCCTAGGACTCAAGGACATTTCCTCATGGCTACAGCAGACACACAGGCATACTTCAGTTGAATGCTGTGCTAACCCACCAAACCCTGTTTTCCAAAGCAAATCCTATGGCCAATCTTACAATAAATGGAATGAGCAGATAGATGTCCTCCTTTCATGACTTGAGGGTAGAGTTATTGATATTTAAAAACAACAATCTGTTACAAAGGGCAATAAATGTAATTAAATTAAATTAACCAATGATTTACATTATACATAAATATAAATGTAACAGATATCCCACTTAGAGCAATATTACTGCTAAAAGTTCAAGATAGAGATGGTCAGATTGGACTGTAGAGAATGGAGACATTGATCATAAAATAGTGGGGGAAAAGTTAACTAGGAACATGCTAAACTAAACAAAACAGGAAGCTGCAATGTTGACCTTCAGGGATAGCACGGGGTCTGGTGACCAGTGGGCACACTAGGGGCTTCCCAGGAGCTGCAGTGAGCTACTGCTTGATTTGGTGAATTAAAAATAGGAAAGCAAGCAAGTTGAGGCAACTGTATTTAAATGGCATAAAATGAAACTTAAACACAAAACCTGTTTAAGGGTAAAGTAGATCGTTTTAAAATGGTGAGAGGTTCAATTCACCAGAAAAAATTTAGAATTCACCAGATTCTAAATTTGTATGAATCTAGCTGAACAGCACCAAAATATAAAAAGAAAAATATGGTAAGACCACAGGAGAAATTAATGAATTCACAAAATCCCCATATATTTGGTTGTTTCTATAACAATTAGAAGAAAATAACAATAATTACAGTTGAATAATAAAACTAACAACTAATAAAACAAAGAACACTGAGGTAATTTTGAAGGTAATATATATACACTTTTATGCTTAGACTAGAAAAGAAGAAAGACTGAATATGAATGTACTGGTCATTCAACTTAAGATTTTAGAGAAAGAATCAGCAGAATAAATCCAAGAACAGTAGAAGAAAGTAGATAATAAAAAAATAAAATTAATAAAATAGACAACAGAGGCCAGGCACAATGGCTCATGCTTGTAATTCCAGCACTTTGGGAGGCTAAAGTAGGAGGATTGCTTGAGGCCAGGAGTTTGAGACCGGGGTAACATAGAGAGACCCATCTCTACAAAAAGAGAAGAAAGCAGATAAAACAGATATAATGAAGAAGGTCGACCACAAAAAAAGTTCCTGTTTCAGAAGGCAAGTCATATAGAAAGAAAAAATATATGTTTTGGAAAAAAATATGCAAAACTACTATCTACAAATAATATTGTTTGCATAGAAAATAAAAAAATAGTATATATTAGAATAAAATATAGTTATTAGGAAAGTGATTGAATATGAACTAAAATATAAAAATCAACTGCACTTCTAAATGTCAGCAATAAATTAAAAAAGGAAACTTTAAATAAACCCACTATTTTCAATATAAACAAAAATTACAAAGTACTCAGGGAAAAGTGTAACAAAATATGTGAAATGCTATTATGGAAAAAATTATAAAATTTTATTGAAAGACATTAAAAAAAAATAAATGCAGAAAGAACCCCATATTCAGAGTTAGAAAGAATCAGTATTACTAAGATGTCAATTTTCTTTATAATTAAATGAGACTTTCAGGGCAAATCCAATCAAACTCCCCAAAGGGGCTTTTTAAAAGTCTGACTACTTTCTGATAATATCTGAATAGAAGATCAGGTCAAGAGCAGCCAGGATACTGTAAGAATAAGGTTGAGAGAGCTGCCCTTCCAGCTATCAGACCTGCTACAAAGCTCAGCTCATTAAGACTCTGTGGTATTATGGTAAGGATAAAAATTGACCAGTGGATCAGTCAGCACCAAAATAGACATTTTCATGTACAGAAATAAGATACATAGCTGAGATGGAGTCTTGTGAATTTTGCCATGATAATTATTTATCCATTGAGGAAAAAGAAAAGAAATTAAAATTCACTCTTATAACATGCACACAAATTATTTCTGGATAAATTAAATATATTAGGAAAGGCAAAACTTTACAAATAAGAGAAAAATGTAAAAGAATACCTTTATGATTTCAGGGTAGAAAGTTTTCTTAAACAAAATACAAAAAGGATTAACTAAATGAGAAAAGTTTGATAAATTCACCAGCAGATCTAAACTCTTTTACTGCAATTCCCAAACCCATAAAGCCACGAAGTGTGAATGTTGTTTTCATATACGACAGCATTTGGTGGCAGAAACAGACACACACCTATTCTCAGTGTTTCTTTTTACCAGATGTGAAAATTTACTCTTTTTGCCCTGGGGTATATTAATGAGTTTGGCAACAGAATTCTCTCTAGACTTCATTGGGAGTGTTTATAATATATAGAACATGCCTTATATAGTTTTTCTGAAATTAAAAACAAACAAACAAACCGAACCTGAAACACATCTGGTCCTAAGGATTTTCAATGAGGGATTGTGGACCTGAATATTGACATGAAGAGTGGGAAACACGTGCGTTGCTGTGCATGTGTTAATTAGCTTGATTTGGCCATTCCACAATACGCATCTATTTCAAAATATTTTTCTGTATAAGGTATGTGTATACAATTTGTATTGTTAATTGAAAATACATTTTAAAAAAGAACAGGAAGAACATAATTCAGGACAGTGGGTAGTGATGGGAGGAAGAAGGTGGGATGACACAGGATCACACAGGAACTTGGTATCTAGGGACAGATAATCAAGTATGTGAGGTGGGGGGGTCACAATTTGATTTTGCTTCATACCTTTCATGTATGTATGTTACATGTGTCGAACGTGTTACATGTTACATAATACATAAATGAAGCAATACAGAAACAGAAAGTCAAATAAGGCATGTTCTCACAGCAGGAGATGAACAAACACGCAACATGGACAGAGTGTGGAATGATGAACATTGGAAACTTGGGAAGGGGGGTGGGGATGAGAAGCCACTTTCTGGGTGCAACACGCATGACTTCGGAGATGTTGTTGGCACAAACAGCCCAGATCTTGCCACTGTGCAGCACATCCATACAGCGGATTTAAATCACCTATAAATATCATATGAGGAAGTTATTAAGCATATGATGTCTATAAAATATGCATATATGTCTGCAAGGTGTGTGCCATGTTTTGGATAAAAGTTCTCCTTCTGGAGAAATGATCTGATGATTCTGTGGTCTTGACCAGCTAAGAAGAAGACCTTTCTATGTCTGCTGGTGCCTGACGTATGCTGACATTCTGTAACTGACATGGAAGTGTTCTGCCCACTCAGCTGGTATAAAGATATTCTGAGCAGACTATAGACAAGAAGAAAGATTGGATGTTAGCAAAGTTGTCTCACATGTCAATTTGCTCAGATTTGGTGTTTGACGCCATGCAGTCTGCTGCTAGTAACAGCCTTCTTTGTTCATACAGTTTTCAATAACTGAGGGGTTTCAGGAGCATTGTTTTAAATATATATATATGTCCCATTAGACACCTTGACTTGCGACTGTGAATATTCAAACTTTTCATTCTTTTTGCTCTTTGTGGTTGGACAGAACACTATGTCATTATATCAAATAAATATCTTCTGTGGACTAGAAAAAAATACATGATTGAGAATGTTTTAGTTCCTCTTGATTCTTTCTTTTTCATTTGTAAAACAGATGACTTTTTGTCTCACAAAATCAATTTTATGGTCCATGAATGTCCAAGTTACTTCTTAGAAGCTGCTCTGTAGCCACCCTCAAATGGAGCAGAGTCCTGGAAGTCCTGTTTGGGGACGCCAGCTGTCCCATTCTTGCACATTGCAGGGGGCCAGTGTCATGCATAGTCTTCACCTGACCAACATGTGAGCTGCCAAGTCAGAGTGAAGACTTCCTTCCTCCTTGCCCCAGAGGTTCCTACTGGCAAGTCTTCTCCTTAGATATGCACCTGTTGCTGCAGTGATGACTGGGAGGCCTCTTGTGCTGTGATTCCAACTCCCAGTGACCACAGAGAAGACAACAGGCAAGGGAGATGCTGTTGGGGTTGGGCCCGTCTGACCCGACAGTCTCACTCCTGCAGTAGGCCCATCCATGGGCTAGATGTGTGGGACAACTGGGGCCCTGGCAGCTGCGCCCACTGAGAGGGCCTCCCTCTCCTTCTGTCCCTGATACCACAGGGGAAATGCCTTCCCGAGGGTGGGTCAGAGCAGCCTTCCCGAGGGTGGGTCAGACAGAGAGGGGACTTGGGAAGGAATCAGGGCCCTCAAACAGCTCCCGGTTTTGCTTGGGAGTTCAGAGCTGGGAAGTGTGGACCTCTCTCTACCCCGGCTCAAGGCAGCCCATGAGCGTGGAGAGTCCATCAGATGGGGACATTCTCAAAGGAAGGCAGAGTGGCCTCCCAGGGTGTGGAGAGTCCACCAGATGGGGACATTCTCAATGGAGAGCAGAGTGGCCTCCCAGGGGCATGAACACCTGTGGCTTGCAGATGACCATTGCTTTTTCCTTCTCTGCAAGGAAAGAAGGGATGGCATAGTGGGTGAGTTTAGCTGATTCATCAGTTAGCTGTAAAAAAATCAAGCACTATTAAGATTAAATCTAACACTTTGTCCAGCTTCTCTTCAAAGGGGTCAAAATAGTCTTCATGATTTGTAATAATCTCCCCTGTTAAAATATTTTAGTTAAATATTTTGTTCTTGTTTTTAAAAATTATTTTAATAAACTGACTGGAGAAAGTTAAATAGAAATAAATATTAGATATCATAAGATAACTAACATTTTTTGACCTCCTAAACATCAAGTAATACATTCTCAGGCCTCTAGAGATTGTAATGTGTTTATTTATATCTACATGGTTTCACATTGTGATTTCATGTTTGCTGCTGTGGGCTCTGTGTTTTTATTCACTGAAATTTCATATGATCCTTGAAGTATTTCTTTTTTTTTTTTTTAATTTTTAAAATTTTATTTTAAAGATGCAGAGTACAATTTCGGATTAGGTATACAACTGGTCTTCATGCAGTAAAGTTTGGGCCTTCCTTTGGTCTATACTTCACCTGGTTTGAGATCAGGTAGCCTTGTTGATATTACATGCCCCCTCTCCTTCCCTGGACAGTTTTCAGCTACTACCAGTTCCTTTCTTATAGTATTATGGTAAATGTTCAGGGTCCGCTTATGAGTGAGAACATGTAGTATTCACTTCTTTGTTTCTATGATAGATCACTGAGTATGATAGACACTAAATCCATCCATGTTGCTGTCAAGGCCACATTAGTGGAGTTCCGCATCCCCACATCCCCATCCCAGCAACATGGTTTACTAAAGGATACGACCTTGATTAAATTGCTTACACCTTTTGATGTCTTCTCATCTGTAAAGTAGGATATTATAAAAGGCCTTTGATTCCATAAGATCGTCATGGGGGTTAAATGGGCCAAAACATATAAACTGTTTAGAACTACCCACTTTGTGAATAGCTCGGCCCTCCGTGCTCATCAGCGGTCATTATTACCTTCCTACCCGGGCAGCACTTACAACATCTTGTTCTTCCACAATGTCACATTCTTCCACAATGTCACATTCTTCTTTCTGTGATGAAATACAGCCTTGTGGAACAGTTTTGCAGTAGAAGACAGAAGCCTATTTTTAAAAAAAACCTGATTTAAAAATAACCAGTGAAATGAGGGTGGTGGGGAAATAGTACTGCCAGTACCCCTTCCACCATCCCGTGGTCAACAGTTGCCTCCATTTTACCTGTGAGAAGTTTGAAGACAAACAATTTGCTTATAAGATTGTAGAATATGAGCAGACTAGCCTGTGTTTATTGTGGTCTTGTGGGGTCCAGTCGCTCCTCAATAAGAACTCACGCAGTCACAGCCAGACAGGGCCAAGCCACTCACCGTCTGCACTCCTGGCTTCTTTCTTTCTTTTCTTTCTTTTCTTTTCTTTCTTTCTTTCTTTTTTTTTTTTTTTAGTTGGAGTCTCACTCTATCACCCAGGCTGGAATGCAGTGGCATGCCCATGGCCATCCCAGCATCGACCTGCTGGGCTCCGGTGATCCTTCTGCTTCAGCCTGAAACTACAAGTGTGTGCTACCACGCCCAGCTAATTTGTTTTTGTATTTATTGTGGAGACTAGGTCTCACCAAGTTTCCTGGGCTGGTCTTGAACCTGCGGGCTCAGGCAATCCACTGGCCTCGACCTCCCAAAGTGCCAGGATTACAGGCTGAGCCACTGAGCCCGGCCCATGCTTTGTTCTAATGTGTTTGGTTTAACTCCCTGCCTGTCTGCCCACCACCGTGCCAGCAGCGGGCGTGCACCTCCGTGGGTATCCCCCGTCTACCTGATGTGTCTCTACTCCCACAGCCGCGAGCACAGCTGCTCCCTGAGCAGCCCAGAGACAGTATCATGAAGGGGCAACCCTTGGCAAGAGTCAGGGTCCTCATTGTCCTCCTGGCTGTGAGTCCTCACTGCCACAGCCAGGAGCTTCCTCTCTGACCACCACATGCCTTTCTCAGCCTGTTCTGAGATTTCCAGGGCTGGTGGAAAAATTTTCTTTTAAAGTTAGTTGTTCTTAGTTACTTAAAAAGTAATACTGGCCGGGCTTGGTGGCTCAGCTTGTAACCCCAGCAATTTGGGAGGCCGAGGCGAGTGGATTGCCTGACTTCATGAGTTCGAGACCAGCCTGTGCAACTTGGCGAGACCTTGTCTCTACAATAAATAAAAAATTAACCAGGTATGGTAGCACACGCCTGTAGTTCTGGCTACTTGGAAGGCTGCCGTGGAAGGATCGCCTGAGCCCAGCAGATCAAGGCTGCCGTGGCCGTGAGCGTGCCACTGTACGCCAGTCTGGGTGACAGAGTGAGACTCCAACTCAAAAAAAAAAAAAATGTAATACTATGTGATAGTAATGCTGTTTATTGAAGGAGGTAATATTGTCTATTTTGTTTTAAAAATATACCAAAGCGTCTTGAAGAAAATAAATATCACCCACGACTTCACTGCCTGTAAATAAACACTTAATATTTTCTGGGTTTTCCCTTTTGTTTTCTGATGTGCTATGTATTACAAGATATATTTATTAATAATGAAGTTACTATTATAATTATGATTCTTTTTTTTTGAGTTGGAGTCTCACTCTGTTGCCCAGACTGGAGTGCAGTGGCCACTCCTGGCCACCACAGCCTTACCTGCTGGGCTCTGGCGATCCTTCCGCCTCAGCCTTCCAAGTGGCTGGAACTACAGGTGCGTGCTACCACGCCCAGCTGATTTTTTGATTTATTGTAGAGATGAGGTCTCGCCAAGTTGCCCAGGCGGGTCTTGAACCCATGGGCTCAGGCAATCCACTCACCTCAGCCTCCCAAGCGCTGGGATTACAGGCTGAGCCACTGAGCCCGGCTAATTATGATTTTATAACTTGATTTTTTTGAATTTATATCACATAGTATTTTTCTAGGTTGTTAATTATTCTTCAAAGCAGTGGGGGTTTCTTTTTTAAATAAGTGACTGGTGTTTCATATTTATTTTGTCATAGGGATTTTCATAATTATTTAAACCCTTCTCTATTTGTTCCATTTGTTTTCTTTGCTGTTGTAAATAATGTTTTAACTAGGATCTCTGTACATACACCTCTGTATTCCTCGTACAAAACGTCCTTAAAATAAATTCTTATAAATAGAAATTCTGGGTTAAGGAATAAGAATATTTTAGGCCAGTCAAGGTGGCTCACACATGTAATCTCAGCACTTTAGGAGGTCAAGAAGGGAGGATTGTTTGCGCCTAGGAGTTTGAGGTCATCCTGGGAAACATAGTAGGAGCTCATCTCTACCGGGGGCGGGGGGGAGAAAAACAAACAAGAAAACTGGCTCAGCGTGGTGTGTGCCTGTAGTCCCAGGTACTAAGAGGCTGAAACAGGAGGATCACCTGAGCCCAGGAGGTCAAAGCTGCAGTGAGCTGTGAATTCCAGCCTGCACAAGAGAGTGAGACCCCAATTCACAAAATGAAATAAAATAGAATAAAGGCAAATTTTAAAGAAGATGCAAACTTCTGCTCCTTATTCTCAGAAAGACTGAGCCAGGTGACATTGGTTTCACGTGGTAGCTGGGATTGGAAATGGAAAAGGATCCCCACAGGTAGCATTGAAGCTGGGCCTCAGTGTGGGTCCTCTCATACATGACATGTGAAGCTGGGCTTCCGTACTTATCCTTTCACATGCTAAATGGGTTATTTGAGCTCACCATTTCATATCCATTGTTACTTAGGTTTTTATTTTTTATTTTTTTTGTTTCACAGATGTGGGGCACAATTCAGGGTTAGGTGTACAACTGTTCATTATACAGGGACCCTTATTGATGAGATGTGCCCCTCCCTTCCCTGGCAGTTTCCCTCAACTGCCAATCCCACCTCCCCTCTCCTGGCAGTTTCCCACGACTGCCAATCCGTTTCTTATAGTATTGTTATAATTTTTCAAGGTCCGCTTATGAGTGAGAACATATGAAATTCTGCTGTTTGTTTCTATGATAGATCACTGAGTATGATAGACTCTAAATCCATCCAAGTTGGTTACTTAAGTTTTAATTTTTTTTTTTTTAAATTAAAGACCTTCCCAATGAGACTTTTGCTGAAAGCACTGTTTTCAAGACTGGCATGTTATATTTTAGCAGTTCTCCTATTTTTGGCTGCTAAGGACTTGTTGCTTTATCAAAGTGCGCCAGGCCTGTGTAATCAAATTCAGAGACAGGGTCGTGGTAAAATACCAGAGGCAACATTTAGGCCTAGAACGCATCTGGGACTGCACCCTACTGTGTGCACTTGGAAAAAATGCACACTTACTCCTCTGAGATGTCACCCATATAGCATGTTAGAGTAAAGCCGACCCTACCCATCAGTAATCAAGGGAAGCGAGAACGACTTTTGGCGGAGTTTAAATCCATACAACATGAGCTTGCAAATATGTTGAACACACAAAGCTGAGAGTCTCACCTCGTAAGAACAAGTGGCGCTGAGTGGTTTGAGCATATTGTTTCCTAGAGTCAGAGAGGAAGCCGGGCCGCGTGTAGACTGTCCTTCAGTGGTGGTCCAGGATTTCAGCACGGCTCAGCCAATGCCCCATGTGCATCCATAGCCTCCAGCATCGCTTGTTCTGCAGGGGATACAGTTTGAGAAGATGACGTTGAAACAGGGACACGTCCAAAGAACTCTTATTTCTAGCAGCACGGCCAAGGGCAAGTCTTCTCTTGCTCTTGCTGCGCAGCTCTTCTCGGCTGTCGGGCTTTCTCAGATGCGCACACCTGTAGAGGAGAAAGGCATACTCCCAGGGAGGAACAGAACCACAGGGCATGGCATCCTAGAACTCAGGATCAATGCTGGGAGCCATGTGACTCACAAAGGAATTTTCCATGGCCAGATTTGGTGGCTCACCCTGTAATCCCAGCACTTTGCAAGGCTGGGGACAAGTGGATTGACTGAGCCCACAGGTTCAAGACCAGCCCGGGCAACTTGGCGAGATCTCGTCTCTACAATAAATAAAAATTAGCCAGACATGGTAGTGTGTGCCCGTAGTTCCGGCTACTTGGAAGGCTGAGGCAGAAGTATCACCGGAGCCCAGCAGGTCGATGCTGGGGTTACCGTGAGCATGTCACTGCACTCTAGCCTAGGCAACAGAGTGACACTCCAACTCAAAAAAAAAAAAAAAGTAATTTTCCGTGATACGACGATGTAGCACTAGCATTAGGATAATGTCATCTCTCTTCAGGCAATGCACTAGTTCAACCAACATTTATTGACTGCTTGCTGTTTACTTAAATGCTGTTCTAGGCTCAGCAATAAAACATTGAGCAGAAAACAGACTTGTTTTGCCCCTTTGTTGTTTGCTCCAGCATGGGGAGAGGGACTATTGCTTGTGCAGTAGGTCACTGCATAAGCAAATTTATAAACTATGGCAAAGGCCTAGACCAAGAGACAGGGGGAATGCAGTCCTGCCTCGAAGGTCAGGGAACGCTTCCCTGAGAACATGTCGCTGGAGCTGGGGAGGGAGAGATACAGAGGAGTCTCGGGGACCGCTATGACAAAATACATGAGACTGGGGGATTGACACACAGTAAAAATGTCTTCTCACAGTCTGGAAGTGGGAAAGTCCAAGATCAAGGCACCAACAGATTCAGAGTCTGGGGAGGGCTTGTTCTTTTTTTTTTTTGCATTTAACATGATTTTATTTATTTATTTATTTATTTTTATTATGAAGTTGTGGGGTACAGTTAAGGGTTAGGTATACAATTGCGTTTCATTCAGGCACCCTGTTGATATGGGGTGTTTCCCCGTTCCAAGACAGATATTTGCTACTGTTAATCCCATCTCCCTCCCCCCATAGTTTCCCAGTACTGTCAGTCATTTTCGTATAGTATTGCATTGGATGTTTAAGGTCCATTATATGAGTGAGAACATGTGATACTCGGAACTTTGTTTCTGTGAGAGGTCACTCAGTATTATAGACTCTAGTTCCATCCAGGTTGCTGCGAAATTCATGATTTTGTTCTTTTTTATGGCTGCGTAGTATTCCATCGTGTATATGTACCACATTTTTTTAATCCAGTCCTCTTTTGATGGGCAGCATGGTTGTTTCCAGGTTCTTTAATGATGGTGCCTTCTTGCTGATTTCTCACATGGCAGGAGATGGCCCAGGTGATCCCTGGAGCCTCTTTTATAAGGGCACCAATCCCTCTCAGGAGAGCTCAGCTTCCCAAAGGTGCCACGTTTTGATCCTGTCCCATTGGGTTTCAGGTTCCAGCGGTGAATTTTGAGACTTGCAGACCATGGCAGTAGACAGTAACTAGATAAGGAGAGGGTGATGAGGACTAAGAGGGAGACCCTGTGTTCACGAGCTTGGCTGAGCACAAAACATGTTCGAGAAGCAGCAGCCAGTCCCCCATGGCCTCCTAGTCATGTTACCCATGTTTATCTTGATTTTAAGAACAAGGAGGGGGACACTGAAGAACTCAAGCAGGAGTAATGGTATTGACTGTGTAATTTGAAAAGGTCACTCTGGTTTTAGTAAGGAGAATAGATTAGGAGGAATCAGGACCAGTGGACTCATCAGTCAGAGGAGCACTGAGCTAGCCCTGGCAAGCACTCTGGGTGGCTTGGACTGGCGGGGTGGTGACAGATGAGGAAAAGCAGACAGTGTTGAGGGACATGCAGGGCACGAGACAACAGAGCTTGGTAGGAATCTGGAATGTGGGCTAGAGGGAAAGACAAGTGTCGATTCAATCATCAGCCCTCTGGCTTAGGCAGGTGTGCCCCCGAACTTAAAAATAATGAAACACTGGCAGGTCTCGGTGGCTCAGCCTGTAATCCCTGCACTTTGGGAGGCCAAGGCGAGTGAATTGCCTAAGCTTGTGGATTTGAGACCAGCCTGGGCAACTTGGCGACACTTTGTCTCTACAACAAATAAAAAATTAACTGGGCGTGGTAGTGTGTGTCTGTAGTTCCGGTTATTTGGAAGGCTGAGGTGGAAGAATTGCCAGAGTCCAGCAGGTTGATGCTGGGGTGGTTGTGAGTATGCCACTGTACCCCAGCCTGAGCGATAGAGTGAGACTTCAACTCAAAATAATAATAATAATAATAATAATAATGAAACATCGCCAGGCTTGGGAGAGTTTTTTGTGTCTGGTTTTGGACGTGTTGTATTACAGGTCTTAGAAATATCCTAGAGGAGATGTGAACATGGCATTTGAGCTAAGGGACATATATGGACTGGAGGCAGAAGCCTGACAGTCATGTGGAGTGGATATTGAGATCATGGGTGCAGAAGAAGCTGCCTGGGTAAGCATTTAAATGGGTGAGAAGACAAAGCCAGACTTCACCATCTGCATCCAGTGGTCACCTTTGTCTCCAGGGTAGTTAGGTAATGAGGCTTCCCACCTTCCATGCCTAGGCCCTCTTCTCTTCTCAACTGTCAAGAGATTACAGTATTTCATAAAGAGAGTCATCGGTGGTGGCAGATTTGTTGAAGAATCGAGTGAGACGAGAGCTGGAAAGTGTCAGTTGGATTAAGAATTATCATGAACATCTGTTACTTAATTGAGAGCTGTTTCAGGAAGTCATGTGGCCATATGTTAGACTGGATTAGGCTGAGCTGTGAAGAGCTAAAAACATCAACAAAACGTTCAGACAACTTGAGCCCTAAATACAGGTGATAGAGAATTTAGATTCAGAAAGGGAAAGAAACAGTCTTTTATTTTTCTCAGAGGGGAAAAACAAGCAAACAGACAAATCCTAGGACGATTGAAAATGTAGATGCGTGTTTGTCTCATATCAAGGACATGATGTAAGCTCTACCTGATGGCTTTCATTTCACTTGAAAAATTTCAACATTCTTAGGAAAAGGTGACCTGCTGAATTTGAGGATGAAGAGAGGGGTTTGAAGAGAGTAGAAAAGTTTTCACATAGTCGTTGAGGTGAGTGCAAGGAAACACACCAGAGAATGTTGGTGAGGCACCCTCTGATGCTGGTGATTTTGGGTTTTCAATGGCCTGTGGTGCAATTTTGTCTGGCTGTGCTCAGCCACGGAGAGACAGGCATCGAGAAAGCAAATAGTCCCACACATTCAGCTTTGAGGTTTCTTAGAGGGAGTAATGGATAAAGCAAGAAGGCAATGACATTTATAACATTCAAGAGTATTGAAACCATGGAATGTGGACTCTAAATGAGCTCAGAGGGGAAAATAAAGAAGAAAGAGGGAGACACATTGGGAGGAAGTAGAGGAAGTGTTAGTTAGACTGGAGACCATGAAAAAGTCAAAGAATTGTCGTAAGAGAAGTAATTAAAAATGCCAAGTTGCAAGGAGAGGAGTTAGTAGTCAAGAACATGAATACATTTGAATTGTTGCATTGGGCTCAGTGAAGTAAAAGTTGAGATTGTACTCACTGGAGATACAGAGACTGGGGAAGGGAGAGGTCAGATGTCGGGCTAGGTAACCCAGAGAGTCTGGATGATTCACAGGGATGGTGTCTTGGAGATGGTGCAGGAGGTTACCAGCAAGAATCACTTTCCCTAGTGACTTCCAGACAGCGACCCTGACTGCAGAAGACAGTAACACTTAAGAGGCAGAGTGTATGAGGCTGACAATTAAGTTCATGAGCCATCCTAGAAAAAAATGCTACATATCTCAATGCTGAATATTACTATGGTCACCTTTGAAGTACTCTCCTTGGGAAGCTATGCACTGACGAGTCCACCCGTCAAAGCAATTTTGGAACTCTTTTTCTGGAATGGTCATCAGTGCTGTCATTGTATTACTCTTGATGTCCTGAATGTCATCAAAATGTCTTTCTTTCAATTTCAATACACTGCCTTTTTACTCCATTTGTACACTGCCATTTTCTTTTGGTAAAGAAAAAAGTCATTGGGGGCCTGATCAGGTGAGGAGGGAGGGTGTTCCAAAACGATGATCTGTTTACTGGCTAAAAACTCCCCCACAGACAGTGCTGTGTGAGCTGGTGCATTGTCGTGATGCAAGAGCTCCTTCAGGACCATTTAAAAAATATATATATTTTTTATTTTAAAATTGTGGGATACAGTTAAGGGTTAGGTATACAAATATTCATTGCGTATGAGGTATGCCCTTGCTGATAAGGTGTGCCCCCTTTTCCCCAGACAGATATTGACTACCGTTAATCCCACTTCCCTTCCCCTCCCTGTCCCGCACCATAGTTTCCTGTCACTGTCAATCCTTTTCTTATAGTATTATGGTAGTTGTTTAAGGCAAGACCTTTTCTGTACACACCTTTCTCATGCCTAGATTTTCAGTTAAGATTTTCCTGTTTCTCCATCGATGCTTATTTGATCTGCTATGCTTCTCACACTCAGCCGATGATTTTTGATGTATAATTTGATTAATTTTTGCAATATTTTCATCAGTTCTGCTTGTTACTGATTCTCCTGACCTCTCTTCAGGAGGGGACACTTTCTGTCCCCTCAGAAAAGTATATACTTCATTTGTACACTGCCGTTTTCTTCATGGCATTCTCCCCATAAACTTGGACTAACATGTCCCAGATTTCACTTCCACTCTTGCCAAGTTTAACAAGAAATTTAATGTTTGTTCATTGCTCTAATTCAAGCTCTGACATTCTCGTAATGAAAACTCTGATGGCTATTCCAGAAAAAGAGTTTCAAAATTGCTTTGATGGGTGGACTAAGGCGCTGGAATCGATGCATAGTCCTTCGAAGGTAACCATAATGATATTCAACAATGAGGTATGTAGCAGTTTTTCTGGTTGATTCACAAACCTAATTGTCAGACCCTGTATGAGGTGAATGAATGGTACAAGCCTCAGAGGAGAGTTGTTCTTTTTTCTCCTTTTACCTTTTCTTCATAAAAGAATGGGACAATGGAGAACATGATCACCAATCCTGCTTCCTGGATTGAGAGCACGTGGGATATGAGCAGACAATGTGATGCCATCCCTTGAGACAACTCGAGAGACTTGAGCCCCTACCATGGCTTGATGTACTCACGTCCTGCCCGTAAGAGGCCTGGGGTGACAGAGCTGACGCCCTCTTATTTCAGCACATGATAGTCTTGGTATTTTTTTCTAAAAGATCTAAATATTTTCAATAGAATAGCACATAACTATTAAATGGATCTATAATTTATCATTAAATGAAAAAGTGGATTATGAAATCAATGTATGATACAATTTAGGAAAATGTGTGTGCATGCTTGTGTATTTGTGTGTGTGTGTGTGTGTGTGTGTGTGTGTGTATGTGTGATAGTCATAGAAGGAGGAATCTAGAAATGTTTGCCAAAGTGTTTGCAGTGTACCTTTTTGCTTTTTTTCTTCTATGTCAATAAAATGATGATATATATTAAAATATTTATAAAATGTTATATATTTATATGCATATTAATCTTAAAATGAATTAATCTCATTATATTGCTTTTGTCTCTCTTTTTTAATCTGCCATACTTACAGTGTACCATTCTCTGTTCTAACCACTCTAATACATATTAACACATCTAATACAGCCATCACATGAATAGATACCATAGGTATTATGTCCACACAGATGAGGAACTGACATGGAGAGATTAAGTCACTTAAGCAAGGTCTCAAACCTAGTAGATGAAGGCATAAGGACCTAAGAACAATTTCATCATTTAGGTAAACCTCAGTATTTTAAAAGAATGCTCAACTCACATCTGACGTATACTAGGTACTGTGTTCTGTGTAATATGCAGAATATACAAGGAACATATAGACAGTTCCTATGTTCAAAGAGTTAATGGACTTGTTGCAGAGGACAATAATCCTCTCTATGGTGCTTTAATTTTGCTCCTTATTTTATTCACCTACATAGTAGGATTTTCTAACTAGAAAAGACCTGATATCATCAATGCTATTATCCTTTTAAACAATTTTTCTTTTAAAGATATGAGGTACAATTCAGGATTAGGTATATAAGTGGATGTTGTGCAAGTAACGTTTGGGCCTCCTTTTGGTCCCCACTTGTTTGGTTTGAGATCAGGTACCCTTATTGTTGTTATGTGCCCTTCCCTCTACCCCAGCAATATCCTGCTACTGCCAATCCTTTTCTTAAAGTATTATGGTAAATGTGGAGGGTCCATTTATGAGTGAGAACATGTGATACTCAGTTCTTTGTTTCTGTGATAGATCACTGAGTAAGATGGAGGGCCCATGTTTGAGAATGGAATCACTAACCCAGACTCTAAGACTTGATATTATGATTTTGGAAAAGGGACAAATTTTTAAACTTGATTTTATATCTGACATGTATGTGTGCACACATGCATTTGCGTGCATGTGCGCGCACACACACACACACACACACACACACACACACACACACAAGATTCCTTATCTTTAAGTTATGTTCTTCTTTGCAGTAAGACAATGTTTCGTGCCTTAAAGACACATCAATTCATGTTTTTCTTTAAGTGAAAGTATGTGATGCCATGTATTAGTTGGTCAACCCTGTGCCAGTTCAAAAGAGAGATTGTAACTGGAACAAATAAAATGATAGGAATAAACAGAGAAATTTAATGATTATTAGGAGGGGAAAGGGAGTTCTGGGAATAGAAGTTATGAACGGTTAAGCAGATGCCTTGAAACCTGTGTCTGGGCAGACTGTGGGCATGGCAGGGACTGGGACCCACCTAAGCTGCGGGATGGAGGCAGGGCTGGGGAAGGTTTCCCAGAGGGGCTTTTGTCACGAAACTGAAGGACAGATGAGAGTCAGCTAGGCAAGAGATGACTACGAATAAATGGTGCCCATGGGATTGGGAGTTACCAATTGGGACTGTACTTCCAGGACAGAATAACAGATGGCATGAAAATGATCAGAGAAAAGTCCCTTTTGGGGGAAACTGGGTGAATCACGCAGAAAGGAAGGGGGTGTTCGGCCAGAGATGGGAGGAACACTGGTGTTCTTAAGGCAGTTGAGTTGCGTGTCCCCCAAACCTAATATCCTCACTGTGTGCATAGCAACATCCATGTCTCAGCAACTCACTGGAACCCTGTGAGGTAAAATACGATGGACTGAATTCTGGTGCTGCAGGAGAGATGATGCCTTCCTGGAGTCTTTGAGTGCTTAGAGCAGTAAACTGCTAGTGACCAGGAAGACTGAGTCTTGAGAGTAGAATTAAATCCCACAGTTCTCAGCAAGGGCCAGAACTGCCAGGATGGCTTTTCAAATAGGTAGACTGAACCCACCGACAACATGGAAATGGAGCCCAGGAGTATCAGGAAGGTACTTCACAACGGGTATTTCTACGCTGCCCTGGACAAGTACTATTGATAAAACACACACAAACAACAGCACCACACAGCAACAGTCGCAACAGCTGCTATACAGCCCACACACGTTTTTAAATCCATGGTTTTACCAGTCTTCATCATCACCCAAAATAAGTAGCGCTGGCCCATTTAATGAAAGAGGAAGTTGAGGTTTGGAAAGGTTCAGTGAATTTCCCAAGTTTCCAGAGACACAGAAACAGCAGAGAGAAACTCAAGCCCAAGTCTTCTTGACTTTTCTAGTATTGAAATCTTGGCATGAAGTCTTTTGCATCATACAGATCACGTCTGAAGTGTTTCTTTTTCCCATCTCACTCACCATAATCCTTCCTTACAAATATCCTACTCGGTGGAATCCAGTGTTGGAAAACTGCTTCCATACAGAAACGTTGGCAGGATTCTGGAAATATGGGTCTGGTAACTCAGCTTTAAATGAGCAATACTGACAGCTACATTACTCTGATTAACTCCATAATAATTTCTGGACCTTTTCACATGTTGTTGAAGAGTCTTCATTGCAAAAGAATTATGTGGGGGATTTCCAAGGACCATTTTAAGGAAATTCCAGATGGCACATTAGTGTTGCTCTACTATTGGGAGAAAGTAACTAGCATGCAAGTCTTCCTTCTTCCCTGCCTCCCAGTTACACAACATCATGACTAGTTGTCAGCTTCTGAAATCAAAGCTTCAAGAACAGACTTACAGATGTTCTTGTTGAGAAATTTCAATCCTTGGGTAATTCTCTGGAAATAAGTATTGTTTCCTTCTTGAGTTATGATCTTTCAAGTATCAGTCATGAATTGCGTACGTTTCCATGTGTGGTAGGGATACTCACTCCCTGTCCTTCCCTTTACCTCCCTACAGAGTGCAAGTTTCTCTTCCTGAGGAGGATTCTCTATGTCCCCATTTTTTGGGGTAACATTTACTACTTCAATACTTCTTTCTATAATCTTGCTTTTCTTCTGTGTCTTGACAACTCATGACTTTTTCTTTCCATGGGATGTATCGCTATAGAATACTGTCCCTTGGTTATTAACTGTTCTATGACTTATTAATTATTATTAATGTAATCTTGATTTAAAAAAAAATCTCTTAGACCATTTTCAAAGTTTCCAAAGGTCAAATAGAACAAATTCATAATGTAATCACAGTGCAGGAAACTCACAGAAACAGCACCTTTGAAGGGGACCTACCCCTGAAGACCTGACTGTGAGAGGTTCAGGTAAGACATGGCTCGGTGGCAGCCTTAGGTCAGATCTAACAGACTCTCAAGGGAGGTTTCAGATCGGTCTGATTTGTTTTTGGTTCATCCGTCTAAGAGAGGGAAGAGTTGAGTCTATTTATCGGCTCCCAACCCCTCTTTGCGTATTTTTTCAGACGATCATTCAAGGTGGTTGAAGTATGTTCTGTGAGGTCGCCACCTGGCTTAACGCTGAGAGGTGACTGTGGAAGACCAGTTAGTCCACATAACCGATGTGCCTGAGAGAAAGGAAAGCTGGCGAGCAGGATGAGGGCCAGCGTTGATGCCTGCTAGTCTCAGTGCCCTTGAGGGTGTCTATTAAACGGGACGCAGTCTGAAGGATGGCATGTGCTATAAATGCATTTCTAAACCATCAAGTAAATTAGAGGGAAGATGAAACACTTAGACTTTGTCAAAGGAAGCCTCTCTCAAAGACTTCTTTGCCTTTTATTCCACTTGTTTTTGACTAAAAGGCTGACATTTAAATCTTAAGTTCTGCTGTATTCCATTCTTCTCCAGCCTTTGGGGGCCTGGAGGATGATCGCTGAAGCCATCCAAGGGTTCATAGCCCACCGATCAACAATACATATTCTTCTCTGAAGTGAGGTTTCGACTGACAATGGAGCCAGGAAATTAGTAGTCTGTCTGGAAAGTGGGGCGTTTGTACAGAAATCAAAAACTCTCTGAATGTCCAGCCAGGCCATCATTTCTGTTCTCTAAGTAAACAATAACTGGATCTGCTGGAAAAAATTTCTTAAGATGAATGATTTTAGGAGCCATATTCATCCCAGTCCAGATGCCTGATAAAAATGTTTGTCAGCACAGCGACTTCACAGAACATACTCCTTTTTAATATAACCCTTATATCTAGGTAGGGATAGACCATGATGGTTATTACTCATTTCAGGACAAGCCATAATCACCTTGGAACAATGAGATCTTTGAATCTCTTTGGAGGAAAGAAACAATGTATTTTAAGAGATAGAGTTTAAAAAAATGGGAGGAGGGATATCCAAATGCCCTTCAATGCCTTAGCTATCATACCTAAGACTATAAAAGAAATAATCCTATGCATAGTCCAAAAATTATAATAATAATAGAGCAAGCATATGGTGCAGGCTTTAATTATGCTCAGTAAGAGATAGAAACAGAGGAATTAAACAACAGCAAAAAGGTTACTGTGAAAAATAATGTTTGAAAAAGGCTGTTTCCAGTGCAGAGTTTAGAAATTACTTTTAGCTCAACAAAAACTAACTAAAAGTGGAATTAAAAACTGCTTAAATGGCTTCCAAATTTGCCCAAGTGGGGATAAAAAACCACAATGATAACAGCATACCAATAGTGTGATAAATGATAAGAACATAAAGAAAAAATAAAACATTAAAAACTAAACACTTATGAACAAACATATTTGTCCTAACCACAAATATAAATGAGATAGCTCATTAATTTTAAAAATAATATTCTGAGTTTGGATTAAAAACAAAAACAAAAACAAAAACAAATGTGTGTAGCCTACAAGAGACCCATCTGAAATAAAGTGTCCTCAAAAATCTAAAGTGAAAGAATGAGAAAATACACACACCATGCAGACACAGTCTGACAGAAATGACATGCAAGTGCTGACATCATATCAAAAACATTTAATTAAAGGCTTAAGAAAAACAAAATGTATTTGAAAGTATTACTTGTTTTGCAATGGAGAATTCTAGACACACTAAAGGCAAATAGAAAAAAAAAAATCAGAAAAACAAAAAACCAAGCCAAACCAAAGATGGTTCAGGGGAGTCACGAGTTTACTACTTAGGGAAAAACTGCAATATAATAACATACATAATCCTTTAATGTAAAGTTGTAGGTTGAATTGCATTTCCCCCAGATTCATATGTTGAAATCTTAACTCTCAATACCTTAATCTGTGACTGAATTTAGAGACAGGGTCTTTAAATAGATAATTGAATTAATTGGGTCATTAGGGTAGGCCAACATCCAATACAGTCAGTGTTTTTAAAAGAAGAAGAAATATGCACACAGACACCTACAGAGGAAAGATCAGACAAAGACACAAGAAGACAGTCATCTGTGAGTCAAAGACAGAGGGCTCAGAAGGAACCAATCCTGCCTACCTGGATTTTTAACCTCCATAATAGTGACAAAATTGCTTTCTGTTGTTTAAGCCACCCAGTCTATGGTATTTTGTTATGGAAGCTCTCATAAACTAGTACAATTAATTTTATAAAAAGAATAAGGCATAATATTAGTATCAAGAAGAAAGATGTAATTTTAAAAACTAAATAAGGTAAAAGAAGTAAAAACAAACTATATTTTTCTACAGCAGTAAATAACAAAACAGGGAAGTAAGAAATAATTATCTGTGTATATGATAATTTGAAAATCAACTAAAGAAAAAATTGACAAAACAGAAGACCAATAAACAGATCAATAAATCACAAGTTATAAATTAAAAAAGGAAAAAAAAATTATCTCAATATTCACAAAATGTGACAACATCTAACATTTATTCCTGCTAAACATTCTCAGCCAACTAGAAAATAAGCAGGGATTTCCCAACTTGACAAAAGGAATGCTTAAAAATCTACAACTAACCACATGCTTAGTGGTGGAAGACTGAATGCTTTCTCTTCAAGGCCAGGAAGAAAAGTATTTTCATTCTCGCCACTCCTTTCCAACATAAATTTGTAAGCTCTAGCCAGTTCAATAAAGCAAACAAAAGAAGTAAAAAGATTGGAAAGGAATGAGTAAAAAACACTTATTCATAGATTACATGCTTGTGTATATAGAAAATTTGATAGTAGACAGTACAAACAAATAAAACTATTAGAAATAAGTGAATTTAGCAAGATTACAGAATCCTAGGTAAATATTCAAGAATCACTTGTATTTATTTATGCTAGCAACAACCGTAAGTTAATTAAATATCAATACCTTTAAAAATTGTAACGAAATATTAAATGTTTGGGTGTAAATTTGACAAAAGATATCCAAAACTTGTGTACTGAAATCTAGAAGCCATTATTGAGAAGATTAAATAAGACTTAAACAAATGAGGCACTATACCCTCATTCTCTCTAAATTGGTGATACATTTAATGCAATTCCAATAAAAATCCTAGCAGATGTTTTTTTGAAAACTGAAAAACTGATTCTTAAAATTTTATGGAAATAGAGAGGACCTAGAATAGTCAAAAACCTTTGAAAAATAAGAGCATATTTAGAGGACTCAAACTACCTGGTTTCAAGACTTAATTTTGAGCCTACAGTAAGCAAACCAGTGTGCTGTTGGAGCAAAAACAAATAGACCACTTGAACAGAACAGAACAGTCAGAAAGACAATCATATGTAAAAACAAAAAGCACATTATATCATTAGACTTGGAAAAAGCCTTTGATAAAATCCAGCATTCCTTCTTGATAAAAACCCTGGAACATCTAAGCATAGATGGAACATACCTCAAAATAGTAAGAGCCATCTATGAGAAACCTACAGCCAGCATACTGCTAAACAGAAAGAAATTGGAACCACTTCCCCTGAAAACTGGAACAAGACAAGGATGCTCACTCTCACCTCTCCTTTTCAACATAGTTTTGAAAGTCCTAGCTAGAGCAATCAGAGAAGAGAAGGCAATCAGGGGTATCCAAATAGGAAAAGAGGAAGTCAAGTTATCTCTCTTTGCAGATGACATGATTGTGTACCTTGAAAACTCAAGAGAATCTGTCAAAAACTTCCTTAAACTGATAAAGGACTTTGGCAAAATCTCAGCGTATAAAAGCAATGTGCAAAAGACAGTTGCATTTCTATACACCAAAAATAAACAAAAAGAAACCCAAATAAAAAGCACATCCCATTCACAATAGCCACATACACAAAAACAAATACCTTGGCATCTTCCTAAACAGAGACATGAAAGACCTTTACAATGAAAGCTACAAAACACCGCTCAAAGAAATCAAAGATGACACAAACAAATGGAAAAATATTCCATGCTCATGGATTGGAAGAATCAACATTGTTAAGATGTCTATCCTACCCAAGGCAATCTACAGATTTAGCACAATACCCATTCAATTGCCAGCAGTATTCTTCTCAGACCTGGAAACAACAATACAGGAATTCATATGGAAACATAATCAACCACAAATCACCAAAACAATCCTCAGCAAAAAAAGTAAAGCACGAGGTATCACACTCCCAGACTTTAAACTCTATTATAAAGCTACAATAATCAAAAAAGCCTGGTATTGGTACAAGAACAGACATAAGGACCAATGGAGCAGGATAGAGATTCCAGAAGCAAAACTTCAATTTCTCAACCAGCTCATCTTCGACAAAGCCTCCAGCACCAGCCACAGGGGAGAGGGGAACCTATTCAGTAAATGGTGCTGGGAAAACTGGTTGACCACATGCAGAAGATTAAAACAAGATCCCTACCTATCACCATACACAAAAATCAACTCTAAATGAATCAAAGACCTAAATGTAAAACTTCAAAGTATAAGAACCTTAGAAAATGCAGGGGATACCCTTATGGAAATTGGAACTGGCAGTCAATTCCTGATCAAAACCCCAAGCGCCCATACCATAAGAGATAAGATAGACAAGTGGGATCTCATCAAGTGGATAAGCTTCTGCAAAGCCAACGAAACCATCAAGGGAGCAGGGAGACAGACTACAGACTGGGAAAATATATTTTCCAACTGTATGTCTGACAAAGGCCTAACATCTAGGCTCTACAAGTAACTCAAATGTGCCAAAAGGAAAAAAGCAAACAACCCCATTACAAAGTGGGCAAAAGATATGAATAGACACTTCCCAAAAGAAGACACACAAACAGCCAACAAATACATGAAAAAATGCTCAGCCTCATTAGTCATCAAAGAAATGCAAATTAAAGCTACACTGAGATACCACCTAACTCTAGTCAGGATGGCTTTCATCAATAACTCAAAAAATAACAGATCCTGGAGAGGATGTGGTGAAAAGGGAGCACTTCTACACTGTTGGGGGGAGTGTAAACTAGTACAGTCACTGTGGAAGACAGTATGGCGATTCCTAAAAAATCTAATTACTGACCATCCCTATGACCCTGCAATCCCCCTACTGGGAATATACCCGGAAAAACTCAAATCACTCTGTAAAAAAATACCTGCAACGTATGTTTATTGTGGCATTGTTCACAGTAGCAAGAACATGGAACCAACCATGCTAATAATCGAAAGAGAACTGGATAAAAAAATTGGTACATATACACAATGGAATATTATGCAGCCATAAAGAAGAACAAAATCATGAACTTCACAGCAACCTGGATGGACTTAGAGTCTATAATACTGAGTGATCTTTCACAGAAACAAAGAACTGAGTATCACATGTTCTCACTCATAAGCAGACCTTGAACAATTATCGTAATACTATAAGAAAAGGATTGGCAGTAGTGGAAAACTGCCAGGAGGGGAGCAGGGAAGCAGTATTGGTAGTAGTGGGAATCTGTCTGGGGAAGGGGTACCTGTATAATGAACATTTGTATAGCTAACCCTGAATTGTATCCCACATCTTTAAAAGAAAAAAAAAATTAAAAGAAAAAAGAAGAAATGCAGTCATATTCATGTGGACAACTGATTTTTGACAAAGGTGTAGAGGCGATTCAGTGGAGGACGAATTTTTTTTTAACAAATGGTGAATATTCATATGCAAAAAAAATCACCTTTGCTCCACCCTCCACATCCTATGCAAAAATTAATTCAAAATGTGTTATAGATCTAAATGCAAAATCTAAAATTACAAATGTTATAAGAAGAAAATGTAGGGTCAATTATTTTTGACCTGGTTAACCAGGGTTTCTCCACCCCAGGATGGTATTGACATTTGTGTTATAAGTGTTGACATTTGGGATTAGTTAACTCTTACTACACTAGAATCTACCCATTCCACCTATTCATCAATCATGCCCTTCCTGGGGCTCCATCAAGTTCTCATTATCTACTTTCTCTTAAAAATTCTCTTAAATCACTTTCCCTCTTCATACGCTATCCCCTTTCTGTTCTCTTATACAACAGAACTCCTTGGACGAGGCGACTATGCTCATTGCTTCTAATTTCTCTCTTCCCATACTTTCTGTGTGGTGTTTGCACTGCAACTACTCTGCTCCTGTTCATATCTCAGTTACTAATAGCCTCAATGCTGCTAGGGCAAAGGGTCATGAATTGATTAAATAGAAGTATTTGATCTCTATTTTCTATATAAAACTCACGCCCCAAATTGATTCCGATATTTTATCCACAAAAGCAGCTCCATTTGAATTTTTCCCTTTCTTAGTTATTGATTACTATTCTGGTTACCCAAGCCAAGCACCTTGATGCCATCCTTAATTTATCTTTCTTTTGCATAAACCAGATCTAGTCTGATAGCAAATCTTGTCAGCTCTTTTCAAAGCATACTCTTAATGCCATCACTTGTTACTACCCCAAATACCACTAGCCTGACTTAAGCTACTATTTTATTTCACACCTGGATTATCATAACAAACTCTTATCTGGTCTCTCTGCATCTGATCTTGGCTCACTGCAATCGATTCTTTATATATCAACAAGATGTATACAGTTGGAACATAATCAGGTTAAATCTCTTATTTCTCTGCTTAGTGCCCTCCAGTGGCTTTCTACCTCACTCAAAATAAAGGCCCAGATACCTTTTATGAGTTCCAAGCCCATTCATGATGACCTCTTCATCTGTGTAAACCAATGCCTTCCCTATTGTTTTCTCTATTTCATCCTCTTTCCCTAGAGCATTGACATGTGCTGTTCCCCTTGCCTGAAGTGCTCTTTCTCTAGTGTCTGCATGGCTCACTTTCTCATTTTCTTCACATCTTTACTTTCCTGGTCACCCTTTCAAGAAACTTCAAAGTTGACATTAATTTGTCACTGTTCCAGAGACTGGAAGTCCAAGATCAAGGTGCCTGGAGGGCTGGAGTCTGGTGAGGGCTTGCTTCCTGGCTTGCAGATGGCTGCCTTCTTGCTGTGTGTTCATGGGATCATTCCTTGGTGTGTAGACATAGAGAGAGCCCTCTCTTCTCCTCCTCTTTTTATAAGGGTGCTAGTCCTATCATGAAGGCACCACCCTTATGATCTTAACCAAACCCAATCAGCTCCTGAAGATCCCACCTCCAAATGCCATCATATTAGGGATTAGGGTTTCAACATATAGATTTGAGGAAACAAACATTCAGCTCATAACAGCCACCTCTAAACCTCTACTGAAATATCACACACGTCATCTTTATTTTGTCATTTTTTTTTTTGAGCTGGAGTCTCACTCTGTCACCCAGACTAGAGTGCAGTGGCCGCTCCCAGCCACTGTAGCCTTGACCTGCTGGGCTCCGGCGATCCTTTCCCATCTTCCAAGTAGCTGGAACTACAGACACATGCTACCATGCCCAGCTAATTTTTTATTTATTGTAGAGATGAGGTCTCACCAAATTGCCCAGGTGGGCCTTGAACCCGCGGGCTCAGGCAATCCACTCACCTTGGCCTCCTAAAGCATTGGGACTACAGGCTGAGCCACCGAGCCTGGCCTATTTTGTCATTTTCTGTAATACAAAATAGTTTACATATTTAGCTTGTAGATTACCTGTGTTCCCTCATTGGAATGATAGCTCCACGAAAGCCAGGATTTCTATCCTTCTTATTGATTGATTCTCCAGTGCCTCAAAAAATGTTTGGCACAAAGTAGATGATCAGTAAATGGTGCTTGGTGTTGAATAAACAAGTTCCACAGTGTCTTTAGGGTTCCAGGAGGCTGGAAGAGGAAGGAGATAGAGCCCTTGTGAGTGCTAACCTGCTAAATGGCAACAATCGTCGTGCTGTAGGAAAGCATCGAACTGTGTTCATATCCATCACCATGAACATTTTAATGGCCATTCAGTTTATGAATGAAAAGACCTCTTCAAAAAATATCTAATTAGTAAAGTTACATTAAATAAACTAGGCTATCTGGAAAAGGAGAAACAAAATAATTAAAATTCCACAGCTGATATGGTCTCTGTTTATTACAAAACAAAGGCTTTTTAACATTAGGATAAACAACTGTGAGAAATTGTCCCAACATTTCCTTTAATTATGCTCACAGTATATTTTAAGCAGCATAACAGGCTTACATTACCCATCTTGTTTTCAATATCCATATGGCAACTATTATGTAAATGTTCCTTAAAAATAAATGATGCTATTTAATATACAATGTATGCTGTTTGCTGCTAAAATCATGATTATGTGAAAGAAGAAGTCATTGAATCATCCTAAAAAAGAACTGCGTTCTAGGAGAATTACAAATAGGAAATAGCTGATACGATTAAACTAATGTCAGGAACACTTAACTTGAATTTATCAAGATGACATAACTTAGAAGAGATTTTAAAATGATAAAGCACATTTGCTGAGGTTTTTAAGGAACAGGGTTTATGCAAGATCTGAAAACCAGTTGTTAGAAAAAATTGAAATTGTATTTAGGGAACTGATAACCTCAGAATGTGATAACCACTGTGGGACTGTTTCTCAAAAAGTCAAATGGGTTTAATACAGAGAGGGATCTTTGTATTTATTAATAGCTCTTTTGGACATTTCAGAAAGTGCAAAAAAGTAATGAAATTTAGTACAAATTTTACATGTTTCACCATTCCCAACATTACATTTCCTTTTGGGGATTTCAAATAAGAATTGTGGGTAATATGTGCAACCTATTGAATTGAGAGAGCGTTATATTGTAGAACACTAAACTGACATGACACCACAATGGGCTATCCAGGGACTGTCTAAGAGACACATCTGCCTCTCAGGTGGACTCCTCCAAGACACCCTGTAAAGTTAGGACTGCATTTGAGTCAATCGTGTTCTGACACATTTGGTTATGGGCACATGGGACCTCAGTCTTAGAGCACCTGGATTAACGCCTTTGTTACCCATGAGAGAAGCATGGATCCCTCAGGCAGAAGGGTCTCCTCATGGTCACATGAGCCAGATGGCATGAGACTAGGACTGGAACCCATCATGGTGACTAGTCTCCTTGCTGTTATTGGGATGCCAAGCCTTTTTCGTTATTGAATGAGATTGACTGAGTTAAAACCACACACAGATGTACAATCCACATGTTCCTCCTTGTGTTTGTGTAGCTTCACTATGCCCACGTGAGCACAAACTGGCCTCATAAGCACCGAATGATGTATTCAGCTGTGTTAACATCTGGTTAGCATCTGATCTTGGTCTGTTTCTCAGGGCACCGATTTTTCTTAGTAGCACTCAGAGCCTGGAATGAGGACAGTGGTGTTTCTCAAGGCCAGTGAAAATGGCACACAAGTTTTCTTATTTATTCATTTTTTGTAGCTGGCATCCAGGAAAGATTAGAAGCACATAGTGACTCTGGATCCAAGCACAAGCACCCAAAATCACTTCCCAAGCTAAAAACTCAGCTTTGGAAAAAGCAGGCATGTGTAACCTCATTCTCTTTTTAGGTAACAGCAGAGGTCAGTGTGAGGGGCCTGAAATATATTTTTAAAAATAATGTAAGCTTAAAAACTCAGGAAAAAAATTAACTTAAGCAAAGCAATAAAGTGAACATTGTTGAAAGATGTATTGTCTATTACCGTGTTCAAGTTTTCTGCCTTTTTGTGATGTGCTATTATTTCTAAATTTTGGGGACTGTGTACAAGCCTTCTGCCATGAATGTTTTCTATGACCATGTTTTGCTTTTTATTGTGTTTAAAGATAGCCCTTTAAAAACCTGGAAGTCCAAAATAAATTGTAATATTTCACCAAGGTTTGCTTTGGTTTGCGGAACCCTTGTCTTGGTCAGAGTGTGCTGCTGTGCTCTTGATTCAGTAACTTGTGCTGCCTTTTGCATGGGAGCACGTTTTTTGTTTGTTTGCTGTTTTACTTATCAGAGGTGTATGCTTGTAACTTAGGTCAGGAAGTGGAGCTGCCACTGGATAACACATTCCTTAAGTAGCGGGGGATCCTAAAGATAGCCAGCGATCTGTAGGGGAGGACACTGCTGATGGGACTTGTCACCCCACAGGGTATGGAGCGTGGCGGTGGAGGTCTGAGGGCAGGACAGCCCAGGATTGTAAGCGTCAGCAGTTCCTTCTGCACAGGAAGGAACCTGAGAAGCCTGGTACACACTCACAGCTCTTTCTCAGCAAACTGAGGACATTATAAAAATTCAAGCTACTTTCTGGATTCAGATACAAATAGAACTACAGACAAAACAGCCTGTGGGAATCCAAAACAAAAAAAAAACAACCAAAAACATAAAAAATGCTTACTCTTAAAAAATGCCATAACTTTAAAGTTAAATTTAGAGGCTGAAACACCAAATAGATAATTTGATGTAAAATGTTTATTGCTTTATTCTTGTGGAAGAAGAAGAAACAAAACAAAACACTGACATTATAATGCAGCACATGTTTAAAAAGAAGTGCATTCTAGAGTGTGGGAAGGGCCTTCTGGAAGGGCCAGTGAACCACTGGGACTTTTCACATGTGAGCATGAGGTGCTGTGGGGTTTGCCCAGGAGTGATCCTTGGTGGTATGAATGTGCTGAGTGGACTTTTTAAACATCTGTGCCAACCTTTGCCTAATAAGCAGAGGTTGAAAGACAATTCTAGATGTGTGTGAAGCTCGGATATGACTTAGCTCTTGCTTCAGATGACATGTGCACTCAGAGCTGAGGGGACCGAGGTGCACCATGGGGCCGGCGTGTGAGACATTCACCTTGTGGGTATGGGTTTGGCAGAATGTGTGTGCCTCAGGCCCACAGTGCGGTGATGGGCGCCTGGCTCCTGGTCATAACCAAGGCAAGGGTGTGCCTGGGCAGGGCGGGGCTGGACTTCCTGCGCAGGGTTACTCTGCCGTGTGGTTCTGGTGGTCATTCCTGGAGGCCCAGCCCAGAGCCTGCTCCCACAGGTTCTTGCAACAAGTTTGTAAATACTTTGTTTCCTGTATTGTTAATTTTTAGTTTCCTATGTTAATTTTTGTGCATTAAATAATTTTTTGCTAAAACAACTGATGTATTTTCTGCTACCTGCAGTGGAAACTTTATTCAACAGCAGGATACTGCTGCCCTGACCTAGCCTCATTGCATGCTCCCAGGGTGGTCCTGCAAAGGACTGAGTCTACTCAAAGTTCGCCCCTGCCCCACCACTGAGACCACTTCTCCCTTCCTGTTTTGTTTCTTCTAGATTGAAAGCCAGGCTACCTCTTTGTTCTCTGACAAGTTATGTAACCTCTCTGTGCCTGAGAATGGTAATAGGTGTCGACCTTACTGAGCAATGAGAATTAATCATAAAGTATGTAAAGCACTCAGCCCAATTCCTGGCACACGACAAATGACTGACAATGAGATCTCACTCCTGCATTATGACCTCCACAGAGACTTCTGTCTCATGTTGTAACAGGTCCACGATACATGGTTTTGGTGCTCTGGAGGAAAAGAACCAGACTTTACCTTTCTGTTGCACGAAGCATTTGTGGAGTTTGACACACGGTAGGTATTGAACGCTTCCTGAACAACCTCTTCTTAATGAAACGTGTAGGTGTTCTAAAAGATTCTCAACATTCTCAGAGTAGATGTATATTTTGTTGTCTCTTGGACAATCAGAACATGCCTTAACACTCCACAACCCCCCCCATCATGAGGCGTTAGAAGGAGGAAAAATTGGAAGGGAGTTTTGTGTGGTTTCCCTGGGAGATGCAGCACTTCATGCTCTAGGGTGAGACCCAAGCTGCGGCTTTGCGCTCAAGCTCACAGCCCACCTGCAGCTCTCCACAGTCCCCCACTGGGTTTCCCTGTGACATCACATTAAGTAGGAGACAGTCACCAGGGTCCCAGCCAGCCCTGGGAGTCTGGGATTTTAACAGGCAAGCTTTAAAAAAATGCACCATTCTGGATGCAGCCTTTAAAATATTACTGAAAATGTTCACACCTTTCTTAGTGGCACGACTACGCCTTATTTTGTTATTATTATAGACTGTAAACCTAGTAGTCCTGCGTCAGACTGTGTCAAAGATTGGACTAGACACAATCTGGTCCCATCTCTGAGTCATAGAGGTCTGTAAGAATTTCTACCCTGAAACTTAACTGTTCCCACAGGTCTTCTTTTATGGTTTTGTGTTCAGCCATTTTTTTCTCATTGTGAAGCATTCAGACATCTTTTCTTGCTGTCATCGATAACCAGCTTCTAGAAGCTCTTGTCGGCCTTCTAATTTTCTTCTTTTGATCTTCAGGGTTCCAGGAAATCAGGAAAAGAAGAGTAGTATAACTGGCTCAAGGAAAGACTAAATTGACCATGAGTGACCGCTTACATGGTTTTTCTAGGAATAGGTATGCATTTTGGTGAGTGGACTATTTGGTACTGATTTTGGCCCTTTGGGGCTTCCCCTCCTCTTCTGAGTTCTATTGAAATTTGGATAATTGAGGTGAACAAAAAAGTAGTCCTAAGATATGTCAGATTAAGTAACAATTCAGAATACGGAGGTAGCAGATAATGATAGTATCAAATTCTGATTAATTCAACCTGTATGTAATGTAAAATGGTACGAACACTTTGAAAGTATCCTGGCAATTTCTAGAAAGTCAAGTAAGAGTTGCATTTGACCCAGAGATTCCATTCTTAAGTACACCCAAGAGACACAAAATACAGTCTCACATGAAAATTTGTACACAAATGTTCATAGCAGCCACTGTTATAGCCAAAAGGTAGAAAACACCCAAATGCTCGCCAATTGATGAACAGATAAATAAAATATGGAACGCCCATACAAGTGAATATCATTCAGCCATAAAAGGAATAAAGTCCTGATAATGCTACCACATAGATAAATCTTGAAGATATTATGCTAATGAAATAATACAGTGCCAACAGACTGCATATTATATTATTCTGAATATATAAAAAGTTCAGCATAGGCAACTCTTTAAAGACAGAAAGCAGATTAGGGGGTGATGAGAACTGGGAGTCAATCGTGGAGCAATTGTGGGGTGATGGCTTAAGGTACAGGGATTTCCCTTCTGGGTGACTAACATTGATTGTGGGAGAGGTTACCCAACTCGTGAACATGCTAAAACCATGAATGGATTGTATGGTGTGTGAATTATATCACAATAAGCTGGTATCAAAAAAGTCTCCATGATGGTCAAGCTTCAGCTGAAATTCTTTAAACTTCAAACAATATTTTATTCCACAATCTTAGGTTTTAACAATGCTTTAAAACATACTGTAAAAGATTCTGTGTGCAAATAGAATTTAATGGGAGAACAAGCAGCTCCCAAATTGCCAATTCAAGTGCTGGGACCTTGGCCAAAAATGGCCATGCCAGACTCACACTGGCCAGCTTCTTTCACTGGCCAACTTTCACACGCGTGCCTGTGTCCCACCGAACTTTTTTGTTTCATTACGAAAGACAGCTCTGTTTGGAATCTCACTTAGAGCATGACGCAAATAGAATTTTTTCAGTTAAAGACAGGAAGATTCCACAGCAGAAACACAATGAATCAGCAGGGCGGAATGTCTGACATCCTGGCAGACTTTCAATAGAGCCTCCTCACTTTCTTTTCTCTTTTCTTGTTGCTATGGGAGTCACCGAACTAGAACCACATGTGGTTTAGACCGGAAGCTTCCTACACTTCATTAGAGATCAAGGGGCAGAGGGTGGCAGCCCTGAGTGCGGCAGGCCTGTACCATGGAGCTGGGTACCATTCGTGGCCTTGTCAGGGGTTGCTGGGTGATGCTGGTGACACATTTGTGTTTTTCTTGTTTCCTTGTTTGTTATCGATGTTCAAAGCAATCCTGGGAAGAGATGGGTCAGCCAGTGGCTTCAGCTGCCTTACAAAACTCTCTGCAGTAGAATTCTCACCTTCCAAGGTTGTTATTAAAATTTGTATAAAACAAGGCAGTAATATGACATTTCATTATCAAGTAAGTGAAAACAGGAGAGAATAGAAAAAAATTGTTAATGGTTCAATCTGAACAGACTAGAGGCAAATAGTTATTTTTTTCAGAAGAGATACCTACAAGTCCGTTTTGGTTTAAAATGGAAGATTGTTCTTCATGTGTTCAAACTCCCGTGTGAATGTGCACATGCGTGTGAGTGTGTGTGTGTGTACTCAGACACCCGGTATTTATAGGAACACAGCGACTGCAGTGGGGCAAGAGATAAAGTGACGAACATCACCAAGTGGTCTAAAAGTCTTTTGGAGACATGCTATTCAGAATTTCAAAGATCAAGATACCTTTAAAAATAAGATGTATAGTTGGCTAATAAACTTAATATCCATGGTGACCACTGGCAAAGTTATTTTATGTGATAATTTAAATGCTTCAGAGATAATGTGTCACTTCCTAGCCTCTGCCCTGTAGGAAGCTTTCTTAGATGCTCCTTCCATGGGGATGTCCAGGGATGCCAAGAATCTGCTTTGAAGAGAATGTGTTTTCACTTTCGATATGAAAGATCAAGTGGACACTTTCTGGTGAAATGGGATCCAAACATCGCCTCGCTAGCACCACTCAGAGAAGAGCAGAGAAGAGCAGAGAATCAGTAGAAGACTGCCCCACCTGGCTGTCTTCCTCACTCCCACCCTGTCTTCCTCACCCCCACCCTGAGTGTCTTCCTCACCCCCACCTTGACTGTCTTCCTCACTCCAACCTGGCTTTCTTCTTCACTCTCACCTGGCTGTCTTCCTTACTCCCCCCCCGTCTTCCTTATTCCCACCCTGACTGTCTTCCTCACTACCACTTGTCTTCCTCACTCCCACCTGACTGCCTTCCTCACCCCACCCTGGCTGTTTTCCTCATTCCCACCCTGACTGCCTTCCTCACTCTCACCCAGCTGTCTTCCTCACTCCACCTGTCTTCTTCACTTTCCCCTAGCTGTCTTCCTTACTTCCATCCAACTGTCTTCCTCACTCCCATCTGACTGTCTTGCTCACTCCCATCTGACTGTCTTGCTCAGTCCTACCTGGCTGTCTTCTTCACTGTCACCCAGGTTGCCTTCTCACTCCAACCTGGCAGGCTGATTCCACATGGCGGAGCCCAAGTGCAGGTGTCTATTTTGTGAAGATACACAGAGCACTCAGGACAGAGAACAGGAGGCCTGTGGCATCACTGACCATTCCTGGGAGGAAGCAAGCCTGGCTGGTGCTCCAGGTTGGCCCTCAGGACCCCACCCAGCTCTGCTGACCCATGACCCCCAGAACCAGTCTATTCTGTGAGCCCCACATGGGGAGAAGTCAGGACAGCCTGTGGGGAGCTGGTCAGCAGAGCTGCTAAGGCCCATGGTTGCATGTATTTATATATAACCCCCTGCTAGCGGGTTCCTATTCCAACAACGTTGGAGCAACTTCCCACCCTGTCTTCAAAAATCCTGAGTCTGTGAGTGCAGATACTGTGCTGAGCTTTTGCCTGACTGTGAGTGGTGGCATATACTATGAAGTCCCACATGGGGAGGGCTCAGGCATGTCCCAAAAGGTTTGATCTTGCCAGAGAAACGATTTGTTTTTCATGCTAACCCCCTTGGTACTTCACACTCTCTGGATAAATGATACCAAGAGTGTTTATTTACTCAGGTAAATCCAAGGTGGCTCATTCTAGGGATCAGGAGTCAGTCACCTTCCAGGCCAGCTGGAGGTGAGGGTAGGTTAGGAGCCATGCCTGTGTTTCACGTGACCTCATATCAGTCAAGTGCTGTGAACCTTGTAGCACGTTTGCTGAAGGTGAGGTATTGTTATAATAATTGAGCAATATTATAGGTTTTAATATTATTAACAACTCTGCTTGATTTAATTTCAGATGCTTACTAGGAAGACTTGCGACTTAATACCTGTTTCTCTTACACATCAATTTTCCTGAACTCTATGCATATTTCCTCTGCCGGGGTCTTGCCTTAGTGGGTGAAACCTTCTTGTTTTATCTTTATGGGTGTCAATAAAGATGTCCAAATCAGCAGCCCCGGGACAGTATCACCATCATGATTCTTACAGTCCACTGCCTGTCATCCAGGCTCACTACATTCGCTGTCCCCTGGGGGCATGGTGGACCGCCTGCAGAGCCCAACACACACAGGAGGTCTCTGAGCAGCTCTGCACTTGCAGCCCATTTTCCTTCTTTTCACAGAGTTTAATACTGCATTTAGCATCACAGCACTTACGTGGCACTGCTGAATAATGATGTTTAACTCCAAGTCGGAGAGCAACATTGAACTCTTCAGCAGGGCGAGGTTTCGGGTCATGCGTGCATGCTACCCAGAGTTCTTTTTGAGGGCTGTGTTGTACGGAGGGAGAGTATGTCTACTGCACTCTGACACCCCATCCCTTCTGCCAGGTGCCCACTTGGAGGGACTGTGCTCATCACACTCTTCCTTGGATTCTTGGAAGCTCTGACCTGATTGATGGATATTTGCGAAGATATGGAAACTGAGGAAGGAGAGATATGCTGGTGTTTGGGTGGTCATGACCTCCCTTGCTGCTGGGCCAGGCAATAACATCAGGAGATGCAAGTCTCAAATGCAGTCATTTTCACTAACATCTCTGGTTCATTTACAAACCCACCTATCACACTTACATCTTAATATATCACACAGGAGACAATGTTTTAAGATGATTGTTGCTTTCATCAGGTAAAAGAAAATCATAGCATTTCACTTGAAGGTAAGATGAAGAGTTGTTACTTGCAAAACTGCAAAGGTACTTTTTTAGTTCAAGCAGTCCATAAAATTGGAAGGGAGACTAGAACAGCGCATCCCCAAAGCAACATAACACAAGTCACATAGGTAACTTGTAATTTTCTAGTAACCTCTGTTTGGAGATAATTATCCAGGATCTCTCAAGTTTCTTGTGAGCAAGGTAGAAATTGTCCTTTTGTTCTAGCTAATCTTTTCAAGGATGTTTGTATAAAAAAGAACTTTGGAAGACAGAGACATGGAGTCACTCTGAAACAAAGGGTATATTTTTGCTATCCGGTATGATAATATCTCTCTGCAAGAGAGAAGTCAGGTAGGTTTGCTTATAGCCCATCATAAAAAATTTTAATTTCCTCAGGTTTCAATCCCTCAGCTGTTACATGAACTCACTGCACACAGAGTCCACTGGGAGTGCTCTGCGTTGCTCCCAAGGGACTTGGGGGAACAGTGGAAACTGACTGTTCTTAAACATGATGCTGACCCAGGAGGGTCATGTTGTCTGTCACTCCATAGGAGTGTGACAGGTTAACTTGTTAGCTTGAAAGTAGAGTAACATCTTAGACCTTCTCAATTCTTAACAGCCACATTGAAGAAAGTAAAAGGAAAGAGATACAATGAATTAAAATAACATATTCTATGGAATTTAATATATCTGAAACATTACTATTTCAGCGTGTAATCAACATAAACATTCATTAATTAGAGATTTAACATATTTAAGGCAAGAATGTCGTTAGATCATGATGAAATAGACAGGCTTGTTTTGTGAGTGTTGTGTGTAAAGCACAGGAAATACAGGTCAGGTCAAGAGACCACAACCTCATGGAACCATGGACCCATGGAACTAGAAGAAGACTTAATGTAAAATGCAGGCTGGGTCAAGAGACCACAGTCATGAATTAATGGAACCATCTGGAATACCAGAAGACAACCTGGCTAAGACACTATCTAAGCAATCTTGTCTCATTCCTCTAAGCAGCAAATCCATACCGAGTTAGAAACATGTCATGGCAGAGCCGTGGGTGCCTCCCAAGTATTTTACTGTCCTCTGCATTCTCCTGCTCCCTTGCAGCTAGGTCAGCTCATTGACCTGCTCTAGCTACTCAGCATGCACAAAAGCAACTTGGCATTTTCTGCCTGGGGCTGTGAGACCTGTGTGGTCCTTCAGTCTCACCCTCTGAATGAGGCATTTTTATGTGACATCTGATGCCACAGATTCATGCAGATGGTGCAGCTGCAGGATGGTGATGCTTCCCCAGCCTCCACCCTCTGCAACGTGAGCCTTGACATGTGTGGTGCCAAGTCACAGAAGTGACAAGGATATTTGTGACCACAGAAAAATCTGGAACACTCTGATCCATATCAGAATTCCTTTTATATGCTGTTGCTCTGAAAACTAAAATTTTTTCTACGTTTTGCACTATGGATCATTTATTTATGTCAAAGAAAATATAATTCAGCTGTGAACTTTTGTAAACTCTAAAACTAAGATCTTCGAAGGGTTTCTCTCAAGAGAATGCATTTAAGGACAGACTCTGCAGTGGTGATACACAGTGATCAAGTTGTGGACAAAATGCAGGTTCTGTGTCTAGAGACTTCTAGCTCTGGGTTGTCACTCCCCCCCTGACCCCAGTGGTGCTGCCCCCACGCTTGGAGCCTGTTTCTGCACTTCCAATGGACAGATAACAGCTAACACTCCTTTCCATTGAGATTCCATCATTATCTTACTGTAAAAAGACAGAATAAACTCTCTCCTAGCTACGATATTGTGGTACTTTCAGAGAAAAATAATATTTTTTAAACATGTACTTTATTATTTTATTTTAAAATTAATTTATTTATTATAACGATGTGGGGTACAATTCAGGGTTAGGTATATAAACATTGATCATGTAGGTACCCTTGTTGATGAGGTATGCCCCTCCCTCCCCTAGCAGTTTCCCCCAACTGCCAGTCCCACCCCCCTTCCCCTGATAGTTTTCCACTACTGCCAATTGCTTTCTTATAGCATTATAATTGTTCAAGGTCACCTTATGAGTGAGAACATATGGAACTCAGTTCTTTGTTTCTGTAATAAATCACGGAGTATGATCGACTCCAAATCCATCCAATTTGCTGCAAAGTCCATATATTTGTCCTTCTTTATGGTTGCATAATATTCCATTGTGTATATGTACCACATTTTAAAAATCGAGTCCAGCTTCAATGAGCAACACGGTTGATTCCATGTTTTTGCTATTGTGAATAGAACTGCAACAAACATACCTGCGCAGATATCTATTTTGTAGAATGATTTGAGTTCCTCCGGGTATATTCCCAATAGGGGAATTGCAGGGTCATATGGAAGGTCAACTTCTAGTTCTTTCAGATTCTGCCATACTGTCTTCCAAAGACGTTGTACTAGTCTGCCTTCCCACCAGCAGTGTAGAAGTGTTCTTTTTTTCCCACATCCTCGCCAGCATCTGTTGTTATTTGTTTTATTAATGATAGCCATTCTTATAGGGGTTAGGTGGTATCTCAATGTGGTTTTGAAACATTTTTACTTTTAATTCCAAGTTAAATAATTTGATTAGTACTTATTATATTAAAGCTATTATCTTTATTTCGTGAGAAAAAATGATATGTCCTAAAACAATAGTGCCCATAGTATGTAGAGTTATATTTCATGATAGGATAACAATCTGCATGGGCAACAGTTAGTTTGTGACTTCACCCCAGTCCCTGAAAAGTGAAGAGCAACCAAAACCCAGCAAGGCACTGGGAAGCAGCAGTATTTCTTGAGAGGATTCAGAGATGATTTTTCATGTATTATATATGACTGCATTTCCTCCCAGATTTGGCCCACAAACTTCTCCTACCTCTCTACTCCCACCCCCCATACACTCATATGCTAGTTAATTCCTTACATATTCATTCTATGAAAATATGTAATATGGTGATGACCACATAAAACAAGATGCTTCTGCAGGATGTTAGAAGCAATAAGTGTTACTGGCGGGTAGGTTGGGGAAAGGGTATTAGATGGAGATTATAGAAATTGAGCAACTTTTAGAGAAAGCAAATGAATTAGTTGTCAGAGAGCACAGACAGCTTGAAAATAATTCAACTAAATTTTGGGTTTAGAGACACAGCAGAAGCTCTCCCAACCAGCTCTGAATGGAGCATCCTGCAGATGAATGTGGACCCCGCCCCTCCGTGACCCCACTGGCAGGTGTCCGCATGGACAGGGTACTCCTGGTTACTGGTCACTTTCTTCTGCGACTCCCAGTTGGGTGGCATGCTTACCAAGAGTAAAGTGTGCCTGTTACCAAATCTGTCAGTACCAACTGTATCTGATATTGAATTTGTAATAATTAATTCACTACCAACCAAGATAACCAAACTCACAGAACGCAAGTATCAAGTGTTGTTGTTCTATGGACTCTTCGTTGCATACTTTGGAAATACTAAATAAAAGTGAGCTGTTTAAAATTCTTCTTGTCATATTAGCTGTGGATGCGAATCATGTGAGGAATGGTACGTGTGTCTGGGAATCTCCTAGTTCAGACGCTTCGCTTCATGAGTGTCATGGAGTTCTTTAATGCACCACGTTAGAGAAAGTGATACTGGAAGCTGAGGATGATGGGTTACAGGCTTTATTCAAGACACGTGAGGTGGAATTCCATCATCGAATCTGCACTTCATGAAAAGGCCTTGGCTCCCCATCACAAGATGGATGTGTATGTTGCAAAGAACGCACATTCATATTTTTTAAACTGAAGAAGACGCATGTGTTCCTCTTACGGTTGCTAACTGTAAACCAGCTTTCTGATGAACTGAATAGTCACAGGTCTCAATCCTGTTAAGTAAGTAAACACCTCCCCTACTTGGATCCAAATCAATTTTCCTTGGCTGAGGTGAGTGGATTGCCTGAGCCCGCGGGTTCGAGACCCACCTGGGCAGTGAGACCTCATCTCTACAATAAATAAAAAAAAAAATCAGCCGGGCATGGTAGCACATGTCTGTAATTCCGGCTACTCGGAAGGCTGAGGCGGAAGGATCGCCAGAGCCCAGCAGGTCGAGGCTGCGGTGGCCGGCAGCGGCCACTGCACTCCAGTCTGGGTGACAGAGTGAGACTCCAACTCAAAAAAAAAAAAAAAAAAAAAAAGAAGCAACTTTGGAATTTTTGAAAATTTCCCTGGGACCGCTAGGTTGATTGAGGTAGTTGGGAAAGATTAGGAATCTCAGGATACAAGAAGCTAATGAAATTGTTGCCACCATAACACCAAGAGAATATTGTTTGCAGAATTTAGTAAACTGAGGCAAGAAGGTAACTTCAGTCAAAATGACGGTGTTAAGTGCTGAGACTTCCTTTAAAAGTAGAAAAAGCAAAACAGACGTAAGCATGGGGCTTCTGCTCCAAAACCTAAGGTAAGTAGTCACAGAAAAAGATTAGAGAGAGAGGTGGGGATGGAGAGGAGTGGGGGAGAGGGAGAGAGAGGTAGAGACAGAGAGAGGGAGAGACAGAAAGAGAAAAAGAGAGAAAGGGAGGGAAGGAGAGAGAGGAGAGAGAGTGAGAGAGAAAAGGAGAGAGCAAGAAAGAGAGAGAGAGAAGGAGAGACAGAAAGAGAGGAGAGAGGGACAGAAGGAGAAAGAGAGAGAAAGAGAAAGGGAGAGACGGAGAGACAGAGAGCGGGAGTGGGGAGAGAGAGAGTGAGAGGAGACAGGGCAAGAAAATATGTGTTCAGATATTCTCAAGGACCCCACTTGATCTCCAGTTTTTCTGTTTTTGTTTTTATGTGGAAATCCATCCATATTCAAGACAGTAGAGGAGCTATTGACCTTTTCAGTGAAATCACGACTCACATTCTTTATTGGAGCTCTGAGCATCCAAATTATAAACTACCTTGCAATATAAGAAAATTTATGATTCTGTGAGTCATTCTTGTTTTCTCATCAATTTATAAAAGCAAAGGGACTATCTTTGCAATGGGTTAGGCTCTCTGAGAAGTACTTGCTGAGACGGACGTGAGCACGCAGACAACTTGTCAGGGATGTTCACTGCTGGTGGGAGGGAGGGTAGAGAGCAGCGAGGAGCAGAGGGGTAACTGGGCTTTAGCCTGCCAAGGGGCAGAGCCCCAAAGAATCCCCGGGGAGCAGGGCCACCTGATCCGGTGGTTCTCTTGATGGGAGGAGCTATCTAAGGACTGTCTCCTGCAGCAATGCCCATAGTTGGGAAGATTTAGTCCTGGGGGTGGTGTAGAATCCATGACACTTTATGGTTTATCCTGGGATCAGTGTGCTCTGTGGGGAAGTTGTAGCTGCTGGAGACAGACATCCCTCTCTTTACTATGAGCTGTGTGAATCTGGGCAAGCTATTTAACTTCCCATGGTCTGTCTCCTCATTCACCTGCTGCTATGGCTTTGGGGAAGGTAAGAGGACTTCCTATTTATAAGAGACTGGCAAATAGCAACTGAATTAACACTGGCTCCCTCTCACCATGTTATGATAGATTTGAGAGGTCTGTATAGACAGTATATTTCTCCCTGGGAACTTACTTTTTTTATATTTTCCTTATTATACTTGCCATTTGGAGAGGAAAACTAACGATATTTTCCAAACTCTGTAATTTAACATACTACTGTTTATGCCTTTAAGGATGAATTTTGTATACAAAATTGTTCCAACTAAAATAGATTTCATTATTTTAAGGAAGAAAAAAATGAAGCCAAAGAACTAACCTTTGCATTGTCTCCTACTTTCTGGAGCCAGAGATGGAATATTTCTGTTAACGCCCAAGCGTTTGGTGACCTTATTCCTCAGTCAGAAGGTTCTAGGATTTCGTGTGCAGCCCCTTTTCCTCAAAGGAGCTTGGGATTGTGATGGCTGCCTGGTACCTCTTCTAGACTAAGGGTGACTCAGTCCCACCGAGCTGGAAACATGGTAGAGTCAGGGGTGGGGAGGGTTCTTAGAGTATGGTCTCCGAGCATCATGGGAAATCGTCAGAGGTATCCATTGCAGGTCCCACCAGATCTGCAGCCCATCGAATACAGAACTGCAAAGGGGTCATCCAGTCATCTCTGTTTCAACAAGTCAGTCTCCTGGCTTTTAGATGTTAAAAAGTGGCCTTGACTTTTCTGAGTACTAGTTTGTACATAGAACATATTGTGGAATTTAGTGCATCTGAAATATGTTTCAGCTCATTGCTTACATCACTTCTGTGACTTGGAGCACTTTTAGTTGTTTTTTATGTAGTAGAATAAATTGCATTTTAATAGTCTCATCTGGTTGCCTGAGGTGACACATTCTCACACTGAATTATGATTCAATAAATCATGTATTATTGTTTCCCAAAGAAAACATCAGTGTTGTTGATGGAATTAAGATTTAAGGCTCAGAATTTAAAATTGTTACTTGGCTGATGTTCAATATTTTCTCATGAACAGTAGTTAAGGTATGATTAAAACCATCAACAGAGAAAACAGTAAAACTCATTTTTCTCTAAGCATAAACATTTTCACTTTTCAGTCATATTAATTTTATACCTTTGGATTGTTAGATGTCAGATATTATCCTTTCCGCAATAGAGTGACAGACCTGTTGTTTCTCTAAGTCTAAATACGGTAACTAGTTTTAAGCAGAAGGAAGGAGAAAGAAGGCTCCCTTCTCTCACCCAAGCAGTCAGCCCCCAGGAGAACTTGGAGGACCCAGGGAAACTGGAAAGGGTTTAAAATTTTAATTCCGGGCAACCCCTTCAGGTCCCCTCCCGCTGTGGGAACTTTTCTGTTCTCTCAATAAATCCTGCTTTCTCACTTAAAAAAAAGTTAATTCTAACAGTGAATTAACCACTATCATTACTGATTTGAACCTGTATTTTATACACAGGTGCTGCGGATAATGGAGCAACGTCCCGCATTTCAAGCAGGGTCACAGATCAAGGAGCCCCATGACACACTTTAAAAGAGCAATGAAGATAAAAACACAGTTTCTTTCTGCATGCCATCCGATGAATTCTGCTTCTTCTCTTTTGCCTTCCATCCTGTAAGTTCATTGTGGCTACCCACATCAGTGTTCAGAGGAGCCCGGGGCTAGGTCACGGAGGGTGGAAACTTCCTACCAAGCAGCTGGGCTCACATTTGTGGTTGAATGTCAAAAGGCAAGCGAGAGCGCTGACAAGGAGGCCAGGACACGTAGGTGTGCCCTTGTCAGCACTCTTGCTTGCCTTTTGACACTCGACCGTGCATGTGAGCCCAGCTGCTTGGTAGGAATGGTGCATGCCTCGTTCAAGGAGGAGAAGAGTCCTAGTCCCAAGCACCAGAACCAAGGGCTACAGCAGATCTTGACGTTCACACTTCCTGAAGGGGCCATACCAGCACCCATGTGATTATGATTCCATGTGAGACATTCCTGTTACTCAACAAAGCCCTAACTCAAGCTGTCCATGTTCCTCCAAGTCCCAAGATTGTGCTGAACCTTCTAATGCAAAGTCCCCTTTTCTGTGCATAATTGGGGTTGCAGACATTAGTTAAATGAGTGCCACCTGCTCTCACGACAAACTCCAACATGTGGAGAAGCTCCAGCGTGACAGAAGTTCGGTTATCACATAACTTCCAAAGCCAGCAGTCCTACCTGGGAGGCGACTCCTGTCTCTGGGTGAAGCAGGGTTCTGGGTTTGCCCCCTGCCATGTTTCCATCACCTTCAGCATGTTCAAGGCCCATGAGCTTGTTGCGTACAGTTGGCCAAGGAGTAGAGGGTCAGGAGAGACTATTAGGAACCAGAACTGACCCTGAAGCTTATCGCTTCTGTTTCTAGAGTCAATGGGCTGGAATGAAGTCTGGTGACTGTCCATGGCATTAGCAAGTGGCCTGGAAGGAAGAGAAGACCAGTCATGTGAAGGGCTGGGCATTCTCAGCCATGTGGCGCTGCCTCCCTGGGTCTGAGGGGGTGAGGTGTGCACTGGCGAGTCTACTCGGGGAATCTTCACATATGAGCCAGCCACAGCCTGCCACTTGACCAAGTCAGGGCATTCATTTGACTTCATGTAATTAGTTTCTTGTGGCTTTTGATTTCAAGGACCAACAGTGCCTAATTCTTCCAGCAGAAATGGTTACATTTAAGGCAGAAACATAAAGGGCACTCACTTTGGAGAACAAATGCAGCCTCTCAGTCTTTGTTTATTAGGGTCCATCATTGCCAACAGATTTTGCTCTTTGAAATAATTTTCATGGTAACATCACTAAATTTCCTCATGAAAATAGAGGGTGAAGATCAACTGAAACTTTGCTTTAGGATGTAGATAATTAGTGAGCCTGTGTTTTCTAAATGTCTCTGTCATGGGAGCAGAGAAAGAATTCTAAATTCTTTCCTTACAAAGAGCAGGACTAAACTGTGCAGAGGACCCTGAAGTCTGACCATGACCCTGACCTTCTGTTTCCATGTGATTTTAGAATCACTGCTTCAGCATGCTGTATGTGATACTAGTAATCTTGTATGCAAAATGTCCCATACAGATCTATTCTGAAGATCACATTTAGATGACAGCTGTACAATTTTTTAAATTGTAAAGGCACTTTAAGAGTGCCAGGGCTTAGTTCTTCAAGTTTTGAATCAAAGTTAAGTGTTGAGAAAAGAAATAAAAACGATGCTCTTGTTAAACAGAGACCCCTCGCCAAAGCTTTGCCAGACCTGGTTTGGATGGCAAGGACAGATTGTTTTTGTCGTCTTTGGATGCTGGCTGGCTGGCGCTGCTAGGCGGTTCTCTGCACCGCTCTGTTGTCACTTTGTTAGGGACTGCGCTCTTCCTAGGTGTTTGGGCTTGTTTCACCCTCAGGGGCAGAAACATTTGCTCTCCTGAGTGAACAGCCCGGGACTTCTCTGTGAAAGTGCATTAAACTGGGAAGGTGCTTTGAATGCAAAAGTCATGTGCCTGGAAGTATTTTGAAGAAATAAAATGGCTCTGACACAGAGTTGGCACCTATTTTTTCCCAGTCTGTGGGCTGTCTCCCTGCTGTCTTGATGATTTCTTTGGCTTGGCAGAAGCTTGTCAGTTTGATAAGGTCCCACTTGTCTATCTTATGTCTTATGGTGTGGGCATTTGGGGTTTTTATCAGGAATTGGTGGCCAGTTTCAACTTCCATAAGAGTGTCTCCTGCATTTTCTAAGGTTGTTATAGTTTGTGGTTTTACACTTAGGTCTCTGATCCATTTAGAGTTGATTTTTGTGTATGAGGATAGGTAGGGGTCCTGTTTCAATCTTTTGCATGTGGTCAGCCAGTTTTCCCAGCCCAGCACCATTTACTGAATAGGTCTCCTCTCCCCAGTGGTTGATGTTGAAGGCTTTGTCGAAGATGAGTTGGTTGAGAAATTGAGGTTTTGCTTCTGAAATCTCAATTCTATTCCATTGGTCTATATGCCTGTTCTTGTACCAGTACCAGGCTGTTTTGATTATTGTAGCTTTATAATAAAGTTTAAAGTTTGGGATTGTGATACCTCCTGCTTTACTTTTTTGCTGAGGATTGTTTTGGCTAATCGTTGTCGTTTATGTTTCCATATGAATCCCTGTATTGTTGTTTCTAGGCCTGAGAAGAATGTTGTTGGTAATTTGATGGCTATTGCGCTAAATCTGTAGATTGCCTTAGGTAGAATGGACATCTTAACAACAAAGCCCTAACATCTAGGATCTACAAGGAACCAAACATGCTGAAAAGAAAAAAGCAAACAGCCCCATTGCAAAGTGGGCAAAAGATATGAATTGACGGTTCTCAAAAGGAGACATATGAGCAGCCAACATATGAAAAAATGTTCAGCCTCACTAGACATCAAAAAAAGGCAAATTAAAACTACACTGAGATACCACCTAACTCTAGTCAGAATGGCCATCATCAATAACTCAAAAAATAACAGATGCAGGAGAGGATGTGGCAAAAAGGGAACACTTCTACACTGCTGGGGGGAGTGTAAAGTAGTACAGCCTCTGTGGAAAACAGTGTGGCGATTCCTAAAAGCTCTAAAAATCGACCTTCCATACGACCCCGCAATCCCCCTATTGGGAATATACCCAGAAGAACTCAAATCGCTCTATAAAAAAGATACCTGCACACGTATGTTTATTGCAGCATTGTTCACAATAACAAGAACATGGAACCAACAGTGTTGCCCATCGAAAGAGGATTGGATAAAAAAAATGTGGTACATATACACAATGGAATATTACTCAGACATAAAGAAGAACAAAATCATGAACTTCACAGCAACCTGAATGGACTTAGTTGCTATAATACTGAGTGATCTTTCACAGAAACAAAGAACCAAGTATCATATGTTCTTACTCATAAGTGGACCTTTAACGACTATCATAATACCATAAGAAAAGTAATGACAGTAGTGGGAAACTGTGGGGGCAGGGAGGTGGGATTGGCAGTAGTGGGAAACTGCCTGGGGAAGGGGAGGCACACCTCATCAACAAGGGTACCTGCACAATGAATATTTGTATACCTGACCCTGAACTGTACCCCACAATTTTAAAATCAAATTTTTAAAAAAATTCAGAAAAATAAAAATAAATTGATTAATTTTTAAAATGGCTCCAACCTTCATTGACCAGAGTACCACCTTCCTTCAGGAGGAGAATTTAATGATCTTCTTTCTAAGGATCTCTTTCTTATTGATCCTTTACATAAACAAATACTTGTATTTTTTTTTTTCCTCTGGGAAAATCAGGTCAGAGAAATGAAATGTCTTGCTGGACTGGGATTTGCCAAATGAATGAAAAATGTGAGAGTACAAAACTCCTTCTCATGGTTCGTGAGGTCCAGAAGCATCCTAGATAAATCTCTAGTTGATGCCTTTAAAAATTCCCACATTCATGTCATTGAGTGAAAAGTTACACTACTAACAAGACTTAGAGAAATTTGCTCTACAAAATAAAATTGCATTTTAACAAGGAATGGATGCCTGGCTTGGCAGAGGATCCTGGAACCCGTTCAGAGCAACATGAGGAGCAGAACCCGTGAGGATCCCGTGGGGTTGGAAACTTCCTGCAGGGAGGGGAAGACTTGGTCTTGGTTTGCTCTTGGCTTTTCCTCCCGATACTTGCATTGCCATCAACCAACTCTCACGGAAATGAACACCCACTCTGGTAGCTTCACCTCACTCACCCCTCTGTTCCTGAGCACCTACCGGGTGCCGGGCACTGTGCGAGGCTCCCAGTACATGGTGCCTGCTGAAGCCACCTGCAGTGACCAGTCTAACCTGAAGTTTGAAGATCCTCTGGCAAGGCCCTCAGGGGACACTCCTCAAAGGTGTGTGATCTTGAAAAAAGAAAGAATACTTCTAAGCGAAAGGACAGGGTACGGTCCCAAACCACTGCCTCAACTTTTCCTCAATAAATAAATAAATTGGGAGAGACTGCAGGAACTGCCATGAGGATGGTGTCCTTTACCCAATGATATTTTTGAAGCCAGTATTATTAACCACCGACATCATAGTCCAAACAGCTTTCACAAAAGTAAATAGTTTAGAAATAATAGCTGACAGTTAAATGTCACCACGTGAATTATAGAAGCAGTGTGGACTTCGTAATCTTCTCTTTCTCAAGCTAGCTGAAACTTTCCTGGTGGAAAAAATAAAAAAGAAATAAGATACACTTTCAGAGGTACTTTTTTCCCTTTAAGCAAAATGTCTCATAACTTAATATTCAAGAAAATATGTATCGAGAGTCTGATGTCTCTATGAACTATAAAGGCCTGATATTATTGCCTCTAAAAGGAGAAAAAAATAGCAAGTTCTGACCATTTTAGCTGTGCCTTCAATTTGATTTGATTATTAATTTCATTATGGAGGATTATTTTGAGAATCTTTTCTATATCAATTACTCATTTCAATGCCCGTGATTTATTTCTAACTGTGCTCACCTTCTCAGTGTTGCCTTATGAGTAGTCATCTGCCTTAGGAGACTTTACCAACAAGACTAACAGTGAGTCAAGGTCATGTGTCACCAGCCCTGTCCCTGTATCCAGTCCTGGCTGAAACAAGAGATTTTGTGAGACCTGAGTTGAGCCGACTCCCTTCTCCTCCATCACATTGGCCTCCTCCCATGCTGGGTCATCAGAACCAGCTCTCTGCTTGGGAAAGTGGCCAGGTTCTAGCATCAGTCACTCATTATTCAGAAGGCCACCTACCTGGTTGGGGTGTTCCCCTTGTTTTCACCATGCCACATGCTTCCCATCAAAATCAGGTCCTTGATCCAGCAGGAAAATATCCCTGTGTACCCGGGGATGATTTAAAGACCAAGACTATTTGCTGAAGCTCCCATCAGTTAGTGCTCCATGGGGTCCTATCAGGAGACACAGTCTCCCGTGGACCATGAACTCTGCTATTGTATTCCAAGACCCTGCATTTCCTACCAGTTGTACTGCCTTCCAGGGCTGCAATGGATATTGACACACAGCTAGAGGGTATCATATATCATGTACTGCAAAGACTAATTTATGTGGGCCAGATAACATTTTGATAAGAAAAACATGAATAATTTCAATAACTAGGGCCCAGAAAGAACATTTATAACAAGAAAGAAAACAGTCTGACATGCTAACCAGTTTCTGAAAGTTGGTGGGGAGAAGAAATCACAGCCCTGGACCAGCCGGCCAGTGTGCCAGAGTCCCAGGAAAGACATGCTGCGGTTTCCAGTGAGGGTTGCATCTGTAGGACCAGCACTTGCTCATGGCTGGGTGAGCCTTTCCCTCCCACCTCTTGATCCAACAGTGCTTGCCACCCAGGCTCAGCCATGCACCGTGATGGCTGAGACCTTGTTCTCATTCTTATCAATAACTGCTCTAGTGGATAGACAATGGACTCTAGCTTTTATTTAAAGGCAAGCCTTCAGGCCATGAGTGATAACTCACACCTATAATCCTAGGATATTGGGAGGCTGAGGTGGAAGGATTGCTTGATCCCAGGAGTTCAAGACCAGCCTGGAGTGCAGTGGCACAATCAAAGCTCACTACGGACTCGGGCAATCCTCTTGCATAGCTGTGACTACAGGCTCACGCCACCACACCTGACTAGGTTTCTGATTTTTTTTGTAGACAAGGTCTTGCCATGCCCAGACAGGCCTCGAGCTCCTGGGCCCAAGTAATCCTCCCACCTCGGTCTCCCAAAGTGCTGGGGTTCCAGGCATGAGCCACTGAGACAGGACTTTTTCTTCTTACTTTCATTGCTGCTTCTTATCAGCCCCCACGTGGGTTCTCTTCTTCCTGGGCCCTGATGCCAGAGAGTCCCAAGGTGCAGTTTCAGTTGACCCTTATCTTTTGCATGCCACCCAGGTGAGCTCATTCGCTCCCACAGGCTTTAGTTACCTGTCACCCATGTCCAACATCCTGCCGCCAGCCCTGGCCTTTTCATGAGTGGGAAACCTTTGACATCTGTATATCTGGTGAAGCCATTTATACCAATGTGACTGTCTCACTGTACCTTGCATTTAGCATGCACAAACTGTGCTCTGGATCTCTGCTCCCTTCCCTCAACTTGTGTGTTCTTGGGGTTCTGCATGTCCTGAGGGAGAACTGCCACCCATGGGCCAAAGATTTGTCACAAAGAGGCATAGGGTTGAGGGCTGTCACGTGGCTGCCCCTCTGTTATGTAACTTTATTCTATGGGCACCACTTTTTTTTTTTTTTTTTTGAGTTGGAGTCTCACTCTGTCGCCCAGGCTGGAGTGCAGTGGCACGCTCCTGGCCACCGCAGCCTCAACCTGCTGGGCTCCTTCCGCCTCAGCCTTCCAAGTAGTTGGAACTACAGGCGTGTGCTACCACGCCCAGCTAATTTTTTAAAAAATTTATTGTAGAGATGAGGTCTCGCCAAGTTGCCCAGGCGGGTCTCGAACCCACGGGCTCAGGCAATCCACTCACCTCAGCCTCCCAAAGATGCGGGATTACAGGCTGAGCCACCGGGCCCAGCTTGGGCATCGCTTCTTAACTATCCTCCAGCCGTGTGCAGGCTCCAACTGGTGGCCATATCCGTGGAGAAGGCAAACACTTCTCAGCCATGTGGTAAGCCTCAAATTATCCTTTCTCACATGCAATCAATAGGGCACCAGGGACTTACCCATCGATCACTATTTTGTTCTAGTCTAGCCTGCGTTCTGTTTGAAACATGTGACCAGGTGATAAGTTGCAGCCTAGATAATTAAGAGACAAGACATTTAAATACTGAATTGTACTCAGGAATTAGACATAGTTCTCGGGAATGAGTGGAACAGTTTTGATTTTTTGTTTGTTTTTCTGTTTTGATGTTTCCTCTTTGTTCTTTCCCACCCTTATCCTCGCATTGATTGAATTTTGTTTTTCTTGTTGGTCTTTTCAATTTAGTAAAGATTTCAGAATCGGAACTGGGGGAGTCTTAGCTCTCCTCAGCCGTGGCAATTCTTCTCAAAACAAATCAATTTGCCATTGTATTGAACAAGGCATGCACTTAGTTAGCACCACCTTGACCCTTGAGGAGCTGAGACTGACAGTCTCCAAGTTTGTGAAGACCATGCTGGTTGCCGGGGTTTTGCGTGTGTATTTCTGGTTTGATTTTGTCTGCTTGCTCTGCCATGAGCTTTCAGCGTGGTTGGTAGCTGTTTGGTCTCTTTATCTATCTCATCAAGGTAGCAACCATCTCTCTTACAGAAATAACCAGAAAACTACTTGTGGAAAATATAGAACACTCTAGATATACAGACTTAAGTCTTTTGATGACACAGAAAGGGAAATAGCACCTTAAAAATTCACCTTGTTTATTTCATGTTGATTTTTACTCTGAGGAATTGGAGAAATAATCATAATTCATCTGAAAAAAATATGAAAATCCTAACGTATTTATGGATATTGGCTCCTAGCTAATTTTTCTTTTACTTTGCTGTGCTTATTAAGAAATATGTTAAATTTCACTGTACCAACTTTATATAGCAACTATCTTTTAGGATGAAGAGATTCCAATATGTAGCAGAAGTAGTTTTTTTTCTTCAAGAAGCTTAAGAGTAAAGAATTCACAGAAGCAACTGCAATGTATTGTATTTCTACCAATGCTTTGCTCAAGCTTCACTAGTTCTTTACCGGGACTCCATGTGTCCTCAAGGATCTGCTCACTGCCAATGAGCCATTTTACGTTATAATTTTTGAATCATTGGAGATATTAGTAGGGTTCTACTTGAGAACAGAGGGCTGTCTCCTATAACCAAGAACTGCCGCTAACTTTCAAACACATCTGTGTCAGAGTTTTGATCAAGCTGATACATAGTGGCCATTTTCTTTGAATGTGTTGATAAACTTGCCTGGTTGCTGTGCATTTCCAAATGTCCAAGTGACAGCAGTAGCCCAAAGTCTGTCAAATATTCAGATTGAATTCTTTTACTACTTATACTTACAAAACTTCTCTTGAAAGTGATAGTTCACAGGTGCAAGACACATCATAACTTGACTTCAGTGTTTAACTATGGTTTTAATATTACTAATTTGATACCACAAAAATGACAGTGTGGCATAACAATGTTTTTAAAATGTTATGGGCTAATAAGACAGTCACAATCAATCACATTCCTACTAATGATAGATTGTACAGAATGTTAGATGCTGATGTCTCATGGTGCACTGTATATATGATGTTGCACAGTTATTAAAATAAAAAGAACTAACTTTCACTAGCTATTCTTTTTTATTTACATTTTAGATTCAGGAGCTACAAGTCGTGTTTGTCATGTGGGCATACTGGATCCTGGTGGGGACTAGGTTTGGTCATTGGCTGTCCTTATAGCACTTTACCTGAGTTAGTGTGTCCGATCTTATAGTAGGTAGAATCATAGCCATCAAAGAGCTCCACATCCTAATTCCCAGAATGTGTGGAATGCTGTGTATACACCAAAGGGGACTTTGCAGATTCAGTTAAGGTTATGGGCTTTAAACAGGGAAATTACTTTGTATCACCTGTATGTGTCCAGTCTTGTTACAGGAACCCTTAGAAGCAAAGAACCTTCTCTGGCTGAGATCAGAGAGGTGTAGTACAAGTGAGAAAAATGGAAAATGAGAGGTTCTCAACCTGCTGTTACTGGAGAGAAGAACACGGAAGGCTTGGGGAGTGAAGACTGAGTGGCCTGCTGAACAGTCCTCAGGAAGTGGAGTCTCAGTCCTCACACTGCAGAGACAGACTCAGTCAACAACCAAAGGAAGCGTGAAGCAGATTCCTCCCCAGAGCCTGTGGGAAGAAACAGGCTTGCTGACATCTTTATGTTGGCCTGGTGAGACTCTAAGCAGGTGACTCAGTGATCTAAGTTCTCTCCAGAATTCTGACCTAGAAAACTCTGAGATATAGTGAAAGGGTGTTGTTTTAAGAACCTAAATTTAGTTGGGCTTGGTGGCTCAGCCTGTAATCCTGTGCCTTGGGAGGATGAGGTGAGTGAATTACCTGAGCCCGCGGGTTTGAGACCTGCCTGGGCAACTTGGTGAGACCTCATCTCTACAATAAATCAAAAATTAGTCGGGCATGGTAGTGCGCGCATGTAGTTCTAGCTACTTGGAAGGCTGAGGCGGAAGGGTCACCGGAGCCCAGTCTGGGCGACAGAGTGAGACTCCAACTGAAAAAAAAAAAGAACCTAAATTTGTGACAATTTTGTTTCAGCAGCAATGGAAAATGAATACAAATTTTTATAGCAGCTTGCGAATTGGTACCATTATTATTCCATCTTATAGATAAGGAAACCGAGGTACAGAGAAGTCAGGTAACACACACCAATGTACCCAGTGGTAGAGCTGAAATTTTGGCAGGAGAAATGAGTATCATTTGGCCCATCATTTCTGCTAAGGATATGTCACAGCCAAAAAAACTTCTCCGGAGCAGTCAGAGATTTTGTTATTGAAAGAAGACGTTACATGTGAACTGTGTCTTTGCACATGACCTGTGACGACTCATTCACGATAGTTTCATTCACGATGGCATTGAGCACTTCTGATGCAATTGAAAGCATCACAACTAAAGATAAGGATTGAAATAATAGTCCATACTGTCCAAAACAAGAAATCAAGTTGATGCAGAAAATATACAACATTCAAATACCATAACTGATTGTTTTTCATAAGAATTATAATAAGTTTACATGTAGTTGTCTACAGCATGGGGTTCAGTGTGAATTGTTATAAAGTAAGTGCTGAAATCTGGTTACCCTTCCTGGATTTCTAGAAATCAATACAAAATAAGTTAAGATAGTTTCTCTACCTTAAAGATGGCTTCTGAGAATATGTGCAAATATGAATACTATAAAAATAGATCTGTCCATAATGGGAAACCTTAGCAAAGCTTCCTATAAAGCATCTTTCCAAAATTCAAAAGTCCATCAGAGACCACAGAAATCATGGCCATTAAAATGCTACAAAATTATATTTAATGAATTTAATAATACATTAATCTTAATAACATTAAACATTATAAATGATATAAATATTAATAGTATTAAATGAATAATACATAGAAGTGTATGAAATCATTCATAAATTAAATTAATGAAAATACAAGGGAAGAATTATTTTCTTACAAAAATATTTTCCATTTAAAAAGTTGAGGCATTTCAAATAACACTAGTTAGATTTAGTTCATGGGGCACAAAAGGACTTTGAAAATTTTTTTTGTCTTTTTATTTGTCAGCCTGTCACTAATCCTGCATTTTAAAATGTAATTTTTAATTTTTCACAATGCTACATGTTCGATATGACTAGAATAAGAAATACTGTGCATGTTATCTCTGAAGAATAGACAAGACTTGTGAAGAAGAGGGTGACTGAGTCAAATAGTATCATTGCACTATACACAGAGCAGCTTTATAAGTCAGAACTGTTAGAACATTATTAACATTAGACAAAAATTTTACAATCATCCATCTGCTACGTCTTATCTGCTCAATTCTTGCATATTTTCTATATCTTGTAAATCAAAAGACAGTGATTATTACCAGCTTTATTGCATTCTGAAATGTTTTGCCTAATTTATGGAAGAGTTCCTAAACATTTAAAAATTTACTTGATAAAACAGAAGTATTTTTCAGAAATACCTACAATGCATTTCAACTATGTTAGCAAGTGTTCAACTAACTTTAAGTTATTAATGTTTATACAATATTTGGCTGATGAAATGGAAGTATTTTTCAATAATTTTTGCAACATATTTAAATTATGTTAACAAATGTTGAATTAACTTTAAATTGTTGACTTTGAGAGAGTGTTTGAGGTATTTAAAATAAGGAGAACAAAGAGAGCCTTATTCAAAATATCGTAAGTTCAGTTTTGTTGCCCAATTAAGATAGCATGAATGCTTACAAATGATATTGCTACTAATTTCTACACATGGCCTAATGTTGAAATCAAGTAGGTCAAAGGTAGGGCAAAGGCAAAACATATTACAACTCACATTGCTAAAATTATTCTCAAAATATGGAGGGCAAAGACTTAATGTGACACACATAGGTTATGTTTCCTACACCCTTCCCTGCCCTCCAAAAATACCTGAATAGCCATGCATATTGTCAACTAGTGGTCTCTGGAAGATACAGTCCTTGGTTGTAGAACTTAAATTTTTGTCACTTTGGTCTAGAATTGATGACTGTTTCTGTATGTGCTGAAAGTAAGAATGAGCTGTCTTCTGACCATGTATTCAGTGGTGCAGTATAGACTTATCTAGAAAGCTATGAAGAGCATGGACTTGGCAAATTCCATTGTAAAAAACCAGCTGGCTCACAGAGATATTAGTCCAGTTGTTGCAAATAGAATTATATGGTTCCTAGTGGGTTTTTTCTTTAAAAACCTTCTCTTCTAGGCCTTCTAACCTCTTTTAAGTTCAATAGGATACCTCTTAATGCTATGTTGCTTTTTCTGTAAAGACCTTGACTTCTGTTAGACCTTGACTTCTCTCTGTCCTAGGCCTTTCACTCTCAGGTCTTCAAGAAAAGATAAGGTGATAACATCAGACTCTTTTTTGGGGGAAGTAAACATGGTGTTAATTATGTGTCACAACAAGTGTTTTTACCAAACTTCTTGCTTTACAAGTGGTTAGTTGATGAAAGCGGTGATAAAGCAGACTGTAAGCGTCTCCCTCATATGTCTTTGAAAAATCTAGGGTTCTCATTGTCTGGAAGGACAGTGTCTAGTCATCCAGATGGCTGACTATTCAAATAGAATTTAGACTCATTTATGCTTGTTTTCTGTAACAAATCCTACATGTCTTGCATAATTCTCCACAACAAACTGTCAGTGTAGTAAGACAAAATTCTGAATAAAATATTTTATAAACAAAGTTCTGGAGGCACAAGTTAAACATGTGATTATAAAGAAAGGAAAGTCTTATTGAAATTAAGTCATTCAAATATGTTGGAACTTTATGATTTTTGCCACATGATTATCATTTTAAAGTACTCAAACGTTATCTTAGAAATAAAAATGTGTTCTGTAATTAGTGATACATTTTGATTTCTGCAAAATTCATGCCTGAAATAATCTGTTCAGTTAACACCTTTATGTTTTACTTGAGTCATCCAAATTATGTTAGTGAAAAATTAAATTACTCTAAAATGCAAATTTATTCAAGCAAGTAATGAGTGCATTTTGCTGTCCTTCATATTAAATGATGATCTGTCGAATGATGAATATAATTTTTTTCTGTTGAGAACTTATCATTTTTTATACAATAACAATTTTTGAATGTTTTTGCGCAAATGTTTAAGTGTCACAAATTCTCCATTCTCATTTGAATGTTTAAATGTCACAAATTCTCCTTCCATGTTTAAAGTGACAGCCATCTTAACATTTACCTTAATCTGTTAATGCTAAATAACTTCTTAGGAACCTGCTAAATAAATCCCCTTGCCCCACAACTGTGTAAATTGTGTTCATGAGTGAGATGAGATCATTATCAAAATATGTAACAGTACTGAATCAGTTATTCTTTTAAAACATATATTAATAACAACTGGAATTCTTGATCTTTCCAAAGAAAAAGAGAATGAACTACTTGGAAATAAATAGCAGCAATTTATACATTTACGAGTTTTCACTGGTTTTAGCTAATCTTGGAATGAATTAACAACTATCAAAATTCCAGTATCTCATCAGTTAGCATTTTCACTAATTGTTTGTAGTGTCCTCAGTCTAGACTGTGACCTCCACAGGATTCAGAAACATTGGGTGAACCATGGACTGGAACCATGTCAGTCCATGTGGACCAAGAACCAAGAGGACTCCAGGAGGGAAAGTCATTCTGAGGTCAGAAGTCAGACACAAAGAGGTCAGTAACACCTTGGTCCCCAAAGGGAAGGCAGGACTGCCTCCAGTGTGGTGCCCAGGGCTTAGGCTCCTGCCCTTGGTGACATAAGGATGGTGAAAATGGGTGCACCCGTGACTCAGAATAGGGGAGAACACTCTCCTTGACTAAACATTGAAGCTTGTTGGCAATGGCAGGACTTCTGGGCCATCTGGGGTTCAGGGGAGGCTGTAGGGAGTGAGTCAGGAGAGAGTGATCCTGCAGACTCCGTAGGGCCTTGGGCCACTACTGTGACACCTGAGGAGGCTGTGCCTGCAGGTGAACACAAGCCCCATGGGAATGTCCTCTTGAAGAGGTGTGCTCAGCACCATGACCCAGAGCTGGAGAGGAGGAGACAGGACCAATTGGCAACTGACCCTGTGACTTAGGACTTGCGGGGATTCAGCAAGACACTCCCTGTACTAGTAAAGAGGAAATGCCAGGGCTGCATCTGTTGGTAGCAAGGGGGGTAGGTTTTATTTATCAGCACTCTCGACGCCACCTTATGATAGGTTTTTAATTACTGCAGATTGAATGAATGATGCAAAGGCAACCTGAAAATGCCTGAAGAAAGACCCAGCAACACTGAAGGCCAACTGCAGCCCGTATTTGATATACGTCTCCAGGGGCTTCCCTGATCTGTCTCTGGACCTGGAGCATTTGAGGGACAGAATTAAAAAGGTGCATTTTTTAATAATCTGATGGTGAAACAAAACTGTCCCATCACATAGAATTTAAACACTAGTTTTGCTGTAGAAAAGTCAAAGGGTATTAAAAACATTGTCGAAAGCTTCTTGTTTACCCATTTTATACTTAGATGAAGTTTAGAAACCAGGAATATACTTTATTTCTTAATCAGGGTAATTTCTTGATTATCAAGTTTTGAATATCAAGATTTCACTTCGTAATTCCTTGGCTCTGAGATAAAGTTTAATGAATTCTAACGTTTTAAAATATCCTGAAAAGATGAATATGATATCAATAATGAAGAAAAATGATCCATTATCAAAAAAATATAAACACTACATGTCTTTGCAGCTGCCATACCAGCTTGCTTCAGCCCTGCAGGAATAATCCCTGATGAAATAAATTAATTGATGTGCATTTTGTTTAAAGCCTAATTATTTTCATATGTTCAGGAAAGCTTACGTTGAAGGAATAGATGTTTGATTATGTCACCCTCTTGCTTAAGGTCCCTTGACGGCTTCCTACCACCACTTGCGGCAAGTGAAGCTGGACAGTGTCTCCCGGGACTCCAGTTGAACCTAAGGGGGTTCTGAGATTGAATTGGCCTTTTTGAATTGTCCTGAGCAGGCAGGCAAGTTCACAACCTCATCCACCCATGCTCATCACTCACTGAACGTGGACCACCACAGGAAGGAGGAGGCATGACCTTGGACATGACGGCTCTCCCCTGCAGAGGCACCACACAGGCAGTCACAGTGAGTGCTGAAGGCTGGTGACTTTCTGCTGGGGGCACTCCCAAGGCTAGGGGATCACCACTGATCCCTGGAGGAGGATCTAGATGTTACAAGGTGGCATCTGCATGCCATGCAACGGGACAAAGTCTTCCTTCCTTGATTCATCCACAGCCCCATGCAGATCCAACCTGCCTTTCCAGAGATGGTCTCTGCTATTACCCTGGCTACCTTGGTCCCAGTCATCTCCTCTGTTCTCCATACCACCATGCTGTTGAAGACAACAGCCCAGGCACACCCTCTTCTCATCCCCCAAGGTGGCCCCCTTTTTGATGCAACCCATATTCTCTGTTAGTCAGAAGTGACGCTTTTTCTTTCTTTACACCGTTAGCATTATCTCACATTACTATGACCTATTGTCCGATGAATGCCTCAAGAAAGACAGTGTGTTTCATTTACTTGTATACCAAATACTTAACACAGAGCTAGACAAAGAACAAGGGTCTTGTTGACACTGAGTGACCAAATGAATAATGAATTAGTAATAATTTACAAAACCAACGAGGAGGCAAATGCCATTCATTCCTTCCAAAGAAATGAATTATCTTACTAAACACACTCAATATATTAAATGCAGAAATACCAGATGGCCAGGCTCGGTGGCTCAGCCTGTAATCCCGCGCTTTGGGAGGCCGAGGTGAGCGGATTGCCTGAGCCCGCGGGTTCGAGACCCGCCTGAGCACTGGGCAAGACCTCATCTCTACAATAAATCAAAAAATTAGCCGGGCGTGGTAGCATGCGCCTGCAGTTCCAGCTACTTGGAAGGCTGAGGTGGAAGGGTGGCTGGAGCCCAGCAGGTCGAGGCTGCGGTGGCAGGGAGCGGCCACTGCACTCCACTCTGGCCGACAGAGTGAGACTCCAACTCAAAAAAAAAAAAGAAATACCAGATGGAACTCCCAGCCCCTGAGTTTGTCAGAGAGTGTTTGGGTCTGTGGAAATACAGATAAGTGAGAGACAGAATCCCTGTCTCCAAAGCCCCATGATCTATTTGAAGAGACAGGAAACAAAAATAAAATAAAAATAAACAGTGCAATTCAAAGCGGCATTTCATACAAGAACGCATAAGAAATCACGGCAGCCCACCTGTTGGAGCTGGAGTGTGTTACAGAAGAGCATTTCAGAGTTTTGGTGGAGAATTTGGGCTCTATCTCCCCTTAGACATATGACTCAATTTCCCTGGGTGAGAGATATCCTCTTCATCAGACTGAAACTGCCATTTAATGCTAGCAGTGATACGTAGTTTAAAGGATTTATGGCGACATTTTATTTGCATGCTAGTGGTAGTAGCTGATTAATATGTCCACATACTCACAAATACTCTGATGGGCACCAGCTCCTAGCCAGGCACGGGGTGTGGTTTTGAGCTGCAGGACAAGCTAGTCTCCTGGTAGGACCATCTCTTGGGAGCAGCAGACATGGGTGCCAGCAGAGGGAGCTGAGTGTCGCAGTCCCCATGCTCCGTGGGAACACTTGGTGCTCCTGGGCTTCCCCTTGGTGCAGGGGCAGGCTAAGGCTCTCAGGGAGCTTGAGGGGAACGTGCCCCCGGTCCACTTGCCTATGGCCGGCAGGTAGAGGATGGAGGAAAGGTGGCCATAGTGGGGACAGGAAGGTGAGTCCCATTAGACTTGTCAAGACTGTCTCCATCCTGGGAACCAAGAGACTTGGGGGCAATGATGTGCTGGGACTCATATTTGGGAAAGACCCCTGAGGGGTGGGGCATAAGGGTCAAGGTGACAGCAGGGAGACGGGGGTCTGCACTGCTGGGAAGGTGGACTGTAGACGTCTCAGGTGCTGGCAGTGGAGGTGGAGGGGCATCTGCAGGATGAAGGGGTTCAGGAGTGATGCCCACAGGACAGGGGAGGGATGGAACTTCCTGGTTCCAGTAGACGCCTGCACGGCACCCCATCCCCGCCCAGCCAGGCCTGTGGGAGGGTCGCCGCCCACTGGGCAGGAAGAGGCCCTGGCCAGGCGCTGTGTAGGGTGGGGGAAGGCAGCGTCCCACAAATCAGGTGAAGCAGCAAGCCCCCCGAGTCTCTGCCTAGTGGGGAGGTGAGACTGACTGGGATACACGCACACACATACACATACTATATACACACACACACATGAAGACACACACACAGATATACAAGCAAGCACACGTGTATATACATGCACATACCTAAACACACACGGGCAAACAAGGACATGCACTCACCCCTGCACGCTCATGTACACACAGCAAACACACGTAAACTCATGCACACAAGCGCACACACACATGTAGACACATACGCACACAAACAAGCACACTCATACATTCACACATGCACACACACAAGAGCCGCTTGCGTCTGGAGCTGATTTGGCACTCCCAGACCGACCTCGATATTATTATGGCTTGTCCTATGCTCAAAGCCAGGCTCTTCTATTCTCCTCTGGGACACAAACAACATTTAACCCCAGACAGGGCCACACAGATCAGTGATAAAACAGTGAGGCCACATCCCACACTTGCTTAAGCACAGGCAAAACCATGGTCGTCATGCCGCCACAAACACGTAGACAAAAACTGCCCTCCTCTTCTAGAGCATCCACTCTGTCCCAGCTCTGCCTTCCAGGTCTCTCCCACATCACCCAGCCCCAGCTGAAAACCCCATCAGATTGTCTTCTGAGCTCCCTCTTGAGACACCCATGCTCCCCACGTCCGGGTGCTGCTTCATTGCAAGAGTGGCGCATCCAACTGTCCAATGTGCTCCTGGTGGCTTAAGCTGAAAGCACTGGCGCTAAGCTGGGAGTTTATGAATTGGCAACCGCCTCCTGGATACGTGGCGCCTGCATCTTAGGACCGTGAGCCAGTCGCTGAGACTCCAGTATACGCTTGTTACTTGAGCAGAGACTAAGAGGAGCCAAGAAAGCATCACTGTAGTAATTCTCCTTAGGAACCTTTCTGGCAAGTCTCTTGGTCTCAAATTCTGGTCTAATCCAGCACTGAAAAATAAAACAGGGAAACATGTAAAATACAAACAAAAGAATAAATCCCAGAGGATTTATGAGTAACACTGCTTCAGTCACGACACTTTTTTTTTTTAACTTTGATTTTGCTCAGGGAACTTTTAGCATTACTCATCTTTAATTACCTTAATTTCATGCTTAACCCAGTCATGGAAGAGATGTTTGTAATTTCAGATGAGAGAAAATGAAATTCCCCCCAGCAAAGACAGAATTTAAAATTCAAAAGGAAGAACAATGTGCCACATTAAAAAAATACCAACCTTTTACATGTCAAGGGAATTTTTTACTAATACAATAAAAAAAATTCAGATTTTGTTTTGAAACTACAATGAAGCAAAACAAAATACAACAGAGAGAGTTAGAGATAGAGACAGAGAAAGAAGGAGAAACAGAAAGAGAGACAGAGAGAGAGAGAGAGAGAGAGAGAGAGAAATAGAGAGAACTAGAGAGAGAAAGAAGAGACACAGAGAGACAGAGCTCGAGAAAGAGAGAGATAGAGATAGAAAAAGGAAAAAGAGAGAGAGAAAAAACTAGAGAGAGAGAGAAGGAGAAACACACAGAGAGACAGACAAAGATAGAGCTAGATAGCGAGAAATAAAAAGCTAGAGATAGAGAGAAAGGGAGAAAGAGATAAGAGATAGAGATGGGAAGAGAGAGAGAGAGAGAGAGAAATCAAAATCTACTTGTTTTTGGAAAGGAAGATATTCCGGAGATTTTAATATTTTTCTTTAATTTATTATATTTTCCCCCCAAAAGGAATTTTAATTAAAAAGAGAACCAAGGTAATTCAAACTGAATAATGAAACTGAGTGGAGGAAAGAGTACGGTAACTACCAAAGACTTGATAAAAGTGACCTGAGGATAAAGGAGGGGATTTGAACTTACATGTATGGTTGTTAACATTGACCATGTTGACCAGTCCCTTAATTTTCCTTTCCTGTAATGTATCTGATGCCAAGTAAACCAGTGGCTCAAAGACCAAGACATCACCTCCTGAAGCCTTTGGTACATTTCAGTTTCCCAAAGTAGTTTTCTGAGTTTGAGAAAGGAAGTAATGAGAAAGTGGAAAGAGGAAAAAAGTTACCAACTCTTGTGCATTATGGATTATGATATTTAGCAGTTTCTATGTGAGGCAAAGACTGAGATCATATTTTGCATTTTTAATACACTTCCTGCATTTGTTGAAAGAAGGTAGTATAAACAGATACATCTCCCTAATGAGGATGCTACAATGGATATTCCTGTTTACAGTGAAAAATCCCAAAGTGATTGAAGAGCACAGAAAATAGCAGAAGGCAGAGCACTGTTGAAAGCCCAGGCTGAGTTTCTCTGTCGTGACTGCAATGTGCGTCTGATCAGACTGTGATGTGGATGGACAGCATAAGGATGGAAAAGATGACTTGTCTTCACTTGCAGTCCAGGCAGGGCTGCAGGCCTAGTATTTCTGAACTAAAGAGCATGCTGGGCACACAGCATGCATTCTGGAAGACTCTCCTGCAGACAGTGCTGTCCTCATGGGACACATCTGCATCTCCCTCTCGTGCTGCTCTGTGCTTGATGTCCGTGGTTTTTAACCAAAGTTTCTCTTTTAGTTGTACTATGACAATGTTTTCTCAGATTCTCAAAACTTCTTTTTGCCTTCTTTAAATATTCATGTGGCATTCAACACTTTTTGGAAAGCTGTGAGTCTCTACATCAAACCAAAAACAGGGCTGTGAGCTACAAAGTCTGGAGCCCACAGTTCAGGGGAGCAATTCAGAAGACAAGTGTCTTTTATAGATGGGAAGAGCACCAGGACACTGGGTGCCTCTGTGACCCCTCACCCTGAATTTTCTCCTTCAAGTATGAAAGCCTCATCACACTGTTGCTGGTTGTTTTGGTTGTTTTCAGTTTTACACTAACATGAACGATGCCGACGTGGAAATTCTGATTTTAAATGTACACACATACATTTCTCATAGAGTATGTTATTAAGAGAGTTGCTGCTGCCTTTCAGGGCTGTTAAGTCTAAGGACAGAGATAGAACATCTTTTCCAAAGAGGCCATGCTAATACCTCCCCCACCAGCACCTCTTGGGAGCTCTCCTCTCTCTTTCCCTCCAAGGCCGGGAATGATCAGATATTTTTGGTTTCCCTTACTTGTTGAAAACAAAATTGTATCTCACTGTAATTTTATTTTGCTTCTCTTGGCGGAAAATAAGGTTAAGCACCTTTTAATTTGCTTTTATGAGCCACTCATGCTTCCTCTTCAATGAACAGTCCTCTGTCTCTGCTCTTGGCTTGACTTTTTATCAAGCCAATATGTCATGGAGGTCTTTTTATCATGGAGGTCTTTTTATCATGGAGGTCTCGGAGTCCTTGCTCTGCTCTGGATCCTTGTCTTCGATGGTCAAGTATTTTGCAAATAACTTCTTCCAGTTGGAGGCTTACATTTTTACTCTCTTTGTGGTGTCTGATGAAAAATCAATTCCCAATATACCATTCTGACACATTTTCCATTTTTCCCTTTATGTGTTGTGTTTTTTTTAAGGTCTTAACGGAATCTTCTTGTGAATAAATGACATGAAGACCTTCTCCCACAGTGTCTTTGAAAGGTTTTCCATGTTTAGGTCCCTCTGGAATTGAATTTGGTGGGTGGTCTGAATCATGGTCCTATTTCATATTTTTTTCCATCTGTAAAGTCAATTTACTAAACGGTTCATCTTACCCAACTGGTCTGCCATGGTGGCTCTGGCAAATACAAGTTTCTTCATTCATGTAGGGCTATCTCTGGCCCTCCTCCCTGTCCCATTGTTTCATTTCATATTCCAAGATGGACCTGCCTAAGTTATCAGGTCTTTGTAAGTATTGCTGCCTGATGGCATACATTTCATCTTCTTGAGAGGCAGTTTTCTATCCCAATATTTTAAACTCCACATTTGGATATCATGATTACTTTAAACAGGCAGTTTTTGTTAAATTTTACTAGTTTTTTTGTCTATCACTCTTTCTTTAATTTCAGACTTTGCTTCAGAGATCAATCCTTTTTCTGGGTATGCAACTCTAGATGACGGTTGCTTTCTCTCAGGACTTTGATAAATTTTTCAGTTTGTAGCATTATTGATACAATGTCAATTTAATTGTAATTCTTGAAGGTGAGTCAGGACAACTTAAAGTTAATATTTACCTTGGGTGTTTTATAGCATGCCGTTACTATGAATTTCAGCTCTAAATTTGTATGTAAAATGCCCATGGTTATATGGTTATAGGCATTGACCATGGAGAGACTGTCACTTTTTTTCCTCTCTCTCTTCCCACCCCTTGTCTTCCCTCTCTCTCTCCCTCCTTCTCTCTCTCCTCCCTCCCTCTCCCCTCCCTCCATCTCTTTCTCCCTCCCTCCATCTGTCTATTTATCTACTTAGCAGCTGCACCTGGAATCACATCTGAGGGGAGTGTGTATCTCTGCTGATGTCCATGGAGATCTCAAGCTTGTCAATCGTTTTGGTCTCCAACTAGACCACAGGTTGGGCTCCTGTCCCCTGTGTACACAGACCTTCAGTACCTGAACCCTTGACCACAAGGAATTTTCAGATATCACCATATATGCCTGCCTGCTGCAGTTCTTGTTTATCTTTCTGAATTCATGATGTCTTGCAGCTTCTGATCTCTGATGACTTCTTCAACTTTAGCTAAATCTCAGCCACAATTTGAAAAAGATATTGTTTACATTTTACCAAACATTCCAAGTATTTTATATGGGGAATGTTTCTTCAGACACCAAGGCAAATGCATGTGAGAAACAGAAAAGTCAGGTATTGTCCTTCAGATTCTCCTCTATTAAAGGACTGGGCAGCCTCTTTGTCCCAGTTGCAGACTGTGGGCATCTTGCTTCCACTGGATCTCAATTCAACACTGACTCAATAGCTCAATGGTTGGTGGTGCTGAGTGTCATGCTTGCCTTCATTGTCTGCTGTTCACTCACTTCCTTCTGCATTCCTTTACTTTTTCTCCCTTTGGGTTTTCTTCTTCTGTTGACTTTGAACAGCATTTTTGAAATCATCAAATGAAGATTAACTTTCTGCTCTGATGCTAGCTTGGCGCAGTGTAAGAGAGATGTGTCAACAAAAAGGAAACACAGTGTATGTCTTGCTGATGTCTGCTTGGGAATGAATAAAGTACAAATATTTGTAGTACGATGGGAAATGAACCTATAATTGTTATGTGGCTAAAATAAAAGTTTTCAGAGATGAACATGCTTCCTTAACTAAGTATGGAATTCTCTCATCTAGGGCAGTGGTTCCCAACATTTTTAAAATAGGGGATTTGATTCATGGAAGATAATTTTTCCATGGCAGGTAAGAGGCCGGGGGTTGAAAAATGCAGTTAAACCTCACTGCCAATGTCAATCTATCTCTTATAAGGAGTGTGCAACCTAGATCCCTCACATAGGGAGTTCACAACAGGGTTCATGCTCCTATGAGAATCTTCTGCCTGATCTGGCAGAAGGTGGACCTCGCTGGCTGCTTATCTTCCACTGTGCAGCCTGGTTCCTAAAAGGCCATGGACCAGTACTGGCCTGGGGTTGGGGGATTGGGGAGGATTTAGGGGACTAGCAGGAGGGAGAGAAGGTTGTCTCTTTTGTGGGAACCAACACTGATCTTCTATTTATTAGACACATATGGTGAATCTTTCTCAATTCTCAAGTGTTGAGAGATTTTGGAAAGTTGAACCAGGCCTTGATTTCTCTTGCCAGTTTTGACATTTTTAGATTTGACACAATCTTCAATTTGCTGGCATTACTAAAGCAGGCATTACTAAAGCTCCAGGGCTCTGGTAATGCCAAATATCCCACACTCCGTAATACAAGATTCAGTACAAAATAGTTAAGTATAAGAATATCTGTCTTCCATCTAAAACAAAATCTTTTGAGTTGTTTGAACGTTAAACAAAATTAGATGACCCAGTAGAGGAATTTATTTTGAAGAGTGGTCATCCAATTCTGCTGTAGAGATAGACTGAATAGAATACAAATAATAGACTGTTCGAGTGGCCTATTAAGAGGTCTATAAAGGAATGACTCATAAGGTTTCTAGACAAATCTATAATATGTGTAGAAATGAGAAAATGTCTGTACAATCACTCTTCTGAAAAGTAGGATGCTTAGAACCCAACCATCTAATATCTGATTCTGTTCAAGTGCAGGCATGTTTAGCAAGGGTTCACCTTTTGACCAATAAGTGTGGCTGCTAGGATCTGGAACTCTAGGTCAGAGATAGGCTGGATGAGTTGTGATCCAACAGAGAGAAAGAAGAAGGCACCAACCTTTGACTGAATTCACTTCCTGCCCCATGGGCCTGCCCCTCTTGTTTTTAATTGTATGTGCAACATGCGGGTTACTTTTTGTACATCGCTTCCCTTGATGCTATTTACCATATTAGCAAGAACAATGTCAACCTATTAATATCACTTTAATTTATGTATCTTTCTGTAATGACCCCACTTTTAGGGAATGTTCTACCTCCCTTCCCTAAGCCCCAAATTCTGCCATGGCTTGGAACTGGCCAAGTGACGATGGGAAGAGCCCAGAAGACAGATGGAGTTTTCAAGGGTGGGGACCAGCTGGGAGAGTGACATAGAAGACAGGCAGGATGCTCACTTGCCCCCGAAGCTGTGGAAACATGGGCTATGGAAGCAGAATGTGATCTACAAAGCACAGGTTTCTAATGGTTTTATTTCTAGCTTCTGGTTCACAGCAGGTGCTCAATAAGTATTTATGGAAAGGATAAAAAGTTTTTAACAAGGACTGGGTGTGGTGGCTTATGCCTGTAATCCCAGCCCTTAGGGAGGCTGAAGCAAGAGGATTGTCTGAGCCCAGGAGTTTGAGACCAGCCTAGGCAACATGGCGAGACATTGTCTCTGCAATAAATAATAAAAAAAATTAGCCAGGCATGGTGGTGCACACCTCTATTCCCAGCTACTTGGAAGACTGAGGCAGAAGGATCGCCTGAGCCCAGCAGGTCGAGGCTGTGGTGGCTGTGAGCGTGCCACTGCACTCCAATCTGAGACTCCCACTCAAAAAAAAAGTTATTAATAAGTGTATTCAATCTGAACTTAGGAGACTGATTTGTTCTCATACTTTAATAGTAGTATAACATCAATCTAAGTAGAAACTCATCAGTGTAGGTAGATTCATTTTATAGTGTATTCTGTATAAAGAACATCAGGAAATCAAACTTTATCTATATGATGACCATTTGTATACCTGACTCTGAATTGTACCTCACATCTTTGAAATAAAAATTTAAAAAAAGAACATCAGAAAATTAACAAAGGGCTATATTTATGTTTGTCTGCAATCTCCATGCCTGAAGTACATATAGTCATCGAGACTCTGCTGTCCGAAACAGACATGAATATTTACGTGGTAGCAGCTTCCAGAAGAGCAGACATAGCACCATGAAGAAACAAGCTACTTCCTGTGGATAAGCCTGGCCGTCCAGAGTTTCACCAGTGAAGAAATGCCCCAGAATATCTCCCCTCGAACCCATCACACTGCTGTCTCCCTCTTGTTTCCAGTTTGACTATTTCTCTGCAGGATCCCTAGCACTCTAACTTTCAAGCGAGGCAGGTGCTAGTGAATGTATTGCTGTTTTAAATAAGCTTGAAAGTGTTGTCACAAGCAAGGTGTTTGTGTAACTTTCTTTATGCGGTAGATGCTTTTAGGAAGTGGGCTGTAAAAGCAGGTTGTTAAATATATGTTGGCTGAATAATAATATATATTTTAAGTGCAGTAGGGAAGCTTCCATAGTGAGTTTGGTAAATGTTGAAGTCCACCTACAGAAACATTCAGTAAGAATGGGGAGAGTCACCACCCTCTGCTTTCAGCATTCCTCTGTGTACCATTTCAACAAATGTTCAACCTTGTTAAGTACTAGCTTCAAGAAGAGCCTGGTAAATTATGGATTCCTTACCTGGCTCAGGTAGTTCTAAGAAAAGGATCTCCGATTCAGATGCCCAGGGACCAGGTAGATAAAATAAATGAGTGAGCATGCTAACTGTGATGCAAAAAGGAGTGGTGGGGACTGTGAAAAACTGAAAATCACCTGCTCAAGAATTTCCATCAACCGTTGCTTGTGAAAACATCAATGACTCCTGCCAGACCAGGATTTAATGTGGATTTTCCTATTTGTAAAACATTAAAAAGCAAACAGTGGGCAAAAATGCTCATATCATTCACCTATCTCAATGTCCACCATACAACATGCCATTACCCGATCCTGATGTCCACCCTCCACCATACACCATGGCTATGACTCAACTCTGATGCCACTCTCCAGGTGCCTTCTTCCTCCTTCCCAGTCCCAGCAAATAGCCACTACATCCTTTTTTACTCTGGGCCCAAACCTTGGAGTCACTTGGAATTCTCTTCCTGTCACACTTCATACCCAATCAGTTAGCAACTTCTGTGATTCTGCCTTCAAAATGTCCTTAGATCTCACTTTCCACCGCTGCCTTCACTGCCACCTGGCCTGCACCTATCCCAAGGGTGGCCTGGATTATGGCAGCAGTCAACAGAGCTGGCAACATCCACCTGGCAGCTCGCCATCTGTTCTCAACACACAACCAGAGCAAGCCTTGAACAAGGTACCCAGGTGATGTGGTACCTATACTCCAGCTCCTCAACGATGTCCCATAGGTGCAGAGTGGAAGCCTAAGTCTCTCTGGTCCTCAAGGCTCCCGGGGCATGCCTCTGTTGTCAACTCTGTGCTCCTTTCCTACCTGTCACCTACCCTGCTGCATCCACTGACCTCACTGTCTGCCTCCCCAGCCTGAGGCCAGCCCGGGGCCTGCAGACCTCCATGCTTCCTATCACCCTTGTTTGGATCGTGTGTCCACACAGCTCCTGTCACCACTTGACATGCTGTCAACTTTTCTTTCAACTCTTTTTTAAGCTGTCTTCTCTCCAATAATTTGCTTCATGCAGGCAGATAACTTTGTTTCTTATAACCTCAGCATCCAAGATCATGTTTAACATGCAGGAAATATTTATTTAATGATTTAATAAATGGTGATTAAAAATATGTGTATAGGGAGAATTAATCATTGATGCAGAATCAAAAATTTTAAAAATAATCCTGATAAATTAGAATTATACAGATCAAATTTTCATGAGTATTGTGAAGACCTGGATTTAGATTTTAAAAATTATATAGGAAAGGAAAGTACTTGCTCTCAAGTAAAAAGAACTAGCATATTTTAATTAATCAACCCTTTATTATCTGTTAACTTGAATGATAAAAAATTGCTAATATAGATAGATTGCATTTGAAGCATAAGAGAAAGCAAATTAATGGTACCTGCACTTTTATTCTCTGGAGAAAATAATGAAATTACACCCGAGTATCTTCTATTCTCTCCATGGGTCTAACTTATACTGAAACAAGGTAACAGTTTAATTTGCTTCCTAAAAATTAACTGTCCTTAGCTTTCTGAGAGCTCCCAATCATGCTTTGGTCACCATGACCAATGTCTGCTCCTTTTGCTGCATTACCAATATAATTCCACTTGACTGATGTTTTTAATTGCAAATATAGCAGGTCTAGAGAAAAGCACACCAAACACAAACACAGAGCCCAGCGAGTTATTGAAAGCAAGCAGTGGTGATGTCCCTATAGATGTTCTTTTCCAGACCTTTACCCAAGTTCTTCTTCCTTTGAGTTAGAATGTTACCTTTCTTCTTCATCAAAAGTTCCTTAAAGTTGGTCTCTTCTAGGGAAGGAGACACCTGCTCTTCAAGGAGGGCACAAAGCTCATTCTTTCCATCAGAGACTCCTCCGGGCCCTTGAACATTGAATGAGCGCAACAGATGGATGCTGAATGCAGGGATGCAGCAACACATGGGTCTCCGCCTCTCCCAAATAATGAAATGGGATCGCTAGAGTGTAGACATAGATCAGATCTATTGTGTGGGGATCCACCTTCCCGGCCCTGTGTTTCAAAGCCTAATTTAGGAAGGAACATTCAACATTGAAGTGTTGGACTTGATGAAGATGCAGTATTGAAATGAACCAGCTAACTAGGCTGAGCAAGAATGAGGTGAGAAAGGGCTTTCACAGCATCCTCGCATCAACAGCCAGGCTGCGATGGGAACTGCGCCCGTGCGAGACACAGGCACGCCGTCAAGCGCCAAGCCTTAAATGGCTGTTGTCTAACATGATAATTAAGAGAACAACATGGGCTCCCTCCTCTTGACACAGGCCTTCCTAAGCTGCCTGTTCTGATGATAAATTTGCCTGTTTCCACGGAAAGGAAAACACGCAGCCAGACCTCAACTCGGCTGAGTGAACAGCACCTCCCCGTCTCCATGGAGCACACCAGCTTCTGATGCCAACATTGTCTTGCAGCTTCAGGTATACAGAAAGCACACAGTGACACAAAAGCTCTCACTGCTTTGCTGCCTGAAGCTAATATTGATAATTTAAAATTCAATGAGTTTTATTCCCCAAAATAAACAATGAAAAAAATTAGTGCTATCTGGTCCTAAATTTCTCATTTTTGTAGAGTGCTTTTCCTGAAAACTTCATTCCCATGCAAACAAGGTCCATGCACATTTTTGCAAATTGATGCTAATGATGATTATAAAAAGTGGTTTCTTTGTCTGAAGTTCTCAAAATGTTAGAAGAGAGGAGAAAATACAGTTGTGTTCTGAATTCTACAGCAGGAGGATGAAGTTACTTATTTAAAAAGACGTACTGTAACCTTTAATGCCAGCACTTCTGAGCGAAGTTTCAAAGAAAACCAAAAAATATGATAATGTATGAAGAGTAGGAAGGTTAACAACTATTTGAAATCACGTAATAATATAAGGATTTCTTGTGATACAATAACAATTCTAAGAATTATTTTGTGACTCAGAATTTCATTATGTTCATAAGATCAAGGCAAACTTTTCACTCTCATTTGCTTTGGGATTATTTGCCCATGTCTTAGTGCCCTTCTACTTTCCAAATTTCTCTACCAAAGGAATGTAGAAATGTATTAACCTTTCAAATTTATTATTCCTTTCTGTGTAAATGAAAGTGAAACAGAGAACACAGAGGACATCAAATTAAAAACACAAAGAGACAGTTCAGAAAGAAGGGTGCTGACTAAAAAGAAAAATAAACTTCGATCTGATTTAAAATCGGAAAGCAACCCAAAAACTCACTGATGTGAGTTCAATGATGCCGCTTATTGAGTAATTTGTTATGGGAAGCAAAAAGTGTCAGACGCCATACAGGGACGGAAGATTCCAACTCACGTTAAGTCAAAGACTACAATAGGAAGCATGTCAGAATACAAAACCAAGGATAAATATGGCAGTTATGTTCATCAGTGTCACCATTTGCCAATCATTCCAAAATCTAGTGGCTTAAAACAACAATTACATTCCCCTCCAGGAGATATTGGGATGTCTGGGTGTTCCACTGGTCAGCGGCACTCAATCATGCCAGCTTCAGATCAGTTGGGTGGTTTTGCTGATTTGGGACGGATTTCCTCTGAGACCTTGCATGGGACAGCTAGCCTACTGGCTCTGCTCCATGTCTCTCTCATATTCCAGCAAGATGGTCTGCTCTTGTTTTCATGATTAAGGCTAAAGCCAAAGGCTCCATGGCCTCTTGGGACTAGCTTGGAGCTGGCAGTCTATACCTTTACTTCCTCTACATTCTGTTGGCAAAACCTGGTCAAAAGGGGAGTCACCTCAAGTCAAAGGGTAGACTCCTAACTGAAGGGAAGGACTGCAAAATAACATTGAAGAGACTGTGGGCAGAGGAGAAGGTGAAACATGGGGCCACACAGTGGTGGGAATGGGAAGGATCTTAGGGAAACTCACATTATACTCAAAACCAACTTAACTAAGACTACGAAGCTTCCTGAGTGAGAAAAATATAGGAAGCAAGGAACAGAGGAATCCCACCCTCATGTGGGCAACAATGTCTTCAGGATTGTGAAGAGAAGCTTCAACTTGGGAACAGCACAGGACATCAGCAGCTGGCCCCGAGACACCTAGGAAGGAAGGTAGTACTGAATGCTGGTGGTGAGGCCTGCCTTTCCCTATGGTCTACAACCTGGGTAAGGCTGGTCTTCAGGTAGAGAACAAAGATGGCAGTTCTCAAAAGCTGTGCTTCATTGCAGAAAAGTTTGGGCTTATTTATAAGACTGTGGATGCCTAGGGTTGATTGCTTCTAGAAAATCCAATCATTCCAACAACTTGAAAGCCACATTTTAATTTAATTCTTGCTAGTTCTTGCTTTCCTTCTGACAAATTCTCTTTGGTCTCCTACACGACACGTACTATGACTCATTGTTGTGTTCTCGGCGTGGGCACATCTGACCGAGAGCAAATATTCAAGAGTGAAAAGAAATGAGAGCCAGACTCCGCTGCTCTCCTCTGATTACATCGTGACTCAGAGGACACCCACCAGCAGCTTTATTCATTATTGGATATTAAAATCAAAGGCCGTGAATATGCAGCAACAGAGTTGTCCAAATTGAAGCCCATCTGTGCATCCTGGTAGAAGTTTTCAGAGCGTATGTAGGCAATTTTAATAAACTTCTCAGTTTTCAATCTTTCCCAAGGGATTGAATAAAACTTCAGCATTACCTTAACGCATCTTGGAGCAACACCAGCTCCTTCCTCACTCCAGATACTTTAAGAGCATGGGGGATGCACTTGCCAGTTTCGAAGAGCTGCTCCCTGCCCCGATGCAGTCCGGTGTCCTTCCTGGGATGTGGATCCCTTTTCTCCCCCATCCCTCTCAGTAAATTTCTCATCACTCCATCAACCTTGATATTTTTCTCATTACAACCTAAGAGTGCAGTAACTCGGGTCTAAGAGTTTCTGCCTTTTGAATTCATCTTGCTTTCTCTTATCAGAAATCAAGTGAGGGAACTTTGGGAAGGAGAAAGACGATCTGAGTGAACTTCCAAAGTGTGCTTCTTCAGATACTTAAAAACAACTTCAGAGGCACAAAATCTCCACTGCTAATGCCTTTACTTGAGCAGGCTCTGATTATAAGATTGAGAGATCGGTCCCACTCCCTCCTCCACCCACCTACCAATTTTCTTTTAGTTTGCCTCTCATCTCAAATGCTGGAACATTCTTCCTAACATTCTTTCACAGTTGAGGGGAGGGAGCAAGAGATCTTAATAGAAAATGGATTCCAGAAGAGTCAGACAGGTCTTTGTTTGTCTTTGAGAAGTTGTTTAAATCTCTCGAAGCTATGCTTTCTTTATAGTCAAATAAAGATTAAAATGGTTTCTACTTCATGAGGTTGTTATGATAATTAAATGGGCTAAGACACTTGCCATTTTCACATTAAGCATTCAATACAAGTGAAAAACGATTATTATTGCTATTAGAATAGGGGAACAATTCACTCGTCTTCAGAATCGTCTTTCGTACAAGCAGCGTGTAGCCCCAGCGAGAAGTAGCATTTACTATAGCACCTGCCATTAGCCGAGCATTGTGACGAGCACTTGGTACATATTAACTCATTTGATACTCACTTAACACGAGTACTTTCTGTACATGAACTCACTTAATGCTCACAACAATGCCATGAGGGAAGTGCCGTTATTGTTTTCATCTCGCATGTAAGGCAGCCATGACATAGGCAGTGACATAACCCGTTGAGGTTACATGACTGGAGAGTGGCAGGGCCAAAGTCTAACCTTGGCAGTCTGGATCCAGAGGCCTTTCTCCCAATCACAGTGATATGTGACTTCCGGAAAGAAACTGTCCCAGTGGGGGTGGGGAGGAAGGGGGCACTGCAGTTATTGTAGGTGTCCCCAGTGGCTGCATAGCTCTGACCAGGTGTGTGGTTTGTTGACTGACTTGGATATTTCCAATGGTTTCTCTTCCTCCTCTAGAGTGTGTAGTCTTCAGGGTCAGAGACAATACTTGTGGTTTATCTGTGCTGAGCACCATGTTTTATAGACTGCAGGTCCACAGCTGGGCTTATTGATGGCTCGCTCTATCTTTTGTTTTCCCACAGGGCCCCGGGAGCAGTGAGTAGGTCCCAGAGCCCAGAGTTAAAAAGTGGTCTGTGGTTTGGCCTCCACTGCCCCTTGTGAAATGCCCATGAACACTCCTGGGGTCTCAAAGCTCTTGTTCATGTGAAAAAATGCCAGCATTTCAGAGAACAGCACTTATCTCCGGAAGCTTCTCGGATGCCGGCACCTGCAGTTGTCGGCCTAGTGGTGTCAGCCTGGTGGTTCCTGGTGGTGTTGGCTTGGTGGTGTCTGGTAGCGTCAGCCCCGTGGTGTTGGCCTGGTGGTGCCTGGTGGTGCTGGCCTGGTGGTGCCAGCCTGGTACTGAGCCCTAGCAGGACTGGCAGCCCCCTTTGCCATAACCACTGGGCTCCCCAGACTGAAGTACAGATGCCTCTGAGAACCAGAACATGAGAACCAACCCAAAGAGAAGTCAGAAAGAGCCCAGGAGAGAAAACAGTAGGTGGTCCCCATCAGTCAAAACACTTCCCACCCCAGAACTTGGAAAAATGTCCTTATAGCCGAGTGGGAGCCCTGCAGGAGGCTGTGGGGGGGGCACTGCAACCTAGAAGGGAAAGGGCTTTCTATGAAAACAACTGTTCTGCTCTTTGCTGTCTTAGTGCATAAAGTAAAGCTCATAGTATAAAATGAATATTTCAAGAATCAAGCCTTTCCCAGTCCCAGTCTCCACTATAACATGGAGCATCCCTGAGGTGAAGTGTGCTGTGACTGCTGAAGTCTTGCTCTGGGATTTAGAACCTGTCTGGACCGACCTGCTTAGCAGCCAGGAAGTAAGGGTTCAACCCCAGGCTCAGAGTCTTATGGGGTGTGTGACGCTGTGGAAATTGTCCAGCTCTCTCCAAGTCTCAGTTTTTCAACTGTAAAAAAAAGGGGACAGTCATATTTCTACCTTTCTGGGTTATTTTGAGAGTTAAATCAGATACATCTGATAAAGCACTCGGAACTTAGTAGTTGCTCAGTTAATGCATTCTTCTGTATTGTCTGACATTTAGATCCTAATCATTTACTAGAATGTTGATACTCTGAGGTAGGGACTTTGTTTTGTCCAATGCTATATCACAAGCATTTAGAACAGTGCTTGGTACATAATAGTACCTCAAACAAATTACTGAGTGAATGAGTGTATGAAACACTTTAGAAAAGTGTGAGCTTTACAGCAGATTGGTAGTGAGGACTACTCTATGAACTGAAGACATACAGAGCTTCCTTGTGAACTTGTATAACAGTGTCACCCTAGAGCTCATTTCTAGCTCACATCATATGGGATTCTCACCTTTTATCCCTTTTTACATCATAAGGGATTCCTGCCTTTTGCATCCCTTGTTCACATCATATGGGATTTGTACCTTTTATGCCTTTTCTGATTCTTCTTCACTCTTTCTTTCTGGTTCCACTTTGGATTTCTTATTGATATAGTGTTTATAAATGACCAGCCCCTATCTGAAATAAGATGGTGACCCATTTTTCCTAGTGTTTATAAATGACCAGCTCTTATCCTGATGTAAGGTGGTGACCCGTTTTCCCTAGTGTTTAAACATGACCAGTCCCTATCCTGATGTAAGGTGGAGACCTATTCTCCTTAGTGTTTATCAATGATCAGCCCTTCTCCTATTGTAAGATGGGGACATGTTCTCCGTAGCTGACTTCCTTTCACAGATGTTATTGTCAGAAAACTTCTGGGTTTGGGAGAAACTGGATCCCTTTCCTACCCCGTGTAAATTTTAGTTTAATGAGTCAGTGGGAAAAGAACACCAGGTATAATGCAATTCTCATTTCTTTCTGCTGTGATATTTTGGTCATGGGTACCCCAGAGGACAATTTGAAACAGAATGCGGGTATCTCAACAATGCAAAGCTCATTATCTAAAAAGAATTTCACACCATTCCCAGTAATTGTAAATTATATATTTATACAACAATCTAAACTTGTTCTCACAATACAAAGATTGGCACATCTGATTTTTAAAGAGAAAGAGGGAGAGGGAGAAAAGACAGAACAAATTTTAAAAAAGGATCAAATCAAAATATTTTATAGCCCTTCAAAGCTGTCTTTTGGGAACTCCTAGGCTCTGGGCACCCTGTCCTCTACTGATTTAAAAAATTCCAAATTACCAGTCAAGAAATCTTTGAACCCACCCATAACCTGTAAGCTCTCACTTGGAAATCTCCTTCTTTGCAGGACCAGACCAATGAACACCTCATATGTTTTGATTTGCAGTTTTTATAACTTTTTCTTTCCTAAAATGTGTATAACCAACTGTAATTCAGTCAGCCCTGGCACACATTCTCAGGACCTTCTGAGGATGGGCAGTCCCGGACCTAGTCCTTATATTGGTCAGAATAAATCATCTTAAACTATTTTACAGAGTTTGGCATCTTTTTGTCAACAGAATTGATCATCTACTTTGAGTAAGTCACTGAACCAGATGAATGAGTCCTTAGGCTTCATTGAAACCTGCTTCAGAAATCTTGTTGTAGGAAGATGTACTTGAATGAATATGTTTTGTTTGAAACGAACATTTCGGCATGGTTTGGAAGAATGTTTTTACTATTAAGTTAAATGCAAATCCTGTTAAAGCATTCATTAAAAATTCCTCTGCTCCATTCTTGGTCCTACCAATTAAAACTCAATTGTAGCACTTATTGGCACAAACATATCTGTGGTTCAGAGACATTTTCTGAATTTCTAGACTGCACAAGCCATATTACTTGTCAAGATTGGACAAGTGACTAGAGGTGTTTATCTTTCTGCTAGCTTTCAGAGTTGAGTTGCTGATATTGACACATCAGTTCCTTGACCTTTGGATGCGCTGCAAGAGAATCTCAAAGGATAGTCCAAACATTTGAGAGCAAGCTGTGAAATCAGGTACTGGAGAGAAGCATAGCTGGCACTTGCACAGTCTTTGGGATCAGCACAGTACTGGGTTGAGATGGCACTCTGTGTTCCTGGAGCTTTTGCTGAGCACATTTCAAGTGCAGTGTAGGCTGACATATGGTGGGGGGCACCCCAAACACCAGAATTTATATATAAAAATGTGTATTTGTTTTCACATGTTCACACTTTAGTCATCTTCAAAGTACTCTCCGTCTGAATTGAGTCACTTTTTCCACTGCTCAAACAGTTTTTGAACTTGTCCCTTTTGATGCCTTTTAGGTGCTTCTTCTGTTTTTGTTTCACCTCTTCCACATGGGCAAAATGTTTCCCTTTAAGGACTCTTTTCATCGTTGGAAACAAACAAAAAAATCTCTCGGGGCAAGATTGAGTGAATAGGGAGGGTGGGGCAGGGAGGTCATGCCGTTTTTGGTAAAAAACTACTGAACACTCAGCACGGTGGGGGCAGGTATGTTTGCCACAACTTGGGATGTTTCTTCCACAAACCATGATGAAATCTTCTCAAAACTTCCAGACAAAAACTTTGGTTGATTGTTGATCTGGAGGAATAAATTCTGAGTGTACAACAAGGGCCCTGCCCTCCGAAAGATAATTCTGTTTTGTTGGAGGTGGGGGAGAAATACCTCCCCCCCCGTACATCAACCTACCTAATTATTCCTTGGAATTGCTGAATTTTTAGTGATGAGCAGTTTGAACACAAGTTATTTTTCTTGGGTGATGTATTTTTGAACTCCCTGGGGACATGTACATGAGATAGGGTCCTTTAATCTGTTATGGGTAACCCTGCTCTCTCAGAAATGCCCAGGACTCTGGACAGCATTATTCAAGTAACATCTTGATGAATAGCAAAACATTTTTATATCCTACAAACTTGAACTAACTCAAACAAACATGATTGTGACTGGGTAAAAGGCAAAGGCAATTTTAAACAGTAATTAGCAGAATCTATATTTTGGGGAAAATGAATCTGGTCAAGGAAATGAGGCTCCTTGGACTCTGCATTGCCTCCCAAATCTTCTGTGAATTAAGAAGTACTGACATTTTTATGAAACAAGGTCATTCTCAGCACGAGTGTCTGCTTTTCACATCATGGCTGCCTCCGTAAAGGCCCACCTCAAAGTGAGAGGCATGAGAGAGACTTCACAGGACGCTTCAAACAATCACCAAGGAAGCAGCAGGGGAAACAAAGCACAGCATCTTTGCCCTGAAGAGCTCTGGCAATAGACATAAAAGCACCATGAGTGCACAGAGAAGCGGCCCTAAATGCTGCATAACTGCGGAGAGTCTCAGCCAAACGAATTATCACAGAAGACTCTGAATGAGAGAAGCACGCACCTTGACAGTCACTACCTTTGAAAAGCCTCTCATTAGATTAAAGAAACACAATCAGAATTTGCCACCTCCACTAGGGTCCAGGAAAAAGCCATGCGAATAGAACAATAAAAAAATGTATTTGTCTATTTGTGCAGCAGCTCAGTGAGGCCAACGTCAAAAAGAATGTCTCTGCAATATTCCTTTTTCTAAAAAAGAGCGATAAGCTTGCACTTGAAGTCAGAACTCTTTCAGGAGTCAAAGGTTCTCATCCATGGGGAGCTTTTCTACAGTTAACGATGATTCATTAATCAGAATGAGTTATACACTCAACATTTTCTTCAGACTCTCTAAATTAGTTTAACCTATTTGGAAGTGAATTCTTGACATTAAAAGCACAGGGGTTTCCTTCCAATGCCCTCATGGCTCTATACATCTGTAACTGGGGTTCCATCTGGTACTGTTGGGTTGAAAAAGAGACACTTGAACTTCAAGTTAAATAAAGTGATGACCTGCCTGTACACAGTGGGTGGCCACAGTGTGAGAGCAGTTTGTGAGTCTGTGATAAGAACTGAAGAGTCCTGTACCATCTTTGATGGCATTTCTGATAATAATCATCATGAATGGGTGCTTTAGTGAGAACACAGAGATACTTTTCCAAAATACCTTTCACCTGTTATTTGTTTTTATACTCAGAGAGGACTTGGAAGTAAAAGTCATGTGCTACTGCACAGTTTTAACAGATTAACAAACTTGGGCCAAGGGGCATCAAATGATGTGCTTCAAATCAGGCATTGAGTGGCAGTGGGAGTGAACATGAACTTCCCTGGTCTAGGTCACTGTTCCTTCTCAATCACAGTCAGTCATTTTTCTGCCACCCGCCATTGCAGCTGCAGCTCCACCAACCCTGAAGAAGAATGTGCCGGGAGCACTGGGTGTCAGAACCTTCCAACACATAACCAGTTACTCATGTGCCCAGAACCTTTCTCTGAAGATGTCTGGTGAGCATTGGTTGCCCACCGCTGTGTTTCTCTCTCTGACACCTGTTCCCTGGGCCACAGTGCCAGACCTCCTAAGTGGGGTTGGATGGCCCGGAAGAAAGGGATCTGTAGTGACACACACTTGTGTTTGTAGATGGACCAGAGAGGTCTCATCTGGGCACTCTTGACATGATACCACTGGATGGATGAACTCGGGGAGTCCACGAACCACTGAAGTTATGCGCTGTCTCCCAGCATATGCACCTGGTCATTTTCCTGGGGAAAGGATCCATAAAGTCACCAGGTATTCAGAGGGCTCTGTGGCGCTAACAGGCTTAGGTAGAAACAGCTGCTTTCTATTTTACCTTTGGAACATTTAGTAGAAAATACACCAAAAATCTCAAATTCCATAGCAAATGGGAAAATTCTAGAAATGCTGTTACCAGAAATTCTAGAAATGATGACACCCATAAAGATGAAGCAGATACAGGATAGATATGTGACAGCAGGCAATATGTGTCAATAGAGTTGCATTTCCTGAAGAAGGTATCCATCAAGCCAAGGACCTGGGAACTTGGCTTTCAGCTGCAGCTCTAAGACATTTATACCACTGAGGTAAACATGAATATAACACAGTGCTTTCTAGAGATAAACTTCAGGTTATCACAGCTAGAAGTCCTCTTCCACTTGCTCACAGATGTGCAGGTACACAATCAAGAAAGGTTTTATTTTGTGACATTCAAATAGGAAATTTTATAAAACAACATAGAGCGTATATACAAAGTATGGGTAATTGTCTGTGAATTATTTTTCCAACATACAGTGCTAAGAGCTGTATATTATATGAATTGTGTACTCAATACTGCAAAAATGTGTGGGCTGAGTGAGATGGTGACTAAGCTCAGGAATCGTCCAGAAAAGGGATGTGCTTAGAGCAAACAGACTGAAAGGGAGAAAATAAATGGAATACATAGAAAATGATAGACATGAAGTGATGAGGAAAACAGAAGTAGGAGGAGGGACAGACATTTCCTGTAAAACCTACTTGGTAACTAGTGAGTTTGCAACTAGGGTTGGAGGTCGCTGCTCCATCTCCTACGGAGAAAAAACTGAAAATAATGGTGTGGCCAAGAACTCCCAGGGCAGGGCCAGCACCTGGCATAGGGCAGGTGCTCAACATGCATTCATCCAATAAATAAGCTGCTCTGTGGGATGATGCAGCACGGAGAGCCACATCCCTGACTGCATTGTCAAGGCTATACCATTTCTACTAAAATGGTGGTCTGTGTTTGGACAGACCTTCAGCCACACAGGAGTGGGACCTTGCAGAAGGTGGGCCGGCATGGTGGGCCGGGTGGCACAGCACAGGGTCTCTTTAATCCCTTAAAAACGTATCTGAAAGTTGAATGTGGTATTTTCTCCAAGAGAACTTCCCTGACTGATCACTAAGTGAACACAGACAGTGCACACTGAAGGCCCATTCCTGGTCCTCCACTGCCCTAGGTATCCTGCACGCAGAGTCTCAGGCCCAGAGCCCGTGTCCCCCAATGGTCTTGGTGCTCATGGAAGTGGAAGCACTGAGTTCCTCCTCTGACCTCCCGCAGCAGCCCATGAGGAGGTGCCATGTACATGTCCATTTTACCAGGAGGGAATGGAGACCTGTGTTGAGTCACGTCCATAAGGACACCCATCTAGCCAAGACCCAGACCTAGGGAGGCTGGTATGGAGCCTGTGGTCCTCACCACCTTACCACTTTTCTGTATGATAGTGCCACCACCAGCTGAATCCTGGATTCTGCCCAGTTAGAACTTCAGAGCAAGAGGACAATGTGAGATCCTAGATTTCCACCAAGAGAAAGTCTGCTATGATGTAAGGGGTATGGGTTTGGGACCAGACACATCTGAGGCCGACCTTCCTACCTGCCTCAACTGGGACTAGTCATTCGCTCCATCCATTCCTCACCTGTCAAGTTGAGCTACTGTTTGCCTGGTTGTGGCAGAAATTGATGATTGCATATTCAATCTACCTTGAAAACCGCCTGGAACCCAGTAAGTGGTAATTATTATCCCTATTAGAAAGGAATCTTCAGTTTCATGCTTGTCATAAATAGCTTGAAACCTTTATTTGAGCATCCTTTAGAAGAGCTATATTATCCTAAGTGAATATTCAAATAAAATCTGTATTTCTAAAACTATCCTAAGTGAAGTAATGCAGGAATGGAAAACCAAACACTACATGTTCTCATTTATAAGTGGGAGCTAAGCTAAGGAACTGCAAAGGCACAGAGATGGTATTGTGGACACTGGAGACTTGGAGGAGGGAGGAGGAGAGGATGGAGGGATACAAAAATCACTTTTTGGACTTAATGTGCACTAGTGGGGGTGATGAGTACACTCAAAGCCCAGACTTCTTCACCACTATATGATGCATCCATGTCACCAAAACCATGGGTGCCCCTAGAGCTATTGAAAAATAAACAGACACAAAAAACAAACCAAAAAACCCTCCAGCAGCATTGGTAATCATTAGCGGCAACTACTCATTCAGAGGAAATAGGTTGGATCCAATAAAGGACCGGTCATTTTGCAGGGGCAGGCCCAGTACAGCAGAGGACTGAGGGATTGGATGGAATCCCCAAGAACCTTCTGGAACCCAGCATCTGTCTCCAGATGGCCCTGACCCTTGGGTTCTACCTTTACTTTCTAGGTACCCTTGAGCAAGGATGCCCCAGGACCGACATCATGGCCAGGTCCAGAGCCGTCCAGGGACATGAGGACTAACTCAGACCTGGCCAGGCCACAGGGGCATGTGCACTTTCCTTGGCCTGTGGAGAGTGAGAAGCAGGAGGCTTGGCCTCCCTTGCTTTTGGTCTCTGATGTCTCAGAAAAGAGGAGGAATGGATCCACTGAACTTTGGATTATCAAATTTGGGGTATAAAGTGTTACCTATATGCAGGCAGCCACTATAATCAAATTGGTAATGCCCAGGGTCACAGAACCACTTCCCTGGGTGTAGGCCAGGACAGATGAAAGCATGCTTAGCTGCTTCAGGAAAGAGAGTCCTGGCCGCTAATTCAGTTATCGAAGCCCTGGCAGCATGCTAATGTAATCGGCCAATTGGCAGCATAATAATCTATTTTTCTTTATCTTCCTGCTCTTTCCCAGTACTATTAGGTTCTTACACCAAGGTTTTCTGAGAAATAAAGCAATTATATTAATGTTGTCAGTCACCGCTGCCAGGCTGATCAATAACAACAATGTTAACCTGACTAATTAATTGCTAGCAATCACCTAACTAACTTGAAGAAACTATTTGTTGCACAAAACAGAATAAACAAATGCTCTAAGCGATGCTTGCAATGTGCTATCTGAAAGACAAAAGATTTCAGTTCTTCTCTAAAATAGAATCTTTCTGCTCTAAGTCACGCAGTAGCCTCTTGTGTTTCTTTCTGAATGGGAGTATACGTTTTTAATGGCAAGTGTCACCCAAGGCTTCTGAGAATGAAGGTGTCTGGAATGGTCACTGCAGATGTGCTGACTGTGCACTGGCCACCTAAATAATTTGAGTCTGATGGAGCCAGGCATAGCTAACCCCTTCTCAGGTCTTATCTACATGAATAGTTGTCTGGGTTACCTGGTTTAATCATAGCCAAATGGGCATTTCTTGAGATTTTTTTTGAAACAAGGGAGTAATTTAAATATTCCTTTTAAAAAAAGCCCACAGAGTTGTATTGAAATAATTAGAAATTTAATTTTGGGGTGTCTTTAACTCATCATAGGTTTAAAATGACCTGGCCTTTTACTCAGGCTGGGGACTGCTTAGAAATAGGATCTTGGTTTCTTGACTGAAAGACTCAGTAAAGCTATTTGTGCTAGAAGCTTGTTTTCCTGGGATTGTGGGGCATCTAGGTAATCTGAAACTTACATGGTATCTCTAACATGGTAACTCTTTTTTTTATTTTTATTTTTATTTATTTATTTATTTATTTTTGAGTTGGAGTCTCACTCGGGCTCCCGGCCACCACAGCCTCGCCTGCTGGGCTCCGGCTATCCTTCTACCTCAACCTTCCAAGTAGCCAGAATTATAGGCATGCGCTACCACACCCGGCTGATTTTCTTGATTTATTGTAGAGATGAGGTCTCGCTGCCCAGGCGGGTCTCGAACCCACGGGCTCAGGGAATCCACTCACTTCAGCCTCCCAAAGGTGCGGGATTACAGGCTGAGCCACCGAGCCCGGCTGACCCTTTTTTTAAATTAAAAAAAAAAAACTCATGAGTAATGAGCTACAAATGCTGATTTCTGGGCTGACCCCCTGGAGATTCACACAGTGGATTGAGTGTTGGTGACAAGAATCCACAATTGGAACAAGTGTCCAGGAGATTTCAGTACACAGGGGCCATGGTCCTCGCTATGAGAATGGTGGTCAGAGCCCAGACCCTTCCAGTGCAGAGACTTCTGAGTCTTCTGAACCTGATCAAATCCTAAACTCCCCTGAGCAGGGTCTCCAGGAGATCAAGGGTGTCGGGGGCGTGGGGTTGATGGTAGCAGCAACAGCTGTTTCCATACAGATCACTCCAGAGTTACATGTAACTGCCTGAATTGTAGTCCCTGGCATCCGTGGGCTCAACAGCCGTGTGCAGATGGCCTCATGGGCACTTCAGATGTCCCCATGTTACCTGGGAAGACAAGAGATCAAATGTGAGTCCTGGAAAGCTACTGTGTAGATTCCACCTCTTAGCTAGGAGACACGAGGAGCCCACTGCCTAGCCTTACATCTCTGCAACTTACACGTTTTCCATCTTCACAGACTCAGGCATCTACCATCCTCAAAATCTGTTTATTTAAGCATCTGCAACAGGACAGGAGGGCTCATTTTTTGTTTTGTTTTGTTTTCATGGAATAGTCCTTAAATCAAAGCCAGGTCTTTGTGAAGCCATGCTGACCCACACTTAGGATCTGATGACAGTCTCAGGATCTGGTATTGTTATGGCCCGATCCGGTACGTTGGCTGCTGTCCCTCATGGCTAATTAAAATACGAGCGGCAGAGACTGGGAGAAAATCAAGTGTTTATCTTCTATAACCAGGTTATAGGGAGACAGGTTGCCATTGTTGCTGAAAAGCCTGCTCCAAACCACACAATTACATTCCAGTACTTATACCTAAGATCCATAGTCCCTCACTCACCCTGAGGTTGAAGACTTCATGTTGTTTTAGTGTGATTTGAGATTTACATGAGCGATTCTTATATGTGAATACTAATGTGACACAAAGTCTCCTGATCATGTTGATATTTTAGATAACAATTTGGAATTTACAATATGTTCTTTTACAGTTTGTTTTAGAGGAAGGGGCAGCCAATTGCAATATTTAGAAGGGAAAATCGTAACATTTAAGATGGTAATGTTAGTTGTAACGATCTTTTCTTTCCAGAACCCTGGCCTACAGCAGTCTGATATCCTTTTAGTCACAAATGGAGGGGAGGTGGGCAGTGCCCATTCCAAGCTTTCACACCCAATCCCGCTGGCCCTGGTCCAGTCTCCTAATCATTAGGTGGGCTGGCTTGCTGGCTGTTTCTTCTTCAGCATCAGCAAGGGCTACTAGATAAGATTGTCCAGTTGGGCAAGCAGCTTTTATGTTTAGCCCAGCTCAGCTGCAAAAAAAAAAAAAAAAAAAAATAGGATACAAGTTTTCAAGACTTTTCTAAATGACTATTCTAATATAACCAAAATGGCTTCTTTTCTGTCTATAACTGCCTTGTGAATTGTGGTATTCTTATGCCTTTTTTATCTGGGTAGTGACTCAGTGCCTGCTGAATTATAACACCCCTGAGAAGGAATGGAAGCTAAAATTAAAATAGAAATTTAATTTAATAGAAATTAAAATGGTTAAATCAGGAAAAAGATGAGTAGAATCTCCCAAATCCTTTTTAAATACGCTTTGTAGGATGACAGTGATATTATTAACTGTCAGTAGTTGAAGAGCAAAGTTTGAATAATTTTATTTTCCTTTATCCCCACAAATTAAAACCAAAATACCGCACTGGTTCTTTTTTCAAATTAAAAATTATGAGACTTTGAATGGGCATTAGGGATTAGACAGAAGAGAGTAAATTGTATTTCTTACGAACAATGAAGATACTGCCTATTTTATTTTTATTCCATGGAAAATGTTGTGGCCTTTGGTTTTAGCAGAGGATTCACTTAATAAATATTTTTGATTGCCTACTATGTGCAAGGTACTGCATGAGCTACCAGATAAAACGTTTGTCTTTCCTCAAGGGACTTACAGTGGGAGAGGAAGGCATGACTGCAATTCATTATAACCCAGGATAGAGGACAGGTGGGATTAAAATTGCAAAACAGCTGGGCTCGGTGGCTCAGCCTGTAATCCCGCGCCTTTGTGAGGCTGAGTTGAGTGGATTGCCTGAACCCACAGGTTCGAGACCTGCCTGGGCAGTGAGACCTCATCTCTACAATAAATCAAAAAATCAGCCGGGTGTGGTAGCGCATGCCTGTAATTCTGGCTACTTGGAAGGCTGAGGCGGAAGGATTGCTGGAGCCCAGCAGGTCGAGGCTGCAGTGGCTGGGAGCAGCCACTGCATTCCAGTCTGGGCGACAGAGTGAGACTCCAACTCAAAAAAAAAAAAAAATTGCAAAACGACTGCCAGGATAGGCCAAGGGCAATCGGGGCGGATGCTGGCCCAGTCCCGGAGATGCGCAGCCACCGGGTCTGCAGGTGTTTGCACCTGCAGAGATGACAAAGGTTGAGGGAGAGACTGTGAATTCAGAAAGCCCTCCTGGTTGAAAGGATTGGAGGAAAGTAGTTGGGTCTTTGAGGAGTGGATGGAGTTTGAATCAAGTTAGATGAAGTAAACTGCTAGAAATACAGAGTCAGTGAATGTTCGAGGTTCAGCTGAGGGCCTCAGTCAACTCTGTCTCCCGAATCAGGGAATAGCACAGACAGGCTCAGGGAAGGATGGGGGAGGCTGGGAGAAACCCCAGGGAGCAGAGAAGGGCTCAGCTACCCCAAGGGAGGATGGGGAGGGGGTGTCTGGACAGAGGACAGGTGCAGAGTGTGCCAGATGCTTCCTGTGCTCTGTCCCTGCAGGTCTTTGGGTGGCAGGAGGCAGAGGAAATCTGGAAGACTGGCCGTGGGGTTTCTGAGCTCTAGGCACGAACAGACCAAGACGTCATTGCACTGGGAAGAAGAAACCTCAGCAATGACGCTAGTGAGTTGCCTGCGTGAATCAGGCTGGGGCTCAGATCTGCGATCAAACCACTGTGGCAATAAAGAAAATCACATTTTCCAAAGACGCAAATCTGTGTTGCTGAAAGTCATACCTGCGACGCAGCTAAAGGATTTAGTTCTTAGTAAAGGCGGATATTATTAGCAGCTGGCAAACTTGGAAGCTTTTCAAGATGTCCAAGTTAAACTTGCCTTTTGTCAGTTAAACTCCTTTCTCCTTGTCTGCTCCCACTGGAGATAGAAAACAGATCTTTATTCCATCTTCTGCGTCACTGATGATTTTTCTTGCTCAGGGCAGGTTTGCTCTCCTCTCTCCAGCCTCCAATTTGTCAAGACTTAATCCATTTCTGTTTCTCTACACTGGAAAATGTTCAAACCTAACTGTAAAATATGCCAAGGCAATGTTGAAAAAACCAGGAGGGCATTTCAGAGGGTAGGGGTCACATTCAACCCATCGAGTGATTCCATTCACATTCACTGAAGAAGGAAAACAGGCCCAGGGGTTACAGGCCACTCCCTCTGATGGCGAGACCCCCATCAGCCCTGAGCTTTAGCTGTCTAGTCTGAGCTGATGCTCATGGGAACTGCCATGGAGTGCTCACTGCTGGTCTTAAGGGGCCACTGTGTCCCCAGGACACAGAGTCCTGGGTCCCTCGGCGGATGTCCATTCTGTGATAGAAGTCCTGTACTCCAGGAGATGGTGTGAATGCAGCTCAAGTGTCCCCAACTTGATGGTTTTATTTTTAGGTCCTTTCAGCAGACCACGACGATGCCCCCCTTCCTGTGCTCTTGGCTGGCAGCAGCCCAGGATGAGTGAGGGAAGGTACTGGGGTCAGAGCACATTGATCCGTGGGTCCCTCCCTGGCTATAAGACATGGCCCAGCTGCCCCGCTGGTGCCCGCTTCCTGCCTGCAGCTAACATCCTCAGGTTAGGGGCACCTGGAGGGGAAGGCCCCAGTTTTGACAGAGCCGGCGATGCGACCTTTTCCCTTTCACAGACTCCAAGGATCGCTGGCCAGGAGAACTCAGAGCAGAGCAGGTATGCAGGCGGGGGTTCACTCTTCTGGAACATGCCCCTATTTTCCCTCCCCCACCACCCGTGGTTCTGAGCTGTAGGGCACCAGTGACCATCTTCTGGCCACTTGTCCCCAAGTGAGGAAGATCAGCACTCTGTGCTCTGGGTCTGCCATCGTGCATGGCTTGTTTTCTGTTTTGATGATTCAAGGACAAGTTGAGAATGAAAATACACTGCGATCCCTGAGAGTTGGAAGTCCTGCAGGTGGCCCCACAGCTGGACTGGACGTGACCCACTGTTGGGGACACTTTGTACAAGACTTCAGGAGAGAGATGAGAGAAGAAATGGGAGGCAACCAGAGCTTAATAGGCTGTGGCCGTTGCCTTTGTGGGCTTTATTTATTCTTCTAAATTCCCTCTTTAATTTCCCCAGTGAGCTGCTTCTCCATGTTGCTATCTATTATTAAAAACACCCGTGCCCCTGGTGCTCTGAAGCCGCCCGGGATACCAGGAACAGTGACTTCACCGTGAATCCACCTGGGGCTTGGTGAATAAATTAAAATAAATGCCCTTTTGAAGAAGGTACTCGACTGTGCTTTGCAAAAACACAGCTTTTGTTGCCTTGTAAATTCTTTCTAATTATCTCAGGTTTAAAATCCAGTACTGATTTGGCCATTTCCTGTTAATCAAATTCCCTGTGGTGGGTAGGATGCATACCTCAAATATTGTAACCAAATTTCAAATTATGATTGAATATATATAAAAATTTTCCATTCTTAAAGATGGCCTGCATTTTACAGATAAAAAGAGTGGTGATGAATTAAATTGCTGGCTTTAGCAATATTTAACTTATTTATTAAATACAGTATGATAGTTTTAAGTAACATGTATTTTGTTTTATAATACATAGTCACTTAAGAGAATTTGGAAAAGAAAGAAGCAGAAGTTATTCTGCATGTGGCTTTACACTCAGAGATAAAAACTGTTTATATTTAGATATTCTCCCCCAATTTTTGGTATACTTTTATAATGTTTTTTTTCACATTTTAGAATGTTACTCCATATTATTGAATGTTTTTAAAGATGTGTGTTAAGATTGGCCACACACTGCCTCCTTATGTGCTGTAAGTTCAGTCTAAGGTTTCCAGTAGGTGAACTGCTCCCCAGCTGGACGTGTCACCAGCCGTCATTCGCTCTTGTGCCAATCACTGAGTTTTGACCAAGCACAGGCAGTTGAGTAAGGTGCACAGAGCTGTCACCAACCAGCTGTTTCAGTCTCTCTCTGTCCTTCCTGACTTCTGTCCCTATGTCCTCTGCCACCACGAGGCTGAGACTGTTCTGGCTCAGGGCTGCCGTTTGCAAATCATTCTTTGCTAAATTAAATTCTGTTAAATGTAATTTGTCTGAGACTTTTCTTTAACAGGCGTTTTTATGACTAAATGCCACTGCATTAAACAAAGGTGCTGTCATCCTCCTAATCCTTCATTACGGTTCATTTGGCTGTTTCTTATTTTGAACGGTTATGATCCCATTGGGGTGAGCATCTTTGTGCATATATATATATATATATCTGTGCATATTTGATTATTTCTTAAGAAATTAGAATTGGAAAAATTCTGAGGGTTAAATTATCGTTTTAAAAAGTATTAACATTTTAAAGTAACACACACCTGTCAAATCACCCTTCATATTTGCCTTGGCAACTGACAGTGCCTTCAATAGCGGCTAACACTCTATCTATGTTTTTAACCAGGATACGCCGGTTCTTGCCGTAAAGAGAATTCCTAGTGTGAAGACAAGCTGCTAAGGGAGCTGCGTGTAATCCAGAGGCTGACACCGCGGGTGACACCGACGGGGGACAACCTGTGGGCTGCAGCTCCTGGCCCTCAGTCACTCTCCTGCCATGCCAACACCAGTTTTTTCATTCTGTTTTTTCTTCTCTTTTCTTTCTTCCAGTCTTTTTTTTTTTTTTTTTTTTTTTACTTTTTGGTTTGTTTTACATTTGAGAGGAAGCCTAATTCCTACAATGCTCAGAAAGCTTATTACTAGTTTCTCGGGTCAATAGTGTGTCCCTGTGTCCAGCACAGTGGTCAGCCCAGCTCCTGGGGCAGGGGAGGTACAGTGTGGTGCCTCTCTAGGGCTCATCCAGTCATCTCCAGAGCGCCATAGGCCGCCCAGACACGTAAGCCCCGTTAAAGTCCAGTGGCAGGTCCTGGCTCTGCCCCATGCCTCTGCCTGCTGGCATGTCTTGTCACACTTCCTCGATCTTTCATCAGAATGAAATAGCAGAGTCTGCACATGTCCTCCTCCTGTATTGCCGCTGAGTCTTGGCCAGGGTGACTCTCCTGGATCACCCCCGCTGAAGTCAATGCCTCGGTGCCTCCATAGCTCTCCTCGAAACTTTGTTTCTTTACAGTCTTCTGAATGGAGTATGGTCATCTTAGTCTCTTCCTTGGAATCTTTTGTTATACATTTTTTTGTGTGCTTAAAAATCACAGGGGCACAAAATGGATTTGATTAAATCTCACTCCCCTGCAAAGCTTCCATTCTGTTTTATTATTGTATTCTTCTCCCATACTCCCCCATCACTGATCCTAGTCTGTGCTTGCTCTTTGGCAACCATTCTCGTTTATCTCCTGAGTGTCCTCTGACAGGGAGATGTGCTCCTTTGGAAACCACACAGTGTTGCACTGTGTAACCGATGGTACACAGTGACTTTTGCAGTCTCCATTACTCCTTAAAATCAACCTTAAGTGATTAAGATCATTCCTGCTGCAATATACACATCCAATAGCTTACTCCTGACTGCTGTGTTGGGCGCCATTGGTGGCAGGTGCCGTATTCTGCTTATCTACAGCTCTTGGAATGGTCTCCCGAGCCACCACCTTCACTATGACAAGCAAGGCTGTCAGCCTCATGCCCATTTCCTTGTAGACATGTGGGGGAGTTTCTTTGAAATCAATGTCAAGAAATGGGGTGGTTAGGCACAGGAAATTGTGGCAAACAGAATTGCCACCCCAACTCTCCACTTGGCCTGTGTTCACTTTCCATGTAGCTTGTCCCCACTTAAGTGGGTGTACACCCTCACTTGACAGAGCTTGGCCAGCAGAGTCTGGGTGGAAGTGAGTGCACCAGTTCTGAACCCAGGCACAACTTTGCCTCCCGGGCTCCCCTTTCCTCTTGGCCTGTGCTGTTGCCATGCTGAGCCCGCATGCAGCCTGCCTGCTGGTCAAGATGGGTGAAGAACATCAGGGAAACTCTCAGCTCAGCCACAGCAGGGAGCCAGACTAGACCATTCTGCAACTTGACATCCCCAGCCCCATCAAACCTTCAGGAGGTGACTTGCTGCAGCGATTCATGAAGAGCCAGTGGAGACCCACAGGGTTGCTCTGAGGGACACCCAGGGGCATCGGGGTAAGCATCACCTGCCCTCGGGGACCCCTGGAGCTCTGCAGAGGTTACAGTACAGCCTAGTAGAGTGGTGGAGACAGCACGTCAGGATCACTTTCCAGGACAGTGGGACCAGTGTGTCCTTCTGACAGGGCTGGACAAGGGTTCTGTCTGCAGCAGGTGGTCACTGATGGCAGCGTGTCTCATGAATATCTCCACGGAGACTTTGATGGTTTCCTCATATGTGCATTTGCCATCTGGGTCCCCCTGTCTCAAGTGCCAATTTGTGTCCCTCGTGTGTGTTTTCTGTGGGATTGCGTGTCTTCAGAGATGTGCAGGAATCCTTGCATATTCTAGAAATGAACTCCTTATAAGTCTTAGGCATGGCAGACATCTTCTGCTGGGCTGTCGCTTGTCTTGTCAACATTGTCTCAACTGGGTCCATGAAACACCCAGTTCATTTTGAAATAATTGACTTATCCATTCCCAGCTTCCATATGCTTTTGTTCTTTTAAAAATTTAATCATTTTAAAAGCCACAATGCTCCAAATGGTGACCTCAAAGCTTTTATTCTATAGTGCTTACCTATATTTTCTTCTTTTCGCTTTTGCATTTGCACTTAAAACGCTAGCTTGTTTAGAGTTTACTTGGTGGTGTAGCTTTTGCTTGGTGTTGTCAAATACAGCTTCTCTAAAAATTATGACTATGAGAACGCAGCACACTTGTCTCTAAAGTTGTCCTCTTGGGGGTGCCTGTCACACCTACAAATGCACAATGTGCCTTTGGAATTTCCTTTGGTGCTTATGGGACTTCTTTGAGAATATGCGTCATGGTGGAAAGTTGGGTCTGGGTTCTGCAAATCACTCGGAATACAATGGTTGAGCAAGCCCAAGAGTACCATTCTCAAGGAGAGAAGCAAGGTAGCTGGTGCTCTTGTGTACCTAAAGGGTTGTTTGTTTTACTACATACACTCTCTATGGAAGCAGCCTGTCACAGTACTGAAGAAGACAGGCTCAAGGTCAGAGCGACTGATTCAAACTCCTGCTCCTTGGGGGTCTGGATCAAACCTAGACCCTCCATTTCTGTATGACAGAGACCAGAGACGATGATCAGTGATAAGCATGGACATGTTCCAGAGAACTCCAGTGGGGCCGACATGCAAGCGTGCCTGCATGGAGTGAGTGATTGGGAAGCAGTGGTTGTCCTCACCATCACCAGCATGCTCCGAGTCTCTCTGTATCATCTCGGACCTTGAGCCTGGGCAAGAAGGCTGCTTCCCCAGCCCCACCGGCTGATTTTGTTTTTCTGATGTTGCTGGCAGTCAGACCCACTGTTCCCCACCACGAGGCAGCCTGGGAAAACAACATTTTCTACATGCTTGTCTTCTGCTCCCCCTTGGATTTTAATTTTTTCTTCGTCATACACCTGTCAATCAGAAAACAAAATTACTTACACACACTAGAATAACTCCACACATATTTATTCCATACGCTTTTGAGGTAAACACATAAATTATGCCTCTGTCTCTCAGACCTTAGAGCTTATTTGCAGCTCCCAGCATTCCCACAAGCAGGTAAGCACAGCTAGAGTTTCTGTGGTCCTTTGTAGCCTTTGGTTCACTGAACGCCTGTTTGAAATGTACAACTTTTGCAGGACAGTGTTCTGTCTAACATTGTGTCGGCTCCTAAAGGAATGCATTCTAGCTTCAATCCAGTAGACAGCACTGGCATGTCACAAGGCAGCATTTTAACCTTCAGCAACAGTAAAACATTTCCTCCCATTGAGGCTATTGTGTCAGAATTAATCACTTAAATAGACATCTTACGTTACCAAATTATAGGCAACAGTAACAACCTCACTAGTCCCTAGTTATCAGAAGTAGAATCCTGTGGATTTCCTGTGGCTCAAATGTCCACGCTTCACCTTCCCTGTCAGCTGCTTTTTCACTGCTGCAAGCCTGCAAGGATGATGAAGTGTGAAGGGGAATCATGAATGCTAAATCTGAGAAACAATTTGACACTAAGGAAAGAGAGGAGAGTAAAAATCCCTCCTTTTTCTTGTGGATTACTTCTAGGGTTTAGGGATCAAAAATAGAAGAGAGAATGGGATAGGGAGAAAAAGTTTGGACAAAACCAAGTTTGTGTGACATCTTTGGCTAGTATTCTTGTGACCGTGGGTGACAACACTATCTGAATCATTCATTCCAACAGGATCTTGGGATACGACCCTGGCCTTCATCAGATCTGTGTTGTGTGGTTGTGGAGGAGGCTGCTCAAGGGAGATCCTGCCTATGGCTAGATTACTGGAGGGGCTGTGGGTTACCCTGGGGTGTGGGCAGAGTTAGAAGCAAGCTGACAATGGAGGAGGCAAAAAATGCTCTTTCTACATTTTGAGGCCCAGACCGAGCTGCGGCCCGGAGGACAGTGAAAGCATGTGTGTGATAAAGAGGCTGGAGCAGAAGAGGATGAAGGCCCAGCTCATCACAGCCATAGTTCCACAGAATTAGAGATGGCTGTTTACCAGGAGCGGAGGGGACTGCCACAGAGTCTGCTCTTTAGTGCTCGCAGAAATCAAGGTGGCAGGGTCAGAGTGATGATTTGGCAGGTGCTGGTTCCAGCAGTTCTGTGGGGGATTCACAAATGGCTTGAGATGAATGCCATCAAAGCAAAGAGCATCCGTTTCCACCGTGGACTTCATTCCTTCTTGGGGGGGGGCTTGTTGAAAAGTATTAAATGCACAGAGCCATGTGGGAAGAATTTGCCTGGGTTCCTCATGAGAGATGGGAAGATACACATTTTCACAGGCAGGTTCTGTTCAGACCAGTAAAGCTTAGGACCCCAGCGATGTTCTTTTAGATATCTGCCCTTATTTTAGAGCAAGCTGTCCTGTCATGGCAGAAGGTAAGCCTGGCCATTGCCCAGCAATGCCTCAACCACCGCCTTCCAGTGAGCACGTTGACTGAATCTCCCATGACTGCGTCTGTCCCAGGAATAATCACCATTGGTGATGCTGTTTATTTGCTGTAGATCATCCAGCGCCTTCATAAAACTCATCCACATTCAATTCAGCCTGTATGAGTCACACATGCTATCAGCCAGAATATTAATATTTCAAGATATAATCCAATGCAGATCAGGAGGTGCTATGAGGACAAAGCACCCATTTACAGTTTCCTATTTATTCAGGACAGGTATGTTTTACTAAGCACAGCTGATGACTCACTGTGTTTTCTTCTTAGATCAGAAATCACTCAGACCAATCAATCATAAATATTCAAGTCTGAGGAGCTGTATATAAAATCTGTAATAGAATCCAAATCATCAGGGTTTTTAAAAACCATATAGTTAATAAATCTAACATTCAAGATAGAACTATATATCCTGAGTTTTTTACAACACTTTTCATCTCTGTTGAAAACAAAGACAGGAAGGAAGAAAAAAAAAAAGAGGAGGAAGGAAAGAAAGAAGGTAGCAATAGCAAAAAAAAAAAAAGGATGGAAAGAACCAATTTAACCTCACCCTTTCCCCACCAGTTGGGAGGAATGGACACCAAGTGACAGGAGGTAGATTGAGGTCCAGGTAAGGCTAAGAACACATGGCTGGAACCAGCTAAAAGCAAGATGCTATTGCTCCCCTCAGCCCCTACTTCCTGCTTGCTGGGGGCATGGCTCAGCCTATAAGACTCTTAGCATGATGCTCATCCTGGGGCAGGCCCTCCCTGCTCCTGAGTGTCTGCTTAGCACTTGAGTCCAGCGACAATACCTGCAAAATGAGTATGCTTTTGTCTAAGACTTACGGTCATGGTTACATATGTGCTAAATTTCTCCCTTCCTGCCTCATTTCCATCTCTCCTTCCCCACTACCTGTCGCCTTCCTTTCCTTCCTCCTTCTCTTCCTCCCTCTCTCCTCCTTTCCTCCCTCCCCCCTCTCTGCCTCCTTCCTTCCTTTTTTCCTTCCTTCCCTCCCTCCCTCCTTCCCTTCTTCCTTCCATCCTTCTTTCCCTCCCTCCCTCAACATTAGTTGACTATTGATTATATTTTAAGTAAATCCATGACCTTGAGAGCACAAGTTTATGAAGGATAGAAACACAGGAATAAACAATTGAAGAGTAATGCAGAGGTCAAGTGAGCTGTAGTGACCAATGATTGAGCGTATTTGATGGTCTCTACATGGAGTGCCTATTTACAGGGCTCTAGAAGGCCACAGATCAAGCCTCTTAGAAACAACTACTAGTATCTGAAGACACTGATGCCATACAGAATTAGAATAATAAATGTGTTGCCATCACAGCTCTTTGCTATAGTTACAATCTTCAACTGTTAGTTCAACTAGTCTATGGTAGAATAAATCCGGGTTAAATTATCTTGAAAAAGTGTACCTTATCATGAATGCACCTTGGTAACAATGACTGATTTGTGTTGGAAGTGAAACCAGGACCTTTGGGGGTCTGGGATGCTGTATCGACATTTTAGTGTTTATTACAATGTTTATGCTGTTAATGAATCAGAGATATGACAAAAATTTCCAATTTATCGGAAAGAAAGACCATTACACATTGCAGCTTTGAAGTTGCCAAGACCTATTCCCAGTCTAAGCAGAAAAGAAATGAGAGAGCCAGGTTTCAGAGCAGTTTGTAATGGGAAATCTGCACAGAAGTATTTATATAACCGAGAGCAGCCTTGGGAGAAAGGAGGTGTTTGCAGGTAAATTGATGCAACGGATTCACTGAAAAAAGGGGCGAACATTGCTAGGCCCAGAGATGCACTTGACGGTGAATAATTCCATCAGAATTATGTGTGCAAATTAGACCAATTACAGTGGCCAATGCTCAGTCACATCCTGGCCGAGAGTGAACAGTTGCGAGAACAGAACTAAAACCAATTCCAGCGAAATACAGAGGACACCCTAGTGGGAACAGAGACTCCTGAGGGAGCGAGCAATGTCGCGTTATTTATCTTCTTTGTGTTTTTTTGAAGGTTGATGCTTTAGAAAAAATATGCATATTTTGTCTGACTATTTGTACATCTCTATTCTCCACAAACAACAGTAGAAACAAAAAACACACAAGATAAAGGCACAAACCTTTTCTCAGACATGCAAAAAGACCAGCTGGAAATCGGCCCAAAGGGTGACCCAGCTGGATCAGAAATCAGAGGCTGCCATTTAGTTTCCTACTTTGTGTTGGAATTTTCCTGCACCCACTTAAATCAGATGTGTGCTGTTAACTAAGGAGCTGCAAGAGGGAGTATGGATATTAAAAGCACTATTTCAAGAAACATCATGCAGAGGAGGACTGGCCCATCTAGGTGCCACATTGGTTCTGTCACACAGAGCAGCCTGGCCTCAGTCTGGTCAGCTATGGGGAGTAGGCAGGGCTTCTAGCAGGATGGAGATAGGTGCTCAGCTCTTCCTGTCACCCTTGCGGTTGGTAGACTTGCCTGGCTCTGTCTCACAGGTAGAGACAGGGTTTGGAGTCATCCAAGGATGAAAGATCTTTCAAGAACTAAGGTTTGGAGCGGGCACACTGTGGCCTCCCTCACATGTGTTGGCCAGAAGGTAAGAAGGTCATCCCAGATTCAGGAGGCAAGAAGTTAGCCCCACCTCCCCATGGGAGGAGTTTCAAAGCCACGCTTGCAAGGGTTGTGGATGGGTAGAGGAGACCATTGTTCAGGCCATTAAGGGAATCAATATCTCTCAGAAGAGGTAAGCAGTTTTAAGGAAACAAGACTGGTAGACAGGTTATCAAAGGCTAGCAACATCAAAACCATTGCTCCACAAAATGCTTGCACTGAAAAGAATAAAGAAAGAGAAAGAAAGGAAAGAAGGAAGGAAGGGAGGGATGGAGGAAAGAAGGAAGGAAGGAAGGAAGGAAGGAAGGAAGGAAGGAAGGAAGGAAGGAAGGAAGGAAGGAAGGGCAAGCTAGCAGAGAAAAGAAAAACTGACACAACCTTAGAATAAACTGTGGTCACTATTCCCTCCTCCTAACATGTTGTCTCACAGCCACTGGAGGTGTACATGCTGCTGGCCTTATGCCATACTTTTAGCACAATAATGAATAATACTAGATGACATTTATTAAGCACCTAGTGTGCACCAAGTACTGTACCATCTATACATTTAATGTTTAAAGTGACTCTATGGTGTCAAACTTACTAAAGAAACTTGTCAAGGAACCACCACTAGTAAGTAACAGAATTCAAATCTAGAGTTATCTGAAACCAACACATGCTTCTCTTACTTTTAATATGAATGTTTAATTACATAAGTAGAAATCTGCAGTGGCATTCGTTGCTTCTTCTGGTAACTAAAAGGCTGCTTCAGCTTCATGGTCATGGAGCCTCACTGTGGCCGAGGATGAAGCTGTGAAAAAGAAACACCATTTCTTTGTGGTTTTGAAACATGGAAACGGTATTGATATTCATATGCCATTCTATAACGTGCTTTTACCCTCATAACAGTTTTTCAGAAGTGTGACCTGGTTAGTCTAACTGCTGCTTATTACTGAACACTTACTTAATCCTTAATAGTGATACACGAGTGCCTCACACTTATACTGACAGAGTATTGATAATTCTAAGGTGTACTTAGGTTAATTCTACCTTTTGTGACCAACATTTTTACTCAAGTCACCTGACTCCTAGGCACAGTGTCTTTCTAGGGTGGGTGCTCAATTATTCCTGGGAGGTATGTTATGTACATTTTAGATGTTCAACTCTGTGAGAATCTCACTTTCCTCATATCCTCACAAACTGGATATCATTGGATGCTTTAGTATTTGACAATCCAAAAGATGGACATGTTGTTTGAATTTTTATCTCCCTAAATATTAGCGAGGATGAATAGGTCTGCATGCTGGCATTCACCATTTGTATTTTCTCTGTTATGAATTGGTCATTCCTTTCTTTGGCTAATTTTTTTATTGTACTGCTTGACCTTGTCTTGTTGATTTGTAGGAATTATTTGTATTTGATGAAGCCCTTTTGCTGTTGCATTGCAAGTTTTTTCTCTGAGAATGTCCTCCTCTATTTATTAGTGGTATATTTTACCAATCAGATCAAGAGTTCAAATTGATCACTTTTTGGTGTCTTTCCCCAAGATCTTCCTTGTTTCAAGGACATAGGCATAATTATTTATCCTTTCTTCCATTATTTTCATTGTGTTGCCTTTTACACTTAGATATTTTAATCTATTCAGAGCTTAGTGCTATAATTGTCATATGAACACATATAACTATTTTTTCCCAAAATGGTTAGACAATTGAATGGAAAATATTTACTGAATAATCTGTCATTGTCACATTAACATGAAATGCTGTGTCCATCATGGCCTGATTTCCCAAGTATGCATGGGTCCGTTTCTGAATTATCTTTTTAATTCCACTGATATAATTGATTATTCCTTAGCCAATGCCACACAGTTTTAATTATAATACCTTAGAGTTTATTTTAATATCAGATAGGGAAAACTCATCTTCTATTATTTCTAAATATTATCTTGACTATTATTGTACATTCACACTTGTACATAAGTTTTAGAATTTAGACTTTCAACTGTTATGAAAACTTGTACTGGGATTTTGTTTGAAATTGATAAATTAATATGGTAAGACTTGACAGTCAAAATACTGAGTTTATATATCTCTAAATATGAAATACCTTTCCATATACTAAGAACTTTTTAAAGGTCTTTTAGTAACATTCGTTTTTCCCATGGATTTTTTTTTAATTAACTGATTATATTTTTAGCCATCTTTTTGATTTTGTGCCTATCAGAATGACATATTTTTTCTTAGTTTAATCTTATATAATTGGTTTTCTTGTTATATTCTAATTAGTTATACATATCTATCGACAAACTATCAATGTTTGTACATAAATAACATTGCTTTATAGTCTGCTGTAATTCACTATTATTGGCTATATTTGGCTTTAGTGTTTTATGTGAATCATAAAATAAGTTTAGTAGCTTTTTATATATTCCTACATTCTATAACAGTTTGTGTAAACTGGGAATGTTGCACTCCTTGATAGTTTGTTAGGCATCACCTGTAAAGGAATTAGGACTTAGTAAATCTTGAGGACCAGGATATCACTTTAAATTGTTATTTCAATATATTTGAAGGATGATTATCTACTCAGGCATTCTAGTTACATTGTGCCCGTTTTTATCATTTATATTTTGTTAGTAAATCATGCATTTCATTTCTCTTTCTTGTATGAAATCATACACATGAGCACTGCTTTTTAAGCCTCTTTTCTTGTGTAGCTATATCCTGGAATATTGCTGTTCTTCTCATCGTTATTTTTAATGTTTCAAAACACATGATGTAATTTGTACTTTGTATCCAATGTTAATATCCAACCGGTGCCTATATTCTCTTTCTCAGTAGGAGATTGATATACTTTCATTTCCTTTCCCTTTCCCTCATCTCTTCTTCCTATATCTCATGCTGAAATTCCCTGGATTTTTTTTCCGCTAACTGGTTACAGAAATTTATTTTTACACAGCATGTAAAATTATTCATAGAACATAAAAAGATGCTCACAAGTATCAAAGACTGTATTCTCAACTGGCAAAGGTACTGGTTAACTTTCCTTTTTATACTTTTATGTTATTAAGAGAAGCAAGATAAACATCGATATTCCATTTGTCTTCATGAACTAAATTAGCTCCTGTCTTTTGTCCTCATCCACAAGAACCAAATTACAATGGAGGGCCCAGAGAAGTCACTTGTCAGCATACTGCTAAATACATCAAGCAAAAACTTATTTAGAATTAAAAACAAGTTTTACCAGCTTTTGCATGTCATTGCTTCTTGCTTCTACTTCTCCTGATCTTATTTTTCTCTGACTGGAGTTTATCCTCTAGTATATCTTTCAGAAAGGGGGCTTTCCATTTTGATCTGCAGTGTCTTTGTATGTCTGTAGAATAAAAGTTCTCACTTGAACGATCCTTTAGCTGCTTGAAGTTCTAATTCCAAATGATTTTCTAGGAACACACTAAAAATGGCATCATAGATAGTCAGATAGTAAAGAAAACTAAATTACGTATACATCTGATCTGAGATGACTGAATAGTTATTACTTTTATTAGTATAACTTGCATTTATAGAACAGTTGCTATGTTGGAAACATAATAAATAGTTTATTTGTATTATTTCATTTATTATTCACAATAATATGAAGTAGGTCTTGTTAGTCATCTCATTTTACAGTGAAAAAATAACACGTAGAGAAGCAAGGGAATGTTGAAACTCGAATAGAATTTAAATATTGGAGTTGGGAAACACAAAAAGGTTTGACTTGTCTAACTTTAAAAACTCTTCTAGTTCCTGGAAGAAATCATGTGTAGTTCACTGTCATTCTAAAGTATACATTTTATATTAAAATTGAGTACAATTATAAGTGTGGCCATGTAGTACTCAGCGCATACACTTGCTGTCATTTAAGACCATATCTAAGTTGAACTGGTGGTTGAGCCCTTGCTATTGGTCCCTGATTGACTGCAAAGTTACAGGAAGAAATTGATCAGACCCTGTTGGTCAGCCCCCACCGTCCTTTCAGGTGATTATTTTCATAAAAGAATGAATTTTTCTCAAGGACAGCTTAGTTACAGTTCCTGCAAGCAAGTACAAACTTACCTTCAAAAACAGTGGCCCACAGGATTCAAGATACCAGTGCAAAATTTGCAATTTTTCCACAGGAAAGGACCCAACTTGATTGTGTCAACTGGTCTAAGTGACACATTTCTTTGTGCTCTCAACAAAACCAATCCTAGGACTCTAGAAAGAAGTCCTAGCCAAGGATTTCATTGAAGCTATTTCTGAATATTGTGAACTAGTTTCCTGTCGAATAACTCATTCCTCTGTGACTGCTTGAGGATTTCTGTTGAGACTCTGTGACCTCAGAATTTCTGTGATCACTAAGATCTCAAAACATTCTTGCTAGTGTCAATTTGGCTGTTGACTTCCTGAGAAACCATTGTAACCTTAACCAATTACATGCTACTTTCAGAACCAAACCTTCTCATGAGTGATGGCCACTCGCAAGTACTATCACAGAAAACTTCCCCACTGGCTATATCTGTAGCTGGGCCTGGACCCGCTGGTCATAGCGGCGTGGCCCCAGTGCTTCACAGTTGTAAACAGTGAAGTACACATGCCAAGTGGTATGAATTTTCCCGATGGTTCTGTGACTTCCTCCAAGAATATTTTGAATGCATTATTTTTGTGTGTGTGATCACCTTTCCTTTTTCCAAAGTATATCGCATCCTTAAATTTATAAGCAGAACGTCAATGCCATTGGATTTTTTTTTTATGACTGTATAACAGATCTCTTCAATATGCAGTCCCTCAACACAGCAAACATCACCTCTCCATTTCTGGGGGTCAGGCCTTGGGTTCAGTCGGGCAGTGCCTCTGCCTCAGGGTTGCTCATCAGCCTCTGATCAGAGGATCAGTGCAAGTTGCCTTCATCTCAGGGCTTGCCTGGTGGCCATAGACATCAGTTCCTTGCCACATGGATCTCAAGGGGAAGCTTGTGCCATAGCAGCTGTCTTCTGCTGGAGCAAGTGAGAGACAGAGCAAAAGGAGCACCCAGACCACAGCCACGGTCCCTTGGTGACTCAGTTTCGGAAGTGGCTGCCTGTCACTTCTGTCGCGCCTGTTCTCAGAAGCCAACGCAGAAGTCCAGCCACACCAGAGGGGAGGGGCAGCACAGGCTGGGAGCACCGAGAGATGGAGTCAGTCAAGGCCATCTCTGTGCACCATTTCTCCATGGCATCTACAGACATTGAAGCCACACACCAACTTGTAAACATACAGAGGCCTATCTCTCCAGACAGGGGTGCGATTCTAAGTCCTTTAGTTTTTGTGAGCAGTATTAATATTGATGCTATAATGGTTCATAGCTAATCTACGGATGTATTTGCATCTATAAAAACAAATGTATAGATATCTATCTAGAGATATATTTATATCTACAAATATCTATACATTAGCTACACCTCCATATGTCTACATATTTGTCTTGCTTTATAGTTTAACATTGTTTATTGAGTGCTTACTCAATCCCAGACTTTTTACTAACTGACCTGGAAAGTTCCCTTGCACAGTGGGCTTCACTTTTTCCATTTTACAAGAGTGGAGACTTAGAGAGCTGAGGTCCAGGACTTAGAACCATAAGGCTGGTAAGTTGGGCAACAGGGCTGGAACCTGACTAAAACTCCTGCCCAAACACTGTCCAGTAGATCCAACCTCAAAGAGACTTTCATCTGACCCCTGTGAAAGATGAATTCAGGGCAAATCATACTCTGTAGTAATAGACGATAATAACTGATTGAGTCCTTGGTGGATCATAGAGTCAGTCGGGGCCTTAAATATTCACAGTCATGCAGACCTCATTATAAGATCCATTCAATCAGAATTGCTGGAAATACTTACTAAAATATTTATATCTCAGAGACGTTCCTTAGGTAATTCTGATGGTCCAGGCTTAGGAAGTGCTGATTCAAGGCTAATTATTTTTCCTTCTACATTAAAATTTCTCAAAATGTGGTCCATTGAGCTGATACCCACTAAGTAACAGCCTCTTAACCAGAAGTCCCAGAACTGTGTCTTAAACAAGTGTCCTGGGTGAAGTTTCTATACACTAAATTTTAGGAACCATCACCATACCCTTATTGAGTTCTACTCCTAAAATATCTTAGTTGGCTCCATAGTATCCTCACAACTGACAAACTAGTCTTGAGCTTTTGGCTTTGTGGAGGATCAGAAGCAATAACAAAACAAACACACAAACCCTCAGTTATGTGAAGAACACTTCAACAATCTTTGCAAAATTATTATTGGTGCTATTCTGTTGACTGAGACGTGGGAACCAATGAATTAAAAGATAACGTTAATGTTTAGTTACATTAGTTATACCTGGTTTCTGGTTGGATTATTGCTTCTTGTTTTATATCACGGTCTCTCAGCCTTGGCATTAGTGACATTTTGGGTCAGACTGCTCTTTGTTGAAGGAGAAAGACTAACTGTCCTATGAGCTGTAGGACATTTAGCAGCACTCCTTTCCTTTACCCACTACAGGGGGGACCCAAAAGAACTAAAATTATCTTTTTTTTTTGGAGGGCAGGCTCCTTGTAGTACTGGCTTCCTCCATTAGGTAAGTGTTCTAGGAACCCATTGGCATCAGTGGACCAGCTAGTGTTGTAAGAGTCTGCGTTTGGCTTTAGTGAATTGTTTTTTGGAGATCCTTTCAATGCATTTGCCCATTTCATGATGGGTGATTTATGAGCACACTTGCCCACACCATGCTCCTGCTGAGTGTTCAGCAGTTTTTGATCCAAAATGTCATGACTCCTGTACCCCACCCTCTCATTCACTCAATCTCACCCCAAGTGACTTTTTTTTTTGTTTCCCCAGACAAAAAAGAGTCCTCAGAGGGAAATGTTTTGTCGCTGTGAAAAAAGTGAAACAAAAAAATGGAAGAAGTACCAAAAAGCATAAAAACAGACAAGTTCAAAAACTGTTTTGAGCAGTGGAAAAGGTGTCTCGATAGGTGTATTATATCAAATGGAGAATGTTTTGGAGGTGACTAAAGTTTAAAAATGTGAGAATATTTTTTTCTAAATGAATTCTGGGGTTTTTTGAGTCCCTTTCATATATACTGGCAGCAACCCACCCACCCAGCTGCCCCAGTTCCAGTTGTGACACCCAAAAATGCCTTTAGACTTTGCCAGTTGTTCCTGGAAGGGTGAAGTTTCCCCAGTTAAGAACCACTGCATGACATGACAGTTTATCTCTTCTCACTGACTTTGTAGTTACCAATATCACATAGGACTTTAATCATAAACCATCTTGAACATTCATGATGTAAGTAGAGTTGTAAATTGTAAACATATTTGGCACAAAGGTGATTACAACTTTATTAAAAGTCCAGTAATATTCAGAGACAGATTGAGTCTTTATACAGTTATTAACAGACTCCAAAATAAGCCAGTAGACACTTCACATCAGTGCTACCCCTTGGAGATCCGCGAAGTGACCAGCCACCCTAGGCTTGCAGTTTTCTTGTCTAACAGTTTACCAGGAATGCTTCCAAAATCCACCCTGGGTGGTTAATGCAGGTTAGCATGTGTCCTCAGTGGTCATTACTGCAGTTGACAAACTGTCCAGGCCTGGGCTAGAGGAGGGGTTGGGAAGGAGCCACAGAGCTAGCATTATCCTTCTTTATAACTGTCACTTTATCCAGGAATGCACAAGGAAAGTGTCCCAGCTTTGTGTCTGAGGTCAGTCTGGATGATCATTGGTCCAGAGGAATACGTATTTATTTGTAGAATTTGAGATGCAGTTAAATCCTAGATTTTAGAGCTAGTTCTCATTAAAATGGTGAGCATTTCTATTTACACTTCTTCCTATCTGTTGACACTTTGTAAATAAATATTTAGACATCAAGTGACCACATCTATATGTCTCCAAATGTGGGAATAAAAAATAAAAGCCATAGTCATCTCGACATTTCCTATGTTTGCATTTTTGGTTATGTGTTAACAATGCTAATGAAAACCACACAGGACAAATAAACATAACAGGAGGCCCCTTTTTCCTACATCTTCTCACAATAGAAAGCGAGAGTAACTTAGGGGTGATTTAAGGGCATTTTATGTTTACGTAATTAGAAAATACATTCTTCACTAAAACTCATTTCTTCTTTAAAAATTTCTAAAACCCAGAGACACGCTGCATTAAGGGTTCTGGTATTCATTATACTGTACTGCTTTACATAATTAGAAGGTGCTGAAAAGAAAAGGAGTCCACTTTTATTCAATTAACTCTAATCAAGCGCACATATGATACAGATGGTGTGCCAGGTGCTGGGAAGACTGAGCTGAATAATCATGGTCCCTACCTTTGGGGAGCCACAGTCCAGGGGAGCAGATAGTTAAGTGACTAATGGTGACACGAGGTGCTAAGAGGTGCTACTGCCCCGCGTGGCCCTGGGCCCAGCAGGCAGGCCTGTGGGGTGGGAGGATGTAATAAAAGACCAGCTGTGGTGGGGCCGCAGAACTCACTCCTTAGAGAAAGAGAAGGCGGAAGTAGCTGCTTCATCGTTGCGGTAGCTGAGTTAGCCCTAAGCTGGGCAGGGGGACTTTGTTTTTTGGTTTCATATTTTAATTGTAAAAAAAACAAAACAACAACAACAAAGAACCAGGGTTTTTGTTTAAGTCTGTCCAGTGGTATATTTACCAATAAATTTAATTTAAGTATGGACAGTGGTGTATTTACAAATAAAAATACTTGTGATTAGAAATAATTTCTCCAGTTCTCTGGTACTTGGGGTGTCACATGAAAAACACCCATCCTTACCTCTAACGGCACAACCTTTGCTAGTGTCATAGAAGAACCAACAAAGCTTGAAGTGGTAAAACACGAGGAAGAGTTGTGTCAGAAATACCAGTGGCATGGATGGACCTCACAGTCCTGTAGGTCGTGTCAGTTACAGGCCAAGTGCTCCATGTTTCGGATGAAGGAAGGCGGCTCCTGACATCTTGTTTTGGAGGATGAACCCTTGTAGTCCAGGCTTCCCCCACTAGGTGAGTGTTCTGGGAGCACATCAGCATCCGTAGACCAGCTAGTGTTGTTGTGGGAGGCTGCATTCGGCTTCAGTGAATTTTTTTTGGAGATTCAATTTTTGGGGCCCGGTTCATGATGGGTGATTTACAAGCACACCTGACTACACTATACTGCGTGTCCAGTAGTTTTGGCCCCAAATGGCATGACCCTTGTGCCCCACCCTCCTTGCTCACCTGATCTCACCCCATGCTACATTTTTTTTTGTTTTCCTGGATGAAAAAAGTCCTCGAAGGGAAATATTTTGTGGATGTAAAAGAGGTAAAGCAAAAAACAGCAGAAACACTAAAAGGCATCACTATTGATGAGTTCAAAACCATTTTGAGCAATGGAGAAAGTGTCTCGACAGGTGTACTGCATCAAACAGAAAGGACATGGAAGGTGACTGACGTTTAAACATGTAAGAATAAATACACAATTTTTAATAAATAAATTCACATTTTTTTGTGGGGCACGCCCTCATACATTTTCTTTAATAACAATAAGATGATGACTCGGAACCGTCATCATATTCAAGTGTGCGGAATTCGGTGTCTTTCCAAGTTGCCCTGGGAATGTGCATACACCTGCCCTCTGAGACTTCTTTCTGGGCCTCATCTATCTTTTGCTTTCTTCTCTGCCCAGTGAGTGGCTGCTTGTTTCACTGCAGGTGTCCTCCTGATGTCCTGAGAATGCGATGTCTCTCAAGCTGTGACCCCATCTCCCTAACTCATGCCCCTGTAACAGGGGAGATATCAAACCCATAGCGGTAAACACTGGTTCTTGGGAGGAGTGTAACAATCATACTCTTTTTATATGTAAATCACAGAAATGCATGCATAAACATGCAAGTATATGTAAACAGATACTTGGTGTATCCGTGATATTAAAATTTCATGAGAGGAGGTGATGGGTGAAAAGAATGTGTAATACGACTTCCCAGGGGTTGAAAATGAAAAAAAAAAAACAAAGCTGAGAAACTGTGCTTTAATCTTCATCCCAGGTACGGAAACAGCACAAGCCCCTTCCCTTAACTTTTCACAGACCAAGTGAAGAGTCTTTTACAAGATTGTATGGGAGATTCTGGGGTTCCAGAAGAGGAATGTCCTGGATTAGCACTCAATGTGGTCACATCCATGCTTTTAAGTTCATATTTTCCCTCACTAATTCCGTTTTCTGTCCCGCGCTACCAGTTTTCAGGGTGATTGACCCTGGGAATTCCCACTTCCTCCAGGTACTCGGTGGTCCAGTGGAGTGAACTTCCTCATGACCTCCAAAAGAGGAACTTCTGGAATATCCTAGATGGTTCAGCATCATCTCTAAGTCTGTCATATCTGATCTTATGTTCCTAAGGTTGTAACATCAACAATTCCATCAAGGCTGAGTTAGTCAAACCCAACCTATTGTGTTCTCGATTTTCCTTCCATCTGACATGATGAGATCATACTGCTGGCAAGACCTCCCAGTCTTCTCAAAGATCAGAGTGCCCAAACTCTCATACAAATATTTAGATGTCGGTCAGGAAATTCTTTGATAAAATGGTTAGATAACCTTGAAAAATCTATTATTATTTGATTTTATTTTAAATTCCACCACAAGTGTGTCCATTCAACAGAGCTGTTTGTCATTCTAGTTTCCAGCTCAGCTCAGGGACTACATGGAGTCCACTCTGGCGAATTTGACAGAACACCAGCAAGTGATAGGTAGTGTAACGCATGGGACAGTGCTGGCTTTGTTCTCTAGATGCTGCATTCTCCAGTACCCGGCTCCTTACTGCAACAAGCAAAGTTATATAGCAATATGCTTTTTCATATATAACAAGTTCAACATTTGATCTTATAATCAATATGTGGACACACACATCTTTCAGAAACGAGACATTTAAGCTGTCATTCCACAATAGGCTTCTGTAATAGAAGATGCCATTATTTGTGGCAGCTGGGAGTGGCGAACCATCCTATTTGATAATCACAGTTTGCTGGTTGTCAAAAAAAAAATTTTACATACTGCATGATTTTGCTCAGCCCTCTCTGCCCCTCCTTTCCAATGCCACTGCTGTGTCCCCTGAGACACCCAATATGTTAGGGCATGTCCATTGGAAATTGAAGCAGTATAATCTATTACAATGCAAAATAGGAGCCAGCCTCATGCTGTGGGTAGCATTGAAAAAGGCTTGTTACAGTGATCAAGATTGCTCTAATGAGAGCTGCCCCAGCAGACCAGCATCCGGGCACTGATGAGGCTGCGTGTCTCTCATTTAATTTATGGTTGGTGTGTCCACCTTTGAGGTTTAACTAGCTCTTCAATGGTACATTTCACACCTGTTCAGCGTTACTAATCCCAGAGACTATTTTCTTTTTCATCCTGTGGAATTATCCAGAGAGACTATTTAAAAAAAAAAAAGTAATTCGGGGAAATAGAAATATGCCGAATTTCAGAGGTTATGAGCTAGAGCACGGGGGAGAAAAGGATTTCATCTTTGAATTTGTGACTGTAATTTTAGACATAAAGCCTTACATATATAAAAAATTGACACATACTTCAGGAAGCTTTTAATGAGCTTCAAAAATCTCTATTAATTCCGGCTGCATATAATGTAGGTATTTGTAATGCTACTACTGCATAGATTAGTGGCTAGAGACAATTCTTTCTTTTCTCTTTGCCAGAAAGAATAGAATGTAATCTCTCATAGCTTCCATATCAGCTAAAGGAAATTAGAAGATGCCCTCATTTGTATTTTATAAATGGAGAGACCACAGCACAATGCTCCTGTAACCTTCTAATTTGCTTGCATGCATGACATATGATCGAGCTGGTTCCCGCATCTCTCAAAGCTATCTGGTCTCCTTTTTTTTCCTCCTTGTTTTGTCTTGTTCTGAGAAATATACTGTATTAACTTTTCCAAAAATATTATTCCCTGGTAGTTTTTAGGCAATGCACAAGGACAGCCAGGAAGGAAACCAAGAAATTTGGTCCCAGAAGCCCGTGAAATCTACGTAGAGAAGAGGGTATTTTTATATGTGTGAACTGGAACCTGTGGAGTGTTTGTGTCCTTGGAAGCTCCCGTGAGAGTGGTTTTTACCTTAGCTATGTCAAGATTGTGACCTTTTATACTTGCCATTGTTTCAAAATGCTTAAAAGGTGGTCTCCTCATCTATGACCTGATTCAATTATGGTAGCAAATTTTGGTCCTATGGAGTTAAATATGATCATTTATGGAAGATTTTATGCAATTTTTCTGCTCATATTAGAAAGACTTCCTAGTGCCCTGATTGCTGAATATCACTGCTCACATTCAATTAAGATAAAATTGCAGTAGATTATTACAGTATTTAATTATGAACCAGGGGCTTGGCTACGCTAAAGAGAATTCTGGCCAGATATGTGGGCTACAGCACGTGATTCAGTTTTATTCTGTTCAATTTCACAGCTCCACATCCTAAAAGAACTGTGGCTGTGTTATTTCAACAACCCACTCTTAATGTAACTTCTTCCTTTTTCTTAAAGAGCTCAGTCAATAAATTAATAAGCTCTGCACTCAGAATTTAGATTACTAGTGTTAGGAAAACTAAGTTTTATGACACACCCAAACTTTTTGAAGTTTTTTTATATGCCTATCATTTGTTTATCTCTTACGCTGTCTCCTTAGCTAAAAGAAGTATTTGAGGTATGGATTTGAGGGAGGAGATGTAATGACTGTTGTTTATAGTGAAAAAGACCTTGTTATGGGATTTTTTTTTTTTTTTTTTGGAAAGCAGGATTTATTGAGAGGACAGAAAAGCTTCCACAGTGGGAGGGGACCCGAAGGGGTTGCCCTGTTATGGGAATTATATAACACTGCTTAACACTATGAGAGTATCTTAGTATATTGGGAATCTAGGACTTGTAATTACTGGTTTCTCATTTTATTGGCTTGATTATTTAAACTCTGCTTACTCTCAAAAGAATTTGAGGCAGTTCGCAAAAATGCACACAATACTAAAGGATGAAAAAGAAATTAGAAATTAGAGGATGGAGGAATTAAGAAACATTAACAACGAAACCTTAACAAACCATGGGACAGTGTGACTCATCTCTACACCAAAGCTCCTCAACTTTGCACACTTGGATACCCTGGAAAGCTTTGAAAACCATCAGTGCCTAAACCCTACATCAGAATTCTGGCAGGTGGAGCTAACACCGCTGCTTTCGGAAAACAGTGCAGCTTATTCTAATATGCAACCAGCATTGGGTATCATTGTCTTAAACCAAAAGACCTCAAAACATAAACAAAGCACACACACCCAAAGCCCCCTGCATTCTCTCCTTTTAAATGCAAAGAAACCACTAGGTGTGGATTGCACCCTTTTCTCTCTTACATCACAACTCTGGGCCTTGGATCTCCCTCACATTCTTCTCAGAAAAAAAAAGTGATTTGTCTTTCAATGAGAAAATCACTTTTTTGATACATATACACAATGGAATATTATGCAGTCATAAAGAAAAACAAAATATGGACCTCACGGCAACTTGAATGGATTTAGAATCTATCCTACTCAGTGATCTATCATAGAAACAAAGATCTGAGTACCACATGTACTCACTCATAAGTGGACCCTGAACATTTACCATAAGACTGTAAGAAAAGGTTTGGCAGTAGTGGGACACTGTTAGTGGTGGGACACATAGCATCAATAAGGGTACCCAAACCTCACCTGTATGATGACCACTTAGTACCTAACCCTGAATTGCACCCCACATCTTTAAAATAAAGATAATAATTAAAAAGGTGATTTGTTACTACCCTATCTTGTTTTCAAGATGCTTAGTATCTTATGGAAGCAGAAAGAGAAAACACTAGTCCAGGCTGCGGAAGAACAGTATTCAATGGTAGCAGGAATAGGATGCCATGGGAGAAAGAAGAATAGATCCAAAGAGAGTGTGGTAATTGCAAGGGGCTTCTTAGAGGAGGTGGCCCTTAGACGATGGAGGACTGCACTTACGGCAGAGGGAAGGGTGGGTGGAGGCCAGGAGTGGCTCCTCTGTCCTGGGAGTCCATGAAGGGCAGACTTTCAAGGCTGAGAGGTGCTAAACATTGATGTCCACAAATCACCGTCCTGCTACATGTCTTAGATATTTTCCTCAAGGTCTCCTGTTTACCTACCCTGGTGCTGAAGAAAGCTAATGGCATCTTGTGTGAGAGGCAGAGTTATTGACTGAAGTATTACTTTGTCCTCGCCCTCCCTGAGATTTTTCTGCCTCCATCATTTGAAGCAAGTCACCAGACCTCATAGTTTCTGAAAGTCCCTGAAGCCAGGATTTGAGTAGGATAAGAGATGGAAGAAGCCCAAGGTGCATTGCTGGAAAAGCTTTAGCCAACTGAGAGTTTGCAAGGACTCCGGAGGGGCTACATGATGGGGGGTGGCACCTTTGCTTCTAGCATTAGCTGAGACTGTCTTGGCCACGTGGGTCAGGGAACTTCAAGCGACCACAGCAGGTGAAAATCATAGGGAAGTTGGTAGCAGCCAGGATATACCAGTCGTCAGTGGCTCACCCCTTTCCAAGGTACTGCATAAACATTTAAGGCTCTGGCATGCCATGGAAGGAGAGTCTGTAACCACGGATATAAAATTCCCCACTGCTCTGATGGTGACATGAGGCAGATCATTCCTGCACACTCAAGTTGTGAGCCAGGATGTGGGCTTGTTATAGACCAGCATGTTCTTGGCCTTAAAAGCAATGCATGGGCAGAAAAGGGTGGAAGGGAGGTGTGTCAGGAGGCTTCCACCCTAGTTCATGACAGAGCTTCTAGAACAGAGCCAACACTTGTTACACACTAATTAAATGCAAGGTCTATTTACTTATGTTATCTTGTTTTATCTTTATAGCACCCCTATATAGATAAGAAATTGTTTTATCCCCATTCTATAGATGAACCTAGACCAGTTGACTTGGTCAAGTCCTTAGCAAGTGTATGGGGCATGAATTCAACCCCAGTGAGCATTTTGAAAACTGTTTCCTTCACTTCCTTCCTTTGTCCCCTCCCTAGATGATTCCAGATGCTCCTAGTCCAACATACATGCTAATAAACCAAAGGATGGGTTGCTGTAGGCAGGAGATTTATGAGGAGACCCCTAAACAGGAATTTATTTATTAAAAAATGTGTATTCTTACATGTTTAAACTTTAGTCACTTGCAAAGTACTCTCTGTTTGATGCAATACACGTATTGAGATTCTTTCTCCACTTCTCAAAACAGTTTTTGAACTAATTCATTTTGATGCCTTTTAGTGCTTCTGCAGTTTTTTTGTTTGCTTGGTTTTTGGTTTTTGGTTGTTGTTTCATCTCTTCTACATTGGCAAAATGTTTTCCTTTGAGGACTTTTTTTGCATCCAGGAAAAAAAAGTCGCTCCGGGTGAAATCAGATGAATAAGGAGGGTGGGACATGGGGATCATGCCTTTTTTGGTAAAAAACTGCTGAACACTCAGCGTGGTATGGGCAGATGTGTTGCCATGATGGAAGAACCAGCCACCTGTTTGCCACAACTTGGGACATTTCCTCCACAAATAATGATGCAACCTTCTCAAAACTTCTAAATAAACCCTTTGGTTGACAGTTTGATCTGGAGGAACAAATTCCAATTGCACAATCCCTCTCACATCAAATACACAAATGGCCACTGTTTCTACATTTGACTTCACTTGTGCTTTTTTGGGTTGTGGGGAAGGGGCAGTTTTCCATCAGCTCAACTGCTGTTTTGTTTTGGGGTCGTAACTATAGCACCAAGATTCATCTCTGATTATGACTTTTGAAAAAAAAAATCAGGCTCAGCCTCTCATTCTCCTTCAAAGCCCAGCACATAGCTAAGCGATTGTCTCTTGTTCAGGGATGATCAAGCAAGGCACAGATTTTTGCTGAAATTCATTTTATGCCCAAAGTTTCAGATAAAATTCACTGACAGGAACTCCATGGCTCTCAGGTAACCCCACAAGTTCGTCAATAGACTAATGGCAGTCTTCCAAGGTGCCAGTTGCTTCCAAGATATTCCAAAATATTTTCTTCAGTCGAAGGACATCCAGAAGGAGGTGGATCATCAATCAACATTTCACCTTGTTTATAATGGGAAAACCATTTGTAATCTTGTGTTTTACTCAGAGCAGTGACTTTGTAAGCCATCTGTAGCATAACACCATTTCTACCTCTTTTTCCCCTGACAGAAAACAAAATTTTCTTGTTAGTGTAAATCACCCAACATGAAATGGGCAAATGCACTGAAAAACTCCCCCCCCCCAAAAAAAGAAACAGAAAAAAAAAATCCCTGAAGCCTAATGCAGGCTCTCACAACAACTCTAGCTGGTACACCAATGTTGATGGGTTCCTAGAACACTTAACTAGCAGGGGAAGCCGATCCTACAAGAGGCCTGCCCTCCAAAAAAAAAGATAATTGTGTTTTTTGGGGGGGTCCCCCCAGAACTCTCTTTTCTTTCCTTCCTAGATAATATGAAAAAGTACTATCAAAAGGGCTGAGCAAACTCAGATCCTGACTGCACCCAACTTCCTGCCAGAGATAACTGACAGAGAAGACTTTCTGCCCCTCCAACCCCACTCAACTGTGTCTCTGCATAGTTTTCCTCTGCCAACACCTGCTGGATTTTCTCTGCCCACGACCACCTGCCGTTGATACTCACTGTGCTCAACAAGGGCCATCCTGGCTTCAAAACTGCTACACTCCCACGGTAAATTTGGAGGAACACTCAGACCAACACGTGCAGAGCTCTCTGCTTCTGAGCTGACAGGGATATTTGCGAAGGAAATCCTTTTGCCTTGCATCTACGGGGAAGGAAAATGGATTGCACTCCAGCGTGAGGCGGATTGTTGATCGATTTTTAGATATTTTGGTACTTAATGCATCTGGCCCTTGTGTTCAAGCCTAGTCATTTTGTTTTCTGACAACCTGTTCACTGGTGTCAGGAGGTAGATGGGAAGGTGACCTGCATAGGGAAAGAAATTCCTAGCAGCGGCTTCTCTGTGAACTTGGCTCATGATGATTTCAGGGAGGAGGGGAGGGAGAGAGACAGAGACAGAGAGGCAGAGAGAGAGAGACAGAGAGAGAGAGAGAGAGAATATGGATGCCTCAAAGTATGATTACAGAAACATTGGTTGCTTAGTCATTGGTGGTGAGATTTGAGGAGTTCTATTTGCCACTTTGTGTTATTATTCTTCAGAATTAACATTTTTCTAGAGTGGACATTTATAATTTATATTAATAATTTCTAGACAAAAGATGAATAGAGTACATGGAAATAGCCTTACAGGACATCTGAAAAGAAAAGGAAAACTATGTGACTATGGCTTGAAAATATCATCAAGTATCAGTCACAGTGACACAAAGTATCTTGTGAGCTGTAGGCAGTGCAGTCCTTGGGCTGGGAGGGAGCAAGGGTGGTCCCAGCTGCTGGTCGTGGAAGGAATGACTGGACGGTCAGGGCCAACCGCCCTCTTGCAGTACTTGGAGATACCCATGCACTGGGATTCCCAGCCCCTTCATGCTAGGTCTGTCCTCCTGGGGGGAGGCCTGCCCTGGAGGACAGGTGAGAGTGGCCTTGGCACCTGTGGGGCAGTGAGAAGTGTGGGGGGAGTCTGGGGTCTTTTGCTGTGCCTGTCTTTTCACCCCAATCCCTGAAGTACCTTAAAAAATAACAATAAGATACCTTATTGGCTTGTAATGACAGAAAGAGAAGCTGGGAGGGGCCAGATTTGGAACTGGGGTCAAAGAGGCTCCTGTGGAGTCAGCAGGGGACAGTGGGGTATAGTGGAGAACCTGGCCTGCATGGGACCAACCCATCTTGCAAGGAGGGCAGTCAGGGGCAGTTGCTCACGGTGACTTGACTGTGTTTTTCCAAGGAGCTTCATTTCCTAACATGAATTAGGAAGATTGTTTTTCTTTTGTTGTGATATCTCATCTGCAAATGTGTTAATTTAAGTGACCGTGTGTGCCTGACTTCCAGTCCTGCATACACCATGAGAGCTGACATGATTCCATACCTTCAGCCCTGACCTGTCTGCATCTCCCTCTGTCCTCTGACCTTTCCTCCTTGCTCTGAGAGCTCAGTGCCATCCTTATCTGCTGCCGACTGAGGGGTCAGGGCACGGGCATTGCTACCAAGCACCCAGGCTCGGCAAAGGACTTCACAGCTGGTCTTCTGTCTGACTGTGCTGCCCTGTCCAGGTGTCAGTCTCTTGTCCATGGCTAGCCTAGTGGAGGCTCAGGGTTTCCCGAAATGGAGAGCTCAGACTCGTGTCTTCGGTCCTGTGGTTCTGTCTCTGGTCCGGGTACCTGAACTTCTGAGAGCATCCTCCCTCCCATAGCTGTCCTGAGGATCCACAGCGAGCTCACATCACACTCACAGCTGCACTCCAGAATCTAGATGGAACTTTCACAAGGCTCTGGCTTCTTGTGGCAACTGCAAATCTGTGAAGAGCCCTGGTTTTAGAATAAAATGCTGCTAAAAACGTCTCTTTTGAACCTCCGCTTTCTCCAGTTTGGCCTTCCTATTTTTCCTGGAATATTTCTAAGATTTCCTTCTAGGGGGTCTCTCCAAATAACTTGACAGCAGCCCTGTTATCTGCTAAAAACTTAAAGCACCTTGGCCACTGGAGAAAAGCACCTCTTGTGTTTCTCTCACTAGGCAGGTCTGAAATCCCTCTGAAAACAGAAGTAGAATGTTCAGCGGCCTCAGAGCCTGGAGGTCCGTGGAGATAGGGCTGCTCATGATTTGCTTTGCTTTAGTAACATCTAAGTATCTGTAATCCCAGCACTTTGGGAGGCAAAGACGAGAGGATTGCCTGAATTCAGGGGATGAGACCAGCCTGAGCAACATGGCAGGATCTCGTCTCTACAATAAACCAAAAAATCAGCCGGTGTGGTGGTACATGCCTGTAGTTCCAGCTACTTGGAAGATTGAGGCAGAAGGATCACCTAAGTCCAGCAGGTCAAGGTTGCGGTGGCTGTGAGTGTGCCACTGCACTCCAGCCTAGGCAACAGAGTGAGAAACTCTAATTTGAAAAAAACCTCTAAGAATCGCCCGTGCATTTAAAATGAATCTTTTTGCTTTGGATGTGAGTGGGGGGAGAACATAGATGCAAACTATTTGCTTCTCCGTTTATCACAGGAACAACAGCAACAAAAAGCACCAGGGAGGAGACAAACTGAGAGAAGCCAGAGGCGGTGCTTTCCCCTGGCTTCTGGAATGACAAGGATGGTCCTGCAGAATCTTGGAGTGGCTCTCGGGCGGGCGGCCAGTCTAGGGGAGGGTCCCTGGAGCGCTGGCTGCTGAGCCAAGGCAGACAGGACCACAAGGTGTCACTCTTGTGGAAGTCGCCCTTGCCTCCGCCGTCCTGCCTGCTGTCTTCATAGATGTCTCAGGCTGGCTGGCTTCCTGAATGGGCGCTCCCCACGGGCCTTCACCCCAGATGGTAGTTTTGGCTGTGTTACCTAGCCAGGCTCAGATTACTAACCTGAAACTCATGCGGTGGGGGTAGGGGTGGATGGGACCATAACATCTGTTTTTCAGAGAGCCTTTTACCTTTAAATGAGAAAGCCTAGCAGAACTGAGTTAGATGCTGCACTGGAGCTCAGCTCCGACTTGAAACATGGGTCCGGTAGTGGGGAGGGGGTAACTTTTGGAGGCCTCCTTCTTTCTTTTTATTTGCATTCTTTTAATTGGATTTTAGAGCTGCAAGAATATCATCAGATACAGAGGTCTGGTTGTTGTTAATAGCTGTGCCACTTCAAAAAATGTTTAGGAAAAGCTAAATACTATGGCTTCCTCTTACAGAATGACAATATTAAAGTCTCTTCTTAGAGACTTTTAACCTATTTAATTTCATTTACTCCAAAGCTTCCCAATTTTCTTTGAGCCAAGAACCTATCTACCTACCTTCTATCTATTTATTCATTGATCTATTTATCGATCTATCTCTATTTTATTAACATCCAGATTGAACAAATTCAGTCTGGTTTAACTTCTTCATTGTGCACATGAGAAAACAGAAACCCAGATAATGAGGTATGGTTCTTGTAAATGGCAGTACTGGTCTAGATGCACTGCCATGGGGGCATGCCTGGTACCAGCTCACAAGAGCTTGTCATCACATCTGTGCCAAGTCTGTCCAGTGAGGTCAGCCTGACAGCTTGAAATCAGACATCAGCAAACACAAACCTTTTTCTCCCTGGAGAGCAGGTTTGTCAGTATACAACTGTAAGAACCCAGGTGTCCTGTGCCCGACACCACATTCCCATGATTTTCCAGTTTCTAAGCTACTTTGAAGATATTTTGGCAGAGAAATGACAACTCAGAATATTAGTTTTGTGTGTGTGTGTGTGTGTGTGTGTGTGTTTGTGTGTGTGTATAATACTCGTGTGGGATCTATTCGTGATATCACTGGGGGAGAAGAAGAATGTTTCCATAGCATTCCAGGAGGAGGTTCAGTTTCCCAGCTGGGGCCCAACCTGCCAGGCACAGCCAGTCTAGTTGTGAGGTGGAGAAAGAACATTCGCTGACGGATCAGTAGCTCTTCTGCCCCAACCCTGACTTCTGGGGCAGCTTGGGAGGCCGGATCAAACCAATGGTCATCTGTCCACAGCTGGTGTAAGATGGCTTGTCTTATAACCTATTGGGTGTGGGATGTGGGGCTTTGTTGACTCCCGGGCACTTCCCAGCTATTCTAAAAGGCTTGCTCTCTCTCTCTTTCCTGCATATATGCATGTATAGATTATATACATGACAGGGGACCCTCAAAAAACAAAATGATTTTTAGAAGTTGGGACCTTGTAGTACAGGCTTCGCCTGCTAGATAAGTGTTCTAGGAACCCACTGGATTCAAAGTGAGTTATAAAAAGGGAGGGAACGGCCTGCCCTTCTTTGAGTGCATGTTGTCATCCACTGCTACAGTGACCAGCACTTTATCCACCGTGTTAGAATGCAGACTCAGCAACAAAGCTTCTTTATTAATTCTGTGAGCAAAATTGGGCTGTCAGAGCTTGTTTTTAAATTTCAGGGTCAGAGCTCCTCAGGTACCTGAAAGTGAAGGAGTGTGTGCTTTCCTGTTCTCCCCCTTCCCCTGCTCCCCCAGTGACCATCTCCCTCACTGAGCTCAAGGATGGTGCTTTCCCTGCCCAGGTCACCTGACTTGGGCACTCTATGTCCATGTGGCCTGGGAAAGAGCTGATCCCAGGGACCACCAGCCACACTCTGACTCCTACGGGCTTCCTCTGCTCCTCCCATGATACCCGGTGTCCAACCAAACAGATCTTCTCACCATTCGCCAAAGAGAATCTGTTCTCCTGCCTCTGTGTTTCAGTTCATTCCACCATTTCCCTCCTCCCAATCCTAACTCTCAAGTCCTGCCCCTCCCCAACACCAAGCTGAAAATCACCTGCCTCACTTGGCCCCAACAGGCTGTGATCTTGTCCATCAGCGGTCATCTGAAAACGTTATTTCCAAAATGCAGTAAGAATCATATGTCAAGCATGTTGAGAATGCAGGCTCCTGGGCTTTCCTTCTAGTGATTCTGATTAGGCAGATGGGGTAGGGAGTCCACGGTCTTCATAATTAAAAAGGACAGTCAACTAATTCTGACGCACCAAGTCTATAGACTGGTCCTTAAAGGGGTTGTATGAACCAGTCACAGACACCTATGTTTATTGTTTGTTTTTTTTTCCGTTTGACTTGGGTCTCGACAGAGGAAATACATCATTAAATATTTTCAGAACAAATAAATGAACCTTGAGTTCAACCATCATTTGTTGTATGAACAGCAACAGCCAGGTGACACAGCACCTTTTCAAATCAAAGATTCTCAAATCCCTGCTGGGTGCGGTGGCTTATACTTATAATCCCAGCATTTTGAGAGACCCATGCAGAAGGATTGTTTGAGCCCAGGAGTTTTAGACCAGCCCGGGCAACATAGTGAGACCTCGTCTCTACCCTTCACCAATAATAATAATAATAATAATAATAATAATAATAAATAATCTGGCAATGGTGGCACATGCCTATAGCCCCACACTACTCAGGAGGCTGAGGTGAAAGAAATGCCTGAACTCAGGATATTGAGGCTATGGTGAGCTGTGATTGTGTCACTGCACTCTAGCCTGGGTGACAAAGTGAGATTTCACTCAAAAAAAAGGAAAGAAAGAAAAGAAATATTCTAAACATTTCACCCCAAAGTCACCTGCTAGGTGAAAGGACATCACTAAATAATATAACCCAGGTCAGTGGTTCTGGCCTGTGCCCACTGACTGTTCTTGGCCCTTGATAAGATTTTCAGCATTCTATCTAAAATAGCACCAAGGGCAATAAAGTGCATTTTCCACACAATCTTATTTTTATTTTAAAATTTGAAATATTATGTTTTATTTGGGCACCATGTCTTTCCTGTTTGTTGCTGTTACAGATATTTTATTTTCCATATGAACTGGTAGTAATACATGATAATGTTTTTAGCATTCTTACTTTAAAAAGAGTTGCCCTTATAATGGACCTTGTTTTTTTTTGTTTTTTAACAAACAACATCTCCTCCACTCCCAAGCATTTCTCCGTCTCCTGGGATAGGACTCTGATCTGTGTTTCTTTAAACCCCAGCAGGCAGAGCCTGGGGCAACCGTTCCACCTCCAACAGGTGACCCTGGGGACATTCTAGACTTTGAGCAGCTTGCTGTGACTCTGCTGCCTTCAAAGTGTCACTTTTCTCTGAGGATGGTGAAAGTGAATGATAGAACTTGCTCTCAGTTATCAAAATCCTGGTATCTGTCTTTGGGATGCAGCACTCAGGGCAGGAAGCAGGTACGGGACTAGGATTCCAGGACTTTTGCTGGATGCACTTCGTTGGTATTGCTACACTGAGTTTGTTCTATTTCTCCCACGAAACAAAAGTTTGTTACTAATCCTCAAGCAGCTTTCCTTGGTGTGGAGTGACAGTCTGCAAAGGCACTCTGAGATTCTTTCCCTCGTGCAGGTGGCTCCAGTCACATGGCCATGCACACTTTCTGGCTGGGAGCTGCTGACAGCTGTGATCTGGAACAGATCAGACTTAGGGATCATAAGGACACTCTCTATCTGCCTGCACAAGGCAAGCATCATTTCTGAGAAGTGGAAAATCCTCTTTATAAAAATATGAACCCTTGGTCCCTGTCTTTAGTACTAGAAGAAATGTTGTCAGTCTTTGAGGCAATAATTATTCCCACTAAGTGCCCATGGTTGAGACTTGATGCCAGTTGATTTCCCAACACCTTCAAGGAGGCTGAGGAGTCTAAATGTATGACCTGAATTATCTGACAAACAACCATTGTCTCAGTCCCTCCACCCATGAAAAAAAATGATGGTTTTCCACGAAGCACGTATCTAGTTATACTCTGTGAACTGTCACTTTGAGAGAAGATTCAGCCCTATTTTACTCAATTTTCTTTGTATTAAAATTGTTCAATTAAGCCCAGGAAGAAAACAAGGTGTTCCTCTAGTGTTTATATGAAGAGCATTCTTCCAGATGAATTTCTGTATGAATATACATAGCATTCTACAAAAAATTAATAGACTTGGCCTGAAAAAAAATCCCAGTGCTATATATTAATTGTCCAGAGCACGGTTTATTGATGACCTCTTTGACACAGCCTTCACCTCGGTCGTCTCAACCCTGGAAGCCATGAAGGAAATGGAAAAGGAGCTGAATGCAGGTGCTCAGCTGAAACAGTGGTTAATTAATCTGTTCTACCTGCTTGTGCTGTATGACCAGTAACATGCTAATGAGCATCAACTAAGTTACCTCTGCAAAACTCAATTACCTCTGCAAAAATTCTTCCAAGAAATAGATATTGGGTCATATTAGGTAGACTACTGAATAAATATTGTCTTATTATCAGCAAAAATGTGTGTTGAATTCCTTTGCCTTCCTGTTTCTGTAATCTGGAACCACAGGAGTGAGTCATGGGCTATAAGTCTGGGTGTGAATGGCTTGGAAGGGAATGAATGAATGAATGCACAGGCTGAGTGCTGGTGGCATGCGTGCTCTGAGCAGCCTGAAGAGCGTTTGTGGGACCATTCCTCCTTGATGGCAATGTACAGAGGCTGGATAGCGGGGCGGTCTGGGAGAAGCTGGGATTAGAGCGATGTTGGTCAGCACCACACTCTTCACAGTCTTCACAGAATATATTTATAGATGAGTGTTTCTTGAAAAACAAGAGAGGGGGAAAAAGACTCTGGGACACACTATGTGCTCTCTGCCCACCTCCTCGAAGATGTATGTAGATAAAGGTTCTGAAGTTCCTGCAGCTAAAGAAAGACCAACAAATTATTTAAACTTTTTAGCCAATGTTCCTTGACATTTTATCAAATGAAACACTTGTTTCGAGAGCCATCCCTGGAACTGGTGTCCTGGCATCTGGGAAACATGCATGTTAGGAGAGTTCCTTCTTTTCCTTGGAGCTGGTAAGAGCTGCTCGCCATGCCAGGGCTCTTTCTATAGGTGACACAGTGTGTGCTGAACACCTGACAAGATGTGTGCTGAATACCTGGTGAGGTGTGTGCTGAGATGAGGTGCATGCTGAACACCTGGCAAGTTATGTGCTGAACATCTGATGAGGTGTGTGCTGAACACCTGATAAGGTGTGTGCTGAGCACCTGCTTTGCTGTGGGTATCTGGGGCTTAGGCCCATGTGAGATGGAGGGAGTAGCTCTTGTGAGCAGTCCCCAGGAGATGCCTCCAACACAATCTGGTGAGTTTCTCTGACTGGTTACATTTCACACATGTTGCAGCTCATTGCTGATGGTAAGTGCTTCCCATGGATGTCAGGGACAGGACCCTGGAAATCTGTGCTCCGCTCCCTAAGCTTGGCCCCTGCCCTTTCCCTAGGCTTGGATCCTTCCTTCTGACAATCACAACTGTCAGAACAAACACCTGGGAGTCTTCTGAGCAATGCCAGAGCTGAGGGTGGTCTTGGGAGTACAAACACATGCAGCAAGTGAGAGAGACACACTCTGCCCTGGGAATGGGCCATCTGGTGATATGGGTATCACTGTCAGCACACGGTACTGACTGTTGTCTCATCTGCCGGAGAAAGGCAGCGAATGGTTCACCTCCAAGGTTCCCCCACCCCAACAGCCCACACCTGTCCCTTCTGGGGATGCAGCCCTTCGTGCCACGTGGAATGCCACATGCCTGTGGGGGAATGCCAGACTCACATGGGACTAAGAATGTGACCTCTGAAATGTAAACAGTTTGGGTTGCATTTTTACTGTTTGCCTAAGGGGGCATTTCTTGTTATTTTTGTATTCAAAAACTAAACCTAGTTCTGGAAATGAATTGTTGAAAGTGACTATTATCCGTCATTCAACTCTGAGGCCTGACTGGAGCACTCAGGGAACATGGCTATTCGAGGTGGAGGGGACACGGCAGGGAAGGACATTTGTGATGCAGGTGCAGTGTCCCCCAGACGTCACAGGGCACCCAGCCTCTGGAGCTCCGTGGTATTTGACGTCACTTGGCGTTTGAAAAAATTCACTCTTGCCTAAAGGTATATAAAATAAATTCCAATTTTCATCTTGAAATATCACCAGCTGTCTTAGACATTTTAAAAAATAGCAGTATTTGGTTCTATTGTATCTAAAGCAGAGCCAGTGAGATTCAGCCTGTGTTTGACTCGGGGCTCAGTGACTTTCCATTTACTGTCAGCCTGAACAGCTGGGGATGTCTGCCCAACTTCCAACACAGTGAGATCTGCCTCCTTTTTGAAACTACAAGTGATCCTATATATTTTGAGAATGAGCCAGTGAAATTGGCCTCCAGGAGAGAGGCGACGTGCGTCTCTGTCTCTAAGTGCACTGACACTTTGGATCTGTCTGTGGAACCCAGCAGCAGGTCCTGAATCCATCTTTTGGATGACCCTAATAGAGTTCTCAGCTCAGACTGGCTCAGAGAGATGCTGGGAGGCCATTGGGGACACATGGCATCTGCGTCTAGCCTGGCTATGTCCACACTGTTTTTTTTTTTTTTTGAGTTGGAGTCTCACTCTGTCGCCCAGACTGGAGTGCAGTGGCTGCTCCCGGCCACCGCAGCCTCGCCTGCTGGGCTCTGGCGATCCTTCCACCTCAACCTTCCAAATAGCTGGAATTACAGGCATGCGCTACCACGCCCGGCTGATTTTTTGATTTATTGTAGAGATGAAGTCTCACTGCCCAGGCGGGTCTCGAACCCGTGGGCTCAGGCAATCCACTCACCTCAGCCTCCCAAAGGCGCAGGATTACAGGCTGAGCCACACACTGTTCTTAATAAATGACATGCATGGCGTGGTCTGTGTGTGGAAGATATGAATGGAGCTGCTTCCTTTATGTCCTCAACTTGTGGTAGGGTCCCTGCACCAGCAGGGAGCTGGGCCATGATGGAGGTGGATTTGCTTTTAATTTTTGCTTTCAAATGACTCCATGTGAAAGTAAATGAAGGGCTGGGCGCTGTGACTCATGCCTGTAACCTCAGTACTTTGGGAGGTGGAGGAGGGAGGATTGCCCGAGCCCATGGGCTTGAGATCAGCCTGGGCAACATGGTGAGGCCTTGTCTTTACAATAAATAAATAAAAGAAAATTAGCTGGGTGGAGTGGCACATGCCTGTAGTTCCAGCTACTTGTAAGGCTGAGGCGGAAGGATCACCTGAACCCAGCAGGTCGAGGCTGCAATGGCCGTGAGTGTGCCCCTGCACTCCAGCCAGGGCAAGAGTGAGACTCCGACTCAAAAATAAATAAATAAATAAACAAATAAATAAGTGAAAGTCCCATTGGATGGACACTGACACACCTATTGTCTTAACTTAAATCCCAGGAAGCAGATTCCGGGATAGTGATTTGTGAGTAGGACGTTTACTGGAAGGAAGCAAAGCAAAGCTTTTGTTTTGGAGAAACTGAGCTGGGTGTCATCACAACAAGGGCCCTGATATGGAGCTGGTGTAGTTGTCCAGGTTTGTTCTCAGTGGGGGTAAGGGAGCCAGGCCTTCCCACTGTCCCCAACTGAGCAGCCGCAGTGGAAGGGCTGTTCCAAGGAGGTGGGCATTCACTTGAATGGTACAGAAGTCTCGGCCAAGGGACATTTCTGGTGAACACATTGGCCATGAGCTGACAGTGGCTTCAGTTCCAACAGAGGGGGCATAAATATCCCTGTCTCCAAGGAGAGAAGGTCTTTAACCATAGCACCTGCTATAACCCACTGTGAGGGTGCTCTGATCCACCCATTCACACCCCGCCTGAGCGCAGTCCTTCCAGACACTGGTGAGTCTCTTTCCCAAGGACATTTAAGAGAGGAGGATAATCTAGGTGCAGTGGCTTATGCCTGTCATTCCAGCACCGTGGGAGGTGGAGGCGGGAGAACTGCCTGAGCTCAGGGGTTCAAGACCAGCTTGGGCAACCTGGAAGGACATTGTCTCTACAATAAATAAAAAAAATTAACCAGGTGTGGTTCCAACTACTTGGGATACTGAGGTGGAAGGATCTTCTGAGCCCGGCAGGTCAAGGCTATGGTGGCTGTGAGTGTGCCACTGCCTTCCAAATTGGGTGACATAGTGAGACTCTGACTCAAAAAAAGAAAAAAAAAAGAGAGAGAGAATATGATTACTTGCTGGGCGCTAGCTTTGCTCCTTGCCCACAGAGACTGGCTGATAAACATCCCTACCTGCCACTGCCAGCCCACCTTGGCTACTGCCTTTTCTGGCCCAGGTGGTTGGTTACAGAGACCACCAAACTCTCTTCCCTGCAGGGTCTTCTGAGGCCTGGCCACTGTGCCTTTTCAGGTTGTGGCTGCCACATTTAACTGCTTCCCATTACAACTGGGCGGGGCAGAACCCATGGGTGCCCAGTGGGTTCCTGGGGCATCAGGCATACTCTGCCCCCATGGGGACCTCCTGCCTCAGCAAGAACCTGCTTCTTCAGCTGGCCAGGGTCAGAGACTTCTGCTGGCACAGTTACCCCTTCCCTGGCTTGCTGACCTTGGCTGCAGGGAGTCTACAGTGACCAAATGGCAGCCACAATCACTCCGAGTTTGTGTGTCCCTAGTGAACACCTTACTCCTACAGGAACCAGAACCTCTAACCCAAAGGCCCAGAAGCACGGGCTGGGTGGGCATACCACCATCACATGGGCCACTCCTCATCCCCCACTTCCCCACTCGTCCTCGCACCCACGCGGTCTAGCCCTTGGAAACACAGCATCACAGACATGTCCCTGACCTGGATGACGCTCTCCATGGTTTATCATATTCAGCTGTACCTCACCTGCGTGGTCAGAAGTCATCTGCCTTCTAGGAGACCTAGAGACTTCAGAGAGACCCATTGTCTCTCTGAAGAGCACGTAACATCATAGTGAAAGAAGATTAATTCAATGAATTAGGAGGGGGTGTGGGGAGGAGGCAGACAGAAAGAAGTGAGAAAGGCAGCAGCCCTACAGCTCAGGGCACTCGGGATATGACTGCTTCCCTCTGGAAGTGGTAGGCAGTACAAATGAACCCACAACATATAGCTAGTGGGCAGCTTCTGGGAAGTTTTATTATTGGTGGTAACTGTGTGGTATCTGTCTATATCTAGCTCTTCTAATCTATCATATCATGCAAAGGACCTTTACTAGCCTGGACAACATAGCAAGATCTGGTCTCTAAAAATACATATTTTTTAAAAAGTTAGTCAGGCATGGTGCCATGCGCTTGTAATCCTAGCCACTCGGAGGCAGGAGGTTCACTTGAGCCCGGGAGTTTGAGGCTGCAGTGATCTATGATTGTGACAGAACGAGACTGCATCTTGAGAGAGAGAGAGAGAGAGAGAGAGAGAGAGTGGGGGGGGGAAGGGAAGGGAAGTGAGGAAGTAAGGAAGAAAAAAGAAAGAATGAAAGAAAGAAAGAGAAAGAAAGTTAGCTGAGAAGCCAGGGCTTCCAAGAAAAGCAGGCATCTGTGATCTTGAATGTGGCCAGAGATTGAGATCTTCACCGTGCCTTGGGCAGGGTGGAGGCTGGCTCCCTTCTCTGAAGAGCTGCTCTTAGGAAGTGAAGCTCGCTGCCTGCAGCTCTGCTAGCCAGTCGCTGCCCACCCTCAAGTCTGTAAACTTGGAACACTCAGAACACGGGTCACGCTTCTGATGTGCCATGTTACTAGGGACGGCAAGGGCCCTGGCTGGGATCTTTGGTGTCTCTCAAACTCTAGCAGTGTGGTCCATGGAGAGGTTAGTACCACGGTCCCCAGACTTAAGTGAATGTTACTCACCCAGGAGCATGTTCGACTCTCAGGAAGCGCCCCCAGAGGTTCTGATTCAGTGCACTTAGTTTTGTCATTTTCTGTAGGAAAAGCACTCCAGGTCATTGTGCTAGAGACTACTGGGGAAGACACTTTGAGAAAGATGAGTCCATGGACCTGTTAGGGAAGGCAGTGGCATCCATCCTTGCGGGGTGCTCGGCCTCTGAAGGTCAAGGTGCCCATCGCTCTCAGTGGAGTGTGCCCTGTGGTGTGCTGTGGCCACAGGCTTCTCGGGCGGTGGGAATTTTCTCATCCAACTGACATGAAGGGTAGAGCCTGCAGAATTTCCTTTTTC